>OV656779.1:635829-1271658 GCA_927399505.1 Luperina testacea
GCTGAGAATCAGCACTTTTCGAACGTCCTTCACCACTTCCTAGTGCTTTCGCTGGGGAGAAGAAGTGGCGCAACAAACTCCCCAGCAGCACAGCTGTCTGTTCAGTTAGAAAATACTTGATTGCATACAATGCTAGTTATACAAAGTCATTAACATTACAGGACAAGAACATTAAATTAAATGATTTGCCATAATTATGTTAGCTAGCCACGCCAATAATACCAACAAATACAATAAAATCTATACATACTCAAGCAAAAAAAAATCAAAATGAATAATGTGAACAAAAACGAAATTAGACTAAATCAAATAAATCAGGCTTGCCGCGGTCAGTCCGTGGATGGGTGACCATTTTGAATGACTGACCGCAAATGACAGCGGTACTCTATTATCTGTACATCCGTACAAAGTTTTGTTTCCAATTGCAGACGTGCGGATGCCGATGATATTAAAAGCACTTGAAACTTTCTACTACTTACCTACTCTTGAACCATTTTTGCACCCTATTAGCGAACCAAACATATACATAGCATATATATATATATAGGTAATAGGTAATACGGGCTGGTGTTCGCAACTCCACGTCAATGCGCGTATTTTGTATATATATATATATTTACTTTTACGTAAGTATGGAAACGACGAGTTTGAAGACATTCCTTGGTAAAGAGATGAACCAGACCGAAAGGTTGGCAGAGTTAGTGACTGCTTAGGATTCGTCATTCGTAGAGGAACCTCAAAAGCCTGACATAGTAGATAATGATAAATCCAGGATAAAGAAAGCGATGGTACCGAGCAAAACATCGTGAACTTTAAATTTAAAACCCTTTAAAAACTCCAAACCAATACATTTTTTTACCAAAAAATTACCAAGAGTAACGTTAAACAATCTAGTTTTTTGTGTGCGCTTGCGACCGTTCCCAGTGTAGCCAATAAGTGACCAAATATTGTCACACTGAGTCGATGGCACTGTCCCGTGACCGATGCTCTGACTCTGTCTAATTGCCGAGGTGTGAGGGAGATGGGAGACCGATGGTAGAGCGAACCACTTCGCGACAAAGCTGCCGACTAACAAAATACTATCATGGTGGCAATACAGGGCTGGATTTGGGGAGTGGAACTGTACTGTGTTGAATGTCAGGCCTAAGGAATTTCTTGCTGAGTGCTGGCCGTTTTATGAGTGATAAATGACCAGCATTGAATAGCTGTGAAAAAAAATGTAAAGTGATTTTTAGAGATTTTTAGATTGAAGTAATAAATTATGTATCTGTAGAATGTTCATCAAAGTAGTAGTCTCTGTGTATGGGAAAACAAACCACCACAAAGAGCTATGTTGGCTAAAATGGATTACATTTAGCAAATGATGATTATTGACTAAAGGAAACTTCTCGAATTTATATTCTTTAAATATTATAAATTAAAGTCGCTTTTCGTGTATGTCTGGGTGACCGCGTTGTTCTTCAAAACTCCACAATGGATTTTGATGCGGTTTTCACTATCATTCAGATAATTTATTCCGAAAAATTTATGTGTATAAAACTATATTGAACTGTATACTTATATTTAACTAGCTGCGACCCGCCGTTTCACCTGCATAAGTTTCGATCCCGATAAAATATCGGGATAAAATGTATCTTATGTCCTTTCACGGACTCTAAACGAACTCAATACCAAACATCTAAATCGGTTCAGCGGTTTAAGCGTGAAGAGGTAATAGACAGACAGACAGATACACTTTCGCATTTATAATATTAGTATGGATAGTATATAGTATGGATAAAGAAATATCGATATTTTATCAAGTCGTAAAAACCCGGGCGCCGCCGGGCAGATCGCTAGTTGATCAATAAACAAACAGGCTAAAAAACAAAACTAAACACCCACCCAAGTCCGCCCTCGTGCGAGCACTTATAGCACGCACTCAGTTAGTAGCCACGCACAGAACACATCGACTTTGTGACACTTGCCGACCTGCTCCGTCATACACACGGCACTACTCACGACTAGTTCATGAGCCAGAGAGCCGTGAACTACGTTTTTAATAGGTGTACACTTTTCAAGCAGTTGTAGAACGATCCAAATAAGCTATTTTTTATTTAACAACGCTTACTTCTGGTTTGGCCAAAGCACCTATCAGGAACTTACAGAAGTCTAAAAATACAATTAAAAACAGGTTCGTCTGGAAGAATACACTAGCCACTCACGAGTATTTTATGAGCCAAAGAACAGTGAACATGTTTTTAATAGCTATATATCCCAGGATTCACCATATAGCACTGTATTTTGAGTGATAAGAGTTAATTTTTTTTTTGCCATGTAGACGTGCCCTATATAAAACTCCGCTTGTCATTTAGTTTAGAGTATTTGTAATCAGCGTCACACCTTTCAAACAGTTTTGGAACGACTAAAGATCCAATTTAGCTCTTTTTGGGAATATCGTATTATGGCTGGACGGAGCGTTGATCAATATACCTGTCAGGAACTTACCTAGTGAGAGACAGGATAGAAATGATTTTGTATGAAAACAGGACACTGGAAAAATATATTCGGACAGGCCATGGCAACCTTAGATTATAATATGTTTGTTTATAATGACGAAGAAAACAAAAATATAGGTATGAAGGTCTCATATGAATTCAGATCTTAAGAAAAAAAGAAAGTAAGGTGAGCTGGATGTAGTGCGCAAAATACGAAAGTCGAAGGTTTGACACTTTGCCATCGTTTAATGAAACACAAGTCTGCAAGGATGCCACCGCTCATAAGTACTTACATAAACATGGAGAGAGAGAAAATTGGGGAAAGGTACGTATAAAGTACTGTAACCCAGAAAATGGAGAACATTTTACAGCACAATTACTGATTGACGCGCAAAGATGGAAACACGTTCCCACATCTCATAGTAAAAGAAAAGAAAAATATAAACAAAAAAATGCTAATACTGGCAATATCCCTCAAGGAAACACTCCTTACTGGCGTAAACGGTTCCGCACAAAATTAGGGTTCCTCAAACCGTGGAACCCTTCTATTATTGTGGTTTTTATTGTGCCCTTGCATTTTATTACTTTTTTATTTCTTTTTAACGGGAGCGGGGGTCAGTCGCTGATGTTATGCTTAGGGTTGGCGGAGACAGAATATTAAGTTTATTTTGTTTTTTATTTTCGTGTAACTCGATCTCTGTGGTGTATTTTCCTTGAAAGTTAAAAGGTGGGGTTTGAAGAATAGGTGAAGATATCGTTTGTTAGAAGCAGCGAAGTACCTACATATTTGTTTATTGTTGTATTGTAATTTAACTTTTGTTTAATCTTCAGACGATCAGTTGTGTACAAAATAGTTACGAACAATATGGAGGGGCGATTTATGTGAACTGATTTTATTTAGACAAGTTTTGACAATTAGTCTACAGCAAAAAAGCTTCAATCTTGCGCCCCTCATAAGATGCTCCTTGCTCTTAAACCACGAAACAAAGAATGTTATACTAAGAACTTGTTGCCGGTGTGTCTTTACGAACGCATTTCCGCTAACTAAACGTATGATAAGTAAGTTTTACATACCAAATGAAAAGGCATTCCCTAAATCGTTTGATGTATTTAATACCATTTGCAAGTATTTTTTCCCTAAGGATTGCCATGACTGTGGAGTTGTGGAAGACTTTCACTTATTTAATGGACTTTGTTCGATATGAGTCTCAAATGATCTGTTTGGGGTCTTGAGGTTGAACCGACTTGATATGGGCACATTCCAAAATATTATGTCTCAACCAAATGGTGATGATGCGAAGAGTCTGTTCAGGTTCATGGCCCAAATGTTAGCCGTAGCAGTAGGTACTGAGGGTGTGACGGGGCTGTCATCGCATTGTGATTATAAAAGCCCCTAATTCAGTATGGAATAACTAAATACAAATTATCATAGCAAAACCTATATCATTATTCCTTCAACTAAAACACGATTGAATGTCAGTCTGTGCCACCCCTGTGCTCAGTGAAAGTGTTAGGGTCATCTATCAGTTGCAACACGCCGCTGCCCTTCAGTTATATCTTCTGGATTCAAATTATGTCTTACTTCGAGAGCGCTTCAGATACCTCTTCCTTACGATGGAATATAATTCTTCAAGAGGCTAAAAGATATTTATTATTAAAATTAGGGGAAGCCCGGGCAAGAAGCATAGGGCGGGTAAGAAGAATAATTGATTTTTCTATAAATATATAATAGATGGAGCTTTTACACTTTCTCAAGTCGTGACACGTGCGACCGGCAACGCCATGACAGTTCAATCAAAACAATACGCGAGTGCATTTGTTGTGGAAGGAAAAAAAAAGAATTATCGTTGTTTTGTTACGATTTTTGTAAAGGTTTGTACACCAACTTTTTGTATTAGTCATTAGTTGACAGTGAATATGTTTTGTTGATTTAATTACACGTTTATTTAAGTATTCAATGTGATCGTTTCTTTTTGTTTATCTACCTAAAACATTTCAAGTTTTGACTTGTTTTAAATATTGGCGTGTTGGGCAAAACGGATATGGGCAAAACGGATAGGTATCCGCGTAGCCAATATTAAGAAGACCAAGATTACCGAGTTAGCAGGCGCCAGCAAAACTAAAACTAAAAGATCCTCATTCAAACAACAAAACCAAAACCCGAAATCAGATTATTACTGTTAAGTGTGTGCTAAGAAATACATTGAACCACCAGTGGAAGATTGGATTCAGTGTAATCAGTGCAAAAGTTGGGCGCATGAAGACTGCACTTCTTATATGGGAGTTGGCAGTTACTTCTGTGATGAATGCAACGACTAATTGAAATGATTACAACATATCCTTTTTGCCCTTGTGGCGTATCCGTTTTGCCCGACCCCTCCGGGCAAAACGGATAATTGGTACTTTTTGTTAAACCTCATAATTTTTATAGAAATCGTTTAAGTTTTTAAAATTATATGATTATTTTCCAAAGATTATTAAACATAGTACAAATTAAAAGTACAAAGAGTTCTTTTGATTTATCAGATTGTGGTTTTATTTACACTCTCCCTTAACATATGCGTCTTGCCCGGGCTTCCCCTACTTGTTTTAACTCCTCCGAATAATTTACTGTTAGTTGAAGAAAATTTCATATTCACTAGCGAATGATCTAAAGAAAGACTACAGCTGTGGCGAAGCAGTGCTTCCTTGCCCAAACCATCGTTCCACCTGCAGAAGATTTCCCACTGGACACGAGTTGCCTTGACTGACCGGGAAGGTGGTCGAAGTAAGGAATACCTATTCAGTTGGAGGTTCATAGATGACTCCGCTCTGAAGTGCAAATGTGGTGCTGTTCCACAAACGACGAGATACTTAGTATCGTATCCGGCGTGTCCTGCTGTTTGCACGTTACATATTTGTCCTGTGGATACTAATTTGTAGTGCCACTTACAAATTGACCCAAAAATCTTATTTTACCTTATACTTAGATGTTTTTCATACGAAAATTGAGGTTAATTTTATAATCTTTTGGTGGAAAAAGTCGTGACATGTAAAGTTGAAACACACAGTCGAATGTGTACCTAATTCTGTTTAGTAAGTGATTGTGTAAGAATTTAACCTGAAAAGAGTTTGTTGACACTTCCATCTGATACTTTTGGAACCGATTTTATAGCACGTAATATAGCTGGCTCCTCCGCCACTCTCATCCAGATGCTACCCAGGTCAGTCTAAAATGCTAACCTAAAGAGTATCAACCTACAGTAGGTATGCTCGATCGACAAAGAACTAAATTCAACTTTGCATTTACTAAAGTAGAGCAATTTCTAAAAAAAAGAGGCAACAAAACAAAACACAACACACTCCTTCTTCACGATCGGATAAAACAACTCGAGATTCAAAAAAAGAAATACATAATTAAAAATAAAGAAAACCACACAAAACACAGATGCGAACGGAAATCTCAAATTGGATTTTCAAAGAGCAAAAGAAAGAGATAGCGCTACGTATTAATATAAATGTTAGACAGAGACGAACATATAGTCGAGATCACAAAGCCAAGTAATTGTAGACAATGGGAAACTGAAAAAGACGTTTCCTTTATAAGATTTCTATCTCAAGAACATTTTGCCTTAGGAGGAGAGTGCCATCTTACGTTTGCTTTTCCACAAACACATGTTTCCACCTTAGTTCCTTGTCTTAAGCTTCGATTTAGCTTAGCAGGTGTAGTTTCAAATGGAAAAAAATAACCTGGTAAAGTCTAAGCGACTGTGAAACCACGTCTAGCGTAAAACAAGATTTTGTCAAAGTATAATATTGTACCGACATAAGATGAGCTCTGAGGTAGTAAATAACATTTGTATAGCCAGGGCTATGTATATTGGGCACACATACGTTTGATAACAGAAGTTTAGAGCGATAATTATAATGTAATTGTGAGACAGTATTGTTGCTTTGAAAGGAGATTGTATGGTGAAGTATGACACTGTTTAATGAATTATCTTTCAGAATTCAATAGAGGGTACCTTCATTATAAGAAAGTTGGTAGGTACGATACCTGGCGCGGCGCGGTGATGACCGGTGGACTATGGCAGTGACCGAGTGGCGTCCAAGGACAGGAAGCCGAGGCGAGATGGGCGGCCGACATTGTTACCATCGCGAGTAGAGCCTGGATGAGGCTGGCACAGGAGCGTGCGGATTGGCACAAGAAAAGAGAGGCCTGTGGCCAGCTGTGGGTGACGTCGGGCTGTGGATGACGACGATGAGGTCAGTACGACAGATGGCGCCGAAACGGGAAGGACATAACCTGAGGATTTGTCTCGCAACAACGCAAATTGTGATAAAGTGCTAATGCAAGGGTTAATACGCTTGGTACCATATTTATTGTAATCTGTATTAGCGATTTATTTGCCAAAAATGCAAACCAATATAAGTTTATGGAAATTTAAATTATACACAATACAGTTCAGTTTACGCTTCAAACATTTTTATAACTTTTTCAGTAGTGCTAGTCACTCTGAAATTATAATAAAGTTGATTAATTTGAAACATAAGTTTGAATAGACTTTAAATAATTTTATCTATTGTCTTATAAGTTGTCTCAAATAGGTATTTTTAACAATATTTTACACACACATACATAAAATCACGCCTACTTCCCATGGAGCTAGGCAGAAACTACAGAATGCCACCTATACTACGATCCCAATATACTCCTTTTGGTATTTTAATAACGTAGACACACCCTTGAATAAACTTAATAACGGGTTAGCCACGTGAAATGAAATCCTATCCTTATCCCAAAATCCTAAGAAAGAAGTTTGTATATTTTTATATTTCTATGTACACAGGCCTGAACCAACTAGAAAACAATAAAACGGATGATGATGATGACATATATTATATATATTATGATGATCTAGAACCTACTATCTACTTACCTACTTGCACAAAAGTTAGCAGATAGGTAGGTACCAAAGAAATACCTAGCTTGCATGTTGTAGGTAACGTGACATTCACAAATCAAAGGTAGTCATGATAAGTAGGAACAAAGGCATACGAACTTCTTGCATACTCTGAGTTACAGGCGTCAGGCAGGAGTTGCAAGAGTAAGAAGGGAGGGTAAAAGCTATAATATGTGTATCTACTTAAATTCATTCACCGCAAATTCCGCACAAAAATCCTCACCTACACTACCGAAAGTGAGCACTAAGCAAGGATTTTTAAAAATTCATTCCTTATAGGTTCAATAGTTTTTAAGATCATTATTAACGCGCACACGGTATATATGTATCTTTGTAACACAGGTATGAAAATATCATCATTCATGTGTATAACTTAGTGCCAAAGAGTGTCAAAGTGAGTCGATTCTGAGGAGCATGTACCTTAGCTCGTACCGAAGTATGGAAAAAAAAAAAGTATGGAAGTCATCCCCACAGTCAGTATTGTCTTAGCTCACAGAATGAGCAAGCTGAAGTGGCAATGGGCCGGCCATATTAGCCGTAGAATTGATGACAGTTGGGGTCGTGCTCTTGAGTGGAGACCGCGAATCGGTAAACGTAAGGTAGGACGCCCTCAGGCTATATAGGTGAAGTGATGATCTTCGCAGGGTGGCTGGTAGCAGCTGGATGCAAGTTGCCGAGAATCGAGCAGAATGGCAAGGAATTGGAGAGGCCTATGTCCAGCAAGAGTAGTGGTGGCTTAGTGGAGAGCAGAGGTAGTCCAGCGGGAACAGCTGCGATTAACTCTGTTGGGGAGTTTGTTGCGCCACTTCTTCTCCCCAGCAAAAGCACTAGGAAGTGAAAAAGAGTGGGCGTTTTGGGGGACTGTCTTTTGTAATTTTGACGTTCGAGAAATGCTGATTCTAAGCCTAGTTTGTAAAATGACTTTTGATTTTGACCACACCACAGGAACCACATCAATCCGGTCTGGTTCACATCTCATTATCTACAATATTATCCACAATCCAATCACTTGTCAAACTCACACCACACATTTTAAAACGTCATGCCATATAAATTAGTTTCTTTGTAGTTCGTCGCGTGCGAAGGATTAGTCGCCATGCCAATTAGGTAAGAGGGTAGGCAGAAGGGTTGCTATCGACGCGATTGAGTGTGCAGTGTTTAATTTGTTTTTAATTTCGGGCTGGTTGATCTTGGTGTGAGAAGTTAATTAATATTATCACGCTTGGGTTTGGCAAGGGTTGGCAGAGAAATGTCGGTTGAACAGTTACGTTTTGTTCAACATTTAACAATGTGAGTGTGTTTCATAAGAAATTAGACTTTTATTAAAAACCTTTTCAAAGATTTTTTTTTACTTAAGGGGGTTAAAGGGTCTAAACGCAAAAAAACGCAAGTTTTACAAGCAAAAAAGTTTATAATCGACTACAGTAAACAAAATCAGAAATATATATGATGTTCTTCGAGATATGTGCTAGGTAGATAGTGTGTTGAAAGTATAATACAACTAATTTGATACGATAGAAAAAAGTCTTGAAAATACCTCTAAAAACTTTATTTTTAAAATAAAAACCATACTTAATAATATTTGATTTTTTGTCAGACTATTCTACAAGCATATGTTGCTTGTAGAATAATCTGACAAAAAATAACTAGTGCACTAAAGCACTAGTGTTTGTTTAATTTTTTAGTCGAAACAATAGATTTTTGTAAATAGATAGGTAGATAATTGCTTCATATTTTGCATTAAATTAGCAGCGTTTTGTCATCGCGCTTCACTTTTTTTTCTATGCAGTCCGTCAGTGACCGCGCTAATTGTTTTATAAAATACCTACATGACTGTAGGTATTTTATAAAACAATTTTTCTCCACTTGATTTTATTTTGTTGTCAGGAACCTAATGTATTTACTGGTTACAGTTCCTTCGAAAATTTACAAAAATAGAAGGAATTAATTTTTACTTCTGTTACAGTGAAAGATAAAATACCTTGCAACGGGATTACTTGTGCTGCCATCTATTAGTGAATAGACCACCTAATACAAATACGTTTGCAGTGACATCTATTGTTCAGTAGCTAAGATAAAAACAAAAGTACGATACCAGATAGTAATATATATAATCGCTAGATGGCGTTGAGTTTCATAAATTAAATTACAGCGTAGTGAACATTTCAAATTTTTCGGAGAAACGTAGCTTCGTTCATTGAGTTATATGGTACATATAACTCAATGGCTTCGTTAGGGATATTAAATGCATGTTCTTTTAGACAGTACTTTGTTCAAGAGGATTTCAAGAAAAAAATCTGATGAATGCTTAGGTACCTAAACGATACTATGTAGAACGTTGTTAAAGGTATCTAAGTACAGACGCCAGCCTGCCCATCAAGCTACTACAATCTGTCAAATTTCTTTTATAGAATAGAATAGAATAGAATCGCTAGAGGATAAGGTTCAAAGTTGATTGAGAAAATTTTACAGTTTCGGGTAGGTTGATGTGCTGGCGTCTGTACCTTCGTAATGTAAATTGAATAGACTAGTGGTCGCAAGCGCTATTGCTGAGCATGAGGTTCTGGGTTCTATTCCCGAGTCGGGCAAAGTGTGTTTTTCGATCAAGAATTTCCCAGTAGCAGCCCTGAGTCTGGATTAATGCCCGGTGAATGGCAATAGGCTCGTCCCTTTTCCATGGGACTTAGAAACTGGCGAAACGTGGCTGTACTAGGTACAGATACACGACATGTTTATGTAGGTACCTATCTGAATCAATGACGGTACCTTGTTGACGAGCCTTGTTATCAGAATAGTTTTGGCGACGTAATGTAGGATTTCATTTTGTTACTAAGTACTAGCATAGATAAACAGTCAAATTTCGGTCATTCTGTTGTGAGATCTTATTAAGAGGGCTTGTCCTGAACCGGGGAAGTCCTCCTCTACCTTCCAAAGTATTTAAAAATTGATCTGCCTAGGTAAGCAATCCCAGTGATGCATCACGTTAATCAATCTTCCAGTTCTAGAATGCAGATGAATACCAGTATTTCACATAGAGCGACTGTCTATCTGAATCCAGTTACCACAACAATAACATTTGTGGCTAACACAATACCCCTTGGTACGACAGCTGTCAGATTTTTGGGCTTCTGGTTACCCGTAACGACTGTCAAAGATCTATTATCTAACCCTCAATAAAACACAGATTGATTTTCAGATTTAATCAGGGCCTTTTTCTGTAGACTGAATGACCTCAAAGGCTCGTCTTCTTCATCTGAGTTCGCAATCATCTATTTATAGTCATCACATAGTCATCAAATAAATCAATGTCGTCATGTCGTTCACCTCTGTGAATTCTAAGATCAGTGATAACTGATCTCCGCGGCACGACGTGACATACCTACTTAGATATCTAATCATGACTGATTGCACGAAACTTTCCGATAATGCCCGAAAACATAAACAAAAACAAGTGAATGACAAAAGAGATGATTCTAGAACACTAATTTAACTTGGCTAGGTGTAGGTACTATGAAATTCACTCCCCTCGCGGGCCTGAGGTGGGCCCGCAAAGGGGGGCCGGCAGCAGCCGGGGATCGTGGAAGGCGCACAAGTTCCCATGACCCCAAGTGTGGGAATGGAACACCGTGATGGTTTTTAGTCAGTAAGAGACTAACAGACCCCCAGGACGGAGCACATCCATGAGGATTTTCCACCGCGGAATAAAAAAGGTTGTCTATTAGGTGCACCTCTGCGTAACGAACGATATACAGGCGTGATGTTATGTTATGTGACTTAATTAGGAACTAACGTTATGCTGAACTACAATTTTAGCTGAACAGTCCAATAAGTAAGAAACCTGCATCTGCATCTGTTGGAAGGCCTCCCACAAGGTGGACCGATGACCTTGTAAAGGCCGCAGGAATCTGCTGCTTGCGGGGAGCAAAGAACCGGTCGAAGTGGAGGTGCTTGACGGGGGAGGCCTATGTCCAGCAGACGTCTTTCTTCTGAAATGATGATGATGATGATGATGACTGCTCAATCCGGGTATCGAACCACCCTGAGGTGATATCCACTAGACTAAAGAACATGGGCTAAATAATATAGTAACTGCTACACTTGGCCAACGGTACTCTGTGATACAGGCCAGAAAGGCCCTTAGCATAGCATTATCAGTCTATAACGTTCCCACTGCTCACTGCTGGGACACAGGCCTTCTTTGTGAGAGGGACCAGGCTGTAATCCACCATTGCCATTGTCCATCGCCTGGGTACCTATTGCAGAGTCCCATTATGATGATTTGATGGAAAGAAACACTTTCCTTTCCTCACATAAACTACTTACAACCCAGCGCATTCACAAATCCTTAAAATATATGAAAACGTAGTTTCACTATACAATTAATTATTCACAACAGTCTGCCACTTCAGTGTTAACAACCTTATAGTCACGATGAATCAACTAGCACCTCGCGTCGTGATCACAAAATATTTTGTTTTGCATCAAAAGTTCATGATTACGACATAGGTATAGGAATCTACAAATTCTAAATACCTACTCATGTGTGCTACGTGTTTTGGCCATGGCGGCCAATCTCATAGACACTACACTTCGACGCGGGAGATTTATTATACTGCACAAGTGTGTGCGCATACATAGGTGCACTCTTTCTTCCGTCACTCTCATAGTCCGATGGGACGGCAATCCGACACGACCAGAGAGAGATCAGGCGCAGGACCAACGGCTTAACGTGCTTTCCGAGGCACAGGAGGAAACACACTGCCAATTTCCAAACTCCGGACTGAATCTAAGAAATTCCTAATGGAAAACCCAATAACACTTTGCCAGAGCTGGGAACACAAGGCCCCATGCTGTGCAGTCGCGCTTGCGACCACGAGACCAACGGGACAGTTCTAAATACCTAACGTACCTAGGGAAAAGGAGGGTAAGACTGACCCTGCCGGTACGAAAGTTGTGTCATGAGGAAGCTCTTCATGTCCTCTCTTGGTCAGCGCACTCAACATACGTGAGCACTGTTTGAACAAGGAAAGTTTATTTTTCCATGTTCATGTAAAATTGATCTACAGTTTACTATGGCTTAAGATAATTATGTTCGGCGGTCTCTGTATGAAAAGCGACCCTTGATTGAACTGATTTCAAACTATGTGTACAATAGCAATAAGTACTTAATAACCAGAAGGTATGTTTTTTCTCCTGGTTGACGTACTATCACATGTCAGGGTACTTGTTCTACCATGGGAGTTCAATCGTCTGCGCTAATCAAGTCGGTCCCCTCAAAGCCGCGAGCGGTGAACCCAATCCTCTCAATTGACCATTAGGACTTAACTGTATCAAGTGATAGGTCGATGCGATACGACCTATTTGCGTTACAGTAGGAATACATGATACAACTCACGCTTTATTCTCATGGGGATGGCAAAAAGCATAGAACGCCACCTGCTACGATCCCTACATACCCTTTTGCTTTCTTAACATGTTAGTAAAATTAACCTTTTGACCGCCACGCGTCAAAAAATCAAAAACGTGCCCTCGACGTCAAAATCTGTCATGTAGACGAACCGTGGCGTGCTGGGCACTTCTAGTTTGTCATCTACACATGACTGTTTCCATCAAACGGCTCGCATCGCATCGGATCGGAACGGATTTTGCAATCTTTAAATGATATTAAATCGTGTACACAGTATTTAATGTCTATATTACCAAGCCGCGCACACTGCGCACAGCAGCTTGACCGCGGGCGTCTTCCGCGACACGCGATCGTAGCCGAAAGTATGCTGCGACGCACGATCGGCTCGGTTCGCCTGTCGTCGTATCCGATCGAATTCATTCGGCTGTCATTCAAATTTTTCTTTTCCTCTTCTGTGTTTTATGGTTATTTTCTTCTTCTTCTAATGCAATGCGTCAACTTCAATCGTTCAACAATTTTCAAAAATTAGAAACGTCAACACGGTAGAAATGAAACTAATTTGACTAGGCGTAGAAACGGATACGTTCGCAAGCGACGATACGGACATGCTGCCGGACGCGATCAGCTGCCGCCGCATCCGTTCGTATCCTTTTCGATCCGATGCGATGCGAGCCATTTGGTGGAAATCATTATTTAATTATTCTGTGCCTTAACGTTCATACATTCCTAAAAAACTTTACAAAAATAACAAAAATTTATTAAATAGATATGAATATTGCATTGTAGACAAAATTGGCAGTTGCATTTTTGAAACATGCCCTAGATCCAGAAAATAGGAGACGTTTGACACCCAACCCACTCTGTGCCCGCGTGGTGAATAGCCCCCTCCTTCTCACAGAGAGGCTTGTGTCCCTGCTGTAGGAACGTAATAGACTGATCCTAATTCTTATGCATATGCAATTTTGTTTTAATTCTGCTTAGCTAGATACATACGAGTACATATATAATAAACTTACGCCTCCTTCCCATGGGGGTATTCCTTTTGCTTCGTGTACGTTCATACATCAGCACCCTCATTGCCTAACACACTATCAATCACAATCTGAATCATTTTGAAGGATATGTTTAATCCATTGCTTCATATGTTCGAAATATTTTCTGCTCAACAACGTAAAAAACGTAATGAATGTTGTTGAAATATCAAAATGAAAGCCATTGCTACTGATATGCAACTACCCCGTTGGTCATACACGCACGCCGGCCTGACTTTTCTGAAGAACATCACCAATAAGGACCCTATACCGGCCTGGCGTGGCGGGGATATTGAAGCGCAAACTGTAAACATAAAAAACAACAAATGATTCTAGAGATCCTAGGGTAGACATTTTTAGTCGGTTATCAAAAAACAATCTGCTGTTTCATGGAAACGTGCAATACCTACGCGGCCAAAATGTATGGACACAGCAAATTTTAAATTTCATTCATCCTCTTAACATGATCAAAACATCTAAGCATAGATACTCTTTTCAATCTCCTTCGCCTAGTCATTTATTTATTTTTCTTCAATAGTACCAATTTCACCTGTCTAGTTACGCACGTAATATTTAGATAACACATACATCAGTACAAAGGTACCAAATAATATGATATTGTCAGAGTAGCCGTAGTCTTGTAATCTGTCAAACGCAGAGTCACGAACGGCGGCGGATAGCGTCAGAGACGGTGCCTATTACGTGTGCGAATAGAGATTAAATGCTATGAAATTAATTTCCTTAATTTTCTCAACTTGAAAATTCACACTGTATGGGTTTTTAAGTGAGTGTAAACATACATATTGAAAATAGATTATATTCATTGGAGGAAAAAAGTATAATATTGTCACTTTGTTGAGTATTATTAGTTTTTTTTTTATTGGAACATAATTATTAATGAACACCGAGCTGTTTTAGAACCATTATCATGACGGGCTGTGCTGGGGCGGCTGCTGAAGGTGTAGAAAACTTCAAACGGCGCAAATAAAACTCTTTTATTGGGAGCTATATGTTTGAGCCCTTTGTAGTTAAAGCACTAGAGCCGTGGAGTCTGAGTGCTTATCGAGTATTTTGACATTGCGAAGCAGTTGGTCGATTTTACATGAGACCGGAGTGCTGGCCTATTTTTAAGACAAAGGATCAGCATTGCCATCAGACGTGGCAATGCTGCCTATTGGGCACTTTCCTATTAACAGCGATGTGAACGAATTTTTTGATTCTCAATGAGCTTTTCAGGCTTTTTTATATACTTGTACATATTATACAAGGTGGCAGGGACTTCGACGCACAGCCTGTTCCCATGGATTCAGTACACGATTCTGGACCCCCCTGCGTTGAAATTTTATGTCGGTTATAAAAAAAACAGTTATATAGCCTATTTAGTCTACCTTTAAAACGATCTTTTTACATTATACCTATATTTTCAAATAAGTCACACTAGTTTCTCCAATCTCCATCTTGATAGCAATAGCGACTGTCACACGCGATAGCGACTCATCTTGCGTTATCAGTGGGACGTTCAGTAGGTACATTGTATGCTCATCTCGGCTCAGTTGTTGACTGTTGACAGCGGTGACCACAAGTTAACTCGTGAGGTGAGCTGTTGTTGGCTTTTACCTACCATCGACAATTTTTGGAATATTTTTGGTTGTGGTTTTTTCCTTCGTTCGTTTTGTTTATTTTTTAGTGATTTTTTTTTGTGTTATCGTTGGTATTATTTTTATTGATATATATCAGTTTAGTTATTTTATTATTGAAACTTTTTTTATTAAATTAAAAGTTATCACTTAAGAAGTTGGTAAAGTTACTCTACAAGTGTCTTTCTTTTTTTAGGTCGTTACTTTATAAGTTGACTCAAGTTTCTTTTTATTTGAGTATTTGTCTAGTTATGTAATAAAACCGTTACAATTTAACGAACCTACCTGTTACCTAACTAAAAGTATCTTTATTAGGTATTTTCAACCAACAACAATAGGTAGATTATACAACTTAAAATATGTGACCATTCTGTGAATTTATTAAGTAGGCATATGAAAATAGGTCCCTCCCTATTTAAGAATTTTTAATTTTAATTAATTATGAGCATAAACTTATTTTGTTTGAAATAAACTACAAAAAGTTTACACTTACATGAGATGCTAGGAAAAGCCCATAAATCTATAGAATATCATATTTGCTCCAACATAGGTAGGTAAAATATTAAAGTAATAGGTATATTACTTTAATATTTTACCATTCTAACCAGAAAAAATTGGTTATTTCTATGAAATATTACAAGACACAAGCGCGAGATACCGGCAAATCATGTGACGTTAGTTTAGGCACGCGGGCGCGCGCGGCGCCACCGTCGCGGAGTATTTATAGCCGAGTCAATTATAAGTCAATCGTTACCAATGTTACTGTTTGTGGACTCTATTAAATAACTGATCCTTTTATTGACTTGTTGTGGATAACAGCTGCATTGTATGATAAGCAAAAAATATTGTCACGCAATGTTTTTTTCCTTCTGCTTATTAGTAAGACTACCGTCGGTCTTCCTAGTTCAGCTCGTGTTTTCAGGCGTGTGAACTATTTTCCGTCCTTATGTTAAGTTATTATATTTATATTATGTTAAGTTCCTTACGACTTTCTCTAGTTACTGAGTTATAACTGTGCCATTTTGTAGGGTTCCGTACTCAAAGGGTGCCAACGGCACACTATTACACATCATCATCATCATCAGCCGACAACAGTCCACTGCTGGACATATGCCTCTCCTATTGCTCGCCATTCAACTCGATTTTCGGCAATTCTCATCCAGCTGCTACCAGCCATCCTGCGAAGATCGTCGCTCCACCTAGCCCGAGGGCCCACCTTACTTTTACCGATTCGCGGCACTATTACACGGCACTTAGTAATAGTGTCCGTCCATCCATCCGTCCGTCTGTCAGTTAGCGGTCTGTATCTCATGAATCGTAATAGGTAGACACTAGACAGTTGAAATGTTCACAGAGTGTATATTTCCATTGCCGCTATACAAGTAACAACAAATAATAAAAATATAATACTTAAAGTTGTTATTTTCGGTATTATTTGCCCAGTGCCCTGTGGTACGGAACCCTTCATGTGCGAGTCCGACTCGTACTTGGCCGCTTTTTTAAACGGTTTTATTTAGCTCACCCCGTTTGTTTTATTTATTATTTATTCTTGGGTCATATTTAGTAATTCAAATTTCACCCTCTTCCTGTCAACCGATTAATCTGAAATTTTGTATAAACTTTGGATTTTGGTGACAATACAATTATGTTTATTCATTATCATTATAAATTCAAGATGGCCGCCGCTACAAAATGGCGGATAATTTATGTTTTATTAATCCCATCAATATGGGTATCAAATGAAAGGGCTCAACAAGCAGAATACAATATACTATAAAAAATTGAAATCCAAGATGGCAGCCGCTACAAAATGGCGGATAACGTAGGTTTTATCAATCCCATCAATATGGGTATCAAATGAAAGGGCTCAACAAGCAGAATACAATATACTATAAAAAATTGAAATACAAGATGGCGGCCGCTACAAAATGGCGGATAACGTAGGTTTTATCGATCCCATCAATATGGGTATCAAATGAAAGTGCTCAACCAGTATAATACAATGTACTATATAAAATTAAAATCCAAGATGGCGGCCTCTACAAAATGGCGGATAACTTAGGTTTTATCAATCCCATCAACATGGGTATCAAATGAAAGGTCTCAACAAGTAGAATACAATTTACGCGAAATAAAAACTAAAAACTAGAAAATAAAAAAATAGGTAAAAAAACTTTTTCAGTTAAACGGTTTTATGTTAAACATACATTGCAATGTTTAAGATAAATGTACTAAAAACCAAAAAATAATAAAATAGATACAGTCGTGGGAATTATAAACATATGCATAGACTAGACTAAAATAAAACCGTGGGGCACGTCAATTGTCTACAAATTATCGACTTAATGTGACGTGCCCCACGGTTTTATTTTAGTCTAGTCTATGCATATGTTTATAATTCCCACGACTGTATCTATTTTATTATTTTTTGGTTTTTAGTACATTTATCTTAAACATTGCAATGTATGTTTAACATAAAACCGTTTAACTGAAAAAGTTTTTTTACCTATTTTTTTATTATTACTATTTTGTTTTAGTGGTTTAGCAGCAAAACACCTACAGACACGCACTACCGGTCTCTGTAAGGCCGAGTCTCGGAAAAATTAAATCTCATATTAGCTAGACCTGCTGCACACTATCGCGTAACACCCTATCAATCTCAATCTGAATCATTTTGAACGATATTGCTAATCCAATGCTTCATATGTTCGAAACATTTGTCTGCCCAACAACGTAAATAACGCAATGAATGTTGCTGAACAGTTAAAATGAAAGCTATTCCTATGGTTAGTGTATTCAAATCTCAACTCTCAAATCGTATTGCGCAATTACCCCGCATAAACCGAGGGTTGAAGACTCACTTTTGTAGTAAGTACTAGGTATTAAGTTTAGAATAGCATTTTGTTTTGATAGATACCCTGCAGATGTAGCAATCTATTTTTTTTCATCTGATTCACTTACCTAAGATCTTAAATCTAGCAGTCAGTTCTATACATTCATACGTAGTACCTATTAGCTATGCTTATATCGGGTCTCATCTTAATACAATTCAGAACAACAATGTGTGGTTCTGCGGCAACCTAGAAATGTGTTGTTCACCCCTGCCAATATTGACCGCCAGGCGAGACATGCTAGATATGCAGCACGAATTCAGGACAAGCCACATAGTACTATATTATAAATTATTATTGTCACACGGCTGCTAAGGTCACAGAAACACAGAATATGCCACGTCGATAAGGTCACAGCATATTTGGGCCAGCTACGGCAAATGGAAAAAAAATACTAACAAAGGATTTTAGAAAAATCGCGGCACTAAAATGTTTCAAACCGGCCAAATGTGTCATAAAACCCGGTTTTTTGGGAAACTGGTCGAAAGGCGTTATTATTATTTATTGTTTATAATTATGTAAGTTAAGTAACAAGTCTCTATTTACTACAAATAAAAGAAACAACATGAAAAATTTTAATTATAATCTCCAGAAATATCGCGAATTTCGATTACTTAGTACCAAAATATTGTTAACATCTAGTTTATATTCACCTCACCAATCGATCCACACTGTATTGCTTAGCCCCTCTTCAAGCAAACATTAAACTAACCTTTTCCTCCCCCAGAATAATGGCGACAAAAACTCTAGAACCTGGCGCGGTGATCCGACCAACAATCGACCATGAAGGGGTCCAACTGTTAGCTGAACGACTCTACGGTATCGTAGTACTAGAGCTGACAGAACTCAACGGCTATGATGATAAGAACTATAAGATCGTCGAAGATCCCAACGTGAAGAACCCACTGATCACGTCGCACAGTGAACATGGGTATGTGCTGAAGATTATGAACTCCATGGATTCGCAGAATGTAAATGTTGTTGAAGCTCAGAATGAGATTATGAATTTCTTAGGTGAGTGATTTTTGTATTTTGAATATTTTTGAAGATTTCTTCTATCCAGACTGGTTAGGCTTATAGACGTAAGCAAAACCCCACGAGCGGCGGTTCAATCCCAGTCAGTTAGTAGTTCACCAGAGTCTAGACACTTAGTTCACCTCTTATTATGTGGGACTTATAAAAATAACTGGCAAGATGTAGGTACAACACGGAGGGAACCATGACCCGAGACCGGTAAGGGTAAGCCAAGCAAAGCATCTGGTTAGAGGATGGTCCATGGAAGGGAAAGGGAAGGTCCATGGGATGGCCCATGGACTTTCCCTTTAGGATGGCTTCTAGCGATAAGACCGGCCACTGAAACACCCTGTGTAACTCCTGAAAGATCTAATTGTAATATGTATGTGTGTCCAATAAATTGTATAATATTTCTATTTGTGTATCTTCGATCACATCGTGCTCCTTCTCAATTCTACATTTCCAACATCTTTTTCTTACAGCCACCCGTTCCATCACTTGCCCTAAACCCATCCGTAACGTCTACGGTCACTTCCACTCCATCGAGACCATCGGAGGCAAGCAGCACGCTGTGCGACTGTTAGAGTTTGTACCAGGAGAGTTGATGCAGGTAGTGCCCAAGTCTGAGGCGCTGTTCTACCAGCTAGGAGAGTTCGTTGCTAACTTGGATAATAAGCTGCAGGTTAGTTTCCACGGTTTGTGTTATTCTAGCGTCTTCATAGCATATCAAAATTAGGCGAACAATGAAGTTTTATGCGAAGTATCAAGGTATTTTGTACCAAGTGCGGTGCAACGTATATAATAACTGTGACCTTGACCTGCCCTGCACTTCCACTGACAAGTATGGTCAAAATAGGAAGTGTCAAGCAATTTCGAACCATGTGCTGTAGAATTATTACTGCCTACTTAACCAGCCCTGTTCTTAAAATTAACCTGCAATTGCCTGTAATTTATTATGGTAGGGTCCCCTGGCTGGTAAGCTGGATGGCGGAGATCATTGAGTTATCTCACTATCATTATTAGAAAATTTGTAATTACAGTGAGATACATTTTGTGAATAATAAATAAATAAATGTTTTCTTTTCGAAGATAATATTCAGAGAATTCTTACACGATTGGAAAATGTATCTACGGTATTGTTGGAGCCATAGATTTACATTTCTATGGTTGGACTTGGAGCCATGTATAATTGGCGTCTGAATACCATCTTAAATGTTGATTACCGACCAGCATAGTTATTCACAACCACTCGATACGCTTCCGTACCGTATCAAACATCAATCAATGTTATCGTAGGAAACAATGATCACAAGTCCTAAACCTGAAAATTTTGTTAGTTTAAATGTAATAGACGCCCACTATTTTTCCGACAGCTATATAATAATAATTATAAGGTCTAAGTCAAAGTCAAATCATTTATAATATTTCAAAAAGGCACATTAAAGGCACTTTTTAACGTCAAAAGATAAGTATGTGAAAATAAGCCACGCTGACGAAGGTGAGATCGAATAGAGATTGAATTAACAATAATAATTGATTCTAGTACACAATAGTACCCAACATACCTACGAGTACATATTCCTGACTGCAGTAGTTAATGTGACAGACCAAGGTTTTTACAGTTTGCATTGTAGTCTCGTTACTAGTCACTGCGATGTCTGTTCGTACGTAATCATACCTAACATGCCTTTTGTGACAGAAAAACCTGATTTGATACGGTCAATTCATAGGCTTCAGAGCTCATGGAAGGAATGTGTTCAAAGAAAGTCCTGCCTTATCAAATTAGACTTGTATAAATGTCCCTATGAAAGATTAGGTTACGATTTTTGGTTTTCGGCTTCTTTATCACTCAATCAATTAATCTGCCTGCCTTTTCCCAACTATGTTGAGGTCGGCTTCCAATCTAACCGGATGAAGCTGAATAACAATATTTTACATGGAGCGCCTGCCTATTAGATGTGACCTCTACAATCCAGTTACTGGGCAACACGTTATTATATCTCTTGGTAAGACTGGATGTCAGACTTTTTGGCTTCTGACTACCCGTAACGATTGTCGAAGATCTACGAATGACAGTCGGGGTCAACGGGGTTTCGATATGTAATCGATGGTCACCCATCAAAGAACAGACCGCGGCAAGCGTAACTTAACCTTCGAATGACCCGTGCGGTTGTTATTATTTAGCACGAGCCCTTCTTTATCACTCGTAGGTTATTTAAATACAATGCAATGACACCATTAGTGAGATATCAGGTACTCAGACACTCTAGCTAGGGTGCTCGGAAGTTATTTACATTACGAAGAAGTAGAATATTTTCTTTTTTTTTGAAGTTGAGATAAATGATGACGAGTGTTCCTGACCAATGTTTTTGTCTGCAGAACTTCAACCACTCAGGGCTGGTCGCCCGGGAGCACATGTGGATGCTGACGAAGGTACCTGACCTGGAGAAGTTTAAGTACGTCATTAAGGATGCGGAGAAACTGGACCTGGCTGAGGAGGTAAGGAACAACAGTTAATCAGAAAGTTGTTGCTTAGAGTTGTAAGGTAAGGTGGCAGCTGTGGAAGGTACAGGGCTTCCAAATGCTTGACACAAGGGCCTTATTCTACATTATTCACGCCACGTTGCGATCATATAAAGTTTTCAGTAGTAAATGTCCAGTGGGACCAAAAATGAGCACCAACCAACACAGAAAAAAATGGCCAACACGGACTGAACAAACGTTTGATTACTCCGTGTTGGCAATTTCTTTCTAGTACTTATGTAAATTTAAGTTGCCTCATGATGATCTTTTGCTCTGCGTTTACGATTGCAGATCATTATTTTATTCAGGGTTGTCCGCAATATGATTATTTTCTTCACCGTTACGTAGGTCAGTGATTGTACCTATGAAATTGTTAAGTTCAATGTCAGCTTATTATCACGAGGCTAGTTCATAAACTTCTAGAGCACTAAGATATTTTCATTATTAACTATAATACTTGAATAAGTGCGTATAGATACTATTATTATGACCTAAATGAGATCATGTGTGTGACAAGTTTGTATTTAAACGCTATATGCCATGGGCAATGTCTAATCTATTAAAATAATTATATTATAGCTAGTGGGCATATATATAGGTCTGATATCCATTAAATATGATGTTTATCGGCTGTTGTTTACATTTATAGTCTCAATAGTGAGGTAGGGTTGGGTTATGATATGATACTTAAATGTCTTATCTGTTATGCCAGTCTTAACCTGTCAAGGTGATACCTAAACTAATCGTAAGAGCACGTTATTGTATTTTCAATGCTCGGCTCAGAGCAAAAAATTGGAAATTCCGCAGCGTGCTTTTATTTAGGCATTCGTTTAGGTGTAGTCTAGTATTAGTGAAAATGTGCATTAGTAAGTATACTGTTGGATAAGCCTCACCTTACCGCTTATATGTATAGGCCAACGCTCCAAGATAGGAGGGTGTTCTAAGAGTCAGGGCACTGCTGCATATTTTGACCTTCTTCCAACCTGAATTGCTGGAATACTCTCTTTCAACACGTCGTCTTCGTTTATTCTGTAAAAACTGGAAGGAAGAAGTGTGGGCTCGCTAAAGATCGAAGGAATAAGGAAGGAAGGAAGGAGAGAAATGAGCTAGCAAAAAAAAAAAAACGTCTCTGGAGTCAGTCGTCAGTTTCTATGTTTCTAATCCTCCAAAATCCTTCAGTCCTGCCGGAAACTTTCTAGTAACTGCAACTTATACAAGTATGTATTTTCTTCCTGATAGTAAATTAATGAATTGTCAGGTAATCGAAGAGTTCAAGTACGCGGTGGTGCCACGTGTGGACGAGCTGGAGAAGGGCGTTATTCACGGAGATGTGAACGAGATGAATGTGCTCGTCGGACTCAAGCCGGGAGGCAGGTTAGTTTTTAGCAAGAATATTATTTTCGTTATTTAGGCACTCTTAAGTTTTTTCAATTTGAAGAGTCACTAACACCTACTTGGTACAGTCGCGGTAATGGCCGCGACTTACCTACCTGTTGTAGGCCGTGAGTTCGAACCCAAGCAGACACTTTGTGTAAATTATGTAGGTATTAGTTCATCACTACTGCTCGTAAAACGGTGAAGGAAAACATAGTGAGGAAACCGGCATGTCCTAGAACTAAAAATTCAAAGTCATGTGACATCTGCCAACCTGCTTTGGGCCCACGTGGTGGATGAGGTACAGCTCACTCCCTTTAACTAAGAGGAGGCCTGTGTCCTAGCAGTGGGAACGTTATACATAGACTGATTGTAAATATGTTATAATTTTTTTGTACCTACGTTTGTATGACATTATCAGAATCGGTCCAGCCGTTTAGCCTCCTAAACCGCTGGACCGATTTTATAAAATAATAATTTAAATATAATTTATTAATGTATATATACAGTTAATCAACACTAATTTGTCAAATAAAACCCCTATCCTGCCTCTCTCCTACTTTACTGTGTCTGACAGTCCACAATGATGGGTCTTCGTAACACTTGCCATCTAAGGTTTCATTGTGGAATGAAAGACAATATATTGAGTTTTCAGATTTTATTTTGTAGATCAGTACCTACGTTGGTAGGCAACCAAGACGTATATGGCTACAAATACAATGTCGATGATTCATTATTAAAGAAGTTTTGAGAGCGATGTCTGTGGCCGCACCCGCACAGATATAATGTACATACCCGGCGATAAATATTGCAAAACGACCTATTCGATCCTATCGATTTTATACAAAGAATAAAAATAATTATCAAAAGAAGCAAATCATAATTGTTTTAACAGCTCCTAATAGATACCGGACTGTTTGTATACCGGACTGTTTGTATACCGGACTGGTTATTTCGTGCGACAGAGATAACCCTCTACGAAGCCGAAATTAGCCGATTGTCTCTTTCCAAAGGTCTATGTGCAATATTTATCGCCGGGTACTGTAAGTAGTCCTTTCTCAATAATTTTACCTCTGATAGCAACCCAATAGCAAACTTATCTCAGCAACTATAAAGAACACTGTGATTATTTCAACGAATATAAAGATCACTGTGTTTTTGGCAGCGATGCAAAATCAGAGGTAAAATAACTGTGAACGGACTATATCCCAAAATAGTGCAAATGCAATTGTACAAAGAGATTGTAGTTGTATAGGTAACTGACAACGAGTTGGTTAAGTGTGTATTGGGTATTTAATGTAGGAATTACTCAAGTAGTGAGCATCATCTAGTGATCTCGTGTATGTACATACATCCAGCCTTAAATATAACATTTTTATAGAAAAACATTTTTATCATATAAGATTGTTGGTTTGTTTATTTTCCACGTTATTGCAAAGATAATGGCATCCCGTAATATCTTATCATGAAATGATGAAACACCATTGAGATAACAGTTTATATGAACACTGCACCTATCTATAGAAATTTTATAAAAAAAAGAAACATTTTAATGTTATACAGTCAAATTATCACCGGCTCTTTCCATCAATTGTATTGCTATTCACCAACAGATGGCGGTTTTTAACAGTTTTACTAAACATCTTAAATAATTAATTTAGGCCCCTGAATTCATCAGTGTTGAAGGTATGCACTCAAATTCTTAACGGAGTATTATTGAGGTGAGCTCAGCATATTCGTATACTCTTAAATTTGGATTATTTTTAGCTTCAAACGTGATTCTGTCTGCTTCAACACTGTCTCAGCACTGATGTGGTTTTGGCATGTGGTAAATTAACGCAAATCTCTATTTACTAAGGATTTTCGTTGATGCAATGCATGAAGTTTTTTTATACATAGGCCACCTTCTTTTCTTTGAAAAACTGTAGCACACCCGAAAAGATTATTCTTAATTATTTTATATTTGATTTGATCTTTTCCTGTATTATTTACAATAGTTCCTGCAAATAGTTCAAGTACTTAGTCTTCTGTGTAACCTGTCCATGTTAGATTATGTATTATTTTTAATAACTTCCGGCCGCGGCTTCGCCCGCAAGGTATGTCTATAAAACTATCCTATGTCCGGGAAGGACATAGGATAGTTTTTATCGTGATCCAATCTATCTGTCTGCCAAATTTTATCGAAATCCGTTCAGTGGTTTAGGCGTGAAAAGACAAAATACAGACAGACAGAGCTACTTTCGAATTTATTATTAAATATGGATTTATTTTCTCATTAATGTACAATGACACCCTAGAGGTATAGAGATAGGTAGGGAGTAGGTACTTTTTAATTTTGACTAAAGGCTCCTGCAAACAGGCGCGACGCTCGACGCAAATCGCGCGCGACACAAAGGTACCGCTCGTTGCGCGACTTGTGGTGCCTTTGTGTCGCGTGTCGCGTCGCGCCTGTGTGTACAAGCCTTAATTCTATTTGTTTACCACCTGCAGTGACTATAAACAATCATTTTATATTCTATTCTTAAGGCACTTCGCTTTCATTCCGCAGCAAAACCGACTACCGCATCACAGGCATCATAGATTTTGGCGACATCCAGTATTCTTACTATGTCTTCGAGCTCGCAATCACGATGACTTACATGATGCTGATCACTGGAGATCCTCGTGTAGGAGGATATGTCCTTGCTGGCTACACCGTAAACAGGCGTTTGCCTGATGATGAATACAGGCTGTTGAAGGTAAAAAAAAAACAATGTGTCATGTTTATTCGACAAAAGGTGGCAGCACTGGTTAGCTCTTAATAATTTTGCTATCTGTCAATAGATGGTTGTACGTTTTCGAAGTAAACTAAATGTCTTGTTAGTTCAGCTACTCACTTATAGATGGCACTAATCGTTTATTTCTAAGACAATTCGTTCGGAATAACTAACAATTACTTAGTACGAATAAATTTAGCATAAGGTGTTATACAAATGTGCAACCAAAAACACTCCACAGATACACAAATCGCAAAGACAGTTTGATAAAGTAAAAATAATGTATAAATACCTATTTCTCTGTTCGTTTCACAGACACTTATCTCAGCCCGTTTAGTCCAGAGCCTGATCCTCGGTGCTTACACCCTGGAGCAGGATCCCAACAACGTCTACGTCACATCGACAGAGAAGGCCAATGGCTGGGAACTGCTGAAGAAGATCCGAAAGTCGAAGCCGACCGAAGACCTGGATCCCACTGACTGGAAGGAGATTGCCACTGAATACTTGACGAGAAGCTAATTCATGTGGAAAATATTAAAATGTTTCTTTTGAATTCGTGTGAAATCTTAAAAGTCGTCGAATGATTTGTATGTAGGCAAGCGGCGTGGGTTGGTCGATTTCAAAGAGCCATTCTTGCTTGTTATGTCAGTAATTTTGAGGATTTTATATGAATTTGAATATATTCTCTTTGTATTATTATTTAATTTGTAATAAATAACTATATAACGGTGCCTCATTTCATTGGAAACGCACAACAGGCCTCTGCGAGTTGACTTTGGACCCTCGTACGTCTTCCAAAGGTCCGGGTGCCCAGGATCCCGAGATTTATGTCAAAGGCACTTTCAACTAAGTATATAATAATGCTCCGTTGTAAGTTAATAAGAACACCTGTTACTAGATATTGATACCTTGTTACCTTGTTAATGGTATGTAATTAAATTTATTAATAAATTAAATGCAATAAATAATTAAGTAAGTCCAATGAATCAACAAAAATAATGTTCCATGGATGTTGTAGTAGAGTTAAACTATATTTTTATAGATGTTAATTTTTTTTATGTGTTAAGAAAAGTAGTATTTAATAAAGAATTTGGAAAATCAGAAACAAGTCTACTTATTTAATTCAGAATTTTTCCTGAATTATGAATTGGGTCATATGCATGAAATTAATAAAACCACCCCTGTAGCTTCAATTTTGATCATAACGAAAAGTTTGGAAGCATCTTGCCTACCATGGATGTACACAACGACCCTTTCAGGTTCAGAACTCTACGCCTGCTATGTACCAATATATTTTAGCCAGAACCTTTATATTCTAGCTCTTGAAAAATAAATGTCCCGAATAATAACAAGCGTCGTGCAGTCTTAGCCTTAAGTTGTACAACCAACTTTACACAAAAATCATAACGACAGCTCATCAATAACACAAATCGCTCTGTGGTTGACCACAGACATCACATTATACGAAACATGTTACGCTTATTGCCTTTTATATCGTAATGGACGATTTATTTAAAAATATCCTGTTGGTTTTATGGTTTTAAATGCATGACAGCTTGTATTGTAAACTTTAAGTTCATTTAGTGGGGATTGCAGTGCAAATAGTCTGTTGTAAGCATTTGCACTGCAATTCCCACTAAATAAACTGTAGATTGTATGGATTTACGAAAGCACTTCCTCTGCCTATTCAAGGAAATAATAATTACATAGACACAAAACATCATGCCTGTATTTCCGAAAGGGTTAGGCAGAGATGTCCTTTTATTTTTTTCGTGGGGAAATCCTCATGGATACCCTCCGTCTGAGAAGAACGGAGGGTTATGTCGGATTTCTACCGACTAAAACTTGAGCCTGACTGCTCAAGGCAGAGGCGTCCCTAAAATACACTATATTTCACCAGTTATATTTTGTTTATGTCCCATAAAAAAGGGAGCGAGTCTGTTTCCATCAACAGGGCACAATTCCAGACTCCGGGCTGCTACAGAGAAATTTCAGTTGAAAAAGAACTCAATAACGCTTTACCCGACCCGGGAACCGAACCCAGGACCAATATACTCAGCAGTCAACAGTAGCGCTTGCGGCCACTAGACCATCGAGGCGAAATAATGATTATTCCAGTTGATATTTCTCACCTCGGAACTAAAATCAATACACTACAAAATTGTTTATATTTTACGACGCTATTAACCACAATGCCAGTGAGAGAAGTAAAAAAATCTAAAGAATTTATAACAATTTAAGTAGCGCCATCTACTAGCAAGTAGCAGTACTAAAATCTACAAAAACGTTAACTTAGTCGTCGCATTTCTAGATGTTATCAGTAAGTCCCTTTCCCGGAGTATTGGCAATAAATTGGAGTTTTATTTATATTTTATACCAAACAGACATGATGTGGTTATAAGTGACTGATGAGAAAACTTGATAAGACAGGCAGTGCCTCTGTCGGTAAAATGTTGAACTACTTATCCCGCTTTTTATCGCGATTAGAATTTTAGATTTTAAAGTTATTTTATTGGTTAGTTTATTTTATATAGGCCTGTATTATAATAAATAATACTGAAACGAACTGTTATTTAATTCACTGGAATCGTAAAATGGTACCTAGCTATTCATGAGAATTTATGCTCATAATAAATCTCAAACTGAACATAAAAATTGCATAGCCTAAATAACATCATCAAAAATAACTACCAAGCAAAAATATCTTATGCGAAGACATTAAGATTCTTTCCCTCCTCAGTGGAATACCTACGGCACTCATAAAGTCCCAAATATTCAAAAAATCACAATAAAAATATAAAGATGCAACTTCTGTAAGCTTATAAAGACAAAAATGTTCACTTTTTACTCTTGCAACCATGATTGGGTTTTTTATGATGTCCTGTTTAATTATGCGGCGCACTCGCGTTGCGTCGCGTCTTCGGATACATTACGATTGAGCGAGTGAAAAAACCTAATTAAATTGAAAGTAATTATTTAGTTCGTTTACTTTCTTATAGCCGTATGTGGGTGTAAATGGTGATGCAAAAGGCTCTAGATGTGGAACTAATTACTTACGAGAAGGTGAAGACATGTTCAATCATTCTGCGTATCAGCCTTTTGGCAACTATTTTGGGGCCGGCTTCCAGTCAAACCGGATGCAGCTGAATATCGGTATTTTACATGGAGCGACTGCTTATCCACAACCCAGTTACCAGATAACACGATAACCCTTGGTAAGGCTGGCTGTCAGACTTTCGGGCTTCTGACTACCCGTAACAACTGTCAAAGATCTATCTACGAATGACAGCCGGGACCAACGGCACATGCTTTGCTCCAAGAGAGAAAATTTACGAATTTTATTTCACATTCCCAGATAAAACGCCGAATTTGGTGTAATCCTCTTTATTGAAAGTAGGCTGAGATTGCTGAGAATCATCACTTTTTGAACGTCAAAATTACATACGGCAGTCCTTCAAAACGGCCGCCGACCTTCACCTCTTCCTAATGCTTTCGCAAAAAAAACTCCACAGCAGCACAGCTGTTTGTTCATTAGAAGAACAGAACATTCTGTAGGTACAGACACCAGCACATCAACTTACTACAATCTGTCAAATATCTTTAATAGATTTTCAACTTTATCGCTAAAGCATTAGGTTCAAAGTTGTTGGGAACATTTGACAGTTTCGGGTAACTCGATGTGCTAGAGTCTGTACGATAGTACCTAAGTCATAGTCATTTATTTTATAACAAAATACTTTATGTTGAAAATATTATAGTGATGATAAATAAATAAAAAACCGGTCAAGTGCGAGTCGGACTCGCGCACCGAGGGTTCCGTACTTTGTAGGTACCTATGTAAATAGTTTATCACGGAATTTTTTTTTAATGTAGGTACCTACATATTTACGGTTTTCGGATTTTTTTCTTTACTTGTGCTACATGATCTTGCTTCTTGCTCATGGTTATAGGTCAACGGGCCCTATAAGTTTTGAATCCCTTGAGAGTGCCGAAATATACGTTTTAAGGCTCCTGCAAACAGGCGCGACGCGCGACGTGAATCGCGCGCGACACAAACACCGCTCGTTACGCGACTTGCGGTGCCTTTGTGTCGCGTGTCGTGTCGCGCCTGTTTGAAGGAGCCCTTATGCGGCATAAACGGCCGTATCTTTTTTTACGTTAACTTAGGTGTTTGATTTTTTCATAGCTTTATGGGACTGTAGACCTGAGTATAGTGAGTATATGGTTTTAAATTAATTTCAGCTCGATACTTCTACGCGTTCCCGAGATAAGGGGTCTTGACAGACAGACGGACAGGACAACAAGTGATCCTATAAGGGTTCCGTTTTTTCCTTTTTTAGGTACAGAACCCTAAAAAACACAAACATTGCATTTAAATTTAAAATTCATTATCCAGTATAAAAAAAAATCTATGAACATAAATAATAATTCAAAAATCATTTAATTGCGGCTTTCGTTTGTCATCTATGAACTCATCGATACTGTAATGCAAATACTTTTGAATTCTATTGGCAGATAACTTGTACAAACAGACAGGATTATCTCTGAGACTGATGATTCATGAATCACGTTCAGTTTCGGTTGGATTATGGAAGGTAAGTTTTTCCTACGGGTACTATCTCTGGCTTGTCTTTCCTCATTGGTCTCGTGCAAATTCATAACAAAGTTGGTTATCAACACAATAATATAGAGACATGGCACTGTTATAATGTTAAGTCTGATGCAGTGGTTCCTGCACGATTCTGTTTGTGTCACGTGGAGCATTGTCCATACGGACTGCCGCCGGATGCCGAGTGGATGTTCTACTTATAGCTGTTGCCCCAAAACTCAATACTGTATATATCTGAGCTTTGACACAACCAAAGCAAAGTATACCATCCTTAGTCGGTCCAAAGTGAGTTCATCCCTCAGGCAGAAGCCTGAGGGATGAACTCACTTTGGACCGACTATGCAATCTGCTATGCAATCAGAAGATTGCATAGCATGCAGAGCTAGGCAATGAACAACTTCGATAAAGACAATGAACAACTCAACCTTCCAGTTTAATAACGCGTCTATGTGGACACCTAAGAATGTAACATTATCTACTACTTCGACATTGTTATCACAAGACAAAACTTTAAAATTAGCGTTATTTCGTAGCGTTGACTTGAATAATAAACAATTTGTTTTATTCACGAAATTTCAAATTATTTGTAAAGCACTTAAGGCAGTATTAATCTTAGATTCTAAATTATATGCAGAAACTACTGCATTAGTGTCATCAGCAAAAAAAAATAATTAATGTTGTGTCAGTTATTCGTTTTCTAATAGATATGCTCAATCAAGTCATTTAAGAATAGGATGACCTATGCAAACTAATTATCATTACGAAACACAAAACAATTATTTGCCATATGGCAGCAGACCCTGAAGGTAACTCTTCGTAAATCCTTACCAGACATTGTGGAGAGTCTCGTCTCATCAAACTAGCTAATTACTAGATGTCTTGTCTCTGTGACGTCACCACAAGAGGTCATGATCTTGATCCTCGCTGTCAAAATGAAACGGTTCATGTAATTAATAATTTATCAAAAGTTGGTAATAATTGTGCGTAATTATAGAGACGAGCGATTAAGAATATTGTCAGTTGAAATAAATTAATACTTAGGTATTGGGTTTGCATGTAATATGGATATCGCTTTCTAATTTGGATTGTTTGTGTGGGATTCCCAAAATGGCCGGATTTTCAAAACGCTGCTACCCTCGTTTCACCACACCTATACAATGTAATCACCAGCCATGACAGACGACTCTTCATTATCAGCTGGGAAAACTTGTATTGTACTATTATTTATATCAAGTATAGTTTATGTTTGATATACATCTTCCCAACTACACGCCATTTAGCTCTATCCTCGGTACTTCTCACCCAGCTGCTACCAGCCACTTTTTAAAGATCACAGCTCTACCTAACCTGCAAGCGTCTTACCCTACGCTTCATGCTTGAGCCAGAGACATCGTTTTTTAATCATCCTATCTTTTCTCAACTATGTTGTGATTGGCTTCCAGTCTAAAAAAATGCAGATAAATACAAATAAGGTACTGCCATCATTTTCTTCCACATAGCATCTCCTCAACAATCCAATTACTGTGTAATACCGATACCCTTACTTCGGTAACAGTATTTCTTATCTTAGTAATATTTATGAACATAGCAGACCACATTCACCTAGCGGCAGGTATCGGCACATCATTACAAGTCCTTAATGATTTATAATTAAGGAGTAACGGAGTACCCCCGCTGCGAGCTGGGTTCCTGGTACTTACTAAGTTATACTAAGTTTTTAATTGGAATGTTATTTTTATATGGAGGCAGGTAGAATAAGATACAAATGATTTCCATGATCTTCGTTTAAAAATAAAATAAAAAAATGTGAAATCGTCGGTAAGGAACTCCTTAGGACATACATTGACCTTATAAGTGATGTCATGCAAAAAGGGAAGGTAGATTAAAAAATGCGGTCCTCCGTATGGTAAGTAAGTGATTGGGATCACCGCCTCATATGGATATCTGCAATAACAGAGACATGGCAGGTGCATTGCCATGTCAGAACCAAAGCTGAAATATCTCATGTACCTGTAATTACACTGGTACATCCTTTCTTACAGCAGCAGTGCAGTTATGTCGTGGTAGGACAGTGGTAATGGCCGCGACTTATAAATTGTAGGTCGTGGGTTCGATCCCAAGCAGGCATTTTACTTTGTGTAAATAATTTCATCACGACTGCTCTCAAAACGGTGAAGGAAAACATCGTGAGGAAACCTAGAACCTAAAATTCGAAGACATGTGACATCTAGCTACCCGCACTGGGCCCGCGTGGTGGATTATGGCCCACTGCAGCCTTGGGAACATTCCCTTCTTACTAGACACAGCGCAACTCTGCCAGTGGCGGAAATATGTACTTCATAAGTCATTTATTTATTCCTTCTTCGGGATGATGATAAACAATGTTTCGAAAAAAACTTGTAGCAGGCGTTCTGTAGTTTCTGCATACCCCTATGGGAAAAAAGCTTGAAGTTACGATGCATTCACAATAGAATTTCCTTCATCTTGTGGTTTAATATATCTAACCAATACCTACACCCGCTGCAGCCTGCCGGGTCAGCGGGATTGTCCGAAAGGGTGGGTGGGTTTTAGCCAGTAAGAGTCTGACACTCCCTTCCACTCCACCCAGAGCGGGAGGGGTCATTTGATGATTTCCCATCCTGAAAAAAAAAACTACACTACAAAGGTTATGTAAACTAAAAAAATATACAAAAAAAAAGATTATTTTTGCACTTTGTTTGTTTTCTTTGATTGTAAAGGAAATGTCAAGGACAAAATAACAAACCTTTTAGAAACTCCGTCTTTTATTATCTGCTGTATTAACGAAGAGCAATACTCGTTGGGAAAACCAGAATATATTATTTAATAACAGAGCCATCAGAGAACATTTATTTATTTTAACTGGTTTATATTTGATCCCAAAGTTCCTTATGCCCGCTAACTTCGGCCAGTTGTCACTCAAAGAACGAATAGAGCGCTAATTTTCCTGCAGGTTTGATAACTGTTGCTATAAGATTTTCAGAGCATTTTTGCTTTCTTGCACGTGGTTGTTACTGTAATTTTCGCTACTGCCTCGTTGACCTCATGTGTATCCTACTGTCTGTTCCAAAAGTATATATGTATATCAATGATATTTTAGTAAAATATCATTGATGTATATGATAGAAATGTAATGCACCTAACATCTCATCTCTTCACCATCCGTGGTTGACATGTAGAGAATTCCTAAGGCAAGAATGCCTAAAGCCTCCTCTACACGTCTGCAGATGCGTCCGCGGACGTCATCTGCGGATGCGTCCGGAGACGTATTAGAGGGGGTAATTTGTACATCTGTTGTAGGTATTAACGTCCGCAGACGCACGCAGATGCGTCCGCCTCGAATCCGATTGTTGTCGGTTTTTGTGGCATAAGGCAAGTCCGCCTTTGTACAAAAGGTACAGAGGCGGACTTAATGTGTGCGAAAAGTTTAAATAATTAAATAATAAATGTAAACAAATGCATCAGAAAACGTACTATGGATGACAATAAAATTGTTAGTGCCAATTATAAATTAATTGCTTCGAATTGATTTTTTGAATAAGTCGCTCCCCCCACCGAATAACATGGTAATGTGGTACTACGACAGTTTTCGTTTTATTGCATATTCGGTGTCTAAAGCATTAATTACAATCTTGTATTTTTTTTTGTATTTTTTCTATGTATATTTATAAAAGTACAATAATTTCAATGGTACCGTAATGAACATAACAACATTATTCCCTTAAAATCTAAACACACTTTTTGCACGAATAATACCATAACATGTTATTACAGATCATGCAATCGTTAACTTTTTCGGTAAGCGACGATTACCATTACATTCGCGTAAGAAATGCATGCCTTTTTCCACGTAAAGTATAAAACAATTATATTTGTGTATTATTTTTCTTTACAATATAATAGAAACGGCTTATTCGATTTAGATGCGGTTTTCACTAATATATTGTAGTAAGCTTCACTTAACATTTAGTGTTTATTTCATGTCAATCGGTTCATAAATAAAAAAGTTATGTCAATTTAAAGAATCACGGCGGACATTTTTAAGGTATACTATCAGAGTACGTACATGGACGCGCACTCTCGAGGCTAACTGATGAACAGCGTTTGATATTTGATCTGGTGAGCGTTGATTGTACTTTGGAAGAAATGCTATTTGTAGATGCACCCGGTGGAACGGGTAAAACATTTCTTACGAAAGTTATTTTGGCGAAGGTACGAAGCCAAGGTAAAATCGCGCTTGCTGTCGCTTCATCAGGCATAGCAGCCACATTGTTGCCAGGTGGGAAAACTGCTCATACAATGTTCAAAATTCCGATCGATTTAGACCGCACAGAAAGCCCTGTTTGTAATATTTCAAGAAACAGCGATAAAGCTAAGGTTCTTCGTGATTGTAGCCTTATTATATGGGATGAGTCCACAATGGCCAATCGAAAAGCAGTAGAAGCAGTAGACAGAACGTTGCGTGATGTCAAGCAAAATGATCAACCCATGGATGGCATTACTATGCTTTTTTGTGGCGATTTTCGTCAGACTCTCCCTGTAATACCACGTGGAACAAGGGCTGTTGAAGTTAGAGCCTGCCTAAAGAGTTCTCGACTGTGGCATTACATTATACCTTTGCATTTGACATTAAATATGCGTGCGCAAATTAGAGGCAACGAAAATGCTCAAGAATTTTCAGATTTGCTACTTGAGATTGGTAACGGTGTGTTACCGCAGGAACAAGGAAAAGTTGTTCTTAATGAAAACCTATGCAACATAGTTTCATCAATGCGAGACCTCATATCATCTGTGTATGGAAACGCAACGCAAATACCAACTTGCGAAAATTTCTGGCTTTGCGAAAGAGCTATTTTGACGCCACGAAACGACCAAGCAGCAACAATAAACGCTGAAATTTTGAGCTATGTTCCGGGGGATTATGTTGAGTATATTTCCATTAACAGAGTCATGGAAGAAGGAAAATCTACAAGCTGGACTACCAGCACATAAATTAAAATTAAAAGTAGGCGTACCGATAATGCTTCTTAGAAATTGAAGCCCCCCAAAACTTAGCAATGGCACCAGGTTAAAAGTGACCAATTTACAAAGAAATCTGATAGAAGCAGAGATTTTAACAAGGTGTGGAAAAGGTAAAAGTGTTTTCATTCCTCGGATTCCTCTCATTCCAAACAATTTTCCATTTAGTTTTAAACGAGTCCAGTTTCCAGTCAGCCTATGTTTTGCGATGACAATTAATAAAGCCCAAGGTCAGACGCTGAAAGTTGTAGGTGTAGATCTAAGTATCAGCTGTTTCTCGCACGCTCAGTTGTATGTGGCTCTGTCACGGGTTAGCAATCCTATAATAGGAGCCTGTATACTTTCATCCCCGATGGCCATACGTCAAATATCGTATACAGGGAAGCATTACTGTAAAGTAAATTTTTAGCTACCCAAACGACGGTATATGTAATTCAAAATATATGCTGCCCGAAAAGTCACTATTCCACGCTGACGAAGTCGCGGGCACAGCTAGTTAATAAATAAAAGGACTGATTATGATAAATAATAAAACCTTTGTTTTATTACATAAATTTTAATAAAACGCTATTATAAATTATCCAGTACCAGTATTAATATCAACTTCCTCTATTATTGTTATTTTTCTGCAAAATCAAATAATAAGTACTGGATTATTTAATAAAACATGTATTTGCAACATTATATTACTGTTAATCTTTTGACACCATACATCGACGAATATTACTGTAATGTAATATTACATTATACACTATCGCTTGGATTTCACACGAATAATATCGTAATATCATATTGCCGTTAGGTTTTTTGACACTGTATTACAACGAATAATACTATAATGCATTAATATTGACTACGATATTGTTGCGTTTACACGCGAATAATATGGTAATGATGCGTTGCATACTATACCTTTGCCATTTAATTTCAGTAACATTATTTTTGTGAATAACTTAATTTTATTAAAGTATTACAAAAAAATCATAATATAAATTAGATTGTAAAAAAATTAGCTTTGTTTTGACGTTTAAATGTCTACCTTACGATCTACCCGTGCCGAGATATACGCATAAAACAGTTTTTTATTTTTCCTGTAAAATTTTGATTTATCGATTACCATATTATTCGGTGGGGGGAGCGAAGTATAAACCAGAAACTTTATTTTTAAATCACCTTGGTTTTCCAATTAATAATTGAGGTCAATTTTATAATTTCAATTTTAGTCGATACTTTTTCAATTATTATTACAATGTAATAAAAATAATTGCAGAAAAAGAGGTGAGATACAAAGCTGAAACCTTAATGTTCACTAAAGCGAATGAGTTACACATAAAGGCTCCTACAAATAGGCGCGACACGACACGCGACACAAAGGCACCGCAAGTCGCGCAACGAGCGGTGCCTTTGTGTCGCGCGCGATTGTATCGCGTGTCGCGCCTGTTTGTAGGAGCCTTAACTCATTCGCTTTAGTGAGTGATTGCGTAACAATTTAACTTGAACAGGGTTTGTTTACATTTTCATCAGTATTTTTGGAACAGACTATTAGGTACAGTTTTATAGATTGTAAGACTGTGGTGGGATCTTAGCACCCAGAACTGTGGTTTTATACCCAGTTTATGTCATTATGCTCACCTCCTTCCAAATGACACTTGCATAACGGGCGTAAATGTGTCTGTGTACACTTCCGCATACATCTTCGGAGAACAGGCGTGATGTTACGTTAAACGGTTTCTGTACCTTCGACTTAACATGATAATTGTGTCAATTATACCCTGTATTTACTTAGAGGCTTATCTTCATCTAGCATTAGCCCTTTAGTGGCTGATGTGCTATCAAGATTTTTTATATTTAAGGTGCCACTAGTCGATATTTTTTCCATTCAAATTTCGGGAAAGTATTATCTCCACTGTTTGACATTGTACATACAAAGTTAAACATGACATCGTTTTGACTTATTATTAATGTTGTCTGTACGGAAACAGAATAGTAAAATAAATAGCCATTAAAAAGTTATGAGCCAACAAATATTCGTTTTTCTTGCTATTTTTAACGTAACTTTGGGTGTAAATAAGTAGATAATAAAAAAAACTCTAAAATATTCAAGACCAAGTCCGTACCGACAAAGTTCAGTTATCGAATAGTTCAATAAACTTTATTTATAATTGATTTAAACAGTGGTTTTTTCATAAAACTCGATTTTCCAAAGCACTTTTCGAATTTTTTTACGCGCCTATCAGTTTGAAACGGTATTTCTGTGCATGAGAACTAGACGGGCGTGTAGAGTAGCGTCTAACTGCTCATCACTGATACTAGCTCTGTCGGACACGAAGCCAGATGAGACAGCGTGCTTTTTGGCCATGACCACCAGTGCGTTCGAGATCACGACTAGTTTACTCTTAAAGGAGACATGTAGCCCGTGCAATTCAAAATTTCTTAAGTTTTTTGCAAATTGCAGGTCAGTGTCAGATTTTATGTTGATCAAAATTCATTACGCGTCGAATATGATAAAATAATGACTAAAACATCGATATAGCTCTCAAAATTATATTTGCAGCTATTTCGTGAAAATATTATGACGATTTGTAACAAATATATTTTGGAGAGCAATTTCCAAAAAACCTAAGTAATTTTGAATTTCGTAGGCTATATTGAAGAATCGCCTTAACGACAACTTTTTGTTCCACACTTAATAGTTACCTATAAAAATACCTAGGTTACGTCAACACCACGACTCAGAGGTTTCCCGCTGTGCTTTAACGTAGTCTAGTCTTAAAAGGAATGTAGCAGACTATAAGGATGATCTAGATAAACCCTTGTTTTTGTGTCTATAAAAAAACAGTGGCACTCCGGGAGTGCTGACAGAAGTGAAAACAAAACACAAACAGAATACTTTGCCATCACTCACTGACATATCGGATTTAAAACCGAGAACATCCCGAGGACAGCCGTACACATTCGATTGTAGCGCGGTGTCGGTAACAGTGTCGCGAGTTCAATGGCTTTTCCCCATCTCAAGAAATACCCATCGCGCCTAAAGAAGTTTTCACTTCAAAAAAAAAACTCTACAATATCGTTTTAAACGCACTGATCTGACTCTGACTTGATATCGAAAACGTTTTAGTCTATAAGGTCAGGTACAGCAAATAGTGATATTCAAAAATTAATAAACCTACAAAAGTTTTAGATCATAATAAAAGAGTTGTATCACTTGTAAAAAGTGAGCAGAGGTGGCTCAGCAGTAGTAATAGCCGCGACTTACGAGTTGTAGGTCGTAGGTTCGAACCCAGACAGGCGCTGTACTTTGTGTAAATTATTTCATCACCACTGCTCCAAAACGGTGAAGGAAAACATCGTGAGGAAACCGGCACGTCCTAGAACCAAAAATTCGAAGACATGTGACATCTACCAACCCGCACTGGGCCCGCGTGGTGGATTAGGTACGGTCCACTCCCTCTCACCGAGAGGTGACCTGTGTCCCACCAGTTATAGGTTGATTATACTATATACTTGTAATAAACCATGGCATGGTTTCAGTAACAGCATTTATTTTGAAGATAACCTAGAATGATAGAATTTTACTTATGGTCAAAGAACGAGTCAGCCCTCTGGTCACGTGAAAAGTGTCGAGCAGTCGACGAGAAAAGACGCGCACTCGGAACCCATGACCACCATGTTTCAACTCCAAACGGCTCAAAATTGTAGTTACCCATAAGGTATTGTAGTAACCCTTGAAAATCTTTAACAGCCGCTACGTTTGTTATCCCTATAATATCGATTTCCATACAATGGTTGCACTCGACAGCAGGTACAAATCAATACCATCAGATAAGCTCAATTATGTTCCTTATATAAACGTTAAATAGAGCAAACTATCTACTGTCTCTAGATCAAACACAACCAGCTAATAACGAGTTGGAAAACAAGTGGGTTTGTAACTTGTTCTGTAATAAACTACTTTACTCTTAATATTCGTCACTTGAGCTCGTTGATCCTCTTGCAGTATCAATTGATAGAATTTTTCTAAACCACAAAACATATTATATTTTTTAAGGGTCGTGACGACTAAGGGTGGTCGCACATGTCGGAAAATCCGTCGGGCGTAACTTCGTTAACATTTAGTTTGTATGTACTCTCGACGCACTAACGCATCATCGCATCGGTTGAGTGGGATGTTGTATTATCTACTTGTCCGTTCTAGTGTTACGCGACGCATCTTCCGTCAGATGTGCGACCACCCTTAAGGGTTTATTATAATTGGTGCTTTATATTATGGAACGTTTAAAAGTAAAAAAATATACAAATAATATTTCCGCATCAACGCGACGGAAGAGGACAAATTCCCTTAGGTTATAATATTCATGATCCTTTTATTTTCACAAGCATTTTATTCTAGACTGATGAATGGCGAAACCTTTACTGGAATTAGTAGCACCAAAGTTATTTAAATTACTTGCATTAAATACCCTCATGCATAGCAAGCAGTATTTAAATTAAACTGTACGCAATTGCAAGCTGTCATCGTAACTGAGGAATAATCTGATGTTATTTAAATTACATCTTCGCGTCGAGGATTAAGATTACCGATAGTGTCACATCATTACCGTATTAGGATCAAAAGCGCCGCTGTTGAGACTGCGTGTGAAATTAGTGATAGGTATCATTGATTTGTGTATCGATGAATTTGATTTTATATTTGTTTTGTTGACGGTTTGATATTTTATTCTGATAAGCAATTACTACGTTAAACTCATAACAACAGAAGGTTTTAATAAAAATATAATCAAACAATATTTTATTTGGGTACAATAAAAAAAAACTGCAAGTAACTGTATTTATTACCTCTTTTGCGACTTGGTTTTTGCCTTATAATAAATTATAGGGCAAAAAGCACTTGTGTTTTACCTTACAAAATCAAGTCCCAAAAGAGGTTTTAAATAATACAATAATACTACTTTATCTTTTATTTTTGAATACAATTTTGATTACGCTACGGTCAATGGACTAAATTTACGAACCAGAACCATTAAGCAGGGCGCTTAATGGCAAACGACATCGTGGCAAGTCCAAACTAAGATGGCGAGATGAGCTGGACTTCTTTAATAAAGATTGTTCCTTGCCAGCACTAGACAGAGAGAGGTGGAGAGAGAGTAAGAGGCTTTTGGCCAGCCATGTAACAAAAATGGCTAATAATTAAAAAAACACTTGTGATACCTTTTCTTTATCACGTCATCATCTTAGCAAGCTGCAATTCAGAAATCTTCCACCCCACACTAGTGAACCTACAGCCCCCGGTATTTATCGATAGATGCGTGTCACAACTCTAAAGCTAGTGATGTTGTCAAAGCTCAGTGATGTCAGCTTTACGATTAATTTGTCAATCGCGGCACCAACGTTAGTGCCATGGAATTAATTTAATCTATCTTCAATTTGTGGTTGCTCATGCACTTAAGCTATGTAGTTTCGTGAATATTAATTTGAAAATAAGGAAAAAAGATACCTTTTAAATTCTATTCAAATATCAAAAAGTGGTTTGTTAATCGACTTCAATAAAGGAGGAGGTTCTCAATTCGGATGTTTGTTGTTTGTTTTTTTTATTTTACATTCATAACGAGTAACGACTCAGTGACTAAAACTACAAATAAACAAAATTAAACTTGAAAGTCAGAGACGCTCCGAAAATAACTTAAAATAATTACAACACAAATAGCAATGAAATAATAATTTATGTTGATATCGAAATCCACAGTAAATAATAATACAAATATGGTCAAAAATCAATTTGTTTCGTGATCTGGGGCGAGCCGCTCATAAAATAACTGTTAATTACATTCTCCTTTGATTAAAATCTTACGAAATACGCAGAAGCAAAACAATTGCAGTACTTACAGCTCCTGCCATATGTAGCATGTAACCCTTCATGGACTTTTTAGAATTTTGTACCCAAAGGTTGCCAACGGGACCCTATTAATAAGTCTCCGCTGTCCGTTTGTCCGTCCATCCATTTGTCTGTCAGCGGGCTGTATCTCATGAACCGTAATAGGTAGACAGTCGAAATTTCCACAAAAACGAATGCGAACTTTTTCTAAAATTCAAACTTTCATATTTACGACCAGACCCTAATAGCGTAACACACTATTAATCACAATCTATTCATCATAATCCATTGCTTCATATGTTCGAAAAATATGTCTGCTCAAGTGCTCAACAACGTCAATAACGTAATGAATGTTGTTTTTTTTTACATCGTTCTCACAAATAGAAGCAACAAGAATAATGTACCCAGGTAAAACATGTACAGTTTAAGACTGTACGTCTTAAACTGTACATGTTTTGCTGACGCGGTGCCTCGTACCATACGTGCGTCATTTTAGTGGTATAAATATTAATGCCTTACAATAAATCAATGAGTGCGATTACTGCTACGCGGTGACTAACTTAACATTAGAGAAAGGAATTGTCAACAATTTTACCTGTAAACAAGAATAAATCTATCGGGAACTAAGTGATCTTTTCTCTACGCGCTCCAACCTCAACCTTAACAACTCTACAAGTGTACGAACCGTACACCAGATTTGTAATATCTTGATTTAAAAGAGTGTCCATGGAATTTCTTGCTCGTTCTTCTCCATAGAGATCTACGTTTTGGAATGGGCAACTAGCTTCAACTTCAGACTATTTAATTTTGACAATTCAAAAGTGCCTGTACAAGGTTTAATTGAAATAAATGCTTTGAGTTTGAGTTTAAACTGTCAAAATAAAACCCTTTGCTACTGACAGTGTTACGCAATTACCCCGTCGGTATTGCAGCTTTTTTGTTTTACAAATACCATTCAAAATTCACGCAACTACTTTATATTGCTATAATGTGCTACTAACTCGAATCATTACAAAAGCTCGCTCTCCTCTACACCTAGCTTTATGTCCTACAAATACAATTAATGTTCGTCTAAGCTCGTGCGTGTAGCCCTAGGCTTGTTTTACTCACACAGTACTTAGTCGCCCGCGGCTTTTTTCATAATAACCCCGTTATAACTATAATTGGTAGAAATTAATTAATATTTTAGTTTGCAACAGACCTGTCTGCTTGAAATGACATAGGTAGGCAGTTTTTTTTTTTCTTTTGGATTAGGGCTAAGTAATTGGCGCCTATTATAAATACAATTGTAGTGACCTTAGGACTAATAACGGATTATTCTTTTGTATATACTGTGTATGTATCTTCATGATTTTTTTCTTATATCGTATCAAATTAGTTGTATTACGTTTTGTTTTCAATACACTAACTACCTAGCATATATCCTGAAGAATATCATATAATTATTTTCCTGATTTTGTTTACTGTAGTCGGTCATATACTTTTATTGCTTCTAAAACCTGCGTTTAGGTCCTGTAATCTCCTTGAGTGGCAACACTAAGTTTAATTACTTATATGAACGTGTTAAATAAGACCTGACTTAAAATTATAATATATTATGTGACAATAATTATAACTTTATTAACCACAAGTTGGAGTTTCACTTCCGCTCTTCGATCACAACTTCACCAACAATACGCGTAAGAGGGGACAGGTAGAGTACCTTCCACATTTGTCTCCAAACTTTCAATCAGAAAATGATTTTTTATTGTAATCGGATCTGTACTTTCAGAGATTACCTCTTACTAACAAACAATTACATATCTCTTGTTAATATTAGTGTAGATACTCGTCCTCAACAAATGAGTGTTTTTCATCACTTCGTATAACATAATTTTATTTTAAACGAAGCAAAAGAAGATAAAGGATAGTAGCAGGTGGCGTTATGAAGTTTCTGACTACCTCCATGTGCAGAAGGCGTGAGTTTATGTGTACCTAATCTGCATTCGCGATTTATTTGCCAAAAATGTAAACAAATATGAGTTTATGGAAAAAAAAACTTTAAATCCTACACAATAAAGTTCAGCTTACGCTACAACTTCAATAATTTTTATAACTTTTCAATAGTGCTAGTCACTCTGAAATCAACTTAATGTTTATTAAAATAAAGTTGATAATTTGTTTATCTTGAAATAATATTAATTTGAAACAAATGTTTGCATTGCCACGCACCACGCACAATGGACCGAATGAGAGTCTAAGTGCGGAAAACGGAGTCCCATAATCAAGTTTGAATTGACTTTATGTTATTTTCTCTTACATCTTTCTACATAACTATAGAAACCAAAATCGTATGAGCACACATCGGCAGCTACGGACAGGAGCTTGTACAAACCAAACCAAAGTGAAAGTATACATATGTGGAGACTCGATCTGACTCAGTGAGTCAAGTATTCAAAAGAATTTATTCATCTTTGTCGCCACTCACTATCAGTTCAATCGTCAGGCAGACGACAGCTAAGTTGAAATGAAAGACTGGCTTGTGGGCTACGGATAGTGGGTTTGATTCCCGAACGGAGTAAAATATACGTGAGATCTGGATGTTACAGGATGTGAGCTTTGAGCTTGAATTTGCACCTATAATCAGAAGATGTCATATCTAGTGGGTAGCTTTATTTGATTTTCTATTAAGAAAAAACAGTAAAAAAACATAGCTTTGGAATAAATATAAAGGTTTGACAGCTTTTTTATAAAACAAATATCTACACGTGAAGTCAAGCCATCGTATTTTATGCTTCATACAATGTTATTTGTCGATTCAAAAATGGCGGCCCATAAACCAATCATGCCTTAAACTTCCAACAAAATCAAATTGGCACTGAAATATAAGAGGGTTACCCTCTTATATTTTCAGCAAACCTTCCCACTAAATCTGTTGCAGTATGGAATTAAGACTTTCACTGTACACAATGCTATATATTCGCCATAAATCACAATCACGGGACAAGGAAAGGGATAAGATGACTCATGAAGGGTAAAATTTTTGTTACCAAAAATCTTACTCTCAATTTTAAAAACTGTTTCTTAAAGGCCCAGAGAGCTTTCAAGCTGGAGCCTCGTTTAGATGTGCGGTCTAACCCCTCAGTAGTGTGACAAACCACGCCAACGGCGCGCGCGCACGATCTATCAACACTTAGATCACGCAAGTGTTAAAAAGTGATAGTGAACAAAAAAAAAATATCGCGTGAAATTTTCGAAATTGGATCTCTTTCGTAGTGATGGGAATATATGAAGAATCAAGTGATTCTTTATTGTCGATAGTGTTTTGCTTATGGTAATTCAAGTATTTTTTTTAAAGTTAATATTTTGGTGAAATTGAAAGTGTGTCGACTGTTTTTGGATGTCTTTATAAGGAAAATACGTTATTGAGATGTTACTACAATTATTTATAAAGGAAATTGAGTCTAGTTTCTAAAATCCAAGACTGTATAGTATAGTTTTGCTAACTATAATAACCTTTCTGGTTTATTGAAAAGATTATAGAATCATTCTTGCAAGTAAACATGTACGGTGAACAGAGGCTCGTGAAAACTCTCTGTAAACTTTTATTATAACAGTGAGGTTTTGCGTTACGACTGTTTTTGCGGTATAATTTGAAAAGTGTAACAGCTTTTTTCAAACTTCTTACCCATCGTCCAACCCCTTTTAACAATTGGACTATTGTTGCTCTTAATAGTACCTGAGCTGATTTTTACCGATGATAAACTTAGTTCAAAAGGGTAAAAAATCGGAGCGAAATTTATGTTAATGTCATCCCTGCGGGGTAATTGCGTAACACACTAACAATAGGAATGCCTTTTATTTTGACAGTTCATCAATATTCATTGCATTATTTATGTTGCGAGCAGACAAATTTTTCGAACTTTATGAAGCAATGGATTAGCAATATCCTTCAAAATGATTCAGATTGTGATTAATAGTGTGTTACGCTATAAGGGTGCCGTGCTGTCTTGAATGTACCAAAGGAGCGGATTTTACGTAATTGTCATGTATTTTTAGTGTAGACTAAAAATACTAATTACCTAAATATCATTAAAGTATTTTTAGTTTACCTACACTAAATATAAAGCAAAAAAAAAACATTAAAGCAAACGTAATTTTCGCTCCTTTTGTAAATACAAGACGGCACAGGGATGTTCCGTTCTATGTTTTTGAAACTATCGATCATTTTAAACAACGTCCATTATATTCGTTTAATTTGATTCTTTACAATAGAAAAATATTTTGAAAGAGCTATTAAGTACGGTAATTATTTTCTTCAACTTATTTCATTTACCCTCAGGCAGATGTGTCTAACCACTTCGTGCTCTTTATCTAATGGATAATTGTATACTGTCACGTTCTTTCTACCAATATGACATCCACCATCCCGCACTGAGCCCGCGAGGTGGGTTATGGCCCACTTCCTCTCATTGAGGGAGGGCCCGTGTCCCAGCAGTGCAGTGGGAACATTATAGGCTGATTATGACGTTCTTTCTTACTTGCCCTAGAGGTAAGAATTAGAATTTTTTTATAATTAAACCATGATGACGTCACGCCCGTAATCCCCGAAGGCTAAGGCAGAGGTCAGTGATAATGAGAGTAGAAATTATACAAGGGGTGACACAATCAGAGGTCTTATTGCTAAAAGCGATCTTTTAATGACTACTTCACTTGTTATTCGCAAGAGAAATGGCTGCGATTGCGATCCGAACAGAACATGGTTTTCCAAAGCCACGTATAAAACAACACATCGATAATAATACCACTCAAACTAGTTTGACGTGAATAATCTTTTTTTTTTAAAGGTAGTTGACCCCATTAACTTTAACCTAAAGTTTCTCAAAGTATTAATTAAAGGCATAATGTAGATAAAACGGAGACATTATAATAATTCGCAAATAGCCTGAGCGTGTCACTTAGGTAACATAACATCACGGTGCCATCCATCTGTGGCCTACCAACTTATAAATAATGCTAGCTTCTGTCCGCGACTTTGTCCGCGTGTTTCTTGTTCCCCCGACCAACCCCGTGGCATTGCATCGCCTGCCCACGCTATTACTTCGTTTTCGATCAGCGTTCTTAGCGTGATATATTTTATTCCTTCCTCAAGAATTGAGCTATCAAATGCAAAAATAATTTTTCACATCCGACTGGGAGTTCCAGAGATTAGTGCGTTCAAACAAACAAACTCTTCAACTTTATTATTAGTATAGATATAGATTGACCAAGATTTCCTGAATCACAACACACACATCGCTAAGACTGGTTTTGTCTATTAATATAAATGATGATAATAGAAAAAATGATTATAATTAGAAATCTTACAATAAGAATTGTTCATTCACAATAAAATAATTTTCTGTCTAGTCGATTCCTTCATTGTTATCATCTCATTTAACGCGACTAAGGGTAAGTTCACCAATGAAATTGAACGCGATCAACACATCTAAACTGCGTTCATGAGCTGTCAATGTCATCATGTTGAAGGGCTGGCGCTTTCGGGGACTGTCTCATGTAATTTTGACGTTTAAAAAGTGTTGATTCTCAGCCTAGTTTAAATAAATGACTTTGTAACGCGGCCTGAAAGAATGTGTGCGAACGTGCCCTTATACGTGGCAACGGGGAGCTTACGAAAGACGAAGGACCGCGAGCTCACGACCCTCTCATAAAAGTTTTAATTGTTTTCTAATTTTTACCTGTTTGTGCCCTTATACCTTATTTTTTGTTTTCGGTGGGAAACCTTCAAAAGGCACCTGTCATCCGAGGAAGGAGGTCGGGGAGTGTGGGTTTTTGGATTTTTTGCCCTTATACCTACCTACTGTGTTTTACAAATTACATAATATATTATACCTTTGTGCTGCTAAATGTGCGTTCCAATCATTTAAATAGACAAAAGATCTTGGGAAGAACTTCCTCACTTTCGATTTTGATTTTTAGGGAATATTGACACTGATAGCTCTTGAACGCAGTTTAGATGAGCTGCTCACGTTCAGTTTCATTGGTGAACTTGGCTTTAAATGATGATGAATGATGATGGGCAGTTTTCTGTCTGCATAGTCACTGATCAACAACCATAAGAAGCATAATCAGCATATAACGTTCCCACTGCTGGGACACAGGTCTCGTCTCTGTGAGAGGGAGTGGGCTTGTAGTCCACCACGCGTGCTCAGTGGTAGATGTCTTGCCACATATCTTCGAATTTTTGGTTCAAAGTCAAAGCATTTATTTCAAAAAGGCACATAAAAAGCATTTTTCAACGTCAGAAATTACAATAAATAGAATTGATTCTAGTAGTTACAATAAGTAGAATTGGTTCTAGGAGATGCCAGTTTCCTCACGACCGAACCAACAAATAATAATTTTATATCTCAAATCAGAAAAGCACATAAACTAAACACTCACTTCTATAGAAGTCCCTCTTATTCTCTCAAGAGTCATTGTTAGTATTGTGACCTCTGTGGAGACGCCGATTTTACTAAACGAACAAAAATTTAATTTGAGAAAATAAAATGCCATTCAAACATTCAACATTCATTTCGCATCCCACAAAAAGGCATCAATTCAATAGGTACCATAAATATTTATTTGTAGTTGTCAAATTCACATTCGTCTGCATATCAGTGACCAGTTGTGGTGGTGGTTCCACTACGAAAATCATCAATCATCATAAAGGTGCTCTCAATGTCAAATTGTAGTTACAGATGTGCAGTTGACGACACGATTAGCGCAGTGGCTGAGCGATCGACTGCTGCGCTGCGTGTCGCGGGTTCGATTCCCGCACGCAACAAATATTTGTATTGCCTACAGGTAGTTGTTCCGGGTGTGGCTGTTTGTGTATGTGAATTTTTAAATGTTTGTAAGCGCACCCACGGAGTAATTCCTAGAGTGGGGCAAAGTTTAAAAAAAAAAAAACTATGTCTACGTTAGCTCTGTGACAGTCTTTTATAAGCATACCTAAATTGAGACCGGCTTATCGGTATCTAAGGGTTAAACCACATAAAATAGAGCACAGGAAATATAGCCCACATTCTACCTACTTTCACTGCTCATCTCGTTAGTGTAAGCAAGCGAGAGAATTAAGCAAATAGTTAATTAATCTCTTCAGCTGTCAGTGTCAGAATGATAGGTAGCTGACAAATTACGCGCCCAAGCTTACGTCAAGCGCGCAATGAGGTGAGATGAGAACGTCGAAATAGTGATGGGATGAATGTATCGATAAAATATTATACTTCTTCTTTTATACATATAAAAATCAATTGCCGTTCGTAAGTCTCGCTAAAACTCGAAAATGGCTCGATCGATTGTGACGAAACCGGACTGCGGGAGGTTTCTAACAAACATATACAAAAGCAAAGCATATATAAAAGCATTGCAACGCATTAGCATAGGCATTAGCTAGAGTGAGTAATAAAAATCTAAATTTTAGATTTTTTTTCTATATTGTGACCGTTCTTATGTAGGTACGTGTAAAGTTTTGTAATCATAGTCATCCAAAGCCCGACTTCACCCACTGCTGGCCATAGGCCTCTTTTTTCTTGTGCCAATATCCCCACGCTCCTGTGTCAGCTTCATCCAGGCTTTACCCGTAATGGCAACAATGTCGTCTGCCAATCTCGCCACCAGACGTCCGACACTTCTTCTGGAAGATTTGTAATACTTTTGCGACTTTCCAAAATCCATTAATATTGTTTTGATAACACAATTTATTACTTTGAATATGTAGATATTTAGGTTGTTAACATCTTATGTAAGTGTAAAGAAATCGGGTTATTTGAGCAGTAAATTTATACTTCCTCTTTTTATGTGTTTGTTTCTTTGTATGATTAATTTATCTTTAATATTTTACTTTCTTTTTTGTGCAAAAGATGATGTGAATAGGTATTGATGAATTATTAACTATCTCATCATCTGCCTAGCCTTTTCCCAACTATGTTGAGGTCGGCTTCCAGTCTAACCGAATGCAGCTGGATACCAGTATTTTACATGGAGCGACTGCCTATCTGACCTCCACAATCCAGTTACCTACTGGGTAATACCCTTGGTAAGACTGGTTATCAGACTTCTGACTACCCGTAACGACTGTCAAAGATCCACAAATGAAATGACAACCGGGACCAACGGCTTAACGCTCTTTCCGATGCACGGTGCATGTCTCGATGCATGTCTTCCGATGCATCTCTCGGTATGTAAAGATGGTCACCCATCCACAGACCAACCGCTGCAAGCGTAGCTTAACCTGATCGATCGACCTGTGCGGCTATGTTATTATTTAGCCACGGGCCCCTCTATTTTAAACTTAGTTGAATTTGTTTATTTAAGTTTAATAAATACAAAAAAATGTACATATTATATAACATACTTAAACTAATATTAAAAATAAGTACATGTATACAGAGTGGGCGACAAGAAATTAATGACGTTCCCAGTTTGCATACGAAAATTCAATGAAATATATCCACTTTTGGGTTTTTTCATAATATCTCAAAACCGGTGAGTGTCATTGAGAAAAAAAATCTCATGCCAAATGAAAGCTCATAAAATTTTCTACAACTTTATTCATACAATTTTTCCGAATTCCCAACCGTCTTCGAGCTACACGCAAAAGTGACAGCTTTACCGGCGCACCTACCATGAAGTGCAGCAGTATCTCGGGAATGAGCTGCCCCCTCAAGAGTGGGGGTAGAAACATGTAGGAGCCACCCCCCACCACCCACCACCCACCCTGCCACCCTGGCCACCCCACCCACCCACCACCACCACCCACCACCACCCTGGGGGCCCTGGTGGGGGGCCACCCTGGTGCCAATAACAACAGAAGACACCAGCACCGGAGGTCCGACTGAAAACGATATTTTGCTGCTGCAACTAGGATTGTGGTAGCGCAAGGGAAATGCCTCAAAATTGTTGACTAGCCCGACAACGTAGAGTCCCTTCAGTAACAACCACCCACCACTGGGGATGAGGATGCTACGGATGAACTCTTCCCAGCTTTCCCAACTGTTTTGAAATAACTTTAAAAAATCATCTACGGAACCCACAAAAACAGAACCAATAACAATAAATTCAATTAGTGCCCACTCACGTGGCGTCGTATCAATCACCGATGTATACGATACTATTGTACGAATGAATCAGACCATCAAGTGGGCAGGCGCACTTAATTTCACAGCCCAAGATAAATGGATTCACTCGCGAATTATATTGTAACATACATACGTACATGGACAGGTGATCATGTAATAGAACGTACTGTGTCAATTATTGATGAGGAATGAGTGTAAGTTAGCGTTACGTCCTCAGGCTAGCCTATTGAGCTAAGACACAGGACACAGACTCTCGGTGAGAGGGAGTGGGCTGTAATCCACCACGCGGGCCAAGTGCAGGTTGGTAGATGTCACAAATGTCTTCGAATTTTAGTTTTAGGACATGCCCGCGGTTCCTGACGACGTTTTCCTTCACCATTTTGAGAGCAGAGGTGACGAAATAATTCACACAAAGTAAAGCACCTGTCTGGGTTCGAACCTACGACCTACAACTCGTAAGTCGCGGTCGTTACCACTGGGCCACCAAGTTGTATTACTGATTCTAATGATTATGATTCTGTAAAAACATATTTGTTCCGGCCGCGAATCATATTTTGATCGACGTACAACTTAATACTGACCAGCAAATTGCATAAAAACGTAAGAAAATTTGAATTTCGCGGGCTACCTTAGCGCTTCCCCCTTAATGCTACAAATGACTACTTACACCAATTGTTTAGGTACAATGTCACAGTAACTTATTTTCCTTTTAAAACAACAGTCGCCACTCTGAAAATAAAATAAATTGAATTTAAAGTGAAAAAAAATGAAATAACTTAAAAATGTAAATGCCACAGACTCGATAAAAAAGAGACATGGCAACCAACGGCAAAGCGCCAGAAATTATCACCAATTTCGACACAATCGACTTGGACAAAAAAGACGAAAATGGAACGTCGCATCTGGCGAAAAACGGGCAATTCGCCGTCCAATTGGCGGCAATCAACGAACAATATGATGGGAATTGCCTGGGTGTCCCTCGCACGGGACATCGGCCGTCGATAATGGAGGTGGAGTGTGCTAAGGAGAGGACGAGGTTGGCGCTGCTGAAGCAATGCTCCGCCATCTTGAAGCAGGGAGACCAGCGGTATACGAAGGAGAGCTTGCACCGGACATTTCAGGATGAGGTGAGTTTAATTGCTTTTTATATAGGTATGTACGTAAACCAGGTTTTATTGAAAATACTCAAAAACCTCAGACACACCAGTCAAGTCTAGGTGTCGGATTTATTCTAATTGAAAAAATACCTTAAAAACATTGTAATCAGTGTAGGTAATGTATTCTACTTTCGATTCCGATTTATGATTTCTATTATTTCAATGAAGTAGGTACCTTTCAGTCAAATACCTACCTTGTTGACAACTAGGTAGATAGGTATTTCACAGAACTTATAATATTAAAGTTTCGAACGAATACCAGTACCCTAATTGCGAAACACACTTTCAATCAAATTCTGAATCACTTTGATGGATATTGTTAATCCATTGCTGCTCGAAAAAATTGTCTGTTCAACAGCGTCAATAACGCAATGAACGTTGTTCAACTGTCAAAATGAAAGGCGTTCCTGCTGTCAGTGGTGTTCCCAATCCACCTTGAACCTTATGCTTCAGCGATAAAGTTGAAAATCTATTAAAGAAATTTGACAGATTGTAGTAGCTTGATGTGCTGGCGTCTGTACATAGCAGTACCTAAAGGTGCATGCATAGTGGTAAGGATTGTAGCAGGTGACTTTCTGTAGTTACTACTTACACTCATGGGACAAAGGCGTGAGTTTATACATATGTATATGTATGTATAAATACTCTGAATGCCTTCAGCGTGTTTTTTTTAAAGCGTCTAAGATAAATCCGTCTTCTGCCAAATCAGCGTCAATCATTGACAATGACCCACCATCATCGATTCTAGGAATCACCAAAGCTCTTATTAATTTCTATATAGGTATGTATATATTTATTGCGCAACTTTCAATCAACACAAACAAATCAACCGCTACCAATAAAAAAAAAAACATAAAAAATAATACTTCGTAATTGAATTAATCCAGCCAACATTGGGTAAGTTTAAGAGAACTACCATTAAGTTTGCCCAACAGCAACACTAGTATACTTAACCTTCATTTTGCTCATCGTATATCGCGCAAGGTTGCTATATCACTACTTTATATTAAATTCAGAAGGTTTACTTGCCACAAACAAAAACGGTCAAGAGCGAGTCGGAGTCGCGCACCGAGGGCTCCGTACCATCGTGTTTTTAATTTTTCATCGGCGAGGACTTCTATATTCGTCAGAGAATTTTAACACTGTGCACTGCGGTGAAGAATATTGTAATTTTATGTCAGAGCCATCTCTTGACCGATAGTGGAACTAATGTAACTTTTGGTAATGATTTCAGAAGTGTGCTATTTACAGACTTCGTTTTATTTTTCCTGTAATCTTTACATAAACTTCTATCACATAGAATAATTTCAGATTTTTCTCTTTGCAAACTTCAGAGATAAGGGGGGAACGGTATTTTTTTTTACATTTTTAATCAAAAGTCGAAAACTATGCGGCCTATAAAAAAAGAAAAAATGTTTGAGAATGTGCAAACTGCGCTCGTCACGTCAATGCGCGTATTTTGCGTACGGGTGGGAAGTCGATTATTCGATCCACTTGATGACGTATTTACGTAGTAAACTGTTCATTGGAGCTTACATACACCCTAATTAAAAAAAAAACACTTATAATCACAATCTGAATCATTTTGATGGATATTGCTAATCCATTGCTTCATATGTCGAAAAATGTGTCTGCCCAACAACGTAAATACCAAAATGAATGTTGTTGAACTGTACAGACGCCAGCACATCAAGCTACCCGAAACTGTCAAATTTTCCCAATCAACTTTGAACCTTATGTTTTAGCGATAAAGTTAAAAATCTATTGAAGAAATTTGACAGATTGGAGTAGGTTGATGTGCTGGCGTCTGTACAATGAAAGCTATTGCTACTGTTAGTGTGTTACGCAATTCCGGTGGAGTTGATCTTCTGAATAATTTTTGTAACAAACTCGTAACGTCATTATACACAAATTAAAAGCTCGTTAAATTAGTTAAAGTACGAAATGTGCAGATTTTGCACGCACACTCGTGACCTCAGAGTTTGGAGGTTTGAAAGCTTTGCAAGTAACGCTTGAGGATCTATTGTGTGGCTGCGAAATTCGCGACTGTGATTTTACGCAGATTAATTTTGTTTCTTGTTGACTGAATTTTTTTGCAGAACTATTGTGTCAAGTTTAATTCGATCATCGTTCAACTGACCGAACATAATTCCAAAGCGAATTCATACTGAAAGGTACAGTAAAAAAATAAAAACATAATGATTGTTTTCAATAAATTACTAGCTGCGCCCCGCGGTTTCACCCGCGTAATTGTCGATCCCGTGGGAATATCGGGATAAAAAGTATACAGGGTGTCAGCTACCTTCTTACAAAATTTTATCAAAATTGGTCCAGCCGTTTGAGCGTGAAGAAGTAACAAACATATAAACACACACACACTCATACTCATACACTCCCAAACTTTCGCCTTTATAATATTAGTGTGATATTATCTTTTTTGATAGCTTATTACGCGTGAATACGAGAGGTTCAATTTTCCATCACTTGTTGACATACTGACCTCTATATATTGATGGCACATGTGATGTTACTCTTTAGGTTTTCGAAAGTTCTTGACTTGTTTCTTGTTCTAGTGATTTCACATAACCCCCACAAAATATTCAAGAGGCGTTAAATCACATGATCTTGGAGGCCATTTATTTATTTATCCTCCAACTGGTACGCCATACAGCAATTACACCAACGAAGCAAATAATTACTTCATGTGCTGCTTTCCATCCATCCATGTCATGTCTTGTCGGCATAAGTTTCTCGTAACGAACAAAACGATTGACGAATTGAACTGCCGTTTTGATAATACACTTTAATTATTTTATTGCGTTGGTCAACTGTAGAGCGATTCATCTTGATAAATGCTGAACATTTAATGACCAATAGACAATATAATGAAATAATGATCTTAAATTAAGTAATGGGTACGTATGTCATTGATTGTAATTAAATAAAGGCCTGACAGTTTGTTTGCCAACGCCTCTCATGGTCACGTGCTCTTCAGTTTTAAGTAAACATTCCAACCGTAAACATTCTCATCAATACATATCAATACAAGTACATAAAATTGAAGTGTCTGTTTGTAATAGCAAAATAACAGCTTTTTACTAAATGCATATGAAAGTATTGTATATACGCTACTTATAACAAAAATATTTTTATTTAAATATTTGTCTGTCTGTCTGTTTGTTCCGGCTATTCTCTAAAAGGCCGGACCAATTTTGACGGGACTTCCACAGCTGATGTTATGAAGTAACATTTGTAGGCTACTTGACTTTATGTACAGGTTGCACGTTCCCGTAGGATAAATTCCGACATCCACACGGGCGAAGCCGTGGGCAGAAGCTAGTTTTATAAATAAAAAACTTAATATTACTATCACGCACGTACCTATAGTAAATGTTGACGTAACTGGCTTCTGTCAAATAAGTAATGCTATGAGAAGATTTGTTTTGTGGTGCTTCCGTCTTTTATAAAATCCATTTCATTATGAACCACTAGCTAACCATTAACTAACTTGGGCTAAGTCAAATAAAAAATCCTTCGTCAGCGTGAAATGTTGCTATACCTACCTGCTAAAAAACTGAAAAGGCAGCACCTAAGGCCAATTAATCTCCTTAGCTTATTCCCAACTATGTTGGGGTCAGCTTCCAGTCTTACCGGATACAGCTGACTACCAGTACATTACATGGAGCGACTGCCTATCTGACCTCCACAATCTAGTTACTAGGTAACACGATACTTCGCGGTAAGACTGGTCGTCTGTGTCTCGTCCGAGTCTTGGTCTCTATAAATTGAGCAGACACGCACGCGGATCCGCCCGTGACGGTCTTGTATAAATTATTGTCCTTTCCGAGGCACGAAGGGGTCTCGGTCTCGATGTGTTAACTGTTAAGGCTCCTACAAACAACACCGCCCATTGCGCGACTTGCGGTGCCTTTGTGTTGCGCGCGATTTTATCGCGTCTCGCGCCTGTTTGAAGGAGCCTTTATGGATGGTCACCCATCCATGAGACACATGCGGCTGTTATTATTCAGCCACGAGCCTCTCTCAATACCTTAAGCTGCTAAGACAAAAAAAAAACATTAAAAAATAACTTTTCCCCTAAAAACGCTGTTGTTCTGGCCACACAACACACACACATGTATTCCACAAACGTACTTGTTACGTACTTGTTACATACTTGAGTCATTAAATTTTATTTCAATAGCACTATCTGGTTTTTTTTTGTAATTCTGTGCTTTTGATGATACAATTTTATACTTGACCGCTTGTATCCAAACATTTACGCGAATCCATTCTTTATTTCGACGGTGTAAGTTCTGTTTACAGTTTATTGAAGTGTAAAGTTAAATTGGGTAACCAAATAGTTTATTTGCAGATCTGAAAGTGTTTTTTATTGGAATTGCGACCTTTTATAGACTCATTAAGAATGTACACTTAGTTTGTAAATGGCAAAGTTTAATTTGTTTCACATTTTCTAAACTAGAATTGAGATTTTAACAAAAATATTCCAAAATTGCTTGCAATTTATTATGTATTCATTTTTGGATATTATAATGAACTTGACTATTATGTATAAAATTTATTAATTTATGGTGTTGCAATAAGCACTTATTATATCAATTGACACATCATTTTATTAAGACTAGTTTCTTTCCCCAGAGGCGCTTTTTTTTCTAAGCACATCGTAATATACACTTTAGTTTTACTTGTATGTTATGTATAAATGTTCCATACCAACCGAAGAACACCTGCTATAGTTCTTATATATAGCTATTCTACCAAAATGGGACCACAGGGCCAGCTATTAGCGCTCGCTCTCAAAATAGGGCCAAAAGGATCATTTTTTAGGCTAATGTCGTGCCGAAAGACCAACCATGATGACTCTGTACCTAAAATTCACTGAAAAAATTATAATTGGGGTTCCGGTTTAAAATATTAGTTACGTCGGGTTATTTGACATCATTCCAATTGGGGATTATGTAAAGTAGTAAGTTCAACAGTACAATAGTAATAATAGTCTACCAGACCGTATTTCGGCCATGACGGCCAGTCTCAAAGGAGACCAGCCTTCGGATATTGAGATATTGGGATATTGTAGTGCACAAGTGTGTGTGACACAGGTGCACTCCCTCTTCCCTCACTCTCATAGTACGATGGGACGGCAATCCGATATGACCAGAGAGAGATCAGGCGCTGGACCAACGGTTTAACGTGCTTTCCGAAGCACGGGGGTATCACACCGTCGTCTTCCAAACTTTACTACTAAGAAATTCCTAATGGAAAAACCTGTTAACTCTTTTTCCCATTCTCTTTCCCATCCTGGGAATCGAACCCAGAACCTCACGCGCAGCAGTCGCGCTTGCGGCCTTGAGACTCAATGGGGCCGTCAATATAATAAGCAATGCCAATCTCGTTGCAACGATGTTGTTGAAAATATAATAAGCACATAGCCAATCTCGTTGCAACGATGTTGTTGAAAATATAATAAGCACATAGCCAATCTCGTTGCAACGATGTTGTTGAAAATATAATTAGCACATAGCCAATCTCGTTGCAACGATGTTGTTGAAAAGGAGTGAGGTTAGCACCTCACTAGCTTGCATCTAAGCCCAGGTTGAACGGGCGCGTTTTGCCCGCAGCGTTTTTTTTTGTGTGTTTTTGACGAGCTGGGATGCTCTATGTTGAATTCTCAACGTTCGGCTCAACCACAACACCGAGAATTGAAAATGCAGTGCGCGATTAAATCCCACCGCGATATTTTTACGTCCATGCGGACGTGGTTTAAATGTTCATACTAAGTTATAGTCTCGTTAGCATTCCCCCACAATGTTTCTAGTTAACAATTAGATAAACTGCCTCCACTTTGTACCGAGTTACACGTTAGAGTATAATAAATGACTTAATTTATGAAGGGCCTGTTTATTTTCATGGGAATAAAGTGATCTTTTGACGTTATAAGTATTACTATAATTGATCATCGCCTCCTGGCTGGGCAAGATTACCTATATCAACTGGATAAAGAGCCCTTTGTGGGCTTCCACAAGGAGCTTTCTTCAGTCCACATCTATTTCTACCTCCTTGCTTGCTTTCGTTACGCAATTTAGCATAATCAGCCTAAAATATTTCCTCTGCTGGACACAGGCCTCCTCTCCACCACGTGGGCCCAGTGCGGATTGGTAGATGTCACATATCTTCGAATTGTTCGTTCTAGGACATACCAGTTTCCTCACGGTGTTTTCTTTCACCGTTTTGAGAGCAGTGATGATGAAATAAATAATTTACATAAAGTAAAGCGCCTGTCAGGGGTCGAACCTACGACCTCCAACTCGTAAGCCACGGCCGTTAACACTTGGCCACCACTGCTCACGCAACTTAGATGAGTTCCAATTTTATTGGCATGTGTGAGATAACGGGGTCATGAAATTCTTTCTTCTTGTCTTCCCTGTACCAAAACAGGTGTAACTAGAATAAGAGGACTTCAGACTGCTTTCCTCCTTTCTAAACATGACCTTCGCAAACTGCCTGACTGATTTAAATTAACCTATTGAAAGACACAATGGAAGTGTTATTATTACGTCTGGGGGCGTTTAGTGTCCCGGAAAGTAGGGTGGTGTAATTATCACGCTTGGCAAAGCGATTAGCGATAACATAGGCGGTAAGAAAATAAATTACATGTAACCAGGATCTCCACAGCTCGCGAACCTTTCAATAAAAGTATTACAACACACAAAGGTCTCGAACTAGATCACTTGCGCAAGATGATCAGTCAGCACACGTCATTACCATATGAATGGCTATTACTATTTTGACAAATGGTCGCCGCGCCTGCGCGTACGTCGCTCGTATCATAAATATAATTGCTTTGGAAAGTCTCCGATGGTATCGAGTGTAATATTTCACCAGCTAAGATACGCTGGTGGCTAAACGGCTGCTGAGCGATCGATCCAACTTGAGCAAGAGTTACTTGTATGAATAATTGCTATTCACAACTTCACTTGTTTGAAATGTTGGTCATATTTTTGAACTTCAAATTTGCCTTAAGCATTGAGGTTGTGGCGGCATCTATATTGCCACATCGAACTACGCATCCACTAAGGTCACGCACTCACGCACAATCCTGCATCCGCAAGCAGAGATGATCCTCCCTTTTATATGGAGGATGAGTGAATTTTATTGGTAAGATGCCTAAATCTTTCATGTGTTAAATACTTGATCATCATCTTCAGCCAGTTCATTGATGAACTCAGATATCTTACATTGGACGTTACTAAACCTGATCCTCAAATTCTCAACCACTTTCATCCATCCATTACCCGCCATCACACTGAGGGCAAGGCTTTCACTTACCATCATCATCATTCTATCTACTGCTGGACATAAACTTCACAAGGCACAGCCATTTCGACCTATCCTGTGCTGGCAGTATCCAGCGGATAGCTGCGATTTCACCTGACATTTCTCTCTGAAATCACAGTGTGTAATATTTTCGAAGCGAGCATGTATACTGTTTGTTTGTACGTTATATACTTAGTATAAAAATAATTTGCGATCTGAATTCAGCCCTTTTAAGAAAAATATACGTACCTATTAGATAGTATTTAATCCTTTACTAGACTGCTAAGAAACATTTTATATTATCTGTAGAACTAAACTTAAATGTCATTCAACATTCATTCAGATTGATGGCTAATGTCTCCCTCCGCGGTTGCGTTAGCCAATGGAATGACCGCTTGTAATTAATTGACCAATCACAGATCGACAGTTGACAGGGTAGGTCAACTGCCTCCATGATATATTTTAACCTCATGTTGTTATTATAAATATGCTAAAGGTAATTGCACACTTTCCGTTTAGAACAAATGTTCTATATTTTCAGTCAAAACTTCAATGATTCTACTAACTTAGTTTGTTTTTTACACGCATCCTTCTCATTTAGATCACACCCACCCATTAATTTTTTACCTTACAAGCTTTATTGAATTAGTGCTCACGCCTTTTCCTTTACAACTTTGACCTTTATAATAGGCAATGATCTTGAAACTGGCTCCTCCCCTGGACGGTCCAAATTGTAGATATCCAGATATCGCGTATTCGCGCAGTCGAATCACTCTGCTTTTCATTTGTAATGTATGGATATTTGGAAGCTCACACTCTGTACAGCCCTATCCTGCAAGATTTGGGTATTGATCCCCGGATATAATATACCCAAATCTTGCAGTTTTTTCTCTATCATTTGCCTTGTATTGATATTGCTTAGTCAAATCTCGGTGATCGAGTTCACGCTATAATATTTCTATCTTAAAATTCTTACATGCAAGACTTTATCATAAACACAGGCATTAAAACAAACCCGTTACTAATAATACCTGACTTATGACTTATAGGTTAAGATCTAGGAACAATCTAACCTTCCATCGTTACCCACGATCTACATACGACGTGACATTGCCTTGAAGCCTAGAAGGTGGCTAATGACGTCACCCGATACAGCCAACAATTACTAGAGACAATTACTATCCCTTCACATGTGATCTAACCTTGCGTTCACATTCATGTTACGATTGGTCAGGTAGTGTGTGGTGCAGTGAGCTGACACTGTAACGACCAATCAGAGTGCCAGATTTATTTTTCTAAGAATTGTGAAGAAGGATTTGGGGGGAATTGATTTTAGAATGGGAATTATAAATTACTTCTAAGTATGATTTTGTAAGCGTTGACGTAATTGCAATTCGTGAATCCTTTCAAGGGTTGCATGACGTAAACGATAACATTGATATTGCTATGCAAAAAAAGCAATTAAGATGAATATAAAAGTATGTTGAACAACGACATCGTTAAATAAAGTTAAGAAACAAAAATGACGCTAAACGATGATGCAAAAATGACAAATGAAGATAAATCTTTTCCTTCTGAAAGCTAATAAAAACCTCAACCCTGTCACTAGTTGACTTGGTTTTAGCAATCTTGATGAACTAATCACAACTATATGAGATTTTCGGATCACACTTCCAGAAACAAAGGTTAGCTTAAATTAGTCTTGCGTAGAGAATTAACTCGTCGAGGCAATTCGGATTTAGGGACCACCTGCTTAAATCCGAATTTACTCTCTAAGGACCAATAAAAATATTTTTGGATTACCGACTATGTGATACTATTAAAACTGTCCTGTATTTATGTGAAATAACCTAAATGGGTACTTAACTAATATTTTTGGTTAAAAGCTTCTGAGTAAACCAGGACATAAAGGTTTAATGTACACCTACGCAAATGAAACTAGTCACTCATGTAGGTAATGTAAATCAGCCCTGATTAATGGCCGACAGCTGGCGAAGTTATGATAAAACTCAGCGGTGTTTACACAGCGAAATTGTTGGGCAATCTTACTGTCAGGCTAGATCAGTCTAAATTACTGAGGCCGTCGTTAGAACTACTGACTAACGAGAACCCTTTCTCGTTAAAATGTCACGTCGTATTGTGTGGCTGGTAACTTAATACCTAAGCCTGGGACTTTGGAAAAAGCTTTGATTTAGCGAAACAAGTCCCGAAAAAAGAATGATGCTTATTTGTCTTTGAAGAATTTCCTTTGCAAATTATGTGCCATGGTTACCTATACTATGGAAATTATGGTTAAAGTATTTTTTCTAACGAATAACAGCTACAAAATTGGGACAGAAAGGTAATCATTATTTATCTTTCTTTGGTTCTTAAAAACAAAAATAATTATTAGCAGGAATTTTCTTCATTTTCTACGAAACTAATCAAACTTTTAATGCACACAAATTATGCTGTCTTCAGCAAGTCTTAAGGAAATAGTTCAGTCTTGGTTTTGACTGGATTTCAATAGAAATAAAGACGTCAATTGCCAGATTGGTAACAATTAAATCCTTCTAGTCACATTCCAATAAAGGACATGCATGGACGGATAAAAACAACTTGTTTACTGTACTGTAATGATCTTGAATACTTACTCATCACTAACCTCAATCGAGTCACCACCGCCTTCCTATCGACAACTCATAGTACCATATTATTAATTTACTATCCACTTACGGTGTGTCGTGTAGATAACCGAACCTATTAACTACAAACACATGCAATAACTCTATGTATTATTTAATGTAAAATCTCACGACCACGTAGCCGTATATTAAGGTTTTGCAATGACAGGTAGATTGGCTACATTTGAATTTGAATTTTAGGACACAAGTGGGTTTTAATGGAAATTTTCGAGGTATTCCACTCAGAGCACTGATTTTAACCGCACTTGGATGAACCGCACCTGAGCACTTCCACTATTTTCGACTCAAATAAAAAACAAAAGCGAATCACTGTAAAGACCAAACCGTGATTTGTTTTTGTTTTTCCTGAATAAACTATTTTTGCCACCAAGTAGCGTTCCTGTGTTTCTGTATGGGTGTGAGTGCCGATGTAATTACAGACACATGAGTCATTCAAGCTGTATTCATTCGTATCTGGAATTTGAGCTTGATAAAATACTAAAATTAGAATCAATCTGAAAATTAGAGTCAATTTCAAACCATACCTAAGTATGGTTTGAAATTGACTTAGTGAACAAAATGTAGTAAATTGTGGTAAAAGTCCTTCCTAATCTGTAAGGAGAACGGAATCAGCTAAGTCAAACCAGGCAGCGGGTACAATAGTAACTGGACCTTAATCTGCTTAATAAAAATCTAAAATTCATTCATTCACTGACAAACAACACACGGCCTAAACCGCTAGGGTTAGAAACCTGAAATAAAGTTAAGTTTCAACGAGAGTTCCTGATAATATACCGGAAATGAGCATATAGAAAGGATTTTTGAAAATGTACCCCCGAAAGTGGTTAAATAGGGATAAAAGTTTTTCATTTTTGATAGCCCAATTCTTGAGGAAGTTTAATAGATGATTTAACATCACGCTACGCAAACGCATGGAGCTGAGCAAAAAGACAAAAAGTCAAAAATAACGCGAAGTGAAAGCGAAGTAACAGCGAGTGCCAGCGATGGATGCGACGCGGTGGGTCGGGAGCCACAGGACTTTAATAAAAATGTTGTTGTTATTTCAGTATATTGTGTATCTTACGACTTCCACGCGAACGAAGTAATGGGCTCTGAAGAAACTGTCGCATGAGTTTGAGTGACAAACACAACGCGACGCGCGACTCTAAGAAACTGCAGCTTTTTCTGTCAAGTAATGTCATAATGTGAATGTAGGTACCATAATTTTTGCTTTGCATGTCATTGTGATTTGATACATATGTTGTATACAGATAGAGAATTAGTTGACAATGGATGGAGCGATACACACAGTCACACAGCTCATGCAACGATGGAAATTTTGTAACACCAATTTCAGGGCCGTGTGTGATGTTTCGTGTTGGCGATTTGTGCGGGTCGACTAGTTCGCCAGATCTGACGGTGCGAGACTTTCTTTGGGGCTTTTTGAATTCTCGCGTTTACCACAACACACCTTGCAAGTCTTAAAAGCCAACATTGAAGAAGAAATCACCAATTTGAAGCATATTTTGCGAGCAACAATTCAAAATGCCGTAAAACAAGCACAAATGTACATCAACTCAGGAGGTGGTCATTTGTCCGTTAACATTTTGTCAACTTAATTTTAAACTTTCCGTGAAAACTGAGCCCTATTTTTCTTCATTTCCAACCAAATCGCAGCTATTTACATTATGATATTACTTTTGCCCCACCATAACCGATTTGCCATTTTTACGACCGGATGAAGTAATTTAGTTATCAAATAATAAATTGCTAATTGAATAATTTGAATACAAAAAAGGTCAAACGTGAAGCGTACCAACCTTCTTCAAAAATACACAACTTATAGCAGTACTCTGACGCAGTTTGTCGAGAGTTGTATAATTATTAACTCATAATGTTAGCCAAAAAATGGTTCCAGCGGGTATATGTACAGAAAGCGGTACTAACACTATGGACTCATGTCTGAAATAAAGAATTTGAATTTGAAAACCATAGCGACTTCTAATTCGACGCCAACGCCATCTATCGAGCTAAGGGTTTAACTTTGTCTTGTTTTGGGAAAAAGGTTTTACCAAAAACATGGCTGGCTTACACGCGATTTTTATAGTTCTACAGTCATTAGTTCTTTTTTGGGGCTAAATTAATAAAATACAATAATTCATGAATTTTTCTCACTCCGCTCCATGCAACTTTGTCTGCACTGTTCTCTAGGGTAAAGAACGCCATATTTAAATATAATAGTCGTCTTCCACTATGTCTAATGAGAGTCGTCACTTCGTCAGGCAATTATTGGCAACTGTGATCGTTAACACGATGGGTCACACTGGCAGGCCGACGTGAACTTGTGAGTTGTGACCCGATCAAGTACGTCGTTTTTTTTTTTACAATTTTCTTGACTCGTGGGTTTCCAGACTCTTGTCTGCTCCTGAGAATTTCCGTTTCATCATCATCATCGATATATAGGTAATACAGTTAAAAGGTCTAATGCTAGACATACATAGGTACATAAGCTTCCCAGCCTATGTCTAGCAGTGGACGCCTCTCAACTGACTGGTGATGCTTAAGGGAATCACCATGACAGGTCTTGTTTTATTTTTTTACATCTACCATTACAGGATAATTCCAATGCTATAAATGCGCTTATATACTAACATGATATAATTATACTAACATCTGTAACTAATTGTAAACAATGTATTTCTTGTGAATTCACATTATTCCTGTTTCCAGAAAATTTCCTTGGTATTCACCGGGCATGGTGGTGTGGGAGGCCAACCCACGCTGCGTCTTTAGAAGGAATCTTTAATATTCTAATGGAAAACTTAATAACTCATTAGGGTGGGAACCCAGGACCCCACGCTCAGCTGTCCCACCTCTTACCACTAGACCTGCAAGATACACAACTAGTTGCAACTAAACGATAACAGTCGAACGCAATGCCCAGTGATTTATAGCTTAGCTTATTAGAAACACTACTTATGGTAACTTGTTAGTGCGCAGGCGCTTATCAGCCGTGATCTATATCGATCGTTAACTGTAGATCAGTGATCTATATACATAATCAGCCAATTAAGTTGTTCTTTTTGTCCTTAGAGCTAGAGTTAGGTTTCTGGTTATCTAGGAAGATTAAGAACAAAGCTTATGGCTAGAATAATAATACCAGCCTTTCAATGTCCCACTGTAGGACAAACTTCTCTTCTCATACAGAGAAGAATAGAATAGAATAGAATACTCTTTATTATGTACACCATATAAATTACAGACATAAAGGCACGAGCATTGATCACCACGCTTACTCAAGTCGGGTTGGCGATTTCAGACTTATATCCATACTATAATATTGTAAATGCGAAAGTGTTTCTGTCTGTCTGTCTTCACGCTTAAACTGCTGAACCGATTTAGATGAAATTTGGTATAGAGATAGTTTGAGTCCCGGGAAAGGACATAGGATAGTTTTTATCCCGATATTCCCACGGGATCGACACTTATACGGGTGAAACCGCGGGGCGCAGCTAGTTAACTATAAGACCAGGTTTCCTCACGATGTTATCCTTTAACGATGTCAGTGAGCAGTGGTGGCCCAGTGGCAGCAGCCCCGACTTACGAGTTGTAGGTCGTGGGTACGAACCCAATAGACGCTTTACTTTGTGTATATAATTTTATCACCACTGCTCTCAAAGCGGTGATAGAAAACATAGTGAGGAAACCGGCATGTCCTAGAAACAAAAATTCAAAGACATGTGACATATTCTATCAACCCGCACTGGGCCTACGAGGTAGATTATAGCCCACTCCCTCTCACAGAGAGAAGGCCTGTGTCCCAGCAGTGGGAACACTATAGGCTAACTATTACGTCAGTGATTATCGTTATAGCAAACTGGTCACTGTCAAGACGTCCACTGCTGGACATAGGCCTCCCCCAAGCACCTCCACTTCGACCGGTTCTGTGCTTCTCGCATCCAACGGGTTCCTGCGGCCTTCACAAGGTCGTCGGACCACCTTGTGGGAGGCCTTCCAAGGCTACGTCAGTCACATCATCCCAATGCCGGGCCTCCTCTCATGACTGCCATCTATTTTGGCTCATAGAGTAAGTACTTCTATGAATCGATAAAAAATACCATTAATTACCAATGAGTCCTTTAATTTCATAGAAAGATCCATCCGTGTGTCGGAAAGCAGTACGCTAAGCCGTTGGTCCCGGCTGTCATTTGTAGATCTTCGACAGTCGTTAGACTGTCGAAGATCTACAAATGACAGCCGGGTAGTCAGAAGCTCAAAAATCTGAGAACCAGCCTTAACAAGGAGTATCTTTACCCAGTAACTGGGCTGTAGAGATCAGATAGGCAGTCGCTCCATATAGAATACTGGTGTTCAGCTGCATACGATTAGATTGAAAAACGACCCCAAGATATATTTTAAATAACATTGGTCCTATTGTATTACCATTCTTCTGGCGTCGCGTCGCCGTCGATACGAGCTATATGTGTGTGTAATGGCAGTGGCTCATGATATCCATTTTTTTTTAAAACTGTGGCTTCCGTCCTGGTTCTAATATAATGTATCAAATCGTATGAAATATTATTTCAGTTTCGAATAGAGATTTATAGCTTAGTACTTGAGTAATAAATGCTATTACATATTTAAGACAAAAAAAGAATAAATGCAGGTTTAAATAATTCAATAAATTAATCAGAAAAGGTCAGAGTTAATTTCTACAATATTTAATGCTACTAACTATTTACACTAGGTACTAAATTACAATGACTAAATAACTGACTAAGTATACAAAAACAAAGGGACACTTAGGCATTCTAAATTAATTGCAGGCAGTGCAAAAGTTAGTCAACTGAACGCTCGCGCTCGGTGCATCCTGGACAGTCACAGCCAACACCTTATCTGACTGGCCAATTCTTCCCTTGCGGTGGTAGGGCTAACGCCCGCCTGGTTTGCGATCACCCTCCCACCGGAGTCCATCAAGCAGCCTGCTGTGTTTCATCGATGCATGAGAGTTCCAGTGCCTTAGAAATCTTCTGGGTACGCTCGTTCTATCATAGACCTCATCCATCGCTTTCTATCAGGCGTGATCGAGGTCAAGACCGGGCCATTCAGCAATAAAAAAAAAATAAAAAACTATATTTTGGTTTGTGTACGTAGGTACTTATTTTCAAACTAATTGGTATCTAAATTAATCCATCACTACTTCACATCTTAACATCGTGACTTTGCCGACATTACTTACAAATAAATCATTACGAGCTCATTCGTAATCTTGTTAAATTACTCAACAACACGTCGACCAACCTTCACTATTACTTAAATTAATAAATTTAATTTATATTGAAGTAATGGACATTAAAATAAATAAGCCTTGGTGCCGCGAAAATAATCCACACGATATAAACATTGAGTTCGACGCAAAATAGATGTGACATTTATACTTCGTGTTACTTTTACTCATTGTTATGCAGTCGGAGGACTTGATTAAAAGCATTCTAGCAAATACAAAAAAGGTGTACCTATAGGCTAGAGAGCTTGTCATCTCTAGATTTCAAGATACCCATGTCTTTAGCTTAAATGTTTTTATTTAAAACAGCCTACGCTGTCCCACTGAAAAAAGGCATCCCCAAATTCTTCCAGGCATCTTAAGAGAAATTACACCCAAAAAAACCTGGGTGTCACTCAAAAAATAGATGAATAATAACTAATTAAGGATACTGATAGCAAGCTATATAAATCCAAATTGATTTATTCCCGTCGGTAATGAATTTTCGACAGAGGTGACATTTAAAGTGAGCGATTGGCAGTTTTATCTCCATTATAAGCGAAGTGAAATCAAACAACCTCCTTACTAGATAGATGGGTAACTAACTACAGACTAGTAACATACAAATCAATCCTAACCACTCCACCCACATTCAAGTTGACATTGAAGTAACTTTTATATCGCGTCGACTTTAACACAAAATAATTAAAAGTGTGCGGCCCCGAAATAATCGTAATGCAATCGAAAGTAGATCGATAAAACGTATCGATTTGAATCGAGAATCATTCGTTACGTGCGACTAATGTGACGGGTTAAGGTGTGGTCCCGAGACGTTATTTTAATTAAATATCACTGGTTTATTTGTCAGCTGATCTATCATATTCTGTTTATTTTGTTTAAGTTGGCCCACAGTCACCACAGTCAGTTGTTTGTGTGAAGAGAATACATCATCGTCGTCCTCAGCGTTATTCTCGTGATTGGCGTAAAATTCGTCTTAGGGACGTCAGGAAGAAAGGCATAGTACCTATTAGCATTCGCTTGAGTAGTTCGTAGAGGCAGGCTGCTTCTACTACCTACTCAGGTGAATGCTGGCAGCTGATTCCATAAATTATTCTGCTGTCTTCTAATTACTGTTACTGTTAGCCTGCATCAACCCACTGCTGGTCTCTCCCCATGACTTCCAGCTCTTTCGATTCAGGGCTAAAGTGGACCACTGGTCGTTTGTGTTGTCCAGCTCGTCCCGCCATCTTCTACGGGGTCTGCCGTGATGCCTTCTAGCTGTGTCAGCTCAAAAAGCCGCTAAGCTGAAGTGGGACTGGGCTGGCCACGTCTGCTGTATGCCCAATAAGATGTGAGCCACCGCGTGTCTTCTAATAAGCAATTAATTTGAAAAGAGTGACCTTTTTCCAGTAGTGAGACAACACAGGCTAGTACGAGCTAGTAAAAAAGACAGATTTTCCCTCATGGTTGGCACTTCAGTAGCCCTCACTGAAGTGTTGAAATTACAGGCCAATGAGATTGTTCAGAAGGTTCAGAAGTGTCTCTAAAAATGGAACATAATCCAGTGGAGGTTGTTGGTTTCGGTATACACGTTTCATTAGTGGATTACATTATTTTTATCAAGGGACCATATTCAGTTATGTTTATGGGTAAATAGTTAATGAGTTACCTACATGGCCTGACCAAGATTATGTCTGGACTTTAAAAGAGTCTATGACCTCTGAGTTTGTTTCGATCTTTCATCTTAAAGTAGATGGATGGGAAACACCGAACTCGTCTAGTTTTAAACATAATTTTTTTTGACCTGTAAATGTGTTTTTTTTGTACCAATTTACAGAAATAAATATCATTTACATCAGAATACACGAGAACCGCACCTTAATAACATCGGAGCAATCTAACAGATGATCTACTGACCATTAATACTCCAATCGTTTTAATGAGAAAACATATCGATATGTAATTTTATAAGTACCTAATGAGTTATTCATATCGAAATAACGCGCAGAAGGACCACTTGTAACAACAACTAGGTTTATAAAAATGGAGCAGGGACAGTCAACCTAACAAGTAACTACGCACAAGTACACCCTATAAACTGCCTCAAACTATTGAAATCTGTTAGGTATGTGTTGTTCAAAAAATTTATATTATCCGCAAATAAACGCAATCTCGAGTTTAAGTTAAAGCAACGCAACGCCTTCTGTATTTTTCGTAGAAATAAATATAATAAATAAATTAATTAATATATATAAGGGTGTCCCTTATTTTTCAAAGTTTTTATTTTTTAACGCATACGTCTTAGTTTTGTTCATATGTTCCTAAAACACTCAAAAATACATTTTTACCTTATTTGGAGAACGATAACCCGTGCCGACTTGCATCGAAACATGTTCATACAAATAACGCCAAACTAGCGGCGCGCATCCGTCGTATTTGTCATTTGTTCACAGTAACTCTCGCGATTAACATATTGTTTTAATGTTAAAAAAATGGCAGTGGAATTAAGAAGCAATAAAAAAAATATTTTATTAGTTGGTGACGTGAACCATCAAATAACTGGAGCAAAGTTACCGTCTAATCGTCAAGTTCTTGCAGTCCTCTTTTTTAACATTCGCGAAGTTAAATTGACTGTTAATAAAAGCGCAAATCTTGCCGTTACACTCTCGGTATTATATTCTGGGAAAAAGCTAGAATCCCTACCAGAGCTGTGCCTAACTGTGTAAAAAAACTTGTGGATCTTCACTGAGGGAGATACAAAAAAATAAAAAAAAAAACGCAAGATGTTTACAAGCGCCGTGAGGAGGACTTTCAAAACAATTTAGATAATTTATTCGATATGGCACACGCAAATGCTTTGGAATGGATAAAAATAGAAGAAGATAAAATCTTTTTGCAAAAACAAAGAGAACCAGGGCGTCCAGGATGTTTAGCAGGAGTAGATAAATAGTTAGCCGAGAAAAAAGAAAGAACAAGACAGAGAAAATTAAAAGAAGAGATAAAAAGACAAGAGCAAATGTGTTCCGAAAGTTTGTCGCCATCTTTAACTACAGCAGATTGACAAACGCTTGCGTTTCGATAAAATCTGCTGTAGAGCAGCTGGTAGGTTGACTGGGATTTTCTTGAAAATCCCAAACAACCTACCAGCTCTGACGAAAGCCTTGAGGAACCCTTGCCATCGACATCTCAAATGGTAAGTTCTGTAACAACTTCAAAAAGAGGAAGGAAAGACTTCATCACTCCTAAGTTAGTTGCCGCTTTGGATAGATGTCAATTAAGTATAAGGGACTCTGTCTATATACTTCAGGCTGTAGTTGAAGCCCTAGATCTCAGCTGTGATGAGTTCCCGATTAATAAATCATCTATTCTTTGATGATGAAGTAGATGAACAAACTAAGACAAATATTGTAGCGAACCTACAAAGAGAGAGTTTGTATGATTCTGTAAAGAGATACATTCCATCAAAAGAAGATATGTCTGATTATTTATTTGTATGGTAAGTGGAAATACATAATGTTTTCATATGTTTTCGCGATTGTTACACATTTAAATTAAATAACTTAATACGGTTTTATCGCGGTTATCACATTTTTATATCTAGAACTGACCTGACTAAAAAATGTAATAAACGGGATAAAACCGTATTAAGTTATTTAATTTAAATGAAAATACATAGTTGTATGTCTTGTATCCTTCTTAATAAACTGATAATAATATTATCTTGTCTTTTGTTGCAGGAAAATCATTAAATGATTTTGTGTCTGTTGAGAGCACAAATTTATTTGCGCGTTTAAACATTGATACAAACTTCTTGAAGAGACCCGTTTCTACATGGGAAGAAGATGTAACCTATTTGCAGGCAAGAAGAAGGGTTCTTTCTTTAAGGGCCGTGAGTGATACAGCTGAAAGAGCTGTAAAACTTATGCAAGATTTCCATGGTCTAGTCACTGCAAAGGAAGAACAAAAGCAATTTTTGCTGCGCTGTGTACAAGAGCATAGAAATCTGTACCCAGATTGTAAAAAAGAGACCCTTAAAAGAAAATATCATTGTTGATTTGTGATGTTCTTTTGATTAATAAATACCTATTTTCTAACTTTCTCTTAGATTATTATTTTTCTACAATATAAACATTTTATTTCATTTTATTACACATACACAACGATAAGCGTTAAAGACAGTTAAAGATAACGATTTTTTAAATCTTTAAGGCTCTGTCGGCACGGGTTAATGTTGACATATAAAGATAAAATTTTGTATTTGATTAAGTTTAGGTAGTTTAAAAAGAATGAAGGGGTATGCATTTCGATATCTGAAAAAAAAATTTTTTTACCTATATAAGGGACACCCTATATATTATAATAAATTATTATAATTACTTAATAATAATAATTTGTATTTTACCGGTAGTGTCACCGCTACCTATAACAATCCAACTTTTCCTGTTAGGTTGGAAGCACATTGGCTTAGAAAAATCCTCTTTAGACATTATAGGTGTAGATGGTCGCTACATTTAATCAGTTGCCTTACCAACTCGACTAAATATTTTTTTTTAAAGTGTGCTGTCGGGGCACGCCTGTCAGAAATGAAGTTCGTTACGCGATATTCACACGCGTACCGGGTCAAATTAAAATAGCTAGCGAAACTCCGCAGACGTGAATATATAAACATGATAAAATAAAATTAATAAACTATTTAATGTTTTTTTTGGGGTCAACGACCGCTGGTAGTTTGTTAGGTTGAAGTTTGAGTGGAGAAAATATGTTTTCTTTTGTTTTTATGGAGTTAGGATATCGAAACCCATCATGTCTGTGAAGGTTACACAAAAAAATACTAAATTTATTATACTAATATTTCAAATAACCACACTAACTGCGGCCGATGACCCTACCAAAAAACCATCAAATTCATTTATTTTGTTTTATCATGTTTAGATATCGATAGCCATCACGTCTAAGCTAATTTAATTTGACCCTATAGAAAGCGACAGATAGAAAGTCGCATGGAGGGGGCATAACACTTTTTCGTGACGTGACGATTTCTACCAGTCAACTCCAACCGCAAGCCGCGTTGTTCCAAAAACTTGGTCCTTCTGTACGCACTGCACTGTGGTCCTAACGCTAAGATTACGACATTTAAGTCGTCGGCTTATGTTAATGTAGCGAACATTAGATAGCTGTTTACACTCACCATGTGGGTAGTTGGAAGTGTAGCGTGTGTGCAGCTTAATGCTCACTGAACTGGTTACAGATTGAGATATTTTACTTGATGATGTACGATCCCAATCACTGTTCATTGAGCATCAATTTATTCACAAATACATTGTCTTTTTAGAAAACCTCACTTTTTATTTTTATTGCTGGGCCCGCTCTTAACCTCGATCACGCCTGATGGAAAGCGATAGATGAGGTCTACGATAGAACGAGTGTGCCCAGAAGAAGAAGTCCACGAAACAGCAGGCTGCTTGACGCCGGACTCCGGTGGGAAGGTGGTCGCAAGCGAGACGAATTTTTTGATAGGCCTCTAACTCATTTAGTTCATCTTAAATATACCCGCATTCACATAGAAGCAAGCTACTACATAATTATACACTGTAATAAATAAGCAGTGAATGAAAATTAAAAAACATTGATCTGGACTGCTTTAAACAGCTCCATATGAGCCTAACGTTCAAAACAGTATTTTTTACTGATCCGAAAACAGTTAAAGCTTGAGGCAAAATGTTACCGCCATGACAGTAAGCTTTAAGGCGAAAGCGCCAGGGTAGCCCGCGAAATTCAATTCTTTTACGTTTTTTTGGGAACTTGCTGGTCAGTATTAAGTTGTACGTAGATTAAAATATGATTCGCGGCCGTAACAAATATGTATTTACAGAATTATAATCTTAATTAATTACTTCATATAAAATTACTTCATATCTACAGATTTTGCCAGTTCTAAGCGGTTGGACGAAACACAAGCTGAATTTAATTTTTGTCAACTAACGCTAAAGGACAAGGCAGTGCGTAGATACATAAGAGCACTGATCAATATTTGTTTCTTATCTATAAGGAAATACACAGGCTATGTATTTCCAAAAGTACAGCAAATATCAGAGTTTGCCCCGTGTAAATGGGCAAACATGTCTGATATTTGTATATTTAAACTAGCTTCTGCTTTTCTGTTTATGCTGTTTCCACTAGCAGGGATAGCACCACCAGTGGTTCGCAGAGCGGTAGCTAGCTCCAGCGAAAGAGCCAAAATGGTCTTCGACACACCACACCCTTTGCACGACAACATCCTTATGCCGCAAAGGCTGAAAAGCCGAAACTGTTTTTTAAAGTGTGTTATCCCACTCACTGGCGAACCGCCAGTGAGTGGGATTACACATGGATTACAAGAAAGACTGAAGCTGTGGCGAGACAGTGCTTCCTTACCCAAACCATTCGTTCCACCCGCTGAAGAACTCCCTCCTGGACATGAGTTGCCTTGGGTAACCTGGAAGTCTTCAAACAGACTCCGGACCCAGGTTGAACGAAGCAAGGAAAACCTGTTCAGGTGGAGATTCATAGACGACTCCGCCTTGGAATGTAAGTGTGGTGCTGTTCCACAAACGATGGGACACTTAATATCGTGTCCTGCCTGTCCTGTCAGCTGTTCGTTACAGGAACTGGTGGACGCTGGTGATGGCGCCAAACAAGTAGCCGAATTCTGGGCCGAGTCCATTTAGATTGCTATCGACACGCTAAGAAGAAGAAGCTTCTACCCGCGACGTCATCCGCGTTGATGTCGGAAATTATCCCACGGGAATGTCCTTCCCCAGGATGCCATTTAGCTCCTTGCCTTTTATCGAAATCCGATCAGTGGTTTGGGTGTAAAAAGGTAACATACAGACAGAGTCACATACGAATTTGTTGTTAATATAATTATTAGTATAGTTATGGACTTTGATATTTTTAGTATTTCATATCCAATCTCGTTCCCAAACCTCACACTCCACAGTCTACCATCGACAAAAACCCTTTACGTAGTCCGGTGACAAGCACTCAGCTGTCACGCGCAGACTACCGGAGCTGACAGTGTCCGACACTTGATTCATTACGCTCTGCTTCACGAGACGATGAAAAAATATGTCTCAGAGTTGAGTATTAGTAGGTGAGCGTCGGCTCAAATATTAGTGTACCAATTAAAAAATTTACTCTCCTCGAAGGCTTGGCTGCAGTAGGTAGGGTAAAACTAATAGGCGTGGCGACAGTATCAAATAATCAAAGATTTAATGATTTTAGGGGAAAGTACATATTAAAAGGATTTAAAACACTGATTTAGTTTTATTTAAAAACTTGAGATTAATCGGATTTTCACTAAAATAAAAGATGAAAATACGGCATTCGGCCATTTTGACTGAAACGCCAATCACAGCGCATGACGTCACGCCTATGTAAACATCACTTGCGTTTTGTTGACTACTACCGATTACGCATTTGGATCGATTTTTTATTAATTTAAGTGCAATTTATCCACTCCACTTGACTCTACAACACGAATCTATAACAACATGGTTTCGCCTTGCGAACTTTAACCATTGAACTCTTATTATTTGCTTGTTTGGGACATATATAAACACCTTGTTGGGAGTGGTTATTGATGTGTTTTTACACTGAGGCACTGCACACCACTTATACACTTTGGAATTCATTTTTATCAGATGAAATATGCAATGTTTGTTTTGTCAACACGCGCAGTCAGAGGAAAGGTAAACACTAAACGTCAAATGTGTCAGCTTGACACATTTGACGTTTAGTGTTTACCTAGGCGTGACATCAGACCCGACGCCATGACACTGCGAGCTGTTTTCGCGCGCTATTGAAAAAATATTAGAAAAATGTCTTTAAACTTCGTTCAACTTTAGTTTATAACCGAAATATAGGTTTTTTCGTAAATAGTAAATGTGTATGTACATTACGGAAGAGGATTTCAAAATCATTCGTCATCCCTATTAATGGTAGATATTTTAAAAGTCCTTAACATAACATATTTACTTCCCAACTATTAAACGTAAACGATAAATATGTTTGGGGTTTGACGTAAAACTGACATTAGAGACATGCGTTGAACAAGCTTTTTATCCGTTTATGCTCATTCCGATTTTTTTACAACTAGAGAAACTCTTTGGCTAATTAAACTTTTTTCGTGGTTACTGTTTCACGTTTTTTATCTAAACTTATGGTAATCTTCTAATCCCATACCACGTTTCCTTATAACAGACCCTTACATAGCTTTGTCGAATGAGTACCAATTGAGAGATTATCTGAGGTCTGCGGACACCACAACGGAGTAGTGGTGGTCCAGCAGTAATAGCCCCGACTTACGAGTTGTAGGTCGTGGGTTCGAACCCAGGCAGGCTATCCTTTATGTAAATAATTTCACCACCACTGCTCTCAAAACGGTGAAGAAAAACATCGTGAGGAAACCGACATTAAGTACCAAAAAATTCGAGGGCATGTGACATCCACCAACCCGCACTGGGCCCGCGTGGGATGACAGCCCGCTCCATCTCACAGAGAGACGGTCTGTGTCCCAGCTGTGGGAACATTATAGGCTGATTATGCTGCGGATACCAGAAAAAAGTACAGACGCCAGCACATCAAGCTACTAAAATCTGTCAAATTTCTTTAATAGATTTTCAACTTTATCACAAAAGCATAAAGTTCAAAGTTGATTGGGAAAATTTTACAGTTTCGGGTAGCTTGATGTGCTGGCGTCTGTACATGTCGGAAATACGTTATTATTCTAAGTTTCATACTCCTTTTTTCCATGCCACACATTATCCTTACGTCTAGTCATTGAACGCTAGGACCCTAGGACCAGTCCTACCATTTAGTGTTGAAACGGGAAGCTATTACCAATTCTATGAAAGCTATTAGCTTTATCTCGTACGCTATTAGGAGCCATCTTAGTTTGGAGTTAATAGCACCACGTCGGGATATGGTTATCATGGAGGACCGCATTTTGTATCTGGTTGTCTTATTAAATTGTATAACATGAATGTTTTAATTGAACTGAGTTTGCTTGCCGGTTCTCGATAGTTTTTTTTTTAGATGTAGTTGTAGATTAGAATTATTATTATATTTTGTTATTAAAAGTCTGTGATGTACACTCTTTCCACTTATCTCTATTTAAAGCTGCTAAGTACCAGTTCTTCAACACTCAATACTCAATTCTTTATTGCATTTCATATATGTTACACTAGCTTCTGCCCGCGGCTTCACCCGCTAGGTATGCCGATAAAAATCTATCCTATAGGATAGTTTTTTATCGGCATACCTAGGATGGATATATCGATATATCCTATGGCATGCCATAGGATATATCCTTCCCTGGGATGCAATCTATCTCTCTGCCAAATTTGATCGAAATCCGCCTGTCTGGGTTCGAACCTACGACCTACAACGCGTAAGACGCGGCTGTTACCACCACAGCTCTCCATATCGGTTGCAGCTTACAGTAATTGAAAGACAGCAATCAGGTGGTAAGTAGAATTGCAAGTTGGTGCTGGCAAATAATGATCGGGGTTTCACAAAAGAATATACTGACTCAGGAGTCTGATTGGCCTAGTTTTGTGCCAGTAGTCTGGGCTTCACCTGCAGAGAGTAATGCGGGTCATGTGGGGGTAGTGTACCTATATTATTTCCTGTAAAAGGAGCATACAAATGGACCGATGGCGCACCTGAATGAAGAGTAATGGTACTCATATACCTCATATCACCTACAACTCCAAGAGGTTTGCCATGCGTTGGTAAATTTGGTAATTAAAAACCTGATGTTCCTGTCAATTGTGTCTCGCGTGAATCCAGGTTTACGAAGGGGAAAACTAGAACTCAAAAATACTGCTTAGAGAAGGGCTTAATTCTCTAAGCAGTATTTTTGAGTTCTAGTTTTTGACAACTAGCTTCAACTAATACCTAAGTAGGTACCTATTTCTACTTCAACATTCAAGCGCAACTATTTAGCAACCGATAAATAAATAAATAGTCAATTATTCGATAAGCATCGAATCGATTAGAGCTCAAAACATTAAAGTATCGAGCGGCAATCGATCACAGCCTCGTGACTGACTCAAGATAATTATATCACTCTGGCTCAGATATGATCGATGGCTCGGTCGGCGCGAGGTGATGGGTTCGACCACTGATTATGGTTTTTTTTGTGTGTCAAGTTGAAGTTGCCTACTGTTTTTAAAATGTTATTTTAGTAAGCTATGATGGATTACCGCAGGATTAATTTTGAAGAGGTGTTGTCGTTACTAGATGCTAATCGGTGGAAAACAATCCGACAGCCCACTAAATGAAAAACAATAACATGAAAATGGAGAATGTCAAAGGCTAGATGGTTGTAATTTTGTATAGCACGTTATAGCCGTGGTAACCGCTGCCTATGGATATATGCGATAAGTACTAGTTGCCATCTTAGAGACAAGACTCAAATTTCTTTACGTATTGTTAAACGGTATACCTACGATTGCAAGTATACAAACTTTTTACACTAAAATGCTTTTTACACATTGAAGATTGGCAGTGCCCTTTATGGGCCTTCATAAGTGACTTGAGTATTTCAATGAACTCACAAAGGCAGACTTCGAAGAACCCGTCTAAAATCTTTGACAGGCCAGTTGCAGTAGTTAACAGCCCGCTACAAGACAGGTCGTTTTTAGTAGTAGGGTAAAACCGGGATAGATGCCGCAGTGGGATAGGTGCCTCATTCTCAAAAAATCTAACTTCCCAAACTCGCAACTAAGAATTAATACTACAAGTAGGAGCCGCAATCACCCCACACCTCAATTGTCCCCGGACTGTCGTATGGTGAGGATGCGTTTCGCTCGTGTATGCAATAATCTCCGCGGCGATCTTCACAAACCCGTCAAAGATTTAAAAGTTAGTATTTGCCGTTGTATAACTTTATAACTAGTTATAAATTTCAATATATTTTTTATTCCATCAACGTACTGGTTCATTAAGTGTTCATCTGGGTGTTAATAGTAGCTCTTTTGTTTTTAATTTATTTAAAAAATATTTGGGCACCTATCCCTATCGTAAAGGATAGTTGCCCTGATTTTTCGAAGTATAGGTGCCCCAAGGGGCATCTATCCGATTGGATTCAGTGTGTCAAAACTGGCTACATGAAACCTTTTCAGAAATTATTGCTCAAGATGTGGAAAACTGAAAGCATTGTCCGGATCAACCTCATTTGAGTAGTATTAAGAGATGATCTCTATATTATGTTGTTTTAATTTTTTTTTAAAAGTTCGATTATGCATGTTAACACTTAATAATTATATTTTATAATAACAATTAAGAATTAATACTTTTGTTGAACAAATACTTTTAAAATCATATTCATATTACAATTATCTTATAGGTAACGATAACAAATAAAAGATTTAAAAAAATAAAAAACGTTTTTCCTAAGACGACCCATGTCTTTTGGAGACGATTGCAGCTGTTTCAAGAGTAGAACGACCTCATATTTGGTGGGATTTTTCGTTTACACATTATAAAAGGCATCTATCCTGCACTGCAGGCATCTATCCTTCTTAGTATTTTCATGGTGGGGCAACTATCCATACAGGTAGGCAACTATCCTCAAAAAAAGGGTTCCACAAAAAGCTAAATTCCGCAAAATTTGTAATTGATAGCTAAATAAAAAATAACTGTGATTCAACATAAATGATTAAGCTAACTACATTCATAGAAATTATTCATATAAAATTAATATTTTTTAAATAAGGAGGCTATTTCAAAAAGTGGTGCATCTATCCCGGTTTTACCCTAAGTATGTAAATGATCAACCACATCCACCCACATCCGCCACTTTAACATTACAAGCTACAAGTACGAACAATGCATCCCACCCACCGGCTGTTAAGTGTCCCCCACACATGCCGCGGCTACCGACGACTTTTTCATCTAAAATGGACGCCAATTACGCGTCCATATATACAAAACGCGAGCGACTTTTTGTCGTTCGTCTGAAAAGGCACTAATTATGGTTTCCGGTTAGACAGAAGGAATGTTGGGCGCGCGGCAAAAAAGTCGCAGAGGTGTGCGCGAAACGCGAAGCGTCGCGTGACTGTAGCTTGTGTAGGGTTGCCAGCAAAAATAGGGTTATAGTGCTCCTATGTTTCATCTTTTAGGTAAAAGATATCTATTGTTGGACATAGGCCACTTCAGAGCACTGCTACATTCGCCAAATGTGTTCACAAAATTGCAAAATTTCGGTTAAATTTTGTTACGCTACACGTAATTTACTGGCAGAAAACCTCGATGGAGCATAACGACTGTCTATTCAATTGTTGATAAAGTTCGTTTTTACGTAGCATGACCATTTCTATCTCTACTCTAAATAGACATACATATTTTCTTTCTATACAAAGTGACATTATTTTTTTAATTTAACAAATAATCTGTCATTTTGTCTTTCATTTCTTCTGGTTCTACGAGATTTGCAAAGAAGTTTGTAGTGCCTCTTCATTATGTCTTTAGCACGTCATCTTTGGTGGAATTTTGCCTGCAAGATCTCAGGCACATATTTTGAAAGTAGAAATGTATTCTTTTGATTAGTGCCAACCCTGATAAATATCTGTAAACGCGACTTCTATTAGTAAACGCATCACGTACGGCCGAGCACAGAGTAACGTACCTACATGGACTAATGAATATCTTCATTGCGGAACACATGTACCGAATTACTGATATACCATAAACTGACAGATAACGGTAACTTTTTATATCGATATAAATTTTTATTGAGAGAAATATGAATGAATGAAAAATTGTTTTGAAGTTATGAGAGTCGGTTGAATCGAGAGTGGTTATATCGAGTTCGAGATTATTGCTTGTCGAGTGGTCGGACACAGAGTTCTTCAAAATAGAGGGTTCTTTTTTTCCTGTACGTAATGTATGTGTATGTGTATTGTATGTAATATAATATGATTCAATCAATATTTTTGTCCACGAATTATATGTTCTTTGAAAGGTAAAATTAAAGTCTACTTAACCAAATGTTGAATAAAATAGTTTAATTTAGCGTTAGTTCTAATATTAATTGACATTGCGGTTTAAAGAAATTGATTGACATGACAGATGTCAACTTGCACTACATCATAATTATGCAAAATGTATTAATAAAAAGTTGCAAGAATAATAAATTAAATTCTCTATCCTGACGTTACGTCTTAAGAAGGTGAAAAACAAAAAGAAAACACTGCGTTTATCGATGAAAACAAATGACAATCGGTTGGATAATAAATGAATGAAGCCTCTATGTTCCAAGATATAAAGTTCAGAGTTGAAAGTGAATAATAGTTTAAAGGTTTCTGACATTATTATGATAAAATTCAAAGTAGGTATCTATTAATTCTGGAAGAAGACTAATATTTAACGACACTTAATTTTATGAATTCTATTCTTTTAATAAGCTGAGGTAACAGAATAACTATTGACAGATACATAATTACATAGCCAGCAATGATTTCCAAATTTCGTTTCTTCGGTTCGTTAGTTGTAGTTCGTCGAATCGTTGAGCTCCTTAAGTTCCGAGTTGAGCTGCACTTATACTGTGCTACTACTGACAAATGCAAGCTGACTGACTGGACGGACAGGTCCAATCAAATCTGTGCGATTCTTTCCTCAAAAGACCACTTCAGAGACCTACATCTACATGGTCTTCACATGATCTGACCAAGCCAAAAAAGATTTTTTGAAAACTGACCGGTAGTTCCAGAGATTCAAACATTCAGCCTTAATATTAGTATAGATTCATCAATATTCTTCAGTTGTCATTACTGTAAGTAAAGTAGTCGGCTAAAAAAGTTATGATACCTTTACAATGCGTGCCACGTAAGAAGAGACTTGACCCCGCCTCCCCCGCTCTTTCTGCCGCCCCTATGACGTCCGGTCCCGTCCCGCACTCAGACCTCATACCGCTAAAGATACCTAAAATCGTGTTCTGCGCATGTCAGACCACGTGGTGTGTCAAGTCTCTTCTTACGTGGCACGCATTGTACTTTCGCCTCAACACCATGTTAACAAACATGTTATAAAACCGATAATAATGTTAAAAGAAATAACAGAAAGATTCTATGTTAATTTTCTACCATTTTCTTGCGCAGTGCCTGACATTATCACATTACACGCGACGATTTCATCCTCTTATGTCCATATAAGTGCTAATTGTGCGCTAGAAGTTTCCACACGGCGCTGCACTATTCCTGCGACGTGCATCTGATTGCGTTTTTCACAGGAACAACTATGTATTTAAAGTTTTTATCATACATCGTTTCGTCGTCGTATAATGAGCGGTGGATGCTATGCTATGCGATACGATACGTCGCGATGTTGTGTGACTAGAAGAAAACGGATTGATATAATGCTGTTTATTTTAGTCTTATAAACTGGAGGCCAATTAACAACGTTCAAAAGCTAATCTCAATCTCATCTCATCTCAGACAATAATGTCAAAAACTTTTCAAAAATGTAGGCAAATTACAAATTTTTTGACAGATTGATATTAGAATGGTAACGTTCTTAAAAATACAAGTATTGCTCCTTTGTTCCTCACCCCAACACACCTGATATACCTATTTGTTATACACATGAAAGAAAGAAAAATAGGTTTATTTGTCACAAAAACACTTGCAATAATAGAGAAAAAATACAAACAAAATATATCTATAATCACGAGCGTACAACATAAAAATGCAAAATAGATGAATATTTTAGACTTCGGATGATCCTCTGACGTTGCTCAAGGTTATTTATTATACAGCTACTTACGTATTATTAAGTTTTTATTAAATTAATTAATATGTATATTAGCGAATAAAAATAATAACGCATACATGCATGGATCTCGATTAAAAACTAGATTTCAGAAGTGTTGAGTGATAATAGGAGGCCTAAAGAGGCCACTCTGGCAGAATCATAAAAGGATAACATTATGAATCATAATGGACAGTTAACTGTTAAGTTAATCGTATCAAATCCCATTGGTGAAGGATTTTTCAGTTAATTTTTTATGTCTGTGCTAAAATATCAATCAATCCAATCCCAATCTAAGTATTTGATTATACTTACGTAGTGCAGAAAAAAAAGAAAAAACCGGACTGTCTTCGCCATATTATGATTCATAATGTTATCCTTTTATGATTCTGCCAAAGTGGTCATTTTAGGCCCCCTGATATCAGAAAACGCTATGAAGGAAAGAAAAATAGGTTTATTTATCACAAAAACATGTGCAAAAAATAATTAATTCAAAATCTACTTAACTGTTCTTCTTTGTTAAATGTACCTATTGACATATCGTTTAGACCTAGACCTACAAACACCAGCACCTGTTCGACTTGATCGCATCACAACTTGACAGAAATCATTGACTACATTTTTTGATGAACGTGTTTTTACAGCTACTTAGATAAGCTATTTTATAAGTAGTTTCACGTCGAGATAATTTGAAGTGTCACTAATTGTAGCGATTGGCACTTCATGTATTTACCGGAGCTCGTTTTACTAACAGGATACTCTCTGATCGGTTTTTTAACAGTTCATTAGCTATTTTTTTTACTACTCATTCAAATCTAACAGTAAATTGCGTAATCGAAGAATATACCCAGGATTTTGTAATAAGTATCTTGATTTAAAAGAGTGTCCTTGGAGTTTCTTGTCCATTCTTCTCCATAGAATCGTTGAATGGGCAACTAGCTTTAACTTTCTGACTAATCGACCGACTCTTTGACAATTTAAAAGTGCCTGTAAATGGTTTAATTGAAATAAATGCTTTGGCTTGAGTTTCAGTTTGAATCTATTCATTGTTTATACTCGAATTCTCAAGAACCCATTCGGACATTTCCATAAATTATAGTAGTAATGGAATATTGATTCACGCTTTTCATTCAAATAAGACAAGCCGCTACGATTTTGCAAAATCTTGGATTAACTGAAAACTATAATGATTGGAGAAATTCTACTGCCAATCTATCCTTGTAAACTATCGTCACTAATCTATGTTTGGCAAGCTTTAAGTTACGTCCACAATCAACCCGACGATGGGATTAAATTCCAAGTCCACATACGTAGGGGACATGTTCGCTCACATAATTAACGTCATCGACACACCACTGTGCTGTCGCTCCAACACACGTGTGCCGAAGTGAGCTGGTTGGCAGTTAACATGCTCTGGTTTCCTTATACAGGCAAATAGATTAAGTATAAGCTTGAGTTTAATAAAGGGAAATAATAAATTTGTTACGAAAAGGTGTGTTAGGGAGAAATAAATAATGATCGATTTCCTCATCCATAAAGTCACGTTACCTAGTTTCTGGTTCTTACCAAAGGCTCCAGAGTCCAAAAAAAATATTTTCTTAGATGCCAGTCCAAAATCTGTTCCTAGTCGAAGTGCGAAAGTTGTGTTTGTTTTGTTAAGTACGTACTATGGACTTGTTATGGTCTTTGTAGCAGAAACTCTTTCTAAGTTTGATGCATAGTCAGCCTATAATGTTCCCACTGCTGGGACATAAACCTCCTCTCGGTGAGAGGGAGTGGGCCGTATTCCACCACGCGCGCACAGTGCGAGTTGGTAGATGTCACATTCCTTTGATTTTTTGGCTCTATGACGGGAAACCAAAAATAGGAAACCGGCATGGTTTCCTCACCATGTTTTTTTTTCACCGTTTCGAGAGCATTAGTGATGAAATAATTCAAACAAAGTAAAGAACCTGTCTGAGTTCAAACCTACGACCTACAAATCGTAAGTCTGGGCCGTTACCACTGGGCCACCACTGCTCTTCTAAATCTGATGCTGAAAAAAATAAATCAGTACTCTGTTTGCTGTGGTTGGTTTGTCAAGGCATATTTATTTGAAAATATGTACATAATAAATCCTCATTTGCCATCACCTCATTACTGCGATATTATCACAAACATTAGCACTAAGTTAATATCTCTAGACCTAGAACCTAGACGTGATTTAACGAGTGACAGACGTCAGCGTCACTATTGGTCGTCAGATCTACTAAGTTAGCCAATGGACGGGCGTCTCAATGACCTAGATACTTTCAGGTATCAGTATAGCATACCTAGACTTTGATTTACTTCTGTGTTACTTTAGTTATCTTGTTTATCAATGGGTGCTACTTTTTAGGGTTCCATACCCAAAGGGACCCTGTTACTAAGCCTCCGCTGTTCGTTCCCCTGTCTGTCAGCGGGCTGTATCTTATGAACCTTAATAGGGAGACAGTTGAAATTTTCATGCGTGTATTTCTATGGCCGCTATAACAAGAAATAATGTACCTACATGTATTTGGAGTGAACTCGCAAGGGTACTATTATTTATACTTAGGTTGTGATAGGTTAGGCAAAATATGTTTTTGTATTGTATATAAATGTGTAGTATTAAGTATTAAATGTTATTAAGTTATATAATAGTTGTTCTGTATTATTGTTATGTATGAGATTTATATAATTGAGAATAGGTAGTGTTATAGAAGTTCCTTATTAGGTTAATTTAATATTGTAAGTACCTATATAAATACCACACCATCGCATTAGGTTAATCCTGTTATGATAGTTGTTAATAAATAAAATAAATAAAGTAAAAAATAAAATACTTACAAGAAAAGTTTTTTTGGCGTTCTTTGCTTTGTGGTAGGTACGGAACCCTTCGTGTGCGTGTCCGACTCGCACTTGGCCGGTCTTTTCATGCACCGTTTTTTAAAGCCTCATTAGAGTTTTAATAATGCACCTCTACACCTATAAAACCATCCGAACATGATTCTAGCTTACTGTAGCAGGTGTCAGTTAGTCAATAATATTTCTAGGCAGAAAACTGCAGTATTTCCAATCCTGAATATTGCCATAGTAAATGCTGTAATTGAATTAGTAACGGGTGATAAGTGATAGATCTTTGAACCCTTGAAGCTTTTTAAGAACAATTGATAAGGTAACTGTGGCGGCATCACCACATGCGAACTGCACATCATACTGACGCGTCACGCAAAATCCTGCATCGCGCAAGCAGAGTTTACCGCGCAACTAGCATAATATATACAACATCCCGGCATCAATCCCGGCCCACCAGACACAACACCCGTCTGGTCAGAGTATCCTCCTTTGTTATGGAGGATAAGTGAACTTTACACCTTCCTCATATCCCTATATAACTATGTAACCAAAGAAGATTTATGCCATTCATAATTCCGGAATCATTTCACTTGACAGGCACTTTGTTTCCCGCCCTGGGGGTCTGATCTCAAAGCACGAAATCCGTAGTTCTTTATGACCGAAATTGTTGCCATTGGCGGGAGGGCGTGTCCTACTCCGCATCACCTACGGACATAACATTAGTACGGGGCCCAAACTGAGAATGACTGACAACACGGTTTGACAGTAGTCGTTATTATACTCCTGAAGGCCAATTCCCGTTCACAATTAAAAACGTTCAAAATCTATTTGCAATCTCATCTCAGCGATAATCAATGTCAAAAACTTGTCAAAAATGTAGGGAAATTAGAGGTATTTTTGATAGATTGAGACTGAGAGCAGACTGTGAACGTTCTTAAAATTACGAGAATTGGCTCTCGAATGTTTTTTTGTCCGTCCGACAAAGTTAGGTTCTTACCGACGTATGGGACTACGTTCGGACGGGCCCATATCTTCGTTGACGGAATTAGAGCGTACCCCTAACTAACTGACCCGTTGACCTCTTCTCCAAATGCACAGCAATCTTCGGTAACGACAACGGTCATCACAGCAACTTAAAAAATAATTGTATCCTCATTATCAATTAACGAACAATTTTAATGATCAAGCGCACATTGTTTCTTCAACCGTTTCTTCTCAACAGCCGTCAGTCGATCAACGTTACACTACTCAATTGAATTATTTTTTGTCTCACTCTAACGCGTAGGAGTCGTATAAGTCGTGGCTGTAATGAATAATGGATGCGCGTGAGCAGCGCGCGCCGCGTATCGATCACGCCGCCCTAATGATCTACTATCGATCGATGATCTATAGTGTGAGATTGTGGGGTGACTATGAATTTAGTGCCGTGGTACCATAGCCCAGTGGTTGCAACCCCGACTTACGTGTGTAGGTCGCGTTTTCGCACCCAGGACCTTTACTTAGTACAATTTGTTTCATCGTCACAGTTTTTATCTCAAAACATCGTAAGCAAATTGGCATGTTAGGACATGCCGATGTGCTCGCAAGCCCAGGTGACGTCCACGAACCTACTGAGCCACTTGGTGTATTCCAGCCGACTCCTGCCACTCTCATGGAGAGGAGGCCTGTGTCTCAACAGTGGTAACGTTATAAGCTGGTTATGTTTATGCAACGAGTTTTAAAGTAGCATGTATTTTATAAAATATTTTTGGGAAATAATAAACTCACGCCGTCTTCCCAAGGGGGCAGGCAGAAACTACAGAACGCCACCTGCTACGATCCTTACATACCTACTTACTCTTGTTGCATCGTTCACGTTCATACATATAGGTCATACACACACACCGGTTGCGAGTACTACGCACCTTTCTGAAGAACATCACTACGGTCACTAATGTCCTTCTAGGGTGTCCCTGCCGGCGTTTCTATAACTCACATCTGCCTTGTAATCATCTGATTATTCACGTGAAAATGGCGTTAATAAAATAAATGATTTATGGGAGGGCAAAAGCAGTTCGACATGGAAATTACGAGTTCTATATGGAACGGTTAAAAATCATTGTTTGCAATGAGGGTTTTCTGAAATGACGTTCGCTAGGTGGCAGCACTGACACGTCAGGTCCAGGCATCTGTCAAAGAGCCTATATTTTCTTTAGTCATGACTGAATGATGAACGAATGAACGTCATCATATATTTTATATTGGAAGACCTCTTGTCACAGTGGTGCCAACTGGTGTCGTAAATTTTCACGAAAACCCTCATTGATATCACTGCGGCGTCACCGCATGGCCACCCTTCTAATAAGAATGCAACATTCTCATACATTTATGGCTGCGCTTGCGTCGACCGCCTTCTGTTTTGGTCGTGATTTAAGTGCTAAAGTCGCATTCCTATCATCACGACAGTTGCCTTGAAGGGTGGGTAGGATAAGGAATGGTTGGTTCTTGCTGCTATAGACTGAGTTATGGGTTATGGGTGACTTGGGCTAATCATTCATATTAATAAGGTGCTAGCTGTGTTGCTATCTCAGAACTGCTTGGGGTCAATGACTTATTAATCACCGTTTTGGAAGAGGGATTTGGTGATTACAGATAGCAGATAAAACAAATTAACTGCCTATTCACTAGCTGTCATTTATTCAAATAGTACCTAGCCTATTGTGAATGTGAAGACTATGTAAGTATTTTTTTTGTTCTCAGTTGCATTCCTAAATTTTCTTTCTTTGGTATTGTTCGTAGAGTCGTTAAGCTTCTTAAGTTATGAGTTGAGCTCCATGATTACTGACAAAATGCGTGCAGTGACGGGACAGGTCCGCTCAATCTGTGTGGTTCTTTCCTCAAAGACTATTTCAGACACCAATCTAAATGGTCTTCACATGATCTGACCAAGATTATGCCTGGACTTTAAAAGAGACTGAGTTTGTTTCGGCCTTTCTTCTCAGCGTAGTCAGATAGGAAACGCCGACCTCATCTAGTTTGAAAAAATATGATTGACGTGTAAAAGTGTTGGTACAAATCTACTTACAGAAATAAAATCATTTATTATGAATTACCGGAAAGCTCAATGTGAGTTAATTTACATAGGTATGCAGTATTTTCTTAAATTCATCCTGACAGCTGCCGAAATGTCCCATTTACCTGTAATAAATGAAAACATGTCATATTAGGACTTGATTTCATAATTTATTCAATATAATATAATTTAAAAGATTTCATCATCATCATCATCAAAAGACTCTCAAAAGATTTATTCATCATAATATTATGTTACAAAGATCAATAATTATCATTAACATAATATACCAATCTGCTTGCCTTGTCCCGACTATGTCGGGCTCGACTTCCAGTCTAACCGGGTGCAGCTGAATATCAATATTTTTCTTGATGAGACTACCTACCTGATCTCCACAACCCAGTAACTGGGTATCACGATACCCCTTGGTAAGACTGGTTGTCATACTTTCGGGCTTCTAACGACCCCTAACGACTGCCAAAGATCCAAGAATGACAGCCGGGACCAACGGCGTAACGTGCTATCCGAGGCACGGAGGGTTTCTGTCTCGATATGTAAAGATGGTCACCCATCCACGGACAAACCGCGGCAAGCTTAGCTTATCCTGATCGATCGACTCATGCTGCTCTTGTTACTTAGCCACGATTAACATAAGATAACAAAGTTGTATAAATTCAGATTATTCTACTCTCAGAAAATGCTTATTAAAATTACAGATAAACAATTTATTGAAATAAAAAATGTGTACAAACAAAATGAAGCCCTGACTCCTGCGCTCGGTCACAACATCTGTGTTACAGGAGCCAAATCGAATATATTATATTCAACCTAGCTCGAATGACAGCAATTTTCATCATTTCACTTTAAAATCACATCTAGCTCTAGCTCAAATCATATGACCTTTCACGCATCACAAACCAGTTACAATCTCTCATATATTACAGCCATTATAATTGTCTATGATTGAATAATTTAATACATTGTCTAGGAGGTTTATAGTTTGATTCATTGTCTCTGGTCTGTAATCATGATGTGAGCGATTGGGCGTTGTTATGACACTGCAGATTATGATATGATTGAATTTGCTGTCAGTTGCATATTGCTTAGTGTGATTTATTATAGTATTGATATACCTAATTGTTAATTTAGGATTGTAATTTATTTAGACGATCGACGAAGACGATCTTGTACGAAAAATAAGTCTTGTCTTGTTGCGTTGATGTCTTTTAATGGCACATAGGAATTAAGACGTCCTTTGTGAGCTACAAAATGTCTTGTCTTATAGCAATGTCCACTCACCATTTTTCTTGCAAAGTTTTCTGAGGTCTATCAGTTGTCAACAAAGTGTTACAATATATCAGAGTGTACTTACTTACTAACCAGTATAGTCTTCTGCACTAAACATCCTTTCTTTGGTCTGGTTGGTTTTGGGTGTAGCAGTATCACCAGACAAGACATGGATCTTGTTGATTTTAATAATTTATCGGCACTAAAACATGGTTAAGACTCGTTCATACCAAGGAAGAATGGTATAAAGACGAGGATCTTTCCTCGAATGAATTTTTTTAGTAGGAGCTCTTCTACTGTATTAGAATTCTTTAATTTGCATAATATTATGCTCTGTCTCCTACACTTCATACTGGCTAGCAGCCTAGACCTTAAACTGAAACCTTATAAGGCACTTTCGCTGTTATTAACCGTGGCCTAATTATCTATGATTTGGCACGAACTTGAGAATTCTCGAATAAATAGTTGATTATGCGAATAAATATGAATTAATGTCAGACTTAGGACGCCTTGTCTTTAGTAAGCGAAAAATTCGATTTTTGAAGGTCCATTGTGCTCAGACGTTTTTTTTGTGTTTGTCTAACCTAAACCCTGGCCTTTTAAATGTAGGTACTTATATTAACGAAGCAACAAGAACCAATCAAATCTTTTGACATGAGATTGAACAACAGATCATATTGCATATTCTTGAAGCACTTGGCACACCTTTATGTTCTGTCAAAATAATACATGAAATGGGCGTTCAGCTCGGTACCACCTTCCATACTGGCAGACATTTCCCTTTTTTTCTTAAAAAAAAATTATGCTGACGTACTTTTTTTTTCTAGCCTACACTGTCCCACTCCTGGGCAAAGGCGGGGGGAGGCCTTTACCTTTAGGCCGTACCTGTATATGTTTTGTTTTTATTAATTTGAGCTTTTCTTATATCGTTCGTGTTGATCCTAGAGAAGACAACAGTGTCTATCAAGTAATCCAAACCACAATATCGTCAGTCGCAACATCGTAAGTGCTCGTACAACATTATAATCGCTGGCGCACGACTGTCACACATTATGTATCAGACGCGTGACATGGCGCAACTGATCTAGTTGTGAGGTCGGCGTGTGATTCACGCGTCAAAGCGAAAGATATTAAGATAATATGTAATGATCTATCAGCATCATCATATTTTCATATCTGGAAACAAAGCCACTTTAATTTTGCCCCTGAGTCATCATCATCATCTGCCTAGCCTTTTCTCAGCTATGTTGGATTCGGCTTCCAGTCTAACCGGACGCAGCTGAATACCATATACCAGTATTTTATATGGAACGACAGCCTTGGTAAGACTGGTTGTTGGAGTTCTGTGAGCTGCAGCGTCCTATCCATATGCAGAGTAATATCTAATGAAAATTGCTAGGCCATGCGTAAAATATGTTTATGGTATTCCTTTAAAGGTCACGGAGTGGCTCGTGTTGTTGGGGTGTTGCATTTTGGGTGAATCTGGATTTTGCCCAGTTAATAGCCACGGGCTCACCTCTTGTAACAATGCATAGAACTTCAACATAACTGGTGAAATGTGAGTGCCCTATAGGCACATTTTTGCCTGACCCTTCGGAGAATACAGGAGGCCCACGGTCAAAGTCTCGTAGCAATCTCATCTCAGCGACAATCAATGTCGAAAACTTGCCAAAAATCTATGAAAATTTGAGGTATTTTTGACAGATCGAGTCTGACATTAGAATGCAAACATCCTTTTAAAACACGGGAATTGCCCGTCAGGTGTCTTGTCCTGTTATGACAGCCAATTATTATCTGTCAATCACTCGATACACGACTCAATCAATATTACAATCAAGTTAACCAATAATCTTATTAAATAGACATTTAGAACAAGCAAAACATCAAGTTAGCTGCGGATATTTTACATTATATGACACGACTTGTAAGAACGGAAACTAAATGTCAAATTACATACATTTATTATAAACATCCGCTGTACGTGAGCTGTAACTCAGTATTAATTGAGTATGTGTATTATTAATAATCATTGGCCCACCTTATTCATAAGCGTTGCTTAAAAATAAGAGACGTTTAAACGTAAAAAAAATATGGTTAAACACACGCTAATCATTAATTCAAGAGCGGTGATCGCCACATGTCCAAATACAGAGCGTTTTTTGACATCTTAATGTCAAATACGGGTGAAAATTACAGATTTTCATGATGTTCGTTATAAACTTAACGGAAACGCTCTTCTAGGATACCGAAGCTTTAGCAATGTTTATAAATAAGGGTTTTAGTGTTTCTAGCATAGCTGTGGCCGGAGCCGTCTTTACCCGGGGGTGCAAGGGGTGCGTGGCACCCGTGCACAGGGTCTTAGGGGGCGCAAGACAATCCTACCTACACGTACCATGCGTAAGCCTTTTCGAAATTGAAATGAATAAAAAAGTACTTACGATTAACTATCACTCAAGTAAAGATAGATTGACAAATTTGGCTATAGTACACCTATCGAATTGAAAGTTGATTACAAAACAGACGATATCATAAAAAAATTGCCGATTTTAAAGCTGGAAAAATTAGATTTGATGTTTGAAAATGTACCTAATTTTATTGTAGAATACATAAAAAAATAAAACACAAAAATTGGGTCGTTGAAGGACTTAGAGAGAAGACCGAGGGGATGTGTGGCCAGGACAATAGGCTCGCCTCCTATTAGGTAGTTGAGACACATTTAAAATAGGCTGACCTCTGACGTCAAACCATAGAGATAAGATAGGATATAAAAGTTTACGATATGATAGTAAATTGTAGATAATAGCACATATATCATGTTCATAGCCTTGCCCTGTTTGAAATGAGTTAAAGCACGTATGTACCTATCCCTTTATTTAAGAAATGAAATGTTTGAAATGAAATTTATTTGCAAGAATTGTAGTACAGATGGTCGGGTTTTTTTTTAAGTTTCTAAAAGAATTCGTTAAAATTAGCATGCAAAATTATTGATTACATGAATTAATAAATGAAGCTAATAAAATTGATACATAAATCATAGATATTAGATTTAAATGTCAAGTATATGGCTGTCGTGATGATGTGACGTCGTAATTCGATGATGTACTGTGACTCAATTCTCACGCACTACACGTGTGTTATGCAATTACAATACGAGTAGGTATATGTACTGACATTAGTGGGACACACAGATGTAGAAAGCGATGAACATGTCTCATCTTTATAAAGTCTAACCAAGTAAGTCAGGGGACCAACTAAAGAAGGTCTCTGGGGTACACTGGATGCGGAAGGCGGAGGACAGGGTGCTGTGGCGCAGTCTGGGAGAAGCCTATGTCCAGCAGTGGACTGCGATAGGCTGAGTTGATTGGTTGAGGAACCGACTTCTTATTATTCTGAATTCAAAAGTTATTAAGAACTTCGATACTCAAGTAACTGATTCGTACCTTCATAAAGATTTAGTGCCCCTTAAACTTTTTCTAACAGGTTACAGCAGCGGCATTACCCATGATAAAAAGGACTACATAAAGGCGACTGAAAAAAATATATTAATTCTATCATGCCCACCTGGTTTTCTAAAGACAAAAGAACAAAGCAAGCCAATTAGACCACGAAGAGAAGAAATAGAAAACTTACGTTTAAATAAATCGCCATTAGTCCTATTAACAAAAGATGTAAGTCGGAGAGCCGCCTCGCTTAAGTGGAATTAGGCTGGACACATCCGCCGCATGTCAGACGATCAATGGGCCAAACTTACGACTCGGCAAACGACATCGCGGCAGACCCAGATGGAGATGGCGGGATTAGCTGGAGTCATTTTATAAAGATTGCTTCTTGGCAACTCTGGACAGAGAGAGGTGGAAAGTAGGGAAGCCTTTCCCCAGCAGTGGGACATTAACGGCTAATTAAAAAAAAATCGTATTATAGCCAAGGAAATAAACACAGAGCTATGCTACAAAAAAGTTTGTAGAACATGTAAACAAGCACTGTTAGCTCGCTATTAAAATAATCCGTGTGTCCCACGCCCCGAGGCAGCTTTCATAAGTGTTACAGCTATAAGCGATTACAATTAATAGCATCTATTTCTATATGATTAGCATTTAATCCTATATTGTAATGACACGTAACTGGAACATGATAGCATAACTATAAACAGACATTAGTTGTAAACATGGCGCTATTATGAGTAGATACAAGGGTAAACAGTTTAATAGGGCGTTTAGTTTTCCGATAAAAACTCCACTCAGCCATCAACAACGCTTCATTACAACCTACCCCCACGCGTCGTGAGCACTACACGGTCACATAAGGGAGCTCTAACAACTAATAAAGATTTATGAGCCGCTGATAAGGTTGTATGTGTTCATAGCACCTTGATACATCACGAACACGCGATACGTAGGTCATACGGATATTTAAGCAGGTGTAGATCACATATTATGTAGTACTACTTTCTGCCCGCCACTTCGTCCGCTTGAAACCGCTACTACTTCGTTTTCGCCTAGCGGTATTTTTTTTTTTCTTTTTGCTTGGCTCTTAAGTGTCGTAGCGTGATGTTAATTAGCTTATAACCTTCCTCAAGAATTAAAATTGGGCTATCAAATGCAAAAAGTTTTTTTTTTAACTGATTTAAAAAAAAAACTTTTTAGTTAGCAGTTCCAGAGCTTCCAGTAGCTGGTAGTTCCAGAGATTGGCACGTTCAAACAAACAAACAAATCTTCAGCTTTATTATTATTATTAAGTAAGGAAGATATCATTTTAAATGAGCATGTAAGTATCCAGCGGGATTGTCCGAAAGGGTTACCGCTGGCCCGGAACATAAAGGGCTAAGGAAGGAACACGGATGGGTTTTAGTCAGTAAGAGTCTGACACTCCCTTCCGCTCCACCCAGAGCGGGAGGAGTCATTTGATGATTTCCCATCCTCAAAAAAAAAAAAAAGTACGAGTATGTGGGCTTAGATTAACAAGAGTGTCCGTGGAGTTTCTCGCCCGTTCTTACTACGCTTTGGAATGGGCAACTAGCTTCATCTTTTTGGCTGACCGACCCCTTCATCAGTGTCTTAATTGAAATAAATGCTTTGAGTTTCAGTTTTGAGTTTGGCATTTTCTCGTCGATTCTCATACCTTTTCTATCTTCTTCTCACAGTAACTTATTTTTTAGCTAGCTTGGTTCTAGTTTGGAGGGCTGGTTAGTTTTACCAATAAATTATTTTTCATTGTAGGCTAACATAATGCACCAACCCGCACTGGGCCCGCGTGGTAGATTACGGCCCACTCCCTCTCACCGAGAGGAGGCCTGAGTCCCAGCAGTGGAAACATTATAGGCAGATTATGCTAACGAAATGAATTAAGATTTTCATATTTGTTTATCCGTTTCCATATTGTAATACCTACTTAACTTCTTACTTATAAATCTTTTAGCTTGCTGCTCTGTGCAGTTACATCTATCTAAGTGATAAATAAACTAATACATGTGTAGAACACCCATTTAGGACTTGGCACAGCGGTAGCCTGCGACGCACGACATTATGACGTCGTGCTGTGTCCGACACTGCTTTACGTAGAGTTAGGACATTTATATCAACAGTCTCTTACTGAGAAAGGAATTATCTAATTAGTAATGTTGTAGGTCTGTTCATTAGCGCAACATCATCTTGTGTAGGTCGTGACTTGTGCTGTAATTAAAGAAATACGAGAAAATGTGCAATCATTTCTGAGGATGGAGCGTGGTTAAACTCTATCAAAGAACAATAAGTAGGTAATTAACGACGCGGACGAATTTTTTGATGCCTTATGGTTCTTTCCTCTGTCTTTTTATATACTCGTACTATATTTTTCTTATTATTTTAAGACTAGTTAAGTTAGCTTTTAAATTATCAAAGAACCATATTATCATAACGGTCCCAAGGTTTTGAAGTATCTATAGTTTTTAATTTTTGGTATGAAAAGTGCCTATTCTGAAACTAAAGATTAGCACACAGCTGTAAGTCTTATATAGTACCCTATGCGTTTCTAAAGAAAGCAATCAACGAGGAGTCCATATGAGTTAAAAAGTCTACCAAACTTGAATCACAAATTATTCAAAATTTTCAAATAAAAGCAACTTATGTATCGTCTGATTTTAAACACAATATTTAGTTTACCCATTGTTTTTACCGGACAACTTAATCAACAACTCTCAAGCGTTAATTGGCGCCTTGCTGTCAACTCCGGGCGCTGTCAGTGTCAAACTGTCGCTGACGGACAGCCGATAGCAACGCCCCCTCGCGGCGTGACTCGAGATTAGCTTATCTTGATATGAGATGACGGGGGCCGCCTTAATAGTCGCTTTAAATCGTGTAATAGGATTAAATTCGACAAAACGCCTCAGGTATAAAAGGGCAGCACTTTCTTACAAAGAATGTAGTTATATTTTGTAAAAAATAATTCTGTGAATAAACACATTTTAATTTTTTTTTATAGGCACTTCATGTTTTTAAAAAGAGTAACCGTGGAGTTTCTTGCCGGTTCTTCTCCATAGGAAACGACCAATTGGAACCGTGCACCTAGTTTCTGACGTTTCATAAGTGTCCATGTACGTTTATGTGAAATGAAATATTTTCATTTCATTGATGATGATTTTAAGTCTTTAAGCGGAAGATCTGTCGGTCTGTTCTATAAAGATCTTACCGTGAAAACTTAGATGAAGTGAAGAGCGTTGTCATTTCACCTGATGCTGTTGATCAACACTATTGACAGCTCACTTTAAGCTCACTTCACCTAGGTTTTCACGGTGAGATCTTTACACAGATTCAGCTGTAGTAGCCCAGTGGTTAAGGCCACATCTAACGAGCCGTAAGTTGTTGGTTCGAACCTGAGCAGACATGCACTTGCATTGTGTATGTTATTAATTTCATCACGACTGCTCGAAAAACTGAGAGGTGATGAAACATCGTATTGAGGAAACCGGTACGTCCTAGAACAAATAGATCGAAGACATAATAACATGCCTCGCAATGGACACTAACAGTCTACCTTCTCTCATAGGGTTCGCCCTGTCTTCTGGCCTGAATCCCACCAGTAGAAATATTTCAGGCTGGTTGCTTAGGTGCATTAAAAAAAGAAAACACAAAGAAAGAAAAATTGTTTATTCTGCACAAACAAAAACGCACTTTGCAAATAAAAATTAAAAAAAGACATAAAAAATACACACACACACACAACGTAGTCAAAAGCCTCGTACTCAAGCTTAGTAAATGTTGATCATGCATTAAGAAACTTTTTTTTAATTATTCTCAAAAATACATTATTTTGTCCTTTTTACAATTTTACTCGCCAAACTTTCATGTGCGTGTGAACTGAGGGACCAGACTGGAATTCGCAAAATAAAAATCGTAGGATTTAGTAGAAGACTTAAAACAATTGTAGAACAAATCTGGGAATTTGTAAACAAATATATTAAAAACTACAGCCCTTAAAGTGCGGTCCCTCAGTTCTCACAGACCATCAGCCATATCTCGAAAAGTATTTGATAAATTAAGATATTTTGACTACAGACATTTAGTAAAGAATTTGTAAAGATATTTACTGAATAACAGATCACAAAGCATCAAAGGTAAAAAACATATAACGACTAAACTGTGGTCCCTCAATCCTCATAAGAAAAATAAATATTTTAGGGAATATTACCTAGTAAATCTTTCTTTTTCCACATAAAGTTTTAGTAAGAGTCTTAAAACATTTTGTAAAAAAGAAATGGAAAAAATATGTCGACGCAATTTGAAGATAGCGAATAATAAAACTGGTCCCTCAATCCTCACCTCTACTGACATAAGTGCATTGTATTAGCTGCTAAACCAGAGGATATCAGAAAGTCTAGTGTACTTAACTTTTAGTAAAAAGTCTCTACTAAATAATAGGTATCTAAAATTATGTATTTCTTACCTCTTAGCTGAGATAATATATTTTTTTTAAATCCTATGACAATGGATAGAGTAGTGTGACCACACATTGAAACAAAATGTAGACAGTACTATTATACTTTATTAAATATAGTATTAGAAGAAAAGAAAACAAGGTTGTATGGTTAATTTAAAATTAGATTATATTACATGGCGTATGTGTATTTAATAAAAAAGTAGATTACAAAATTAATAAATCACTTATTATAATATAATACTTTTATTTAAATAATTTAAATTTGGATGTAGCATAATGAATGTAAGAATATTTTTTGATCAGTACTTTCAATAATTTTGAGATGTTGCCACGCGCGCCTCAAAGAGTGTCAGCATAATGACGGGGGCCCCCCCTTAGAGGGCCAAAGCCTGCTGGGGTCGCGGGACTTATGAATTACCGTGACCCCGGAACGTAAAGGGCTATTGAAGGACACCGTGGATTTTAGTCAGTACGAGTCTGACAGTCCCTCCCGCTCTGCCCTGGGTGGGAGGACTCATTTGATGATTTTACCACGATAAAAAAAAAGATAAATTATAAAAAAATTACACATACACTACATGTATCTAATATTAAATTAACCGTACAACCTTGTTTTCGTTTCGTCTAATACTATATTAAATAAAGTATAATAGTACTGTCTACATTTTGTTTCACTGTGTGGTCACACTACTCTATCCATTGTCATAGGATTTAAAAAAATATATTATCTCAGCTAAGAGGTAAGAAATACATAATTTTAGATACCTATTATTTAGTAGAGACTTTTTACTAAAAGTTAAGTACACTAGACTTTCTGATAATCCTCTCGTCTAGCAGCTAATACATGCACTTATGTCAGTAGAGGTGAGGATTGAGGGACCAGTTTTATTATTCGCTATCTTCAAATTGCGTCGATATTTTTTTCCATTTCTTTTTTACAAAATGTTTTAAGACTCTTACTAAAACTTTATGTGGAAAAAGAAAGATCTACTAGGAAATATTCCCTCAAATATTTATTTTTCTTATGAGGATTGAGGGACCACAGTTTAGTCGTTATATATTTTTTACCTTTGATGCTTTATGATCTGTTATTCAGTAAATATCTTTACAAATTCTTTACTAAATGTCTGTAGTCACAAAACCTTAATTTATCAAATACTTTTCGAGATATGGGTGATGGTCTGTGAGAACTGAGGGATCGCACTTTAAGGGCTGTAGTTTTTAATATATTTGTTTACAAATTCCCAGATTTGTTCTACAATTGTTTTAAGTCTACTACTAAATCCTACGATTTTTATTTTGCGAATTCCAGTTTGGTCCCTCAGTTCACACGCACATAAACTTTCGAGTGTTAGATACACATAATATAGTAAAAACTAATTCAGTGACACCCTGGAGTTTGGGCTAGGTACCTATTGGGCGGTAAATGGCAATAGGCAGTTCCTGGGACATGGACCATGGGACACAAAATGGGACTTTTATCGCTACTGCATGGTAAAATCTGCCTATCACCAAAAATCCACCCTATCACCAGGAAAGGAGTACCTGCTCTTTCGGGCAAAATTAGCGTGAAGTTTAGAATGAAAATAAAAACAATCGATTTTACATCTTGTCTTTGACTCGAACTTCTATTGAATTTCTGTCAAAAAGTTTTTACCCTGCCATTAACAAATGCCTACATATGCCAGAAGACTTAAATATATAGGAACACTCAAATTCTATTCAGTGTCCTAATGATAAAATCTAGCTAGGCTGGAACCGAGCCAGTTGGCGAAGGCTGACTGACGCTGACGCTAATCATAATCTAAACACACAACTCGACTCATATAATTTGATCGAATCAACTTATCGAGTAGTTGACACGAACACGTCACATCGAATCGATTCAAATCGATGCAATCATCTTAATTGGAAGTAACTCGAATGAGCTGTTGACTCGATGAAGGAAAACTAGATATTTGTATACCTAACTTATTCATTCACTAATAATTCATAAGTCAATAAGCAATGACCGAGGTACTTACAATAAATGAAAAAGTGTTTTTGTCTGTTTGTAAAGTTTTCAGGGCTAAACAGCTGAACCAATTTTGATGAAAATTGGTTCTGAGGTAGCTTGGATTCTGAGGACAAACAAAAGATACGAAAAGTCAAAGAATCGGTCAAGTGCGAGGCGGCCTTACGCACTGTGGCATGTGGGTTCCGTACCATAAGGTATTACTATTGACACAGATTTATTTGCTTTTTATTATGTACTAGAGGTTTCGCCCGTAGCTTCGCGTGGTATGTCCATAAAATGCATATGTCCTTCCCCAGGGTTCAAAGTATCCCCATGCCATTTTCATCAAAATCTGTCTAGCCGTTTCGGAGATTAGCTGGAACAAACAGACAGACAGAAAATAATTTTTTAAATTAATGTTTTGTTATAAGTACCGTATAATACTTTCCTAAGAATTTAGTAAAAAGCTGTTCTTTTGACATTACAAACACACACTTCCATTTTATTTATTTTTCATGATAATACAGGCCATATCTACTATAATACTGTGAAAATCGCATTTGGCTGTCTGGCTGGTTGACAGACAAACAGATTACCTACGCGGCCACTCGCTCCCATTGTCACCCTTTTGATATAGATCCCTTACAATAAACCTAGAAGGGAGAAACAGGTTAGGGAGGTTTTTAAAGGAAAAATTAGAAACACACACAGACGAAGTCACGTTCAAAACGCTAGTGTGTTATTTTTTTGGCCTTTGACCTTAAATTAAAAAACTGTTCAAATAACTAAAATCGTTCAAACAGTGAAGTTAATTAAATGTCATGACTGATTGCTTGAGTTGATGGCAGTTTGTGGCTATTAGCAGTCAGAGTACAACTCTATCTGTCTTTTGGAAACGATTTTCACAGTGATTTTCTAATGATTGAAAATTATCGGCTAAACTCATCCAGACGGACAACAAAAGTTGCGCAATTCTTGGGAAGTGTTGTTGCAATTCTTGTATTGCAGTAAATTGCTCGGTGTTGCCGAGACGTTGAAATTGCCAAGAATTGTGCATTTGAGTTGCCCGTGTAGGCGGACTCTTAGAAATTGTGTGATAGGTAGGTACCTACCTACGTTATTTCATGGTATTCCATAGGACCGCCCAGTGTGAGATAAATAGCTATCTAATCCCATTTCAAAGTGTGTTCGTATGTACATATATCCTAAGTCTGTCGTTTTATTTTGGTTGATGGTTATTAGTTTTTACTGTTAGAGTCATTGATAAATTCATTCAATTGTTTCAGGATCTATTGGAGCGAATATTCCGCCTGTTCGACGCAGATTCGATAGATCATTTAGATCAAAATGATTGGCTTGAATACTTGAAGGAACGTCTCACGTGAGTTGCAATTATTTCTCTTTTCCGTTTTTGTTACCTCCGGATAATATAACTGCAAAGAAATTAATGCAAACTCCGTTCCATTTTTCTATTAATCTGGTGTATCCAAATACTTATTAAACATGCCCTGAATTGATTGTATTGATGAAACTATAACCCATCCAAAGTTTCAGCGCATGTAATAACTTTGCGCCCAAGCGCCATCTAGCGGCGAATAGAATAGGCAACTTTTAAACTTACATTCAACTTTGTTTACAGAGATGACAAACAGTTGGATTTCGTGGAGCAAGTAGAAAGTGTAGCATACGTCCTATGCGGGAACGGTGTGATAACTTTGGATACGTTTCAACGCATCCTACGAAATAAAGTTGTAAGTATACTTTTGTTTACAACGCTATCTCTTAGCGAGTAGCGTAACTAGCTTGAGCTTGTAGTATTTAATTAGCGTAAGAGAGGGCGCTGTTTTAAATATCTAAGCACGGACAGTAAAAGAAAAGTGTAAAAATGCAGGTAGCTTTTGCAAATATTATCCACTTACACCAATTACTGTCATAATTTTTTGTATATTCCTACTTTCGCTGTTAAGTGCTTTTCTTGAGATATTATTGTTTTCAGGTGACAAACAAGTTCTTCAGGGTAGTGGACACGGATGGTGACAGCTATACGACGGCTGACGAAATCATGGAGTTCTTGTCTACCGTTACTAGTAGCAGGTATTGTTGGAATTTTTGTCTCATATGAACGGCAATTTTGTAGGCCTCTTTTTCTTAAAGACATAGCCTGACACAGGCTATATACCAGGTATAATAGGTACCTAATTACCTACTTAAAACAGCCTGAACGGACGGAAGCATCTTTTTGTTTACATTTACAACTGCTGAACACCAATTCATCAACACCATTTCTTTTTACAATCGCAGTGATATAAATTGTATGGCAAATAAATTTGCCACTTTCTGACCTATAACAAAAATACAAATAGATATTACTGAAATAAGCCCTAAAATAATTAAATTAAAAAAAGTTTAAGAACTAAAACCCGCCTACTGAAAAGGATGAAACAAGAAAGTACCTTCCCGTGGTCGCATGCTACCATAGCTTATAAATGTAGGTAAGTAGACAATTACAGCAACAGTTTACTTAGTGTTAATTAGCTCATTTCATGTACAACTTATTAATCTTTGAGGTTCAACGTTGTAAGATGCTTCAGCAAAGGAAGTAGATAAACTTAACAACAATGGAACAATCTTACCAATATTATAAACGTGAAAGTTTGTGGGAATGGATGGATGTTTGTTACTCTTTCACGCAAAAAATACTGAACGGATTAGGATGTTTGGCACAAAGATAGTTTATAACCTGGATTAACACATAGGATACTTTTTATCCCAGTAGTGCGTTCCCGTGGCATAATTTCCGGCTCCCACACGGGCGAAACCGCTGACAAAAGCTAATAAATTATGAACTCGTAAAACTGGACATCCACCTTTGTTTCAGACCTCGAGTCGGCTTCGACAAGCACAGTGTGGACCGTCTAGAAAAGTTATTCCGAGCGACTGTCGGAGACGAGAAGGAAATCACCAGGGAGCAGTTCCAGAAGATTGTGGTTTCTAAGAATGTAAGTTAATAATAACACTGGTTTCTATGTATCTTGACACCTATCTATACGGTGGTTACAGCCTAGATACAAACACAACTATTCTATTTGCAAGTGAAGAATTACCTTCAGAGCAAAAAACTAGTTGTTATACCATTAAATATACTTTTGACGCCCTAACTATACACCACACACTTTTGAGGACACCACTTTTGAAGAGATTTCTAGTTGTACGACGCACCTTTGGTCTTACTGCTATCGTTGAATATTTTTTGAATGCCCGCGTTTGACCACAATTTTATCTGATAGTAGCCGATGGTGTTCAGGTATAACCGGTTTGACTGTAAGCCAACCTTAACAGAGTTGGGACAAGGCTAGGCTGATGATAATGATGAAGATGAGTAGGTGCTAGTGTGAGGACGATAGTAGTGGTTGTACAATTGTCTTAAAGTATAACTAATTCTCAAAACTTGAATACTTGTTGTTTCCGCCGAGTCTGCTTCATACTATAGCAGTTTATTGTGTTTTTGCAGTGCATATTTACCAACATAATAAACTATCTATATATTTTACCCAGAATGTTTCTTTTTCCAGCCCTTCTTCACGGAGCGCGTGTTCCAAATCTTCGACGAGGATGACTCGGGCGCCATCTCCCTGCAGGAGTTCATCGCGGCCGTGCATCGCTTCGCTGGACAGACGCCGGAGGATAAGATACGGTTCCTCTTCAAGGTTTATGATTTAGATGGTAAGAATCGAATAATACAGTTCAACCCTTTTGATTAAAAACACCACCTAAAGAAACATACAAAAACGTCTGCAATAGGGAAGTTTCTAAAACTTCTTGTTTGTCAATCACAAATGCTTCTCACTTTATTTATGTAGGGGTGCATCCATGGCGATGCTGTCCTTTCAGGCATGCAGCATTCACTACCTAAGCCTAAGAATTAAAATCCTTATTCTCACAGGCGACGGCCTAATCCAGCACCGCGAGCTAGCACACGTGATGCGTGCGTGCATGGAGGAAAACGGCATGCAGTTCAGCGACGAGCAGCTGCTGCACCTCACCAGCGCCATGTTTGAGGACGCGGACACCGAACAGCGCGGCGCCATCACGTATGAGGCACTGAAGAAGCAGTTGGGGAACCATGATGGGTTGCTGGAGAATTTGTCGATTAGGTAAGATTGGGTTTAGGTGGTTCGGAATTATTGGATGTTACTAGCGACATACTCGTACAAAGGTGTGAAAGATAGAATTCAAACAAATAACAAGTTCTATAGTATATAGCAGAACTAACTAGCATTACGTTTTAATCTTCAAGAAAATCTACTCCTGTGCCGCTGTGCCAGATATCAATTTGATATGCGACGAAGCGTAACGGAAACAGTTACGTCATTTTACTTAGATAATAACCATGATATGGTAGCTTTCTGTTGTTATAACACGCTCACTACTTACAACTACCGACCCTTTGACCTGTCATTCTTGGGCTGGTCAAATCTTTCGTATAGGTAAGTATGTCTGGCAATTAAAAAGTTACGAACTCAATAACATTGAGAATCAAGATTGATTTTGTATTTAATCTTACCTCCCTCAGCATCGACCGCTGGCTAGTCCCTCCGAAGCAGGATCCCAAGCCCGTCTCCTTCTCCCAGCGCCTGTGGAACCTCAAGCCTTACCAGCTCTCCCTACCCTACTTCAGGAACAACTACGTGTTCCTCACGTACTTGGCGCTGTTCTTCATAGTCAACGCTGGCTTGTTCGTCGCCAGGGTTGTGGAGTACAGGAAGATGAATGCTAATGTATTTGTTATATTTGCTAGGGCTTGTGGTGAGTGAATGATTTATTCTTTGTCTATTCTCTATAATGTATACGTTATGTATCGGCTACAATTCACAACCCAACTATTGAATGGCGATTTTCTAAAGCAAGACTACTTACCAGTCTTTTAAATATGTTTATTTAAGGATGGATGGCTATGTTCATTAGAATTAGCGAATGTATTGAATATAGCAGTATTTTATGTTATTAATCATTATACCCGAGCACGAGGAATCAGAAGTTTCTTTACCTCTACAACGGGCATATGAATATCTTTGCCTATTGTTAAACAAAGACCTTTCCTAATAAACACAAGGGACGAGCATTGATGCAATTTGTAATTGAATCAATGCTCGTCGTGCCTTGCTTGCTTACTAGCAGAATATTGAATTAGAGCACATTTATTTCTTCATCATCATAATTAATGAAAGGCACAAGAGCATTAGTTTAAGTTTGTAAGTAGTAATATGTAGTTAATGAACAACATGATTGACACATTGAATTAGCTTTTGGTTATTACCTACTTATGAACTATTTTTTCCACATTCCAGGTCAATGCCTAAACTTCACCTGTTCCTGGGTGCTGGTACTGATGCTGCGTCACTGCCTCACAGAGCTGCGCGTGCGCGGGTTTAGCTCGTACCTGCCGCTAGACCATCACATCTACCTGCATAAGCTGACTGGAGTGTTGATAGCGGTGTACAGCGCGGTGCACACTGTCATGCATTTGTGTAATTTTAGTAAGTACTACAGGACCTATCTTATATAAAGAAAAATAAAGAAAATACGTATATTTGCGCTACTTAAGTACTTACATATATATTTTAGACATAACTAGCAGCGCACCACGGTTTCACCCGCATAAGTGTCGATCCCGTGGGAATATCGGGATAAAAACTATCCGATGTCCTTTCCTGGGACTCAAACTATCTCTATACCAAATTTCTTCTAAATCGGTTCAGCGGTTTAAGCTTGAAGAGGTAACAGACAGACAGACACACTTTCGCATTTATAATGTTAGTGTTGATGCGACCTAAAAAAATCTTATAAATAAAATAAATACTAAGTAATTTCGACCTTGCAGGCAGGCATTTATATGCCATTTAGGTATGCGCATATTTTGACACTCATATTTTGGTATTCTTCTCGTTGACCTAGAATCATGAAATTTGGCAAGAAGCAATGTCATGTAGCACAAATAAAGGAAAAATCTGAAAACCGTAAGTAGGTAGTTACCACGGATATCGAGTATTTACATACCTACAAATTTGTACGGAACCCTCTCGGTGCGCGAGTCCGACTTGCACTTCACCGGTACCACAAAACCATAGAAAATAGTGAAAAAAAGTGAATCTAACAGAAAACTATCAGGACGTTGCAAAAAAAAATTAACACTATAAATATAGAATACGTTTGATAAATCAACAATAATTTTTTTTTTTTAATTAAGTTTCGGCCAATAAAAAGGAAAAAGAGTATTCTGCCGAAACCAGGGATTGAACCAGGGACCTTTAGATCTTCAGTCTAACGCTCTCCCAACTGAGCTATTTCGGCTGTATTAAACGTTTCAAAATTATAACTCGCTACCTAACCTAATTTGTAGACACTACTACGACAAGGGCTTATCGCACAGAGGAGTTTGTGTGCTGGGTTCGATTCTCGGGTATTTATAGTGGGCTGTGATCATGACGTAATCGTGAATTATTGAAGTGAAAACTTCTGTAGGCGTTATGATTGATTTTTCGTAGGGGAAAATCTGATGGGTTCGCTTTATGCTAATGTTAATTAACAATATCGGGTCAAATTAAATTAGCTAGCGAAACTCCACAGATGTGATGGGTATCGATGCCGCCTTAATTAAAAAGGGCGCATCTGAGGAAAGGGAATAGAGGAAAATGAGCCTTAATGGATGGTGCCTTTTTGTTCCATTAAGGCTCATTTTCCTCTATTCCCTTTCCGGCAGATCGATACCTAAACATGAAAAATAAAAAAGGATTGATGATCTTTTTTGGGGTCAATGCCCGCTGGTACTCGTAGTGTTGTTACTTGAAGTGTGAGTTGATAAAATCTGTTTTATCGTGATGGTTTGTTTCAAATACGGGGACAAATTAAATTAGCTAGCAAAACTCCACAGATGTGATGGTACCTATCGATATACAGTATGTTAACTAACAGAGGGCGTTCCCGTTAACCCGCAATAGTATAGCATCCATACATGCTAAAAAAAATATTACCATTCGAAAATAAAATGTTTTTATTTTTTTTATATTAAAATATTCACTAAAAATCGTAAATTGATACTCTATTTATTTAATTAATTCTAATTTATTTAATTAAATAAATTCCGACATTGCTGTCCTTCAAGTACGCGTGTACAGAGTGTTTCTTTAACGTATCAATTTACGATTTTTAGTGAATATTTTAATATAAAAAAAAATAAAAACATTTTATTTTCGAATGGTAATATTTTTAGGGTTCCGTACCTCAAAAGGAAAAAACGGAACCCTTATAGGATCACTTTGTTGTCCGTCTGTCCGTCCGTCCGTCTGTCAAGACCCTTTTTCTCAGGAACGCGTGGAGATATGAAGCTGAAATTTATATCAATTACTCAGGTTTACTGTCCCTTGAAGCTGTGAAAAAATCAAACTTCTAAGCCAACGCAATCAAAAGATACAGCCGTTTATGCCGCAAATTTTCGACACTTGCAAGGGAATCAAAACCTACAGGGTGCTTCCCGTGAACTCAGAATCTTGAAATTTGGTACGAAGCAACGTCTTATAGCATAGATAAAGGAAAAATTACGAAAACCATAAATTTTTAGTTACATCACATAATATATTTTTTTTTAATAATTTTAAACTTACTACCCATTTCCTCATAAACGCGTAGAGGTATTAAATTGAAATTCATACCAAATACTCAGGTCTATAATACCTTTAAGCTGTAACAAAATCAAACTTCTATGTCAACGCAATCAAAAGAAACAGCAATTTAAGCTGCATATTTTGAAACTCGCAAGTACTCGCAAGGGAATCAAAACCTAAAGGGTACTTCCAGTCGACCTAGAATCTTGAAATTTGGCATGAAGCAACGTTTTATAGCACACATAAAGGAAAAATTCCGAAAACCTTAAATTTTTAGTTACATTACAAAATATATATTTATTTTTTAATAAATATAAACTTATTACTTTTTTCCTCATGAACGCGTAGAGCTATCAAGTTGAAATTCATATCAAATACTTAGATCTAATTGCCTTTAACCCGTGAAAAAAAAAAAATTCTAAGTCAAGGCAAAAACGCAAAACGCAAAAGTACAACCATTGATACCGCATATTTTTAAACTCGCAACTACACGCAAGGGAATTAAAACCTAAAGACCACTTCCCGTTGACATAGAATCTCGAAATTTGGTAAGAAGCAATAGCTTACAGCACAGGTAACAGAAAAATTCAGAAAAGCTTAAAATTTTAAGTAGTTATACCACCAAAAAAATTGTGATTGTAAACATAATTGTAGTTACAGCAATGACCGCGAGTTATTAATTTATTATACTATGTATGGGGAGGGCAACATTTTTCAAACGGCAAAGACGACCTCAATGAATCGTCATTCAATCCCGATGTTTTGGTGAATGTAGCTGTATAATCTAAATGCGTCCTAACTGCTTAAAGTGTTATACTTATAATTAAATTCAATGACATTATTATATTTCTTATTGTTGGTTATTATCAGACAGCTTGCTTGTATTCGATTGTCGTAATGAACGAACTTTGTAAACCTTGCAGGTTTGTACGGAACCCTCGGTGCGCGAGTCCGACTCGCACTTGGCCGGTTTTTTTTAGCATGTATGGATGCTATACTATTGCGGGTTAACGGGAACGCCCTCTGTTAGTTAACATACTGTATAAACAAGAGAAACCAAAAAAATATTGATGTTTTTTGGATTCAATGACCCCTGACTAGTAACTTAAAGTATCAGTTGAGAAAATTGTTTTTTTTTTTGTTTTATCATGTTGAGATATCGAAACCCATCATATCGGCGGAGTTTCGCTAGGTAATTTAATTTGTCCCCGTATTTGAAACAAACCATTCTTAACCATTAACCCCTTACTTTTTCCAGGTCTCGTGGTAGTCTACGACCCAGTCCTCAATAAGAACAACTACACACTGTCAGAGTGGCTGCTCACAGAGAAGCCCGGCTTATTCGGGATGATCGGTGGCTGTGCTAACCCCACCGGTGTAGCGCTAGCCGTGATACTGCTCGTCATGTTCGTGTGCAGCCAGCCTTTTATTAGGAGGGGAGGGAGTTTTGAGGTAAGTTATATCACTCAGACCCAGTATATTGTAGAGGAAAGTAAGTAAATGTGGGCTAGTGCTTTAATATGGGCTAGTGACAATTCTCGAAAACCTACAATCGAAAGACGCATCAAACGACGATCGTCTATCGCATTCATTCGCTGTAACATCGCACTCACTCTTTCTATTATTCTTTATATTCTCGTCAGTCACGCGCGAGCTATCGCCAGTGTTGGCCATACTTGTGTTGCTGCTGTCGAAAAATTTTGTGCGGTATGTATCAATTTGTTATTTAATTAATGAACATTAGGTCTAAATACTGTAACTATGTGTTTCATTGCAGAATATAAGTTTAATATTATGATTTTCGGTCGATTTATTGCTTGCTATATATGATTTGTAAAGTACACGATCAAGTTGATTTTAGTAAAGAATTTCGAATATGGGCTAGGTGAAGAAGATATCCAATTTGATTCAGATAGTGAACCAGATGCCCCTATAGGAAGAGAGGCTCCTGACACTGCCGATGCAGCGTGTATGTTTTGTCAGGAACTTTTTTCCGAAAACGCAGTAGGAGAACTATGGGTCAGATGTTTAATATGTCAGCTCTGGGCACATAATGACTGTGCTGGGCCAGAGTTTGACACCTGGATATATGATTTTTGTAAGTAAATTATGTGATTTCTTCCATCTTCCAAAGCAACTTGATCTCTTATAAGATAAATATTTATAATTGTTATTTTCGTACAAGATAATTATAAGTTTTTATTTGTAGCCCATATTTGAGTACCTGTTCCATATTTAGCGTCTATTTTAATATTTTGTTTAATGCTCAATATAATAATATATTATAATATTAAGAACATAAGATTGTTACTTAGCTCTTTAAAAATGTATGTGTTATTATTTTGACGTCATTAAATGGTTAATTTTTTAATAGTTTTTTATTTTTGAGGCAAAAACAAAATGGTAGCCCATATTTGCTTACTTTCCTCTATTCTCTATATCTTCATTTTTACTTTTACAAAATCAAAGTTAAAGGGGTTCGAAGATTTTTATATGAAGCCTGCCAGTACCTACTGTCGCGCCATTTTGAAATTGGCAGCAATACATGTGACCGAGATATTGAAGTTCAAAGTTGATCACGTGACTCAATCATCAAGTTTGAACGTTAATATCTCGGAAACGTGACACTGCGGGGTTTGGTCTTATTATGTTTTCTGCTTGCATTGATCTCAGCTATCGATGTATGTATGTCACATGCGTGGCCGCCATTTTTAAAATGGCGCGACAGTTGGTATGCAACAGTTCTTCAAAGCCAGTAAAACAGTATTGCACAGTAATAATCTAAAAGCGTTGCTTAAAGTTAAGTGCCGCTTAAATATAAGCAAAATTTATAAGCATGAAAGGGTCAATGTTTAACACAGTTTGGAGAACGGTCTACTAGCGCGGGACTATTAATCCCGTTTTGTATTCCCAGATATTCTACTGGACCCATCTTCTGTACGTGCCCTTCTGGCTGCTCCTCCTGCTGCACGCACCCAACTTCTGGAAGTGGTTCGTGGTGCCCGGGACTGTTTACCTGAGTGAGAGGATCATGAGACTAGCTTGGATGAGGTGGGTTTCTACCTGTATATCTGTTATACTTATGCTTTTACTGTAAGTTTTGACGTTCAAAAGTGCCATTAATGTGCCTATTTGAAATAAATGATTTGACTTTGCTTGTGTTTTCAGAGCAAATTGTGTATAGGCAGCGGGCTCAGTCAAGTTTCATCGTGGTTGATGGAAACTTTAAAGGAAAATAAATAAATTGAAAGTTGATTAGGTGAATTGGTGGTGGTAGGGTTGGTATACTAAAGGGTATATCATTCGACAATACGTACAATACTAACTTTGTACAATATTTAAGGTTTGCTAAGGTAAGCTAGGTAAGCTAAGAATGGTCTTAGCATCTTAAAAAACACAGAAAGGAAAAGCTTTCCCTGTGCAGACTTTTATTATGTACGGCTTATGTTGGTATGTATACTCATGGCAATCACCGAGCGAAATTGTTAAGTTAGAAAATTGTTACACCTTAGTTTGATGTCGATCTATCAAGGTATATATTTGTGATTCCAGATCAGAGCGCGGCAAGACCTACATCTCGTCCGGCATCCTGCTCCCGTCGCGCGTGACGCACCTCGTGGTGAAGCGCCCCCCGCTGTTCCACTTCCACGCGGGGGACTACGTGTTCGTGAATATTCCCGCCATCGCCACGTATGAGTGGCATCCTTTCACTATTAGCAGTGCGCCGGAGCAGGAAGGTTAGTATTTTGTTTACCTACATTAAATGCCAATTAAAGGGTCCTATTATTATTAGGGTATTAAAGGATCTCCACGCTGGGTGTTTTTGCACAGCTTATCCTGGGCCAATAACCAGCAGAGGCAACTGAATGCCTGCTCAGATAATTTCAGCAACTATATTAACCTGTCAAGATTATGACACTTGGCGCACAGTATGTTTTTTACACTTGTCGGGTCTGAGTCCGTATGCTCGCACGGCACATAAGGTCTTGTAACAATAGCTAGGCTAGGTGAACTATTGACCGAGGTGGTTGCATCTCTTATACCTTCGTCTCGAAACGTGAATAGCACTGTACTGACAGTACTCAGACAGAAAAAGACCAATCAAACCAGCTACGATTCCCTTTATACTCCTCGTTCAGTTGGTATTTCTTTTAAGCCAAGTCAAACAAGGTAAAAGATTTGTTTCTCATATTTTCAGACTATATTTGGCTTCACATCCGCGGCGTGGGTCAGTGGACCAACCGTCTGTACTCATACTTTGAGAGAGAACAGGCCAGACTACACGGAGAAGAGCTGCCGGCTAATGAGAGTGCACATGAGTAAGTTATATCCTTTCCGATCTATAATATTTGGTTTTCTGCATCGTAATTGCATAACGCACTTTCATTCATATTCCGAGGATTTTGAAGGACATTCTTAATCCATTGCTTCATAGGTTTGAAAAATTCGTCTGCTCAATAACGTAAACAACGCAATGAACGTGGCTGAACTGTCAAAATGTAAGGCACTGCGATCGATTGCCACTTTAGATGTGTAAAAAAACCGGTCATTTACGAGCCAGACTCACGCACCTTTATCATACGTTTTTTTTGTCGGCTAATCTACACGTGTTACTAAAACAGTTCTAAAGATACAGCCGTGTAATAAACAGTCGAACAGATAGACGGCGAAGCTTATATAGTAATATTAGGTGCCAAAAAATCGAATATATCAAACCTCATGGAAACTCCCGGCTTGGGAAAACAAATAGCTCTAGCGTAATCTTATGGAGATAATTACAATAACCTTTGATCTTCATAGTCAAGCAAACTCAAAAATAACTGGCATCCATGCTTCCAGGAAACTAGCACGTTCCATATCCACTCAGAGTAAGAAGAGTCGCAAGAGTTCCATCGCCAGCGCTAAGAAGCGATCAGTGGACTTCTCTCCGAGGAGTTACACCAACGACGCGTATGTAGGAGATGACGGGAATGGAGATGTGAAACAAAATGAAGGTATGTTTTAAGGTTTTTGGCAGCACACTATAAAATGTAACTTTTAGACCAAAATGTGCTGAAGAAGAAACACATACTGTCCCTTCCAAGGTTACCTGGAAAAGATCAGAGGTGGCCCATCGGTAACAGCCTCAATTTACGAGTTGTAGGTTGTGGGTTTGAACCCAAAAATGGCACTTTTCTTTGTGTAATTTATTTCCTCACCACTGCTCTCAAAACGGTGAAGGAAAACATCGTGAGGAAACCGGCATGTCTTAAGATCCAAGATTCGAAGACATGTGACATCTACCAAGCTGCACTGGGCTCGCTTGGTGGGATTACGGCCCATTCCCTCTCACAGCGAGGAGACCTGTGTCCCAGCAGTGGGAACGTATGGGCTGATTATGCTTATTATGGAAATTATCGCAGAAAGCAGTGGGCCCATGTTATGTACGTATTTTCTGGTGTACAATAAAGTATATACAGGGTTAGTTTTCAAAGACCAGCCAAAAACGGTTTGGTACAGACCAACAAACTGAACAATTTTGTCCATGGGACCAACATCGTAATCGCGAATAAAAATTCAGCCGTCCCATACGTTCTAGGTCGAGTAGGTGTTGAAGTTTTCTATGGGACAGTTGATAAATTTTTCGCGATTACGATATTGGAATAGAAAGATAAATGAGAAATGGATAGAAAGTTGTTCAGTTTGATGGTCTGTACCACACCTTTAAATTTGGCTGGTCTTTGAAGACTGACCCTGTATGTGCAAATAAATAAATAGTGGCTAGATTCAGGGCGGTTTAGGCTAAGAGTCATTCACTTTCCCGCAGATTATTCAACTATTTTACACAAAATTGCTAACCTTTTAACACGAATTTAAAGACGTAGACGGTTACCATCTGTCAAGGAATCGTGTGCAGTTTGACTTTAGTATAATAACACTTATAAAGATTTTTTGTAGTCATCACATATTGATATTGTGGACTGGCATTTTCATTTTGACTTGGCTTTATTTCTAGTAGATAGTTATTTGTCTGTAAGAATAGATGATGATGATGTGATATTGTAAAGTAATCAATTACAAAATAATAACTGACAATATTAAATTATAAAAACCTCAATCTTCTTTATTTCTAGCACCAAAGTCACCAACCAAGATATCCTACCAACCGTCACTGCTGTTGGCTCCAGCCAGAACGTTAGAGAAGTCTCGCTCCATGCCCGATGTGCAGAAGAACGTGAAGAAACGACAGCGGTTGATGGCGTGAGTTTAAAGTTACTTGTGGTTATGTGAGAACTTGGCTGACGGCACTGTCGTGCGTCTGTGTTTTAAGATATTGTAAATTAATGATAGGTTGAGTTTCATAAAGGAAGTACAGAATCATGTACGTAAATGTTATGCATTTGAATTTAGTCTCCGTCTCTCGATGTTGTAAAAAATAAGGACATAAGCATAGATCTGGGTGAAGCAATGATAACCGTAAATATACCTAGTAGAAGAATTAAAGTATGTACCTACATGGAAAGGAGTAAAAACAAGGCAAAATATAAAGTTGAGAAAATAACAGCCTTAATGCATAATTTTTATTAGCTATTCCACCTCTTAAAACCGCATGTAAATGGAAGGGTGTAGATAAAGATGGCGCGTCTAATAAAATACCGGGTGCCCCATTAATATTTTAATGTGTTTTTATTAATTTTAACTCGTTTCTTTCCAGTCTCCGCGACTTCATGCGCTCAGAGTCAGAAAGCAAGCTAGACGAGAACTCGATGTTTCACGCTCGCAAGTCCTTCGGCCTCGCATGCAAGATCCCGCAGAACAAGTCACTGGTCCACAGCTTCCGGTACATGAGGACTAAGCCGACCATCATCGCGTTCAAGACACCCAGCTTCGATGAGAGGAGGAGGAGTAATGATAGTATACTGACTATCGGTGAGTTTCTATACTTCGAATTAGGCACTATCATTTTTTTTCGTTGATTAAAATCTTTTACTGGACAAGCAATCATTGGGATGGTAATTTCATGCAGTGGATGCTTTCCGGTAGATTATTTATTTTCAACGAGTAGTTTCTGTCATAGTTACCTGCATACTACATAATATATTGAGACCTACTGGACTGTTAAAATGTGGGTAGTCAGCCTTTAATAGTTTTTTTTTTTGAAAGTCAAGTCTTTTTTTAAGTCTTTGGTCGGGTGAAACTTGTTTGGCCTTTATCTTGGCAATCTTACCGAGATAGAGTATTCAATTTTACCCATAGCCACAATTTCACGATGGGACAATAATATGTACTATATTCTTTCTTCCATATAGAATGATGATAATGTATGTCTAATAAATCATCACATCTAAACTATCCATTCTTACAATGCTGATCTTTTTTCAGCACGTCGCCGTCTGTCAAAGAGTTTATCACCGGACAGAGACGTGGAACAGCCGGAGAAGATCGTGGAGGTTGAGAACGATGGCTCAGAGGCCACCGATGACTTCGAGAGCAACTACCCTATTGGAAAGCCTTTGGAGGTATTACTCGTAACATGTTATTCTGATTGTTTTTTTAGTGATAGTTCTCATTAGAGTTCAAAACGTAAGTTCTTAAATCGGGCGGGGTCAATTAGTTTTTTCTATCAAGGAAATCTTTGCAATACTGTGTAAATAGCGTTGAACTCTTCTTGCATCATTCGGATATAGTATAGCAGGCCCATATTTAATACACGTCGGATCTTCACAATTTTTTATATTATCTGTACTTAAGTTAAACGTAAACGACTTGACTTCTTGATGTTGTTGCATCGTGGTTGTCTACAACGGCAACGTTTAGACCCGCTGTGCCACTGTGGTTCCCGCTGCACCACTTTGCTCACAAAGGCACAATTTAACAAGTAATACGTTAAAATTCCAGATCTACCTCGATGGTCCGTACGGCGCGGCCTCTTCGCACATCTTCCTCGCCGAGCATGCTGCCCTGGTGGCGGCCGGCATAGGGGTGACCCCCTTCGCGTCCATCCTGCAGGCCGTCATGTACCGCTACTGGAGCGCCCGGCAGGACTGTCCCAAGTGCGGACACACGTGGGCTTCGGACATGCCCAGGCATAATATGAATTTGAAGAAGGTGAGTGCGTATTAACTCATTCTATATTATCAGTTGCAATACCAGATTCCAGTGTAAAAATGTTTATGAGTAGATTGGCCACAGATATAGATAGACATAAATAATGCAAGTATCGCGATCTCTATGAAAACCAAGCGTGCCGTTTTTTGACTACCTGCTATGACGTCACAAGCACTACCCCCCACTATACCCCCCTCACCCTACCTCCGGGGCCTAGCGCCAGCGCTCACGCTCCCCCAGCCAGCAGTACACAGGACTGAGCGCGAAAGTGGCTTACGATTTTTATACGTAAGCTGGGCACGCAAAGTAGGTGCTCTTGCGTTATTTGTATGTATCTGTGGGATTGGCAATATAATCCTACTTTCCAGTTTTATTTATGTACTGAGTTGTACAAGGGAGACGTATAACCAGCAATACATTTTATAATACTTACTAGTAGCTAGCATTCAGCACCCTAATTGCGTAACACACTTTCCATCACAATCTGAATCATTTTGAAGGATACTGCTAATCCATTACTTCATATGTTCGAAAAATACGTCTGCTCAAAAACATAAATAACGCAATGAATGTTGTTGAACTGTCAAAATTAAAGCTACTAATACTGTTGGTGTGTTACGCAATTAACCCGCTGGGAATTTTACTGAAAGGTTTGTATGAAATTCAGAACAAGAATTCCACACATTATAGTACTCAAGAGTTATAACGTCTAACTTTATCCACAATCAATCCGAAGAAAAAGCCACACAGTGAACTCGTAGATTTAAAACAAACTCAAACTTCTCGTCTGGTTAGTAATCTAGTAGCAACAATAGCACATTATTCTAGAACACCTAGAGCAGAAATTATCGCCGCTTAACAAAAAAAAAAAACTGCTGTTTCGTAAAAAAATAACTGACTACCTACCTGAGCAAAATGAATGGAAAAGCATTTTTATTTAAATAACCGAAGTAAAATTTTAACGCAGGTTGCAGAGTCAATGCTAACAGGTTACGCGGCGAAGTCCCTGCTACCCTACCCTTAACATGTAATAGATGAATAAGCCCGCAGTTTTACTATACCTACCACTCTTACACCTTCATTCTAGGTGGACTTCTTCTGGATAAACCGCGAGCAGCGTTCGTTCGAGTGGTTCGTCTCGCTCCTCTCGCAGCTGGAGATAGAACAGGCTGAACTAGGAGGAGCCCTGGACCGGTTCCTAGACATGCATATGTACATTACCAGCGCGTTACAGAAGTCCGATATGAAAGCAGTGGGGTTACAGCTGGCGTTGGATTTATTACACGAGAAGGTGGGTACTTTGTTCCGTTATTACAACTATTTGTGCGCCGTGAGTGCGTACCTAATTTTGACTATTCCTATGAAAAAAGGGCGCACGATGACGTTGCCAAATTGCTCGCCTACGCGCAAGTATGTGCTGTGCATCTCTTACCTTAATGACATGCTCCAATTTTTTTTACAACACTGATTTTAAAGTAATTAAGTTAATTTGCCGCACCTATTCAATTTCATCCTGTATGATCGAAGTTAACAAGAGACTCAGTCTAACATAACATTTCAATTTGTAATTCTTCGTCTGCAACCTATGCATGCTCTCACAATCACCATCTTTAATAAACGTAATGCTTTACAGGAAAAACGAGACTTAATAACCGGCCTAAAGACCAGGACAAACGCCGGGCGCCCGAACTGGGACAAAGTGTTCAAGCAGCTGCAGGAACAGAACAAAGGAAAGGTGACGGTGTTCTACTGTGGACCGCCGCAGCTTGCCAAGATACTGAGGGTCAAGTGCGACCAGTTCGGCTTCGGGTTTAGGAAGGAGGTCTTCTAGTGTATTTAAGTTTTAGATCGGAACCATCAGTTGAATGAAGGTGGGGTTTTAGTCTCTAAAATTTTATTAGAGATTTCTTTCTAAGTGTGCATACACACACGCTGCTGCCGACACGCGCCAACAGCTGCAGTTGCCCCTGCCATCGCCGCGTGTAGCTCGGGTGTATGGTATGCACGCTTATTGGTGTTATGAAAGCTGTGATAAGCACACAAATGACATTGTGCGAATGAATTTTCAACTTGAAACAACACGCAAAAAATGTATATAAAAAAATATTGATAGAAAATAGGAGAATTTGCCAGAACACTGCCTTGCTTCCAACATAATTTATAAGTATCGTGTATTCATATGACATTAAATTTTATTAATAGGTACGTGACATTATTATGATTTATTTAGGCCTTAGGATTTAAAAAAAAAATATCTGTAGAATGTCTTAGTTTATCAATGTGCTTTATATATTATGAGATTATTCCATTAGTGTTATAATTTATTTATTTGTTTAGGATTAAATGTCATGATATTAAATTGCCTAGCAAATAGCTTGACAACAGTAAAATTATTCAGAAATATCATGCCTATTTAAAAACGTATTTTTCTTGCAAAATAATTGCAAGCTCAGTCAAGTCATGGTTCCAGTATCCTACTAATATTTTAAATCTGAAACTTTGTGAAGATGTTTGGATGTTTGCCGTTGAACAGATTTGGATGAAAATTGGCACATAGATAGACCATTTCCTGGATTAACACGTAGGGTACTTTTTATTCCGATATTCTTACGGAATCGAAACTTACGCCGGTGTAACCGCGGGGCGCTGCTAGTAAAATATAAAACGTTTTGGAATACTAACAAAATTCGATATTAGACTAACTAGATTATATACCTACCTACTTATTAATTAAAATACTTTTATAATCAATTATATTTTAAAAGGACCGCGTGCACAAAATAACAATATTAATATCATCATTAATTCCTGGTCCTTTTTTGATAAAATTGTTATATTTGTACAACTTGGCGGAGCCACCGCCGTGCCCCCAGTAAATAGGTACTCGGAAAGTATAATAATTAAAATGGCAAAAAGTATTTATAAGTTACATTAAGTGACGTCAATTATATAAATAATAATTTAATTATTTTAAAATGTACCTATTAAGATAAGAAAGAATAAAATACATTATTTAATTTACGTTTAGTTACCACATTGTTAGTCATTGTTTAAAAAATATTTCAACATTATTGTTACATAATTAAAATAATTTTTAAAAGAAACAGTTTGATTTTCCTTTCATATCATGAAAAACTCTGTTTCACTTTTTCGTAGAAACATCGAATTTTTTAGCAACTTATGTTTGCTCCCATACAATTTTATTGTAATCACTTTCAGACTAGTTAGAGGGAATTAATAATGAGAATCTGACTCAACAGACGGAGACGTCTGTGGGACCATGAGAATTTACTACCTTGGCGGTGAGTACATATAAAGGACCTAGATCTAGAGCAACCCATTACTGCGGGGTAATTGCGTAACACACTACGAGTATCAGTAGCAATGGCTTTCATTTTGACAGTTCAACACTATTCATTACATGATTTTCGTTGTTGAGCAGACAAATTTTCGAACATATGGAGCAATGATTTAGCAATATCCTTCAAAATAATTCAGATTGAAATTTACAGTGTGATACGTAATTTACAGTGTGATACGTAATTTACAGTGTGATACGTAATTAAGATGCTGGTTCTAAGCCTTTCGACGGCTTACACTAAAGTCACGAACGAAAAGATGACAATTGTTTTGAAAATAAACGCTTGGACTGTCCGCGAGAAAAAAAGAAGAAATAAAAAAAATACCATTTACAAAATCCATTTAAGGGGCTTACATGACCCAAATGCGGGGACTGCATAGAAAAGAAAGAGAAGCGCGATGACACAACGCTGGTAATTTATTGCAAAATAAGAAACAATTATTTAATTACAAAAAATCTATTGTTTGGACGAAAAAATTAAAACACTAGTCTTTTAGTAGGTATGTTGCTTGTCGAATAATCTGACAAAAATCAGAATGATTGTATGTATATTAGTATGGTTTTTATTATCAATAAGAAAGTTTTTAGAGGTATCTTCATGATTTTTTACTATCGTATCAAATTAGTTGTATTATGTTTTCAATACATCCATGTCAGTTCTTAACATTGGCCTCTTCATGAAATTTAATAATAAGTTTTGTCACAGAATATACTTATAAAAAAAAAACAAGAAAAAAAAATGAATTCATTTCAGCAGCCAGGAAAAGAACCCCTTCATTTATAAAGGTTGCTTAAAGTTTAGTGCTGCTGATTGACCACACATTTTAAATTTAAGCAACGTTTAAGAATAATACCCATCGTAGTTAGGGTGATAAGTAGGTACCTACTTCTTTTAAAGCATGAGTCCCAGTCTTAATGAAATGATCTCAAATAAAGTAGAAATAAAATATAACCACCGAAAAATAGATTTATTTAGGCCTATTTTACAAAACCGCAAACTGTAGCAACACAATTGTGTAGTTAGCTAGTAGACCAATCAGACTCAGTTGGAACGCCACATCTGCGTAGAACAGGCCACACACGCGCATCTTGCCGAACGATGCTCGATGTAACCGCAGCACGTTCTTGCAGAGTTTTCTCTCTTCATCTGTAACATTGATAAATAAAATATTCATAGCTGAACTTGAGTCGTCTCTGATATCAAATTCGCGAATCTTGGCTATCGCAGTCACCAATACAATAACTACTATAAAGAACCATCATCTGCCTAGCTTTTTCCCGACTATGTTGGAGTCAGCTTTCAGTTCAACCGGATGCAGCTGAATAACAGTTTTAACATCTGAACTCCATAACCCAGGTAATGAGTAATACGATATTCCTTGGTACAGTAGCTACTACAGCCCGATTCTAACTTTATGGCGGCTCGGAACACGAGGCGAGTCGCTGCGCAGTCACAAATACATGTGTAGCGGGGGTGAGGGGTGCGGTACTGCGCAGCGAGTAGCGCACTTCAGAGCTGCCATAAGATCTTTTATCATCATCATCCTCCTTTATTCCTTCTAGATACATCTCTATCAGCCTTCATCTTAATACTAACTTCATTTTACGCCATATAATCATGCACATTGTCCATTATTTTTTTATTCTTCCTCTAGGTACTCTTCTAGTCCAAATTTTTGCTCGCCAGAAATCATTTGAGTAAAATTTTGTAGTGACAAAATACCATTTCACTATGCTTTTGGTCTTTATTAAGAACGAACCCACATAAAGTCTGAAAATTATCATACCAGAGCAATTGGACTTCAAAACAACTGCGCATGTATCTCGAACACTTTGCAATGCTAAGTACAATGTCTCGCATCGCTGCATGAAAATCGTTTGCCACGTCAAGGTCTTGCTCAACCAACACAAAAAGTAGAGAATCCCTAGAGTTGCTGGGCGCTGTAACAAAATTAACATTCGTGATACTATTTTACACAGTATAGTACCTTTGATCGAATGCTATTAGTTGAAAGTAATTGGATGATTATTAGATCATTTCACTAGATTAAGATCTTCCAATTTCGTTAACTTATTGGGTCGCCATATTGGTCGAATGCGTACTTTATATTTAATATTAAATAACTTTAAAGAAACAATAATAAATAGAGTGACGAATGTATTATGACAGGAGAGACGGAGATCAAACAAAAAATTACATGAGGAAGGACATGAATGACAAGACTCGATAGATGGCTTTATCAAGGGAGATACCTACAGTCACTGTATTATTCTTGAATACGTCAATAGTCACTTGCACGTAAATGAGAGTATGGTGGAATCCTTCAATAACATAATAAAGAATCTGAAATAAATAAATAAATAAATCTTCTTCATAAACATCCAATCCGTTAATCCGTTTATCTTGCAAATATATGCTATCTCTCTAGATATTAATGGAAAGAGAGGAGAAAAGAACACGGGCAATGGAACAATAAAATTGATTAAATAACATTAACTGTTCATAGTAATGTACTTACGCATGACTGAAAACAAACTTTATAGATGTCATAACACTCTAAAATATCAGCATAGACTTGAAACATTCTCTTATAGAAATCTTCATCACGTGTCTCTTCCATTATAAGGGAATTTAAAACTTGAATATTCCATAACTCAAGTTTATTTTTTAACATTTTAATAACTCGAATAGCATAAATGACATTTACATCGAAAACAATCATAAGATATTCACCAACTAAATAATACCAAGGTATATACAGCTGCATGTTAACATAAGAGACGATTATAAAATAGTAGCTCAGACCCATGATAACCATAATCCAATTCCAAATGATCAAATGGTTAAAACTGGTTTTATTGTTGAGAAACCTGTGCACTCTTTGATATATTACGACAAACTTAATATTACTTTTGGTTTGAATGATCCCGATGACAAAATTAAGAGCGAATCCGAAACAATAGTATATGCAATCAGTGAAAGCGATGACCGTCATGAATTTTGTGAATCCTGGATGTTCTTTGTAATGAAACAGCATGTAGGTTCGGAATATGTACAAACAAATAATTATTATAGCTCCGATCATTGAAAATAAATTAGATATTAAACTGTTAGGAGTTATATAATTGTTTTTGATGCGATATCTAGGAGTAAACGAAAACAATTGCATCAGATTCAAAGGCCACAGCATCAGCTGCACATCTTTGTCCACCATATTATTCAAAACACAGTTCACAGGATTATTTTGTTCGATGTTACGGACGTTTTCCATTTTAAATAGTAATGGCTTCCTGGCACACGTCTGATACGGTAATCGATAGTAAATATATTAACTGCTCAATTCAAATTCATTATGATAATTGGTTGTGAACGGAATGAATTGTGTCAATTACTTTAAGCAAGTAGACATTTACTTTAGTGTATGTAAATATAGGTGAGATAATTACTATAAGTCCATCTAACACCTAATTAATTATTTAATTTTTAGTAGTTTTTAGGGTTTCGTACCTCAAAAGGAAAAAGCGGAACCCTTATAGGATCACTAGTGTGTCTGTCTGTCCGTCTGTCTGTCCGTCTGTCTGTCACAACCAATTTGCTCCGAATCTAACGGACCGATTAAGTTGAAATTTGGTACACATATGAATCACTGTGACTCAAACACAGACATGTAACGTAAATAAATGAATTTTGAATATGAGGGTCATTTTTGGGGGTAAATAGAAAATTTAAAAAACAGCTTCGCAATCTGTACCGTGTGACATATCAAATGAAAGGGCTTACGGTGAGGATCTAAAATATACTTTTTCAATATTTTAAAGTAAATTGTAGATACTAAAGTTATTTAAGAAAATAGACGAAAATTTACCATTCCCCCCCCCTTATCACCAAAACTACTGAACCTAAATTTTTGAAAAAAAATACAGAATATAGTTCTATACCTATAGATTACAGTAAAACCCATAAGAAGTCTGTGGCCTTAAAACAACACGGTAAATCTCTCAATATTGTGCGTACAAACTCATGTTTTCAGTTGGAATGTATGGGAGAACACGTTTTTCAACTACAATGTTAAGTTTGTTCTTGGGATAAATTCATTCCAACTACGGAACCCTTCATTTTGCGTGGTCCGACATGCACTTGGCCGGTTTGTTTTTTAACATTCCATAATCATCAAAGTGAGAGTCAGTCGCCACAGTCAAGGGGGAATCCAAATTACAGCACGTTAGTAAAAACAAGTCATTTCATATCGCGCCAAAACCTTGTGATAATACGATTTTTAGAATCATCCATCTTTAACTAAAATAAAAATAGTCAGCTCCATTGAAGTGGGAGGAATATTATGTCAGCCGTTTAAATAATAATTAATAATTTACTTATTTAATAGACAACAAAAGGTCCACACTGACAAAAACAAAAATACTTAAGCTATTAGTTACAATATATCTTATAAACTTATAACCTATGTTAGCACTTATACATTAGGATGTTAGTAACAATGTGAGTTAGTTATACACACTACGACAGACAGTGTTGTTTTGATGAGATGTCCCATTATGGGGCATCAAGCCTGTCAGCTAGCTATCTATCACCTTCAGGAGGCTGTTGCCACTGCCACGCTACATAAAAATAGTAATATAGTAATATAGTAATATTTGAACTGGCAATGCATTCCACAAACGAGCGGCCTGAATAGAAAAGGATTTGTCGAAAAATGTTGTAGAATGCATTGGCATTTTAAGCTTTAAATTATCCGATCCGAGCTTCTCCAAAAGGAGAATGGGAGGCTTCGAGCAGAGTGAGTACATTACACATTTGATTGACATTAAGTATATTGCGTAGGTACCTATAATGTAATTATACCTACATTATAGGTACGCAATATAGGTACGTACTTAATGTTGTAATAAGTAAGTATGTAGGTACCTACATGTATGCCTTTTACGTCATTGTAATCGTCATAGGAAATACTATACTTAACCTATAATACAACAGACATTATCAATACACGTAGGTATGAATGTACTAAAAATATTCGCACTAAGCGGCACTGACCTTCACGCCAAGGTTTTCAACGCAAGTTCAATGCCGATATCCTGCGAAGGGCGACCTTCGTAGCAAGGCCAAGCGACCTTGGATCGAGGACGTGGCCTAGTATAGCTCGATTTTTGTGACGTAAGTAGGTATGTAATTTTTTTTAGTAATTTTGAATTTAATGTTTTGTGATGTGGGGTTAAAATAAAGAATATTTTATTTTGCAATGTTTTGACCTTGAGTCAAGGTTTTTTGACGTCACAAGGTTGTTTCACAAAAACTCTGACACCAAATTTAATTTTTTTTTTAATAAATTCGGTCGTGTTAAGCGTTAATATGAATAATTATTACAAAATTGACTATAATTATTTAGATAATTCAAAAAAAAGTGCACGAAATGTTTTTGTTTTAATGGTTTAAAAGCGATAAAAAGTGACATCTGTAACTTTACAGAGTTACTACTTTATACATCAGCAATTTTATTGGTGCTGCTATTGCTAAATAGATGGCGCTTTATTTAAATATGTAACCCTGCTTTATTTTCGCTGAAAATTGTGAATGTTGTTCAACTTCATTGTCCGATACACATGACAATGTAGATACGGTAGGTAGATACAGCTGACGTGAAGTTGATCACAGATATATTATTTTCTGATAAACATAGAAATGAACAACCAACTGGACTTGAAAAATTTAATCCAATTTGCTAAGGCGTGTGCAACATGCATACTACCTTATTCGTAAGTATACTGTGGGGTAATTGCGTAACACTATCAGTAGTCATGGCTTTCATTTTGATAGTACAAGAACATTCATTGCGTAATTTACGTTGATGAGCAGAAAATTTTCGAGCAGCAAATTTTTCGAACTTGAGTGCTGCACCCTAATTGCGTATTTTAACACACTAATCTCGATCTGAATCATTTTGAAGGATATTATTATTATTATTTTGCTATTGCTAATCCAATCTTCATTATAATGTTCGAAAAAAGTGTCTGCTCAACATCGTAAATAACGCAATGAATATTGTTGAACTGTCAAAATGAAACCCATTGCTACTGATACCTAGTGTGTTACGCAATTACCCCGCTGGTCGAGCACACAGGTAAAGAACAAGAAAGAAATTATGACCTATTGTGCAAGAAAATACATTATAATGGCTAGCTTTTATATTCATTTGTTTTGGTCTTGCTGCACTTGAATACAATACATACTTACATGGCTCATCTACTTTTGGTAAAAGTTAGGTACGTTCATGACACCACCACCACACCACCTGCCTAACCTTTTCCCATCTATGTTGGGGTCGGCTTCCAGTCTCACCGAATGCAGCTTATTCTATATGGAGCGACTGTCTATTTGACCTTCACAGCCCAGTTACTGAGTAATACGATACCCCTTGGTAAGACTGCAGGTTGTCAGGCTTTCGGGCTTCTGACTACCCGTAACGACTGCCAAAGACACAATGTCAGCCGGGACTAACAGCATGTGCTTTCCGAAGCACGGAGGGGTCTTGATATGTAAAGATGGTCACCCATCCAAGGATCAACCGCGGCAAGCGTAGCTTACCTTGATCGATCGACCCGTGCGGCTGTTATTACTTAGTCAAGCCAAGTAAACAAGCCCTTCCAGGTACGAAAGGTACGTCCATGACATGAGGTAGATCGGTATAGTAGGCTGGTACAGACGCCAGCACATCAAACTACCCAAAACTGTCAAATTTTTCCAATCCACTTTGAACCTTATGCTTTAGCGATAAAGCTGAAAATCTATTAAAAAAATTTGACAGGTTGTAGTAGCTTGATGTGCTGGCGTCTGTACCTACTCAATAGGCACAGCCACATTGTCTGTTATTTAACAGTAAGAGGGGGCGAGGTTATTACAGATAGAGAGCAGATGGTGGCCAAACTGCCGCGACTTACGACTTGTATGTTGTGGGTTCGAACCCAGCATGATTCACATTGTCCCCAATAATAACGATGTTACTCATTAGAACGATTGTTTTTTAGAAATCAACTTGCAGACTTTGTGTCTGAAATGGTGCAATATCTATCTACTTATTTTTCGATCAAGTTTGCACGTCAATAGTACCGTCCCTTGAGCTGGCCCAGCGTAGCACTGAGTTTCAATACAATAAAGGACCAGCCTATACTGGTTTTGTCTCCACTGACGTACGGAATTTATTGGCTATGTTAAGCCCGTCCGTCTGTATATCACAGATCATATCTTTTTTTTCTTTAAAAAAACAACGTTGCCCCACAATTGGAATTACTCCTGTATCGTGGGTGTGTTTACAAACATTTAAATTCACATACACAAACAGCCAGACCCGGAAAAACTACCTGTAGTTGGCAATACAAATATTTGTTCCGTGCGGGAATCGAACCCGCGACACGCAGCGCAGCAGTCGATCACTCAGCCACTGCCCCAACCGTGTCGTCACATCGATAAAGATACACTACATACATACAACGATAACAAACTGATATGCAGCGATGAAAAGGTTGTTGTACACTGATGTGTAACAATTTAAGGGGGCTACGTGACCCAAAGCATGGTCACTGTCGGATTGCATAGAAGAAAATGAGAAGCGCGCGATGACACAACGCTGGTAATTTATTGCATAATATGAAGCAATTATCGATTTACAAGAAATCCATTTTTTGGACTAAAGAATTAAAACTAGTGCTTTACTATGTTGCTTGTAGAATAATCTGACAAAAAGTCAGAATGATTGTATGATGTAAGAGTATTCAGTGTGGTTTTTATTGTGAAGAGAAGGTTTTTAGAGGTATCTTCATGAATTTTTTCTATCGTATCATTTTAGTTGTATTAGGTTTTTAACACACTAATACACTATCTAACTAACATTATATCCTGAAGAATGTCATATATTTTTCTGATTTTATTTACTGTAGTAGATCATTTACCTAGACATTATAAAACTTTCGTTTTTTGCGTTAAGCCTGTAGTCCCCTTAACAAGACCATGCCACTCAGGCGTGCGTGACACATTGAATTTGCATGAAATGTAACTGTTATAAAGAATGACTTAATGACTTTCCTACACTGCCTCAATTTAAGGATCTTTAGGCAATCGAATGACGTTGACACGGCACATGTTAGTGATTTGATTTGGCAATAATTGTTTTGTGAAATGTCACTTAAAAAGTACCTATTCAAACAAACAATGTGGTGGCGTTAGTTCCTATTTTGGCCATACGCCAAGTTACCTTGTAGCGTATTATGTAGGATAAGCACAGTCTCATTTCACAGACAAGCTTGTTCAAAAAGTACGCGTAAAAAAAGAATTTGTGTATCACCGGTCTTCTGTAAAATAATACTCGTATCATTGCCATAAGTCATATCTTTAAATAATTATTCTGCTTCAGACTTTAGCTAGATGTTTCTTACTGATTTCACAACATTGTAAAAATTTGTTATTTTCGGCTGGTATCGGTAAAAATATGACGTAAACAAAAAACACGTATCCAAAAAAATGCATGTCGTGACGTATGTTTTCCACTAACTTGTTGTTGGTGGAAAACATACGTCACGACATCCATGTAAAACGGCGACGGCCGTTTTACATGGATGTGGATTCTATGCGAGACAGACCCACTGAGCTGGTTTGTGCTAAGTATATTATGTAGATTACATGACGTATTATGTTCAGTAGACGATATTTACATTCTACTAGAATGCACCGTCATTCACGCGTGGGATATCGGTCACATCGCATGTTATATTAATAGGAACTGCTATTTATACCTACTTAAATATTGACTCGTTGCTTGCCAACGCACGTGGAGGAATCATCGTGAAGAAATGTGTCCATCGGGCTTTGACTAACACTTTCTATTTCATATCGCAAATCGTATGAGGTTTTTGCGCTGAGGTGCTAGCGCGAACGCGAATCGAAAAAACGGCTATCCTATTGCATTATCAGCCTAGATACTGTTGTCACTGCTGGGACACAGACCTCCTCTCTTTGTGAGGGAGTGGGCTGTAATCCACCACACTCGGGCCTGCCCAGTGCGGTTTGGTAGCTCCACCAGCTTCTACGACAAATCTTGCATCGGCATCTACAGTCTCAGGTTTTCCGATGACCTCAAATATCTACTAAGTGTGTCATGAAGGAATTTGAAACGTTCTTTAAGATAAGAGGGGGTTGTGGGATTAAGAAACAAGATACGGCGAAGACGTATGGGAAGTCACTTGAACTAATCTGCGTTCGCGATTTAGTTTCCAAACAAGTAAACAAATATGGGTTATTGGAATAAAATTCAGCTTACGCTACAACTTCAAACATTTTTATAACTTTATTCAATAGTACTAATCAGTCTGAAATCAATTTAATTTTTAATAAATAATAATGTTGATACTTGTTTATCTTGAAATAACATAATAGAAAAGATGAAATTTAATAGACCTTAGTATAATGTGGATTTATACATTTCAGTAAGCTACGGGTGACACCTTAAGAGAACGACATTCCATGCCTACATAGACACCGTTAGAATATTATCGATAACACCAAAGACAGTCGGTTCGAAAGACATCAAGCTTCGTTCAATGTGACTCATACCAGATGCAGGTGGCTAGCGCTTTCAATGTCACATGACGACACGACGACGAGTGTTGGAATTTCCTGTATTCCCGTAGATCAGCTTGGTGTGGTGTAAGCAAATAAAAAAACTGGGCAAGAGCGAGTTGGACTCGCACACATTGGAAAATGGTAGAACAACTACTGACGCAGCACATAATTTTTTTTAATAGTATAAGTGTGGAACTTTAATGTAGTAATTTTGCTTGAATTAAGTTTTGTTTTTTTTTTTTTAATACGACTAAGTGTCAATTCGAAAAAATGTCTACTTCAAGTCTGTTCGCTTCAATATTTTAAAATTGATTTCTTTAAAAAATTTGCGATAATAGATATAAAGTGTTATACATTTCTAAAAAGCTCGTTGTATGTAGATTTTAAAGCAATTATAATGTTAAACCACATAATTTCCTTGGATCCATCATTAATTAATAAAGAAGGCGAAGGGGTGAATGTGAAGCACGAACTCTTTCTGACAATGATAGATGGCAAAGTAGCTCAATTATTAACGGATACACCTTCTGGTTCCACATGTACTATTTGTGGAGCTACTCCACGACAAATGAATGATCTGAATAAAGTGACTGCTAGGCCTGCAAATGAAAATTAATATCAATACGGACTTTCCACATTACATGCCTGGATTCAATGTATGGAAATGATAAAAATTACATATTTCATACAACCCATACAACCTCTCTTTTCAAACATGGTCAGCCACAAGTGAAAAAAAGAAGCGACAAAAGCTAGAAAAGAAAACTCTAGTTCAACAACGTTTTCGTGAGGAGCTAGGATTGATCATCGACAAACCACGACAAGTAAGTGGTAATACCAATGACGGTAATACTGTTAGAAGATTTTTTTACAATGCAGAATGTTCTACTGAAATCACAGGAGTAGATATGAATTTGATTAAACGGCTTTACATAATTTTACAAACTCTTTCATCTGGTAAAATGGTAAATGCTGAAATATTATGCCATGGAAACTGCCAGAATCTATGTGAACAATTATTATGATTGGTACTACATAATTGTTCACATGCCATCTTCAGTACCTATTAAATAGAATTTTAATTCACGGTGAAAGTATCACTAAGCATTTTACTGTGCTTCCTATTAGTCAGCTTTCAGAAGATGCGCAAGAATCCCGCAATAAGGATTATAAAAAAATTCGGCTATATCATGATATAGCCGAATACATCATAGAGCACTTCCTGGCATGCCAGGAAGTGCTCTCGTACGGCTACAAATTAGGATGTATTTCATACTCTTCTCTACACGTCAGATCCATTCATTTCCAGTCTTAGAAAAACATTTAGCAAAAGTGTGAAGTGACTTGATGAAGATAGATCTATTAAAAGTGAAGGAACTCATTTTGGATCCCGAAGTTCACCAAATATAATTAAGCAAGTGTACATTATGCTTCATATTAAGATACATAATTTTTATAGTATTAATTTTACTTAGAAATTTTGTAACTTTAAATGTTTTATGAGATAAATATTGGTAGGTAATCATAATTTTAATTACTTATTTAAATACTAAAAAGCTATATTACTATTGTTTAAACTGATGTAATTATACATTTTTTAAAGACCATTTGTAAAAGTTTTTTTTATATATATTTTTTTTAATATATTACTTTAATAAAATGATAGCATATGAACTTTATCTAAAGCCTTATTTAATACTCTATGCATGTGCAAAATTCAAGCGTCTTTCTTTAAAAACAAAAAAGTTATCGATTTTTGATCTCAAACAGACCTCGATTTTCCATAGTTACTCGCATCGAGGTTTCCGTACCATCATATGTTTTTGAATTTTTATCGGCGAGGCCTATATTCGTTAGAGAATTTTAACACTGCGCACTGCGGTGTAGAATATTGTAGTCTTAGGTCAGCGCCATCTCTTGACCGATAGTGGAACTAGTGTAACATTTTTTAATGATATCTGAAAAAGTGTGTTATTTAGAGACATTTTTATTTTTCCGGTAATCTTAACATAAACTTCTATCATATAAAAATATTTCAATTTTTTTTTGCAAACTTCGGAGATAAGGGGGCACGGTTTTTTTTACATTTTTCATCAAAAGTTGAAATCTATGAGGCTTAAATAAAAAAGAAAAAATGTTTGGGAATGGGCAAACTGCGGTCTTTCATATGATACCTACGCCACATGCCATAGTAGCCCCACTTCGAATTTTTCAGAACCCCTTTCAGTCCTTGTTGCAAAAAAAAAAATTTTTTATTTATTTCTTATTTGAAAAATAGTTGGGCAAACGTCATCTAAAACTATTCCAAATTCCAAGTTGATAGCATTAGTAGTTCTTGAGATATCCAGCTGTGACAGACAGACAGACTCACCATAAGGGTTCCGTACCAAAATGGTAAAACGAAACCCTAAAAGCAGCATGCAGGTGCATACCAGAGCATGAAGGCTCCTTCAAACAGGCGCGACACGCGATATAATCGCGCGCGACACCAGTGCCCTCCAGAGACACGGTGTGTACAAGACTCGTCTGTTCTTCGTGGGCAGTAGACAACGGCAGCCGACATAGCTTGTAGAGTAAGCAAACTGAAGTGGCAGAGGGCTGGCCATGTCTGTCGAAGGACCGTTGGCCGGTTGAGCAGACTAGTCCTGAAGTGGAGACCGCTTACCGGCAAGTGTAGTGTGGGACGCCCCCTAGTAAAAGGGCGGAAGACCTAAAGAAGATGGCTGTCTGGATGCGGAAGGCGGAGGACAGGGTGGTTGTCCAGCAGTGGACTGCGATAGGCTGAGTTGATTGAGTAGGCAGCTGTAAACCTCCGTGCATTTGCAAGCACACGTGCTACGTCCTACGTCACGTGCCCTCTATAAACACGGCGCGAACCTTATTCATTTTCACCACAGTGTACTTGCAGCCCTTAGTCCTACCTAGGGCTTCCTCTCTGTCTGGGCTGACCCTTAGGTCAGCGCCGACAGAGAGGAATAATTCCCGCGCGGTCTCGGGCATTTTCTTTACGGATCACGTATGTTCGAGGTCGAGCTGATTCCCGCATATCTTCGAGGACGCGCGAGCATTTTTGTCCGGTTCAAGCATTATGCACTTTATTATAATAATTTTAAAGTTTATTTTCAAGTGCGTTAATAAAATCCTCTCGGCTCCGCTTCGTTCTGGCTGCGCTGAGCCTATCATCATCGTTATCACTGTATATTTATACTGACGTTCAGTCTTCACTTCGACTTCAGTGTTCAATTTACATCTATCGCGTTCGGACGTGTCATCGGTCGATACAAAAAAAAAACAATTTATTTGTAAACGTTATGTTAAAGTGACAACCAAACATGAAAGTGCTATTTTGTGTCGTGTTGTTTACAGCCGGCGCTGTCGTTAAAGGTAATTAATTAGTTTATACAATAAGGTGTAGTTTTGTGTGTAGGTAAATAATTATAATTGACGAATAAGTCGTTTTGTTTTCTTAAATGTTGGACGGAAGACGACCCACTGACCGGATATAGTTCTATTAAGATTGTTGATGCGTGAATAATAGTACGCTCCTATTATTTATTAAAATAGAGGTAGACAGGATGACGCCAATTTAGTTGGAAATAGATGAGTAGGTAGATATTCGTTCCTGCGTTATCGTTCGTATTCAAACAAAAATTCGTACAGGAACTCTCTCAGAGTGTGCTCAAAAAAGGAAGTTTTACAAACGTTAAAAGTATTTAGAGGACTTTGGAGCTACTTGAGATATCAGAATTCAGAAGGTTGAAGAAAATACTTGTTGATGTATGAATGTGGAAAGAATATATTTGCTTAAAATAATGCGGCTTATATACTATTTACAATTATGTGACCTTACCAATAGAAACGTGTACATTAAATTAGTCCAGCATTTACAAAAAATATAACAAATCAAAATCAAGCATTTTTAACCAATCACACGACAGCGGTGATGTTGTGATGATTTCCGCACGGTGTCGCCTGTGTGTGTTCGAGAGCGCGGTGCGGCGTGCGCGCCGAATGGATAAATATAGGTGCCTAGTAACCCGCGCTTCCTTTCCGAGGCGGCCACCGTCGTGCGAAGATCTGTGTTGGTAAACTTATCAGGCGCGGCGATAGAAGATAAGAAAACGCCGCGAACCGAAGTTGGGCAATCCTGGTGTTCCTGGAGAACACGATGTCGGCTCATGGAATCTGCAGTCCTGATATTCCTGTTTCTTTACGGAGTTGTCAAAACGTGGTGTCAGTTCTTCTCAAGAGCTGTTTGCTTTCCTGTTTCTTTAACAGACGTCAAAAACGTGGTAACAGTTGTATGGGTATTGTTGTGGCTACAGTACTCCCCCTCAAGCGAAGCGTACCGGAAGCTTGACGGCGCGGCCCGAGCGTGTTTTGCTGATAGTGGGCTGTGACGTCACGATGTTCGTAGGTACCCGTGCTTGTTGCTTGGTTGGTGTGGTACTGTCCTTGGTTTGCTTGGTGATGGTAATGTTTCTTGGTGGTATGGTACTGGTAATGTTTCTTGGAGGTACGGTATTGGTAATGTTTCTTGGAGGTTCGTTATTGGTATACTCTGCTATGACGTATGCTGGCTTCAGTCGATCGATCGAAATGTTAGCATGACGATTCGGCAGCTGTACAGTATACGTTTTTTCTGTGCGACTTATAACACGGTAGGGACCTTCGTACGGAGTTTGGAGTGGTTTCTTTACTGCATCAGTTCTAATAAACACGTGACTGCATTCGAGTAAATCTTGATGCACGAATACGCGCTTATTATTGCTGTGATGCTCGGTGACTGCTTGTGGTTTGTTTACTTGTATGATGTCGCGCAGATTTTCGACGTAAGTATAATCCATTGTAGGTGTGTAGGTACTTGTAAAGAAATCCCCTGGTAGACGTAGGTTGTAGCCGTAGGTAAGTTCAGCGGCGCTCACGCCGGTGTCGGTGCGCAGTGCGGCTCTTAGACCAAGTAGTACTGTAGGTAGCTCGTTGATCCATGTACTTGTGTCGGATAGTTTTGCGCGTAATGATGCTTTCAGCGAGCGATGCCATCGTTCGATCATTCCGTTGCTTTGAGGATGATACGGTGTAGTGCGATTTTTCTGGATTCCCATTTGTTTCATTAGGTTTTGAAATAACTGACTCTCGAACTGGCGACCTTGGTCGCTTGTTAGTGTGGTCGGGCATCCAAATCTTGCTATCCAATGTTGATAGACGATATCGGCTATTCGAACAGCTGATATTTCGTCGGTAGGGATTGCTTCGGGCCACTTTGTTAGTCGGTCGATCATTGTTACTAGGTAACGATGGCCTTGAGCTGTTGTAGGTAGCGGGCCAACAATGTCGACGTGTACGTGTTGAAAACGATCGCTTGGCGGGAAAGATGAGATGTTCGAGGATGTGTGACGTTGTATTTTGCTTTTCTGACACTTTATACAGGTTCGAGTCCAACGGCTGATGTCAGCGTTCATTGATGGCCAGAAATATTTTTGTGTTGCAAGTTTGCGAGTCGTGCGCGTACCAGGATGACTGATGTTGTGCACGCTGTTGAAAACTTCTTGTCTGTGATCCTCTGGTATGTACGGGCGTATATACGGTGTAGATGTTTCGCAGTATAACTCGACGTCTGTGTTTGGTATTATTACTTTCTTGAGATGGATGTTGTTTTCTTGCAGTAATTGTTTAATGATGCTGTCCTTTTCTTGCGCGCTGGCTATGTCCTTGAAGTTTATCGTAGATGGGCATGAGATTGTTTCTATGCGGCTGAGTGCGTCGGCGACGATGTTTTGTTTACCGCTCACGTGGCGGATGTCGGTGGTGAATTCGCTGATAAACAAAAGTTGCCTTGTTCGTCTCGGTGTTTCTGTATTCGATTGTATTTTTGTCATTACGAATGTTAGCGGCTTGTGATCCGTAAATATAATGAGGTGACGTCCTTCGAATGTTTTGCGAAAATGTTTGACTGCCATGTAGATTGCGAGAAGCTCTCGGTCGTAGGTGGAATACTTCTTTTGCGCTTCATTGAATTTCTTGGAATAATATCCGAGCGGTTGCCATGTTTCATTCACGTATTGTTGTAGGACGGCGCCAGCTGAGTTGTCGGATGCGTCGCAGAACAAAGCAAGTGTAGCTTCATGTGATGGGTGAGCGAGTAAAGCTGCTTGTATGATGCTGGCTTTACATTGCTGGAACGCTTGAGTTGCATCGTCGGTCCACGTGATCTGAGTTTTGTCTCGCTTCTTTACATTGTGTAGGTATGAATTAAGTGGTGCCTGTAGTACTGCGGCGTTGGGAATATGATCGCGATAAAAGTTGATCATTCCGAGAAATCTTCTTAATTCTTCGATTGTAGTCGGCTGTGGGTAATCAGTGATTGCTTGGATTTTATGTTCCGGTGGTTTGATGCCTTCCTTTGCTACCGTGTAACCTAGGAACTGGACTTCTGATTTGCCTAGATTGCATTTTGCGGGGTTAATAGTGATGCCATTGTCTTCTAATCGCTTCAGTACGATTTGTAGGTGTTCTCTGTGTTGGTCTTCGTTTTCTGATGCCAATAACACATCGTCGATGAACGGGAAGACAAAATCTAATCCTCGTAGTACTTCATGGATATAACGTTGAAACGTTTGTCCCGCGTTCTTCAAACCAGGACACATTCGTGGGAATTCAAATAATCCCATCGGGGTTATTATGGCTGTCTTCTGGATGTCTTCTTCTCTTACGCTCAGTTGTTGGTAAGCACGGTTGAGATCTATTGTTGAGAAGATAGTTTTTCCGGATAATTGATGAGTGAAGTCCTTGATGCGTGGGACGGGGTAGCGATCTGGTATGGTGATGGAATTAAGTCGGCGATAATCACCACAAACTCTAATATCGCCATTCTTCTTGGGGACGATGTGTAGAGGTGATGACCATGGACTTTTGCTAGGTCTGCATAATCCTTGTTCGATCATATTTTCGAATTCTTTCTTCACTGTTTCGAAGCGGTGTGGTGGTATCGGTCGGGCTCGGCTGTGTACCGGTTGTCCTGTTGTTTCAATAAAGTGTTGCACATGGATGCCGGAGTTTAATTGCATCGATGTCAGTCTGGTTATGCCGGGATACTGAGCTAATATGTCATGGTATGACTGCGACATATCTATGCTGCGTACGGTGGGTACATTCGATACTCGTACCGGAGCGTTTACCTTTAAACTCGTCACACCATCGATTAATCTTCGGTTTTTCAAGTCGACGATGAGTTGGTGATGCTTGAGGAAGTCGGCTCCAAGTATGGGTTTTGTGACGTCAGCTACGATGAATGTCCACAAGTACGGACGGCGCAAATTTAGATCGAGCGTTAATGTTTTCTCGCCATACGTAGCTATAGTTGTGTTGTTCGCTGCGTATAGCTGGAATGGTAATGGCATTGGTGTTTGTCCCTTTTTCCTCGGTAGCACGGATATGTTTGCTCCAGTGTCAACTAAGAAGGATAGTTTCGAGGTTTTGTCAGTTATGTATAGGCGGTGGGACTTTTCTTGAACGCCGGTGTCCGCCATTGCCAACGTTCCGTCTAGTTTTCCGAGTTTTGCTTCTTGAACGAGCAAGGTAATGTACAACGTCTAGCTTGTTCTTTGAAACGGCGGTGATAATAACAGAATGGGGATGGGGAAGCTTCTCGACTGCGTGGTCGTGATGTGCTGCGGTTACGAGATGAGTAACGACTGCGGCGATTGTTGTTGTTGTTGCTGTTATGGTATTGTCTTGTTCTTAACTCGGCTATCTCTAGCGATAACTTCCTTATTTCACTGATAAGGTACTGCGTATCTGCCTGCGGTGTGGATGGTGCTGGTGGATGCACGGCTGCGACTTCAGTTGCTGCTGTCTGCTCCATTATTTTATCTGCGAGTAGTCCGAGTTCGTCGAGTGCTGTCTTTGTGCTGAACGTTTCGCTGACTGCGAGGACTGAGCGGACGTGTGATGGGAGGTGATTGGTCCACATAAGTCGCAGAGTGGATTCTGGAATTTTATCTGCGGCGAGGTTTCGCATGCGGCGGAGTAGTTGCGTCGGCTTCTGGTCTCCGAGTTCCATCTCGGACAGCAATTTTTGGAACTGGCGGCTGTCTGATTCCTCGTAGGTAGATATGAGCCTTTCTTTGATGGCCTTGTATTGGTCCGTCTCTGGTGGGTTGTACAGTAGGTCCGTGATTTGCTCGACGTCTTGTCGCTCGAGCTGTGCAATGACCATCTGTGCGAGCTGGGCCTGGCCTTTCTTGAGGTCGTTGGTTGCTGCTTCGAAGCTGATGAACCAGAGTCGTGGTCGATCGCGCCAGAAAGGTGGAATGCGCATGTTGAGAGATATACCGGCAGCTTCCGCCCTCGGGAGTGGGTGCGATGATGAGCTGGATTGATCTTCCGTTTGGCAGGGATTCGACATCTTGAATGTGATTCGGTGATATTGGCTGAGCTTCGGTGATCTTAAATTTCTTCGTTGTGTTTCAGGCACGGGGTCACCACTTTAGAGGACTTTGGAGCTACTTGAGATATCAGAATTCAGAAGGTTGAAGAAAATACTTGTTGATGTATGAATGTGGAAAGAATATATTTGCTTAAAATAATGCGGCTTATATACTATTTACAATTATGTGACCTTACCAATAGAAACGTGTACATTAAATTAGTCCAGCATTTACAAAAAATATAACAAATCAAAATCAAGCATTTTTAACCAATCACACGACAGCGGTGATGTTGTGATGATTTCCGCACGGTGTCGCCTGTGTGTGTTCGAGAGCGCGGTGCGGCGTGCGCGCCGAATGGATAAATATAGGTGCCTAGTAACCCGCGCTTCCTTTCCGAGGCGGCCACCGTCGTGCGAAGATCTGTGTTGGTAAACTTATCAGGCGCGGCGATAGAAGATAAGAAAACGCCGCGAACCGAAGTTGGGCAATCCTGGTGTTCCTGGAGAACACGATGTCGGCTCATGGAATCTGCAGTCCTGATATTCCTGTTTCTTTACGGAGTTGTCAAAACGTGGTGTCAGTTCTTCTCAAGAGCTGTTTGCTTTCCTGTTTCTTTAACAGACGTCAAAAACGTGGTAACAGTTGTATGGGTATTGTTGTGGCTACAAGTATATGATCTACTCCAGTAAACAAAATCAGAAAAATATATGATATTTTTTAAATAGTCTGAATTGTCCTTGGTCCCAAAATGAACTAAAATGTATTTAAGTACCTAACTTAAATTGTCCGTGGTGGGGATCCTGGAACCAAATGGAAAAGACCCTGACTGGCGTTCTATTATTGTAGATTCTCACTGAATTAATACTTAGTACTTTCTAATTCCATACTAACTAAACTACAATTTGACATATGACAAGATGACAACACTACGGTCAGTCTAAAAAATATTTTGTGTTTATTAAATTTTTGTACCTATAGGCTATTTTGCGGTTTTGCCAGTCCCTTTATTTATACCTGCGCGCGTATCGCTGGCGCGACGTGTGGAAAAACAAAACCAGCACGCTATTTGCCACAAATGTAATTAACAATACAAGTCTGTTTTATTCCTCGTAAGCACTCGCAAGTGTGTTGAATAACGTCGTATGAAACGCTTACTGTATTGATCATTACACACGCGACTTCCTGTCTCGGGTGCAATGATCAACATAGCACACATGTATCATAATGACAATAGGATGGTCATGGACAGTAGCATCCTCCTGTCTGCAGCATAATGCTGTCACCAATTAATTCAACAAGCCTGGTCATTTTGAAATGACATGTCAGACTAATGATATAGCTGTCATAACCATGTTATCTACTGGCTACATAGATAGTCGGTATATAATGATATAAATGATTACCTATCGGTACCATTGAATAGAACAACAACTTTATCGTAATCTGTCCAGTGATTTATGTTCTATGAAACACAAAGTAGGTGCATGACCGTGCATGCATAGGTACTAAGGTATTATAGACTGAATTTTTCTACTATAATAATAATGTACAATGTAGAGACAACGATACGACAAAAACTGGGTAAGTGCGAGTCGGACTCGCACACGAAGGGTTCCGTAGGTACCACAAAGCAAAAACGCCGAAAAAAAACACGTTTGTTGGATGGGAGCCCCCTTATATATTTATTTTATTATGTTTTTAGTATATGTTGTTACAGCGGCAACAGAAATACATCATCTGTGAAAATTTCAACTGTCTAGCTATCACGGTTCATGAGATACAGCCTGGTGACAGACAGACAGACGGACAGTGGAGTCTTAGTAATAGGGTCCCGGTTTTACCCTTTGGGTACGGAACCCTAACAAAAGAGAGCGCTGGCATTACAGGATTTTTTTATCATTGTACCTCTCATTCAAAGCACCTGCCATCCAATCTCTTCACCACCCTTGGTTGACTGGTAGAGAATGCCTAAGGCATTAAGTCCGCCTTTGTACCTTTTTGTGCGAGAAGTTTAAATAAATAAATAATACTTTCAAACAAACTAAATAGGGTGCGCCCCTTGTACATTTCATCATAGCACCACACATCTATCGAAATTACGCGACGGAAAGTACGACCTGCGGTGTAATTGCAGTAGGAATGTAACAACAATCATTGCGCTAACTAATGTTGAGCAGACAAAGTTTTCGAACATATAAAGCAATAGATTAGCAATTATTATGCTTTTCCTTCCAATTAGAATACTGTTTACGCCAGCAACACATTAAAAAAATAAAATAATTCTTACATTTAGATATAAGAATTATTTTATTCTGACAGACATTGTCCGTTTCATTAAATTAACACTGATAAGCAAGACATTTTATTTAAATTCACCTATGTATAACAAACCATGCCAAAATTACGTCGCAAAATTACTAGAAAAATAAAACAAAAGCACGCGGAATTTCCGTCGCGTACATAGCTAATTTTCGGCAGGTGTGTCCAGTTATCCACTACCTACCTATCCTTGATATGATGAATATATTTACGTTTTTTTTCTATCATCCCTCACGGACAATGACTATACTTCTCTTTGCTTACTGAGTAGGTATTTGTTTAATAAGAATTCGGATATCAGCTATCTAATTAACAATGCCATGAAGTAACTTAATATTTTGATAACGAATGTTTCCTGCTAAAGCGATAAGACATTTTTGACTCATTTTTTGGCAAATAAACAATTAGCAGTACAACCTGTACGTAAAGATCATTAATCTAATCATTAGACTGATAAAAAAAGTGTTTTATTGCTGGCAAAATACTCTTAAACAAAATCTTTACACTAAAACATTAAACATTAAGGTGGAAGCGCTAAGGTAGCCCGCGAAATTCAAATTTTCTTACGTTTTTTGCAATTTGCTGGTCAGCATTAAGTTGTACGTTGATTAATATATGAATCGCGGCCGTAAGAAATATGTGTTTACAGAATTATAATCATTAAAGTCATCAACACAACTCTCTAAGACCACGTAAGTCCAAAGAATGATGATTTCATGAAATAGGTATTCTTGAGACTTACGTGGTCTTAGAGAGTTGTGTTGATGACTTTAATGATTATAATTCTGTAAACACATATTTCTTACGGCCGCGATTCATATATTAATCAACGTACAACTTAATACTGACCAGCAAATTCCAAAAAACCTAAAAAAAATTGAATTTCGCGGGCTACCCTGGCGCTTTCGCCTTAAATCGATATTACTGTTGAATACTTTAATGTACAACCAGTCTTACGAAAGGGTATCGCGACCCAGTAACTATATGTTGTGGAGGTCAGATAGGCAGTCGCCCCATGTGAAATACTGGTATTCAGCTGCTTCTGGTTAGACTGGGATCCGACACAGACGTAGATAGGAAAAGACTAGACAGATGTTTTTACTATTGAATACTTATTATGACATTTTTATTTTCATAGGACACCCCTTTAAAATATTATAATAATAATAATAATAATAATTCATTTATTTCGGGTAACTAGGCCCATAGAAGACAACATTACAAAACATATTACACAATAATCTGATAATAAAATTATAATAATACTAAAATTCATAATAAATGTCAAAAAAAAAAAAAAAAAAAAAAAAAAAAAAAAAAAAATAAGACAAACAAAAAAAAAATAGGGTTAATAACGCCTGCTAATAAAATAATAATAATACAATTCATAATAAATGTCAAAAAATAAAATAAACTTACGACAATACATACAAAAATAGTGTTAATAACGCCTGCTAAACGGCCTCACCTGAACATGCCTGCTGCAGCAATGCAACATATAGGGGCAGTCCAGCCTATCGGCAATCATCGCCAGGACTGCGTTGGAGCTGGCCCGTACTCTGCGCACCAGAGAGATGCTCCGCCTGCGCATAGTTGCATGAAAACAGGCGGTGCGCTCCTCCGCGAACATGCCCGAGGCGCTGCAGAACCGAGGCAGCCCCACCACAATCCTAAACGCATTATTGTAAAGAACGCGGAGGTCGCTATAGCACTTCTTTGTGTAACGAGCCCACAAGCTGCAGGCGTAAAGGGATGTACAATATGCTCTAAATAATGTGACTTTCACCTTTCCTGAACACCTAGCAAACCTGCGGGCTATCATGTTGGCTCGTATTGAGAGCGACCTCCGCTCTCTCCCAATATCCTCATTATCATTTAGGTCAGGCGTAAGAATATGTCCCAGATATTTAAATTTATTCACCCTCTCCAGAGGTGTCCCGTTAAGTCTAACTGACGGAACATTCTGGGGACTTACAGCACCATCTCCAAAAACCATGAACTGGCTCTTTGCCACGTTATATCGCAAACCATGATCACGAGCATAGTCTTCACATAGACTTAACAACCTCCTCAGACCACATACCGACGCACTCAGCAACACCATATCGTCTGCATAACTGAGATTATTCACAGATACTCCATCAATATGGCAGCCGACATGGCAGTTGCTGAGCGCGACGATCAGGTCATTCATGTACACGTTGAATAGCGTAGGAGATGTCAACCCGCCCTGCCTGACACCACATTCAAGTTCATATAGCTCTGACATCACCCCTCCCCATCTCACACAATTCTTTTGATGCCCATACCAGAACCGAAATAGGCTGGTAATTTCATTCGGTAAGTTAATCTGGTCTAACTTGCTCCACAGGACATCATATTGGACTAAATCGAAAGCCTTGGAGAGGTCCAGGAAGCATGCGTATACCGGCGTGTTTCTCTTCGTATAATAGTTGACGGTGTGCTTAAGGCACAGTATCGCGCTCTCCGTTGATAGCTGTGGACGAAACCCGAACTGGTTGTCGTGGAGAGTTACGTAATTGTTCAGCTGTGCATTAAGCAGGCCATCAAAAACTTTAGCCGCTGTGGTAGCGAGAGAGATAGGCCTGTAGTTATTGGTATCAGCTAAGTCACCCGTCTTATTTTTAACTACCGGCACTACCACGGTTTTCATAAAATCATCCGGCAAATAGCTGTGGCTCAAACACAGGGAGTAAAACATGGCTAATACTCGCGAGATGTGAGGTCCAGCGTGCAGGAAGTGCTCAATACTGAGTCCATCGTGACCCGGTGATTTTCCTCGAGTCATGTGCCTTATGACACTAGCTACCTCTTTCGCACTAAATCTCGTTCCGACAACATGACCACTTCTGTCAGTATTGAGCACCTCACCGTCTGGACCACGCGGCGATTTAACAGCAAAATGCTCTTTAAAAAGATCAGCAATACCCTTAGGATCACTCACCCCGCCGACGCTCGCAGGAAGTCCAGGTCTGACGTTGATTTTAGCAGTGCCCTGCCAGAAGCCACGGAAGTCGCCTTCACGGTGTTTATCGACGAGGGCATCCATTCTAATCTGATCTTGGTGATCTTGACACCACTTCAATCTTGATTTGAATATCCTTCTGCTATCACACATATCATTATAGACAGAACCGGACCTAGGCCTACCGCACAGGTCCCATTCCATAAACTTAGACCTGGCGTCCCTATGTGCCCCGGCGACGTGTTTGTTCCACCCAATTACGCGTGAACCCGCATGCCGCCTGGCCCCCCCTCGGCCCTCCTCCGTTGACACCGTTGCCGCAGTGCGGAGGGCAGTGACGATGTCAGAGTATAGCCTATCCAGAATACGCCCGTGACCGGAGTTATTACAATAATAATCAGCACAACAAGTAAATTCAACTGGGAAATCAATCAGTGCTAACAATTGATTACTCTCATTCATGTATTTCACAATCTGCTCGTCACTTCGTTGACCCCAAATCACACTTTTGTCCGATTCTATCGTTTGAGATACTTTAGGTGTCAATAAATTTAAGTTACACTCAATTATGAGCGGTAAATGATCAGAAACCATAGCATCGTATTTCACTCGCACACTGGTTACACATTGCCTGGCTGCTTGCGTCACTACGCAGTGATCCAGCCAGCTACATGTACCATATACTTGACTAATGTACGAATAATTATCCGAGTCTACCCCCAATACATCTACATCAATGCACGTCAAAAACTGCTCATCGCAACAGTTTATTAATTCCTTAAAAAACAATTCACGAGGGTCGGCATTAAAATCACCTAAAATAAAGACAGACTCAATGCCGTGAGTAAGCACTAAAGCACATAGTTCACTTAAACAGTCTCTAAATAGATCCAGATTATCAATGGAATTTGTCGGCATATAAATACTTATCACTAGCAATACCCGGTCACACGTCATAATTTTAACGGCACAAATACGCGTATTTTCACACGGCAACACGGATACATTCGGAAAAACACTATGCCGCCATAATATTGCCACTCCGCCGTAAGGGCGCCCGCGCAGTATGCCCTCCGACGTATTCACTGCTGACTTCCCAGTATATCCAAAACCGCTATCTATAGTGCTAATAAATGGTATGTCGTGTGGTAACAACCAGGTTTCTTGTAGGCACACTATATCGCACGTACGGCATAGACTCCTGACGTCATCGATGGAACGCTTCACGTTCTTGCAATTGTAGGTAGCGAAGCTATACGGACCGCTATTCATTCCGTAGCTCATTTAGGCCGGTAACAGCCCTAGGACTGTTCGATCTTTTATGTTTGAAATTAACAAAGCGTCTAAATATTATACCCGCGGGCCATAGTTTTTCGTCCAAATATAACGACACATTGCATTCAGATGTTAAAAATTTATATGCTTTGTGCCCCCTTTGCGTCTTCATATTAATTCTTTCTAAAACAACAACTTCTTTGGTTTTATTGCGAATATAATTTATTATGTCACACTCAGTGGTGTCGAGATGAACGTTCGTGATAAAAATCGGAATTTTCCTCTCAGCCGCCTTAAATGTACATTCCATGTCCCTCGCTATGCCTGACTTTCCTACGAATCGATATTTTCCATTTCGCTTTCGACGAGACACTTGCTGCCAACCCTCGCCATCGTCAATATTTTCATTCGTCATAGTGACCGTGTCACGCATCCCAACTATCGGTCGGCTGCATCGCTCCAACTCACGATGGTCCGTAGCAGCCGTCAGCTGATTACAAACCTGTGGCGCTGCAGCGGCCGCGGGGCTATGTACTAATGACGTCACCGCAGCGTTCGCCATACCGACCTGTGCGCTGCCCGGCTGAGTCACCGGCCGCAGAGGTAGACTCTCCCCTCCCACGACGTCCGCGCTCGTCTGTTTATGCTCCGTAGCTCGCGACCGCTGCCGCTCACTTCGTTTCTCAACATAATCACATATTTTTTCGTCGTCTACCCCACATTTTCTATATTGAGGTAAATGTGATACGTTATCCGTTGATTCGTTTGTCGAGTCGTCGATGTATTCATGCGACAACCCCACGGGCCCACTATCTAACCACGCTCCACGCATTGTGTTTATTTTAAAAGCGGATGTTGGTGGTAAGGAGTCGTTTCTTATTCGCAAAACTTCGGCCTTTATATCTTGCACGCTGTCGCTAGTTGCATAATTGATTTTTATATTCTCAATTTCCGCTTTCAATACCAAAATATCCTTTAGCACCCTCGAGCAGTCCAAATGATCCCACAGTATTGGAGGCAACTTATCCAACTGTCGCGCCACAAACACGGGGATATCATCTGGTTCCGTGGACTTGAAAAGGCTAATAATATCTGTAAGATCACGCTCCTCCTTGCCTTTATTCTTTCGGATTATTTTCCGCTTATCCGTTGGTAAGGCTTCGTATAAAAGCGCCTTGGATTTCTTTATTTCGTCACTCTTAAAAGCCGACGCACATATTCGAACTAATGTTTCCTCGTCCGCGATCGAGATTTTCTGTTGCACATAACATAGCAACTCATCTACGATGAGATTGCAGCCAGTACACTTTACTAGGTTTGACATTTTACGCGAATCAGTACTACGAACCTACACGGCACCCGTCGCTGATGGGTGCGCGCGCGCGACTGCCAGCTACCGTTGGTGCTCAAAAGGGAATAAAGTTGAATATGTTTTATTGTTCCCCTTTGAGCACCGCGTTCAAATATTGATTGGTGCTCAAATGGTAATAATACCCTTGGTGCTCAAAAAATAAGTGCTCAAACAGCCGGCAATAACACAGTTAGCAAACGGCTAAGAAAATTAATAGAAATTGGTACAAACATGAGTGCAAAACTTTCCTTCTCATAATCAGTTATCTATAGTGTCGTCTTACAATATTGTAGCGATTTAATCTTGTGACCTGTCACCTATGGACTTCACGTCCAAGTACTAATGCTAAACTATCACGAGGCATGATTACTTCGAACAGTATCTACATTGCATTCCTGAGCTAGGTACTCAAGAAGAACTTTCTAGAATCAAATTATGCACAGCTTGAACTCGAAACTCGCACAGAGTTTTACCCCATTTTTTTCAAATCAAATCAAATCAAATCATTTATTTGCATAAAACAGGTTCAGTGGATGTTATAAACGGTCAAAATGGTACACTGTTAATAACCATACAAGGTGTGCAAATATAAAACAAGAATTTTAATTTACAGATCAGTCAGCAAAATAAGGAATTAAAAATAATAATGTCATACAAATTAAAAATGAAAAATTAAAATAAAATAAAATTAAATTAAATCCAGAAATTATATTATAAATTATTTATGTGCAACATTATATCAAATTTATGATTAATTATGTCCAACATATAATATATATTACATTATTTACTATCCGGACCTTTGCTGTCATTAAAATACAATATTTTTGTCACCTAAGTAATCTTTGACATCATAATAACATTTATTTATTAAGAATGTCTGTAGTTTTTTTTTAAATTGGATAATAGGTAATTGTTTTATGTCATCAGGCAATTTATTATAAATCAACGATGTCATGCATAAAATACTTTTATTTAATAGTGCCGTTTTACCATAGGGTATTTCTACCTCTAACCTTTTTTTATCTCTTAATTTTCGATAATAGCTTTTAAATGCAGTATTATAGTACCCTGGATTCGATTTTACAAAAATATTAGCTTCATAGATGTACAGGGAGGGTAATGTAAGAATTTTAAGATTTTTAAAGTGAGGTTGACAGCTTGTTGTACTATCTATTTGGCACATTGCTCTGATGCATTTCTTTTGAGCTTTAAATATAGTTTCCTTGTCTACCGAATTTCCCCAGAATATTAAGCCATATCTGAGTAATGGTGCAACAAGTCCGTGATAGGCCGTTAAGACGGCTTCATTTCTAACTAATTTAGAGAGTTTGTATAGAGCGAATGAGGATTTGTTTATTCTTTTACAGAGGCTGTCTAAATGGGTTGTCCATGATAGTCTGTGGTCGATATCAATTCCCAGAAATCTTGTGCTTGTTACCGATTTTACTCTTTGTCCATTGTAATTTACATTAATACTTGTTTGTTGAGTTCTTTGGTGAAAGTGCATTATATTTGTTTTGTCCATATTTATTTTCAAATTATTGTCCATTAACCACTTAATTATTATACTTAATGTTTCATTGATTTTATTTACATAGTTGGTTTTTTCGTCACATTTTATTGTTTCATTTCGTCATATTCACATTGTTGTGCCAAGTTAAAATTGGGTATTATTCCAATTCCAAATAGCCTGTGTATTAGCAATCTTAAAACTACACATAAAAACATTTCGACTATCTGCCTATAACGGTTCATGAGACACTGACAGACAGACGGACGGACGGACAGCGGAGGCTTAGTAATGGGGTCCCGTTGGCACCCTTTAGGTACGGAACCAAAAAAAAAACAGTATAATAATAATTGTAAAAATAATATTCTCTGAAGTAGCATAGACCGTGGTTTCCGCGAATCTATGATATCAAGAAGCTCGTACTCCTAATAAAACTAGTTTTATATAACTTTATACTTTAGCGATAAAGTTGTTGACAGATTGTAGTTACTTGATGTGCTGGCGTCTGTACACCTTACATTAAATTATAGAGATAAATATACATTCAATCTGCGGTCGCGATTTATTTGCCAAACATAACAAATATGAATGATTGGAAAAATAACTTTAATTCCTACACAATAAAGTTCAGTTTACGCTACAACTTCAAACATTTTTATAACTTTTTAAATAGTGCCAGTCACTAAATAGGGTAGGTGCGCACTTTTACTATACATCTGCTTCGTAAAACTATCTTAAAACTAGTTCAACAATTTAGTTGAATTAAAGGTTATCAGAAATCTCCAGATTGCTTAGCTCTTCGAAAAGAGCAAAGCAATCTGGAGATTCACAACCGTGAGCTATGGAAAAGCATTTGAAATTCCTATGCTAACATAGGAATTTCTCATGCTCTTCCATAGCTCACGGTTGTGAATTTTACTGCTCCATGTCCCTCTCGCAGTAGTTTTCAAATCGTTTTCCCATCTTAGAAATAGTCTTCCTCTTTCTTTCCAATTTCTATAATACTCGTATACAGGGCGCACACATGATCACAAATTATTTTGGTATTACGTTTGTATTAAGTACGCATGCTCCGCCGGCCCATAAACAGTCGATTATTTTGATATCCGACGGAACATGTCTACCCTAGGGGGTCTAGAATGACATGCTGAATTCATGGTACCAGTTTGCGCGTCGATGTTGCCACCCTGTATTCATAGTAGTGCTTACACCGCTGCATACCTCATCGAGGAACGCAAGCGTGATGTTACATTATGTTTATGAGAATGGAATAGTTCCAATCTCAAGCGTCAATTATAGATATTCTTTTATCAATTGAAACGCGATGGCAGATGTTTTTATTGATTCAAGCGTGTTTATATCGTGGCGACCGCATTGCTTCTAGAGCATGATAGGTACAATTTTGAAGAGTTAGAATGTGACTTTTTAAGGGGGAAGCGTTGAAGTAGTCTGGGAAATTCAAATTTTCTTACGTTTTTTTGCAATTTGCTGATCAGTATTAAATTGTACGTCGATCAAAATATGATTCGTGGCCGTAACAAATATGTATTTACAGAATTATAATAATTAAAGTCATCAACACAACTCTCTAAGACCACGTAACCCCAAAGAATGACGATTTCATGAAATCGTCATTCTTTGGGGTTATGTGGTCGGCAGTTTGAGTAATTTATATAGCCTACCCAAATGTCCTTTCTTTGGTATTGTTCGTCGAATCGTTGAGCTTCTTAAGTCTTGAGTTGAGCTGCACGATTTCTGACAAATGCGTGCACTGACTGGACAGGTCCTCTCAATCTGTGTGGTTCTTTCCTCAAAAGACCATCTCAGACATCGACCTACATGGTCTTCATATAACCTGACCAAGATTATGTCTAGACTTTAAAAGAGACTGTGACCTCTGAGTTTGTTTCGGCCTTTCTTCTCAGAGTAGTCAGATAGGAAACGCCGATCTCATCTAGTTTAAAAAATATATGATTGACGTGTAAAAGTGTTTGTGCAAAACTACTTACAAAAATAAAATCATTTATCATTATCATTTAAACCCTTCTCATAATTTGATGCTGTGTTACCTAGAAACTAATCGATTTTCGAAACGAAGCTATGTGTCATATTAAAAATAAAATGAAAATAAATGTTTTATTCAGTATTAAAATTGGTAAAATTATTACATGAAGTCTTAGAAATTATTTACAAAGGTATAATAATGTGACAACCCTGTACTAAGATAAACCTGTATCGCAGGCGGCATGACTCATGAGCATACTTCATGGTAATTCCTTTATTGGTATTATGTATGTCTGTTTTGTCAACGGAAAACCGAAATACAGTACCACTGCTTGGAGACAATTGGTATGGCAGTGGCGAATGTTCCATACAACTCGATTCCTACCGGCTTCCCTTTAAAAAATGGCACAGTCAGTATTCTATAGACAAATAATATAATCAAATTAAAGATATCTACTCCGGCTTGCCTCTTACAAAAATTGACCCTTCGCTACTGTGGTATGGTGTTCTGTTCTGTGTTTGTTTGTCTTCTATCATAAGTTCATAACATAAAATAATATCACGCCTGTATACCCCGTAGGGTTAAACAGAGGTATAGGTACTTGCCTATATAGAGCACACATATTTGTTGCTCTACATATGTGTTTTTTGTACTACTGAGAAATTCCAGATGGAAAAACCCAACAACGTTTTTCCTGACCTGATAATTGAACCCAGGTCCCAATGCTCAGAAATAGCGCTTTCGACCACTAGAACATAGACACAGTTGGCTTCTGATCTTATAAAATTGCAATGTTTCTTATTTCATGTTCAATGTGGATAACAAAAGCGATGGTTTTACCCAACGAGTGAATATCAACACACAGTAAAGATTAGTACTACCGCTACTTGATAAGGGATTTAATGCATAACATCTTTGAATTATTCATTAAACAAAAAAAACCGTCTCGTTAGTCCAGTGGTCGCAAGCGTGGTCCTGAGTTCGTTTCCCAGGCGGAGCAATTGCGTAACACACTAAAAGTAGCAATTGCATTCATTTTGACAGTTCAACAACATTCATTGCCTTATTTAAGTTGCTGAGCAGACAAAGTTTTCGAACATATGAAGCAATGGATTAGCATTATCCTTGACAATGTATCAGATTGTGATTGATAGTGTGACGCAATTAGGGTGCAGCCGTACGATTCTGTAAAAATCTCACCGTGAAAACTTAAGTGAAGTGAGTTTGTTTTTGCTAGGAATTGACACTATTGACAGCTCACTCCACGTTCACTTCACCTAAGTTTTTCACGGTGAGATTGTTACAGAATCGCGCGACAGTTTGGGTAAAGTGTTATTGAGTTTTTCCGTCAAGTGTTTCTCAGTAGCCGAGTCGGGATTTGTGTCTGGTTGATGGGAATAGGCTCGCTCCCTATAACTGGTTAAATGTGGATGTACAGACTAGCACATCAACCTACTACAATCTGTCAATTTTCTTTAATAGATTTTCAACTTTATCGCTAAAGCGTAAGGTTCACAGTTGATTCGGCAAATTTGACAGTTTCGGGTAGCGTGATGTGCTGGCGTCTGTATTACAGGTACACCTCTACCCACGCTGCCTCGGCTCGGCGGCGGCGTTGTAATTACACTGAATCGAATTAAACACACCTAACACACAGATGAAGTCATTGTCGCAAAGACAGTTGTTTCTTGGTCAACAAATTAAATATTAATCGAAATGGGGTCACAATGAGAGGATGATGTCATTTCAATTTAACTCTTAAAAATATCCACCTTCAAAAATGTCATTATTTCCGCTTTCAGCTATAGGTAAAGGTTATCATAGGTATTTTCGAAGGTCACTCATGGCGCGTTTGACGTAACGAATGAGCTCAGCAGTGCGATTCTGTAACTATCTCACCGTGAAAACTTAGGTGATGTGAGCGTGGAGTGAGCTGTCAATAGTGTCAATTCCTAGCAAAAACAAACTCACTTCACCTAAGTTTTCACGGTGAGATTTTTACAGAATCGAATGAACAGAATTGAGATTGATAGTATGTTACGCAATTACCCCACCAGGTTGCGAGACAGTGCCAGTGCAGTGACTTGTACTATCGACGCGTATATTTTTATTATATTACTAGCTTCAGCCCGCAAATCGAGGAAGATACATAAAAAAAATAGAAGATAACGAAGAACTGAGAACCTCCTCCTTCTTTGAAGTCGGTTAAAAACTGAAACATACAAGTTACAATTTAGTTAGTAGTTCACTGACGAAATGTTGACAACAGAGGTTTCATTGGATTCCTGAGGCTTCAGTGGAACCCTGAAACTGTGTGCCAAACGATGAACTCAAAAAAAATCAAAATGGCAGACGATAAACGTCATTCGCATTTTTTTTTCTTTTCAGAGTTAAGTTTCTCTCTTGTTTTATATTTTTTTCATTTGTGATTTTATTTTTATCACGGCTCTTATCTGGTTCTATTTTTAAATGTGTTAAGTCTTGTTGACACACTCCTGCGGCGATGATCTTTGTTTTAAAAGTCAAGCACTCTCCTACTTTACATATTGACGCTAAAACTCTTTTGCAAACATTTATGTTTTAAAAGAAATTGTGAAATGTAAGATCTAGTCACTCAAATAGTCATCATTATAATTCATCCGGAAGACCGTCCGCGCGGTCTGTGGATGGGATGACCATCCATTACATACCGAGATCCCTCCTCCTCAGAAAGTACGTTATGCCGTTGGCTCAGGCTATCTGCTGTAGATCTTTATCAATCGTTTTACGGGTAGTCAAGTCAAGACTTCAAGAGCTCGAAAGTCGGAAACCAGTCTTACCAAGGGGTTTCGTATTACCCAGTAACTGGATTGTGGAGGTCAGAAAGGCAGTCGCTCCATGTAAAATACTGGTACTCAGCTGCATCCGGGTAGACTGGAAGCCGACCCCAACATAGTTGGGAAAAGGCTAGGCAGATGATGATGATGACTCGGTAATATAAGAGGGAGCAAACAGGTATTTTTCTTTGTCACCTGTTAGTCAATATAATAACGGACATAAATGCTACTACATCATGACAACTATCGGCAAATGGCTACTATATTATCAATTTATTATCTAACAACTCAGGTAGGTATCTCACGTAGGTCCTAGTAATTATCATTGATAAAACGAATAAATATATATTTATTTAATACGACTGTAAATCAACAGTAATATTATCAGTTTTAGTGAGAAGATTAGTCTGTTGGTTTAGTACGTTTTACGGGAATTTGATGTTTGGGGAAAAGATAATTTGAAACCTCGGTATACGAGAAAATAACTTTTCATTTTGAATAGGCGATGGTAAGTATCCATCCATTTTATAAGACTAAGAATTATGTCTCTTAGTTCGCTTCAGGAAATGTTTTTGAGAGTATGTCTGTGACTGACTATTACATGAAATAACAATCAATCCTGCTATTAGTACATCACACTTAATATTTTAAAAGCAAAAGTTTGTGAGTGTGTTTGTATGTTTGTTACTTCTACACACACGAACGGCTGGACCAAATTTGATAAAATTTGGTATGGAGGTAGCTGACACCCTGGATTAACATATAAGCTGCCTTTTATCCCGATTTTCCCACGCGATCGAGATTTATGCGGGTGAAATCGTGGTGCGCTGCTCGTAAGTATTATAAACGAAAATGTTTGTGAGGATGGATGGATGGAGGGATGTTTGTTACTCTTTCACGTAGAGATAAAATTAAAAAAAATAATATAAACATCCAAATTGAGAACCTCCTCCTTTTTGAAGTCGGTTAAAAATACTAGTATTCAGCTGCGTCTGGTTAGACTAGATCCGACCTCAACACAGTGGGAGAAAGGCAGATTGATTGACATCGTAAAAACAGCGTATTTCTGTTAAATAACACACAATTTGAACTACACACTTCATTGGTCTTGTACTAAGGAAAATTTTATACAAAAACAAAAGTACAATAGGAAACCGCTCGTAATAAAATTTAAAGTGTCCATTGAATCGTGTATTAATCAATTAAACGTCTCTCAGAAAACAAAAGGAACCTGTTCCAATGTGGCGCGATTAGTGAGTCATTAGTAATACGATCAATATGGATTTGGCTGCGGGTGTCCGACACAATACAATAATTATTTGAGTGACTAATTTATAATATTACAATTTATAGAATACAGGGTGAAGCGGAGTGCGCGTACTCTATCAATGCATATGCACCTTTCCTGCACCTAATCTACGTTCGCGATATAATTTCCAAACATGTAAATAAATATTAGTTATTGCAAAAATAACTTTAATACCTATACAATAACGTTCTGTTTACACTACGACTTCAAACATTTTTATAACTTTTTCAATAATACTAGTTACTCTGACTACAATAAAGTTGATATTAATGAAATAATGAGTAAAAATAAATAATAATAATAAATTTATTTGACATAAAAAGGTACACAGATACAGAGTGAAATTTAATTTAAGCTTGCGAATAGCCTGGTATGTACAAAATAAATGATCAATGACCCCCGTGCTAGGTAATTGTTGAACGTGAATTTGAATAGACCTTAGATTATGTAGTTTATACAGTTGGTCTGTATGCATTTGAGTCGTGACACTTTCATAAGTAGGTACTCACCAGTAAAGACACGGGAATTCCCACATTTCCCACTCCACCCACGACTATGAAAAAATACGTATAATAATAACGACACAGTTTTCGTGGGCAAGCCCCACATTCTTGAGAATGGTGCCAATTCTGTAATGCGTCGAGTGTATAGTAGTGGTCATAGAAAGAAATACCCGACGAAACTCCGTTTAGCAGTGCACGTGGCGTTCTGTAGTTTTAGTTTTCCGACGAGGAAATTGCGTGAATCAGCCTATAATCTTCCCACTGCTGGGACACAGGCCTCTGTATTAGAGGGATTGGGCCATAATCCACCACGCAGGGCCAGTGCGGTGTAATGGATGTCACACGTCTTCGATTTTTAGGGTTCTGTATTCAAAGGGTAAAAACGGGACGTTATTACTAAGACTCCACTATCCGTCTGTCTGTCACCAGGCTGTATCTCATGAACCGTGATATCTAGATAGTTGAAATTTTCACAGAATATGTATTTCTGTTGCCGCTATAACAACAAATAATAAAAATAAAAAAGTTTAAATTTAAAGGGGTACGAGTATAAAAGAAACGTTAACTGCATCTGCAACATAGTTGGGAATCGGCTAAAATTGATTTATTTGAAATTTCTACAAAGTATGTACATATTTGAGTATATACTTACATATATATTTTCCCTAGAGCACCAAGGTTATCAAAACATTCCATGTGTTCCAATTAGTTTATCTATCGTTTACATCTTCAGCGAGACTAAATAACAATTTAATTCCTATTAATCGCACAGACGCGCTGTGCGATTAAAGGTCATTTCGTCTTATCATATTTCGTATTCAGCAATATTAGTTACCCTTCTTCCTTTTCCTAAAACTAGTTTTGCAACTCACCGCGCCGCATCGCATCGCATCGCCCGCCCTCGCTATCATAACCATAGTCAGCCTGTAATGTTCCCACTGCTGGGACACAGGCCTCCTCTCAGCGAGAGAGAGTTGGCCGTAATCCACCACGCGAGCCCCGTGCGGGGTGGTAGATGTCACATGTCTTCGAATTTTCATTTCTAGGACATGCCGGTTTCCTCACTATGTTTTGAGAATAGTGGTGATGAAATAAATTGCAAAGTAAAGTACCTACTTGGGTTTGAACCCACGACTTGTAACTCGTAAGCCGGAGCCTATACCGCTGGGCCACCACTGCACTGCTCTTATTAATAAGTACTTACAGGACAAAATACTATGTATAACATTTATCTGTATTCATCGGCATCATACCAGTATCTCAAACTTTTCATTCATTGTGTACTTGTTTGTAATTACTTAAAATAGTTAGTTAGTTACTATTTTAAGTAATTACAAACAAGTTACAACTTAAAATAGTTAGTTATAAATATGTTGACCCGAGGGAGGAGCAGAACCACCCAACACAAGCATTTCTACATGCTTCCTGGGAAGTTCTAGCCACAGAATAATATTGTACAAGAAAGTTACAGAAATAGACTATTTTATTTTTTATTTTTAAATCGGCGGGGTAATTGCCTAACATACTAAAAGTAGTAGTAATGTCTTTCATTTCGACATTTCAATAACATTCATTACGTTACTTAAGTTGTCGAATAGACAAATTTTTCGAACAAATGAAGCAATATACTTCAAAATGATTTGGATTGTAAATTAATTGATAATGTGTGACGCAATTTTAGGGCGCGGGTGTTTTCATAGCTATGCGACCGCAAACTATTATATTTGTTGAATGAAAATAAAACAAATGAATCATGAACATGAACAGGACAAACAGGGACAAACAGGGTATTTAAATGTGATTTAAATTATGGAAATTGGTCATGTGTTTTATTTGTTATGTTTGTTTTACGACTCAACAATTACTGGCAGTTTAGAATGTTGTTTATTAGTTACACACAAAGGGGTTTATTTATAAACGATGTTTAAAGTTAAGTCACGTTTAAACGTCAAAAATGTGTGGTTAAAAAGTCGGTAATCACTACATAACTTTAAGGACCTAAACGCAAAAAACAAAACGCAAAAAGGCAATTACAATCATGTACAATACATACAAGAGTCGCCCTATATTATAAGGGACTTAAAACAACTAACCGACTGAAGGGGTGGCTTCAGCTACATAAACATCTCTGCCTTCCCCTTTGATGAATACAGGTGTAATGGTAATAAATTATGCTATGAATAAAGAACATAAATTTCTGCTTCTTTAGTTAATTATTTTCCTGAAGTCGTCTGTTTAAATACCTATGTATATCAGTCATACCCTACCTATAAACGCATGCCTGTAGCTTGCAAAAGTATGCAAGTATTCATATTCATAGTTATATTTATTTGCATTCCATGTTGTAGAGGTGTTACAATGGCTTACAGCTGAGGTACAATTATGGACCCTGTAGGGCACAGCAAAAAGTATAAAATTATTTATTTATTTTACCATTTATGTACACACATATGTAAACAGACACGAAATAAAACAGAACAGATAATTCAATTAATTCTTAAAATAAAAATAAACACATTAACAATAAGCAATTTTTAAAATATGTTATTGTAAGTAGCTGGCATTTCTGTCATTATGGTATTCACCAATCAGAAGTTGTTATGGCACACGGCGTGCAAGCTACTTGCATACTTTTGTGCAAGTTGCAGGCATGTATGTGTATTCCGGGCTTTATAGACTAAATTATTTAGTCTTGCAGTCGGAATTATTGGTAGGCATTGTTGTAAAATTGAATTATTGCTACAATTAAGAAACGGCGACATCGCACTTAATTCTTCTAATGACTCAGCAGTGAATAATAAATAAGCAGATGGCATTAGCATAGTAATTATTACACAAACAAATGTTAGCAATTTATTACCTTGTTAATAATGTTTATTGATGACAATAATTTATTTTACATGATTGATGGACTCTAGCACTACTGAAAAGGTGTCGTGATTGGTTGACCAAAATAATAACAACCAAATGAAACTCGACAACAGTTTTAATTGAAATGTTTCCTCGAAAACCAGGAGCTGCACTTACCACAAAAATTTACTTTACATTATTAAAAGCAATCGTTTGGTCAAAACCACAACGTTTACAGGATAAACTCAAAATAATTAATTTTACATAACTATTTTTCAGGGTTCGTAGTCAACAAGGAACCCTTATAGTTTCGCCATGTCCAACTATCTGTTTGTCTGTCCGCAGCTTAGCGCAGAGACCCTTAGTAGATACTACTTAGGAAGCTGTAATTTAGTATGATTATACCTACACATTAATTACGTGAAGACGATGCACCTACAATCAAATTACTATACCACAATAGGTAAAAAAGAATTTAAAATGAAGCAATGACAGATAAATGTTATTATTAAGGAGACAGCAAACACAATCGCAATGAATAATCATTTATATTCACACAAAAAAGTAAACCAAATGAATATTAATAACCTAGACGTGCACCCTGATTGTGTTACACAATATCAACTACAATCTGAATCATTTCGAAGGATATTGCTAAGCTATTGCTTTACATGTTCTAAAAATTTGTCTGATTAACAACTAAAGAACGCAATGAATGTTGTTGAACTGTCAAAATGAAAGCCATTGCTACTGATAGTGTGTTACGCAATTACCTGGCAGATAGCAAAAGGTGATCACCCATCCACAGACCAACCGCGGCAAGCGTAGCTTAACCTGGTCGATCGACCTGTGCAGTTGTTATTATTTAGCCATGGGTCCATCCAACTCCCAACCAGCTGTAACTGAATGTATAATGTTGTCATTAGCCTTAAATTATTGTTTTGATTTCAGCGCAACAAGACTACCAGGACTATTGGCAAAATGACTATGGAAACTATGACAACTACAACTTTGATGATAGCAACGAGAACACGGACGTAAAACAAGCAGAGACCACACAAGCTGAAGTACAAAATGTGCCAGAACAAACTGAAGCACAAATAGAACCAGAAAGCGATAAATTCGATGATTATCAAATTGAAGATAACAGATCGGATTCAGCGGAAAAAGAACAAGTTGAGGAAAACAAAGATGTGACGGCTGAAGCGGTGGTAACTGAGGAACTTGCAGCAAGTGAGCAAGCCCAGGAACATAGAGTCTTACCAATTGAAGAGCCAAAACAAAGTGATGAAGACTTGCAAGGACTTGGACTTGATGATGGTACGTGGAGTGAGGCGGTTGACGACATCGCTCCTCTACCTGTACCGGAGACAGATGAAAACAACGACAACGTTTTAGAGAAAACCACAGACATTTTGAACAAAGATCAAGATTATTTGGACGAACTAGATCAGGAGCCAGTCGGTGATGATACAGATCTGGATAAAATTATTAAGGAAACAAACACACTTTTGGCAGAAAGTGATGACGCTTTTGATGCAAATGATTATGATAACTCTGATGAACAGGAAAAGAGCAATGAAGACGTGGTCAGTGAAAATAATGATGAAAATGAGGAAGATACGCCTGCAAAAGTTTATGCTGATCTGGATGCTGATTTAGACAAATTGATTGAAACTCTTGGCAAATTGGGTGATGATAGCTCCGATGAAAATGCAAGCATTGATGAAGAAGTAGCAAACGACGTCAAAGATTATGAAGAAAAATATGGTAAGCCATACAAAGAAGACATCGCCCTGTCGTGGCGAAACGCGGAAGTCGATGATGCAGAGCCAGCAGGCTCGAAACAAAATGAAGATACTGCTGATGACAATAATGATGAAGCAGCAGACGAGAATGTTGTCTCGGCTGAAGCGGCAGATGATGATTATGAGAACATAGATGATAGCAATCTATCTCAAATTTTTGCTGCAAATGCCAATGTTTCAAACGAGAATGCTGAAAGCGATGAACAAGAACTTGTTGAATTAGACGTTAACAACAAAGAAAGTGCGACAGAGACTACTGCTGCTGCACTAGGTGAAATCGATGGACAAAAAGAAGCTGTCGACTATGTTGACAACTATGACGAGCCTAGTGACAGCGAACCTAATGCTGATGATGACATTGACAGCGTAATTAAACAAATATTTACTGATGATGTCAAAGAGCTCCAGTCTTATGGAAACGATGCTTTGGTTGACGAGAAACTAACCAAAGAAGAAAATGCTGAAGAATTTGAAGGTGAAATGAACACAACCAGCGCTGATGTGGTGGACACCAAACAAAAAACAATGATGGTTGATGATCTAAACAGTGCTCAGCTTAGTGATCTCATGACCCAGTTTGTTGCCGCTCATAAAGAAGACTTTGATGTAAACTCTGAAAATTTCGCAAAACATGTAAAGCCAATTCATATAACTCTATCTGTGGATGAACCCACAGTAGTCACTTCACCAGACTATCCGGAGCCCTACCCTACAAACAATATAATTGATTGGGTATTCGATGGACCTGGTATGGGTATTGAATTGAACATCACCAGCTTTGCTGTCAACGGTGCTCTTGGTGACTATCTGCTTGTGAAACCAGGTAAGTGTTTTAATTTTATTGATAAGTAGGTTAAATTAGTTCAGGTAATAGGTTATCGTGTTACCCAGTAACTGTGTTGTGGAGATCAGAAGACCAATTCCCGTAATTAAAAACGTTCAATATCTAGTCGCAATCTCATCTTAGCGACAATCAATGTCAAAAACTTGTCAAATATTTAGTTCTTAAAATTACGAAAATTGCCCCTCACATAGGCAGTCGCCCCATTTAAAATACTGGTATTCAGCTACATCTGGTTAGACTGGGAGCTGACCCTAACACAGTTGGAAACATCTAGGCAAATGATGAGACATAAAATAGTTTAGTTAAACGACAATTCATTTTAGTAATTTTATAATAAACAAATGAATCAGTTTAATTACTCTATTTATTATTTTTAACGTTTCGACATAATCATGAACTTATAGAAGCAATAAACATAGCTTTCATAGTTAAATGATTCATGTTTTGTTTTCAACTTTATTGGAATTGGTGTCTCATCAGTAGTTAAATGCCTATTCCAAAGTAAGTAACCCAGAGTTTAATTACCTGTTATGATTCAAAACACATGCTTTGCTTCATTAATGAAACAGTGTTTACCATTTTGAACTTATAAGAGTTCAAACCCTCGATCAACAATAGATTTACTAAATTCCCGATGAGTGCATCAAAAACCGCCCGAAAATTAAGACCACAAGAATTTTGTGGCCTTAATAAAATTACTAAGCAATAAAGGTTTTATTTTTCTATCAATATTTTTGTTCTTATTTTTCAATCAAAGTACTCAATATATATAATGCCAATGTAGACTTTATGTTTGAGTGTTAAGATTTACAATCAAGTAAGATGCAATCATGGCCACTTGAGCGATGTGTTTTTGTTTCTAATCCTTAATCTTGTTCTAGAAGGTTCAAACACATTATGAAATGCAAGCTACCTTAAAACTAAGCTTCCTCAGTTCATGAAAATCGTTTTTTCAGTAGGTATAGCTTTATTGTTTCCAGACATCCGTTTTATTTTTATCTCCAAAACGGTTTGACCGATTTTGACGGGACTTCTTCACTTCTTCACTGACAGATTATTTATGTTATAAGGAGTAACTTAGATATTTATTTTAAGGTGCCGCGCAAAAACATTAAAACCCATAAAATCCAATTTGTTTCACGAACGAAGTCGCGGACACATCTAGTTTACAATAACAATGGAGAGTTTATATCCTTGGACTATTTACAGGTGGTCTCGACGCGTTCGGCACAGATGGCCTGATCTTCTCCCATCGCTTGATCAAAGAGAGAAAGTACAGGTTCGCTAATGTCAACCGCATGTTCGTCAGATTCGAAGCCAAGCCCGGCTGGCAGTTCCAGAAAGGCTTCTCTTTCAGTGTTAAATTGATCTGTAAGCATATCTTTGTTCTTTTTAATTAGTTAAGAAGAGGTTGGTAGTGTTTTGTATACAATAGTAAAATTACCAAGATAATATCTGGATTTCAAGAGAGACCGTGACCTCTGAGTGTTTCAGTGTTTCGTCTCAGATTACTCGGTTAGGAAACACCGACCTCATCTAGCTTTAAAATATTATTATTTCTTTTGACGTATAAAAGTATTTTTACAACCAATTAACAGAAATAAAATATAATTTATGAAACGGTTCAAATTCCCAACCCATCTCTTTCAGGGCCACTCCAAACATTCGGTGACGAGGAGCCAGAAGCCGAGGCAGTAGCGAACCCACCTGTAGAGACCCTGACCCTCAACCTAGCTGGCTTGACCCTGCCGAAGTTCAACGAGATCAGGGAGCAGTTTCAAGAGCTGCTAGCTGATATGGCGAAGCAGTATATCAAGGACAATAACATTACACTAGGATTGAATACTACGTGAGTTTTTTGTTCTTCTTGTTCTCTAGACTCGGGACGATTTTTATATATATATCTATTATATATCTTTGTATATATCTTGGATAATATCATTAATTAATCACCCATACTTTGAGTTACAACCAGTCTTACAAAAGGGTATTGTGTTAACCGGTCTGTAATCAGCAGAGGATAAAATATAGTTTTTAACAGGAATAAAAGACCTAATATTGATTACACACAGGAAACTTCCCGCGGCTTCATTAGCGCTAACATCGATGTTGCTCAGGAATTTGCAACATTCTTTACAAATATTCCTAATAAAACTACAGAAACTTTAAATATCTCGCCCTCGCCAGGTATTAAGAGCGAATTTCACAGCCTGTCCTGTGTAATTTAAATTTAAACATATAAACCCGATGGTCATTGTAAAGGCATTTAAGCAACTTAAGATCAAAATTACCGAAGTTCTGTGGGGCATGTCTACGAAAGTTTGTCAATCCATTACTGACAATGAGACAATGGCACCGTATTTAGCTTAAATATTTAATTTGTGTTTAGATCAAGGGCCATTCCCGTATTTCATGAAGTACAGCAAAGTCATTCCACTTTAAGCTGTCCCCAGATTTTAAATCTGGGAACAGTAAAGACACTAATTATAAATATTATCATAGACCCGTATCAGTTTTGCCGGTTTTCAGCAAAGTGTCTGAAAATGCTCAATTATTTTAACAGTATGGTTTCACCAAAGGACGTTGTACAACCGACGCTGATATCACCTTATTAAAACACATCTTTAACGCATGGGAAGAGGCACAACATGTCAATTAGATAGGTATTAAATGCACGTATTTACCTACTACGTCATTTAAGTACTTATTAGTATAATATTACACATTATAAGGTGAAATGGTTCCTCAGCCGACCTTTGCATAATTTCATGAGCAATTTAATAAACACTGTGTAGGTGTTAGCGTCATATCACATAGTAACATGTAGGTAATACCTTAGTACTTACTTATTTCATAGTTTTTTTATGGCCTATTCAGCAAACAAGCGTTAGTTTACCGTGTCTTATTTTTTGAGCCGAATTTAAATGATGCGTATATCTAAACAACTGCAATAATTTTTGTGCCTGGCTTGCTTGTTTGTTACAAAATATGTAGTACATTTCGATATGTGTGACTTATGTAGCCCATTATTGCACTGTGTGAAATTATCGCGGGTTAAGCCAAGTTTTTTTTTGTAAAAATAAACTACCTACTTAAGTCACAGAAAAGCGTAACTTAAGTGCTGGTTGACGTCACACAGTGCTATAAACTAATATTACAGTCTTGTTTCCTGACGTCATTATCAATGATAAAAAGTATTAAAGTATCGAAAATACAGAATAGCATAGTGTTTCAAGTGTGTCGGTGACTCGTCGTAACTTATCACTGATTATTATCGAACGGAAGACGAAACAAAGATACGATAAAACTATAACAAATGTATTATTATTGTTGATAATAATATTTAAGAACCAGTATACGTTGATTTCTAATTACGAGGTATATCTGTTTAATCAGAGATCAATTGATATTCTAATCTAACTAGCCTGTACTGTCCCACTGCAGGGCATAGGCCTCCCTCTCCCTTTTCCACACAATTCTGCATTTTGCTAGTGCGGGCCAGTTCTTACGATAGGAGTCAAGCTCGTACCGCCATCTTCCCTCGGCCTGCCGCAATGGCGTCGTGCGTGTAGCGGGAACCAATCAGCGGTTCTCTTAGCCCAATTGTCATCTGACATGCGGCAAACATGTCCGGCCCAGTCCCACTTAAGTTTAGCGGCTTTTTGGGTAACGTCTGTTATCTTAGTTTTGGCGCGCAGTATTGTGTTCCTTATACGGTCAGAAATTCGAACCCCCAGGACTAATACAATTGATATTGGTTATTATTGGCTGAAATGTTGATGATGATCTTATTAAATAAATATATGAAATATATTCTTGAACAAATAATCAGCGATACGTCCATGCATTAGCGTCGAGTAGGTATTGAAGTTTTGTATGTGATGGCGGATTATTGTTTCGTGATTAGGTACGATGTTGGTCCCATGGAGAAAGTTGTTCATTTTGATGGTCTGTACCACACTCTTGTAGGCTCTGCTACCCGTACGAAGCCAGGGTGAGTTGCTAGTATAAAATAAAATACTTAGTTGATATCCCTAACTAAGTGACAGAAAACAAACATGAAATTATACAGATTAATGTTTCGTAGAGGGAGCACAAAGAAGAGAGAGCTAATTATACATATAAAAAAACATCTAAATTGAGGTTATTTCAATATTTGTGCATTTTCCGCTTATGCATTAGGAATTCCAATCTATCAACGTCTAAGAAATATTTATATTCAAAATGGTTGACATCCGGTTCGGCGCCGAAATCCTAAAACTTCTATGACGAATTTACATCAGATTAGATAGCTGATTGATAGTAACTGGCATCGTGATAGTTATCACTTCTAGAAAAAGCATCATAACTGAAAATGATAATGCCCTGAAAACTCTTCATTAAAACCATATTAACACACTTAGAAATATGATTGGTTAATGCACTATAATATTGTTATTTAGTGAAGTCATTTGCTATTCAATCATTATTATTATAGCACTGTGTGACCTAAAACCCGCACTTAGGTCACGCTTATCTGTAACTTAAGGTAGAACTAATCGTGAGCTCGAACTCACTGTTGGACATGGCCAAAAAGCACGCTGTCTCACCTGGCATCGTGTCCGACAGAGATAGTATTAGTGATGAGCAGTTAGACGCCAGTTTACACGCACGACGTCTAGTTCGCATGCACACAAACATCGTTCCAAACTAAACGCGCGTAAAAAAATACGAAAGTCCTTTGGAAAATCTAGTTTTTTTAAAAAATCGCTGCATAAATCAATTAAAAATAAAGTTTATTGAATACTTCGGTAATTGAACTTTGTCGGTACCGACTTTGTTTTGAAGATTTTATACTTCTTTACACCCAAAGTTACGTTAAAATTTGCAAGAAAAACGAATCTTTGTTGGCTCATAACTTTTTAATGACTTTTTATTTTACTATTCTGTTTCCGTACAGACACAATTAATAATATGATAAAACGATATCATGTTTAACTTTGGATGTACAATGTCAAACAGTGCAGTAATACCCTCCCGAAATTTGTATGGAAATAATATCGACTAGTCGCACCTTAAGTGCGGGTTTAGGTCACACGAGCTGTAATAAGGTATACGTACGTAGTATACGTGCGTGTGTATAGTGTACGTGTGACTTAAGCTACTTAAGTCACACGTACCGTACTGTACTATTCTTCTACTTTCATTTAAAAATCGAAAAAATCATAATCTTATTCTGTAATGCTAATGAATCATTAAAATTGTATTTTTGTTAGATCTAACCGATATAGGTTCAGGAATTATTTTATCGATACAAGAAATCAATGACGTTAAATTCTTGGTAACTTACTAATGTACGGAAGTGGAAATCCTATTCAGATAACAATTAAGTAATACAACTGTCAGACAATAAAAGTTATTGGTCCCTGTAAGTGTCCTACTGAAGATTAAAGGCTGCTTCTCATAAAGAGTAGGAACGAGCATTATTCGCCTCGCCTCGCCTCGCCTCGCCTCGCCTCGCTCGCCTGGCGGAAAGCGATGGATGAGGTCTATGATGGAATGAAGCCCAGAAGATGCCTGTTCACTCTTGATTAAAAGGAGTCAGCCTTATAATCAAGAGTGAATAGGTTAATCCTGGTTATAAACTATCTGTGTGTCAAATTTCACCAAAATGTGTTCAGTAGTTTTTGCGTGAAGAAGTAACAAACATCCATACATCCTCACAAACTTTAGCGTTTCTAATATTAGTAGGAAGTAGGATAAGTGGGATAGGACTAGCGACCCATCTTTGCTTTCGTTCCATAACAAAACGTCGAGATTTCTTTATTGTCTTTTCGGAATACATTCTCTAAATTATAGTGAAAACTGCATCTAAATCCGCTGCGTAGTTTAACGCGAGAATAACGCGATTACACAGACATAAAAAGCGACTTTTATTTTTAATATGTAGAGATACAAATAATCTGACGGCCCATCACCACCGCCCATGGACATTCTACCATACCAGAGGCATCGCAAAGGCGCTGCCAAATACCAACCTGAAATGTATCAAGGCTCCTGCAGATATGCGCGACACAACTCTAGTAGGACAATTCCTATGAAAACTTAATGGAAATTGTTCTACTAGAGGCGCGTCACGCCCGTGTGCGAGGAGTCCACTGCTGGACATAGGCCTACCCAAAGCACCTCTACTACGACCGGTTTTGTGCTTCTCGCATCCAACGGGTTCCTGCAGCCTTCATAAGGTCGTCGGACCACCTTGTGGGAGGCCTTCCAACGCTACGTCTTTCGGTACGCGGTCGCCACTCCAGAACCTTTCGGCCTCATCGGCCATCTGTTCTGCGAGCAATGTGCCCTGCCCACTGCCACTTAAATTTGGCAATTCTTCGGGCTATGTCGGTTACCGAGGAGCCATCATGTGTCTGTTATTACATCGGCACCATTGACCCGCGGGGCACATCCGTAACATATTTCATTCGGAATCGGTTTCATTTTGGCAGTTCAATAACATTCATTGCGTTATTTACGTGTCGAGCAGACAAATTTGTCGAGCTTATGAAGCAATGGATTAGCAATTTGCTACAAAATGATTCAGATTCCGGTTACTGTGTTACGCAATTAGGGTGCTGTATTATACAAGTACCCTTGTATAATAAAGGTCAATGATCGGCACCCATACCTTTCAAATTGGAACACATCAACGCTGGTTAACCGTTAAAAAAAGGTATGGCTGTAATAGATACTTCCTCGGGCGAACTCCTTCACTTCGTGTGCTTGTAACATTTAATTCATCGAAATAAGGTTTAATTTGCAATGATCGACACGCGTTCGTGAAATGTACCAACTATACAGTGGATATGTGCCAATTGAATTAAATTTAATGTATTTTATGTTTTGTAGTTATCTGTATTAAATGAACTAATAAAAATATATTAAACTTGGTTGCTCACTGTTCCGTGCTTGTTTTTTCCTGTATATTGGCGCGATGACAAGCCCTCTGTAGCAACACGTGGCCCCTGACATTTGTCCCCCTATGAACGCCTGCATTGTGCTCTATTCCTGTACTGCTAATCAGCCGTTAATGGTTAAAAATAAATCTTGTACCTAACTTTCACGTTTCAAAGAGTAATTAACTTGAAAGTGTCTATCAATGTTTAAAACATTTTCAGCTGAATTTAGCTCTAGAATTAGGTTTTAAACATTCTCCTGCTCTTATTCATATCCGGTCAAAACATAATGTCTTTTTGTTCCATACTTCTCTATAAGTCAGAATTAGGTCATAATAAGGTCTTCAATAAATGAACATCTTTACACACCGAGACCCCTCCGTGCCTTGGAAAGCACGTTAAGCCGTTGGTCCGAGCTGTCATTGTTGGATCTTTGACATTCGTTACGGGTCGTCAGATGCCCGAAATTCTGGCAACCAATCTTACCATGGGTATTGTTACTCAGTAACAGGGTTGTGGCGGTCAAAGAGGAGCGACGGCCTATGTCGCTCCATGTAAAATACTGGTATTCAGCTGCATCCGGTTAGACTGGAAGCCGACCCCAACATAGTTGGGAAAAGGCTGGGCAGATTGATTGAAGGTCTTCAATAAACTTCTGTATACCAAGATTATTAGTATCCACAAGGTTCCGTTAGTATAGGTACAGGGTGTGTGGATATCGACGTACAAACTGTACATAACCATGTATTCAGCACATTATGTATACAAAATATTGTATATAAACTTTTTCTAAAGTGTAACGGTGGAGTTTCTTGCTCATTTTTTTCTCATGAAACAACCTTTTCGAAGGGGAGACTGTTGATCCCAGTCTCCCCTTCGAAAAGGTTGTTTCATAAACAAAAGAAGAATTTCAAAAGAAATTAGCAGGCAGCAGAAATTAACAGTTAACTGTCCATTATGATTCATAATGATATCCTTTTATGATTCGGCCAAAGTAACCTTTTTAGGCCCCCTGGACTTATAATTGATAGAAGTCTGAAATGTCTAATGTTAGTGTGTTAAGCAATTACCCTGCAGCTGTTCTCAAATGATGCGCTTACCCACAAACAACATTTCAAATTTATTTATATAGATTAATTAGGCTTAGCAGAATAAAGAAAAAATAATAAAAAAAGAAGAAAAAAGATATAAAGAAGTAATAAAAATAAAGAAGAAAATAAGAATAGAGAAGTATGGAAGCAAAACACATGTTGCTCCGACCCCAAATAATTTGGTATCAGGGCAGGAAAATGATGATGAATTAGGCTTAGCAGGAAAAATACCTCTTATTTATGTTATTTACTATATGCAGTAAGCATTACCTTGGTTATTGGTGGCATTGCTCACGTTTTACCATGAAAGTTATGTACAATTCGTACGACTTGTTGACTATTTTGATTCATCATTAATAGGTAATAATATATAATATAAACCCACCCCATTATTGTCTTCCTGCAGGGCCAAGACCTCTTCTCATACTGAGAAGGCACAATCATTAATCACCAGTCACCACTGTCATTCAGTCATAATAAATTTAGTCGTCTTTAATAAAAATCGTTTAATATCAGGTTAAGTTGCATTTATTTATAATTTATTTTAACATAAAACGGCCAAGGTTAACTACAGTACAGCTAAAGGTACAAACTCATGAGTTAAGTATGTACAATAATGAAAAGTATACAACTACTCGACAGTCATACGCTCATCTCACGATACTCCAGGCATACTGACAAGATCTTCTTCCATTCATCCGCGAACACATCACAGTCAAGCTTAGCGTCAAAGAGCATTATAATATATGTAGGTACTATTATTTTGTAACAAATTCCCATGTTTCTCTAAAAAAATCCAAAACTTTAACTCTGCTCACAGTTTCTTGAAATTCTGCAGCGCTAAGATAAAATGAACTAATTATTCTAAATGCGGAACTCTTAACATTGTCGCATACAAAGCTGGAACTATGCGCTGTACATACGTAACATGCACATACGGACAAGAGTATTTCTATTCTCGTATCTTTACGTCATACTGACCCAATTACGTATCACTTTGAACAACAAAACCTATTCACTCGACGAAATGTGCAAAGAAAATCTAAAAAAGATACAAAAATCTTTTAAGAAAACAGTTAAAAAATCAAATAAAAGTAGGAACAGAAAATTAAGGAATTCGTAATTCTTGAGCAAGAGTAGAGAGAGCAAGGTACGCATGCGTGAAACGGAGCTTCACGCAAGCGCGGTACAAACGTCAAATCTATTTCAGTAAAGCTTAAGAGACGAGCTTATGAAACCGCTTTTAAACGAAATAATATACAAAAACTAATTGTAAATACACTAAAAAGATAACAGTGCGTGATTGAAGTGCTAAACGTGTATAATGTGCACAGAAAAGACTTTAATATGTTAAGAATAAGAGTGATATTCCAAAATGCAGCATTGCGACGAATCGATTCGAACGTTCCCTGATGCCAAACACAGAATTTAGTGTCAAAAGTACAGAATGGAGCCTTTGATAGATAGGAATAACTTCGCTATAAGCGCGATGGTCACCGTGGCCATGCAGATATTGTTCTTTACTATAGCATCGCTATTCCAGAATGATAAAGTGACTGATTTCACTGGCGGGGCTAACTTTATTATTATAGCCTTGCTTACCTTCTTTCTCGGTCAAGGCGGCTCCCACCTCAAGAGTTATGACAGCAGACAGCTGATGGTCACTGCCTTCGTGTGCCTCTGGGGCGTCAGACTCTCTGGGTACCTCATCTACAGAATCTACCATATAGGTAGAGATAAACAGTTCGAGGATCGTAAGAGCAATACGCTAAGGTTCGCAGTGTTCTACACGTTTCAGGCAGTGTGGGTATATATTGTGAGTTTGCCAGTTATTATCATGAATTCACCGCATCACTCTTTCCCTAAGTCACCGAAGACGATGACGACTTTGGATTCGGCTGGTGCAGGGATTTTTGTCATAGGACTGTTGATCGAAACGTATGCTGATCTACAGAAGTTTGCCTTTAGACAGGAACCAGCGAATCATGGAAAATGGTGTAATGATGGACTCTGGGGACTGTCAAGACATCCTAATTATTTTGGAGAAGTAGTTCTCTGGTGGGGAATTTTCATAATATCTTTAAACGTGATAAACGGCGTCGAATGGATCGCGATATTATCACCATTATTTACGACAGCGATCATACTGTTCTTATCTGGCATACCACTGCTCGAACGATCGGCGGACGAAAAGTACAGAGATAACCCAGATTATTTGTATTATAAGGCATCGACGTCGCCCTTGATACCAATACCTCCTGCAATTTATGTGGAAGTTCCGAGGTTCTTGAAGTTCGTGATGTGTTGCGAGTTTCCGATTTATGACTCGACTACTGATGAGTTCCCGGCACCGACCATCGTGACTGAGACAACCAGCATCTCTATGGTTCAGTCTCAGACATAGCTAACAAACGCCGCGCGCGATCTCGCCGCGGCTAGCGACCAAATAATCAAGAACCCTAATCAGAAACAATTGTGATACACAGCCGAGGACAGACAACACCGGCTGCCAAACTCGTTGCCACTCAAACAAAATAACACTGTAGATATGAACCTTCACAATAGCTATATGGAAAATATTAAGAAAAGTAAACACATAGCTTTAGGACTAATAGAAGAGACAAGAGATTATAGCGCTGCGACCACACCTGATAATGATACTGAAAAGAACATAGACTTAGCTGTGCCTAGTACTAGTTATGCAAAACGACCTACAGAGATAGTTAAATATGGTAAAATTACTTTTAACACGACTGCGATATTGCATCATTATCCTCAAGTATCTAATAATGAACTGAAGTTACACAGCACTAAGGGTGCCAAGAAGAAAACTGACTTGAATCTCCAGGAGCCTAAAGTAGATAATAATAATGAATCGACTCCAGAAGAGGTAGTTGTTGATATTATTAAGAAAGATAATTACAATAATAATGATACAGCTAAGGTTGACGTTACGACTGACAATGCTATTGAAGTAGTGAACCAACCGGTGAAATTTACAGAAGAAAAGCTTGTATGAGATTGGGAGTTAACTTTTTACTCTGTACATTTTAGATTGTGTAGATTTTGGCATCGATACTTGAAGCCTACATGGACATATCGCGATGGATGTTAAGACTGGCCACAGAGAAGCAAATGTATCAGAGAGACAATTTAGATGTAAATAAGTGTAAAGTCCTCATAGCATAGATGGAATCCGTCTCACTTAGTATAAATGTTAGATTTACAGATATAAGAATAATGTATTAAATATTAATTAAGGATCTAGAAGACTGCGTTATTGGTGAGTCTTTAACACCTATTTGCATGATTTTATAAATTCACCTCTTCCACAAAAATCAAAACTAGAGCACGCTGTTCATTCGTTTTTTCTTCATCATACGCTTTATATTTTTATTTAACAGTCTTATCATTAACGATTTTTAGTGCAATTAGCAAACATACGACGCGTTTCTTATCTATCAAATGAAACAGCACATTACTAATGATGACTTCGGTGGTGGTAAACTTATTCATTACAGTTTGCTATTATGAATCACGACAGTTCTTTCTCCTTGCCTTTTAATCCTTTTATAGTTTTTAATATTATTCATAATACGGGTTGGGCTACTGGAAAGCAATGGAGTACCAATATCCTTCGCAACGATTCAAATTGAGATTTATAGTTTGTTACGCAATAAGGGGTTTATAAGCCCAGCCTATTGCAGTTTACTGATGAAATAGGCCTTCCCCAAGTTACGCCACGATACTCTGTCCTGTTTATTGTTTATTTATTCTGCAGAAGTCTTACAGTCTCGTATAGTCGCACTCGTCGTACAGTCTCAGTATAGATAAAATAATGTTGTTATGTTAAACCCATATCTTCTGTAATAGATCGCATTGCGCCCGCGACTCGGAGACAGTAGTAGTCTTAAGTGCCCGAATTTGAACAGGCATTTGTTCCCTACACACCAATGCTGCGTTGCGGCAGAAATGCGTATGGTGGTAGTATCAAAACTGGGTATTATAAAGCAGAAGGTATTTCTATGTATGTTTGTGGGTGCACTTATAACATGAGAAAGAGTCGTCCATCTTTAGTAACTCTTACTTCAATTTGTAGGTATTATCTCTGGCTAGGTATTATATGTTAGTTTTCACGTATGTAGCCGTAGGCAGTGTTAGTTTATCTTAAGATGACGCGTCAAAATCTTGGAAGTATATTTCCATAATCCATTTTTAACCCCAAAAGTAATATCTAGACATTTTCACACAAAACAGTGGAAAATAATGTCGGAAAGCAATTGTATATTCATGTCATTGAATTGATAAGAACCAGTCGAATGATAAGAAGTTATTGATAAACTTGTCTGCGATAACTAATAGGAATAAGTAAGTAGAGAACTTGTTTTAGTGAAAGACATGTGACTTTGTTTGATAAGTACCTATCTTGTTATTCCATGTCCTTAGATAACATTTTGGCGTCTCCAACTTTTGGTTTGCATCACAACGCTGTACCAATACAACGTACCTTAACACACGTACACGGTTTCGTGTTTTCGTTTTATGAACATATTTTATGGCTCCTTCAAACAGGCACGACACGCGATAAAATCGCGCACGACACAAAGGCATCGCAAGTCCCGCAACGAGCGGTGCCTTTGTGTCGCGCGCGATTCGCGTCGCGCGTCGCGCCTGTTTGCAGGAGCCATATACTATTAGTATGGAAAATAATTCTATGTATGGAAATAGGTATCGATGGTTACGGGATGACATCATTACGTTCAGCGGGGTTATTGCGTAACACACAAACAGTAGCAATGGCTTTTATTTCGACAATTCGACAACATTCATTGCGTTATTTACGTTGTTGAACACACCATTTTTTCGAACATTAAAGCAATGGTTTAGCAATATTTTTGAAAATGATTCAAATTGTGATTTATAGTGTTTTACGCAATGAGGGTGCAGTGAGTGGTCATCTCATCAATCAATCATCAGAACGAGAATACAGTGTCAAATAAAATAAGCTAGCGGAACTCTGCAGACGTGATATGTATCGATACATAATACGATAAAATAAAAACAAAAGAGATTCGGTGTATTTTTCTTGGGGTTCAATGACCGCTCTGGTTGTGTTGTTACTTGAAGTATCGCTTGAGAAAATCTGTTTTCTTTAGTTTTGTAGTGTTGAGATATCGATAACTGTAGTGAGGCTTACACAGTAAAAAGGCGATTTTTAAACTGATACTTCAACTGATTATTACACTAACTGCGGTCGGTGACCCCACACAAAATATCGTCAATTTAATTTGTTTTTTGTTCTATCGTGTTTAGATTCATATACCCACCACGTCCGCGGAGTCTCGCTATCTTTAATTTGACATTGTATATACATATAGTAATGTCAACAGCATACTTAACGTAATAAATTGTGCACAGATAAATAAGTAAATAATTGTGCACTTCATTTTACATTTTTTTTTTTTAATGCCCCACACTAGGAATTACTCCTGTATCGTGGGTGCGTTTGCAAACATTTAAATTCACATACACAAACAGCCAGACCCGGAACAACTACCTGTAGGCAATACAAATATTTGTTCCGTGCGGGAATCGAACCCGCGACACCCAGCGCAGCAGTCGATCGCTCAGCCACTGCGCCAACCGTGTCGTCAAAATTATTACATTATTCAATTCTCAATTGTGTATAAAATAGTTGGTAGACTTAAAATTAATGAAACAATTGTTATGGACCCTGTCGGGTACAACATAGCCGCATTCATATTTTCCTCACTCAAGCATTTGATCGCATCCAAATATAAAAACAGTAACATAAACATTATACCGGTTTACTTATAAATTATTCCAAGTTGACAGAGTCAGAATTAATTTTAATTACGTGCCTGTGCGTCATTGTGCAATACAATATCACTCAACTACTGTATAGTTTAAACGTCACTTCATTACTTGACCATGTTTCATAATTATAGACTACTAGCTTCCGCCCGCGACTTCGCCCGCGAGGTATGTCGATAAAAACTATCCTATGTCCTTCTTCGGTATGCAATCTATCTCTCTGCCAAATTTTATCTAAATCCGTTCAGTGGTTTATGCGTGAAAAGGTAACATACAGACAGACAGAGTTACTTTCGAATTTATAATATTAGTATGGAAGTATGGATAGTATGGATCGACTAGCCGGTGATATTGTGATCTATAATTATTAACCAGCCACAGAGCTTCACTAGTCCCGGTTTGTGAACAAGTACAGAGCATCACTATAATGTACGTACCAGCCCATGCCTAGGCACTTTTTCTATACATCAGCCGAAAGACGTCCACTGCTGGATATAGGCCTCCCCTAAGCACCTCCACTTCGACCGGTTCTGTGCTTCTCGCATCCAACGGGTTCCTGCGGCCTTCACAAGGTCGTCGGACCACCTTGAGGCCTTCCAACGCTACGTCTTCCGTATGCGGTCGCCACTTTTTCTTACATGACATTAATAACATAACTGATGAAATGTAGCGGTACATACCTCAGCCAAACATGTATGACATTTTGTGAGAGACTAGAAAATATACAATTCTAATCTTATCATTCTATCTGTAAATGTTTAAACACTGGTCTCTCAATGACCGCTACAAGTAATGCTCATCTATAGGAGATATCACTATCATTATCTTGTCATACATCTGGTGATAATAGTATTTTGAAAAGTTCCCTTGCAACCTCGCTCAAATGATAGCACACAATTCGAAAACAATCTCATTAAAATTTGTTTTTGTGAATCGTCGTGGTATCACACCCTGACCACGTGCGCATTTGGAAGTGATGGTTTAGAGATTATACTCTAAACCATTTACTCCAAAATAAATGTATTGAACATCGTACATTTTGGAGTAGATGCTAATATAGTTTATGTACTTCAAGATGGTATGCGGGATTTTTCCGGCAGTTTTTGAGCGCGCATACCAAGCTATTTTTAAAAATGACATAAAAATGAATAAAATAAGAAAATAAAAAGTTTCCGGCATGATGGAGAAATTTTAGCCCTCATCACACACTTCAAATAGGTATGCCAGACCCTTCCGGCAAGAAAAAGTGGTTTGCGTGATTTTTTTCTAAAAGCCAATAAAATTTACTGTCGAATACTTACATAAAAAAAAATAATATCCGCGATGACGGTAAAACATTTTTCCATTTTTTTTTTTCACTTTGTTTCGGCAATTGGAATCCACGCATACCGAGCTTAATTTATTCCTATACTTATGTTCTATTTATTTAAATAAAAAAAATTTGATTTCGCTATGACGGGACTTTCAGTGTTACTGGCCCCCGGATTATACGTAGTGCAGCGAAAAAAAAACAAACACGGACTGTCTTCGCCATATTATGATTCATAATGTTATCCTTTTATGATTCCCTTTTTAGGCCCCCTGGCATGATGTGAATTCCTGTTATAACTTAGGTAATGGTTATTTTCAAGCTAGACTATGTTTTCAAAGACGTAGTTCCTGAAGATGTATTAGAACTTAGAACCATAAATCATAGAACATGACCTTCTAACGGGAGATAAACTCACAGTTCTAATCTATTATAAGATCGGATGAGCACGTTTATCGATGATTTTGTTTATGTTCAGCGCGCCATCAATTCATTGCATTTAATATTTTCTCTTGCTTTTACTAGTGACTTCAGTTGCGTCATTTTGTATTATAACAAAAGAGAAAAAAAGGGGAGAAGGGGACTCCTAAGTCCAGTAGAGGGATTGTAGAATCCCTCTACTGGACTTGGGAGTCCCTTTTTTAAACCATAAGTAAAAAACAAAATACAAAAAGTGGATACAAAATACAGCGAAAGTGGATAAAAATGATCTGAAGGCCAATTCTCGTACAAAACGTCCAAATTCAAGTTGCAATCCCGTCTCAGCGACAACCAATATCAAAAACTTGTCAAAAATGTAAGGAAATTAGAGGTATTATTGACAGATTGAGACAGATCTGTAAACTTTCTTAAAAATACGGGAATTTTCCCTCAGATGTCCCATACATTTGGGTTGAGTAGGTATTGAAATTATGTATGGAAAGGCTGATTTTTTTATTTCGATTACGACGTTGGTCCCATGGATACAGTTTTTCAGTTTGATGGTGTACCACACCCACACATTTCGACACAGGTTGTACATATAAAATACAGCTGTTTCGTTTCGACATGTTAGAATTTAGATCATCCTTCTACTTTGTCTAGACTCTTCCATTGTTAAACAAAATAGTTAAGATGTTCGTCTGGACTGAATTATGTACAGACGCCAGCACATCAAGCTATCCGAAACTGTCAAATTTTCTCAAACAACTTTGAACCTTATGCTTTAGTGATAAAGTTGAAAATCTATTAAAGAAATTTGACAGATTGTAGTAGCTTGATGTGCTGGCGTCTGTACAAGGCTAAAGTAATAATTAATGAAAGTAGGATTACCTTTACTAGAATCATCTTGTTATTTTTTTCATTTTTTATCTTGTTTATTCGTTTCCAAAATAGAATGCTCTACTGATCTAAGTGTAATTAATCTGTCATAGTCAAGGCATTCTTTACCGCAACCCTGAAAAGTTATGTTATGAGTTCATTTTTATTAAGGTTTCTGTCATCTATTCCAGGTGGGAAGTGACACAGATCACCAGGGCCGCTGTCTGCAACATCCAGTGGCCCGAATATGAGAACTGCGTGGAGCTGACCTTCGGGGTTCCCCTTCATTATGAAGAGGAGCCAGAAGAGCCAAGACTAAACGCCCAAGACCTGGAAGATATGTGGACTAACTACATTATCAAAGAGGAGTTCTCCGAGAGACTGCGTTCGTTGGGCATCACGGTGAGTCCTGCTTGTCTATTGGCATGATGAATAAATATATTTTTTATTTTGGACCAAACATTCGAACACATGGGTTTATTCGATCTCTCTTACTGGATTATCCCTTTACTCGTGCAGGATAACCCAGGGTGTCATATATGTAGTTAGGAGAGTTTAGAAATAATTTCATGTGACTATTATCTTTTTTTTGTATATTCATCATCATACTTATCTCCAATTCGTATATTTAAGTCGTCTGCAAGAGATGTGCTGATACGACTTGAACTACCTTACTTCTACTCCTCTTAACCACAGTCCTCTTTCCGTGGGCCTTTCACGAATTTAATTGTGCTTTTCCGCATTCTTATAAACCAACATACTATTGCATAATTAGATAAATACATTTTCGATTAAAAAATCGTTTGAATTTACGTTGCGGTTATTTCACGCGTTTTTGCTAGGGCCTCGGTTGTGCTGCGGATTCACAACTTACCAATGTTTGAATTCCCATGTGATTTTTTAAATAACTGGTAAGAATAACTCAGATTTTCACCTCTCTTTTGTTTTCTGTTGTTCTGATCCCTTCATCTACAACCCCAGGAGTACGCGATCCCCGACGACCGCACGGTCCTGCTGGTGTGGCTGGTGATCGCTGCCGGGGTGCTGATTTCCATGGCGATGCTCGCCTTTGCGCTCTGGCGGTTCAGCTGCTTCGAGGATTATACTAGGTGAGCTGGATGGAACTTAATCTTATACTTTCAGCTAGATCGGTACTTAGACGTGGTTTACAAATATTTGATGTATTTGACAGAATCAGTGATGGAAGGCCATTTTTCATAACAATAGTGACAGATTTCTATCAAGCAAAATTATTTTCTAATAATACAGATCTTAGAATGATAATAATTTTATAATATTACATAGTTTCCAAACGACAGACGCCAGCTCACCAAGCTACCCGAAACTGTCAAATTTTCGCAATCAACTTTGAACCTTATGCTTTAGTGATAAAGTTGAAAATCTATTAAAGAAATCTGACAGATTGTAGTAACTTGATGTGCTGGCGTCTGTACATGAAAATGAAGATGTAGATTTTACTACGAGTTAAAATTTACAATACAATAACAAAAGCAATCTAATTTTATCAATGAAGAACGGAAAGTCAGAATTTTTGGTAAAATAAGGCTTCAATATATACCAAGATCTGTAAAACTGTTGCAGTCTTGGAACAAACCTAATACTACGAATACTAATGTATAATCAGAATGCCAAGTTCACATAATAAAGAAATTGTTAATTTTTCTAGAATGCAAGCCTACGGCGACACAGACAGCATACAGAGCGAGAAGCGTAACCTGGACCTGTACCCCACCCCCCACCAGACGCTCCCGCCGCTCTACTCCGAGAACGACTACAAATGGGCTGATGACAAGTACGACGACTCGACCAGAGGTTGGTACCAACGAAGTATTTTTATATTGTAAGATGGTAAGAAAGCAGTTGAGCCTCATATCAAGGAGTCTTCTCCACTTATCTCTGTCTGCAAAACCAAAGGCCTAGATACAAAGCTGAATTGTCTCAAGTCCTTGTGATTTTATTGCCACTCGTACTCTTCAATACTGAACACAGTAATCCTGCTTGGCGGCAGAAATATAGCTGACAGTGTTCGCATGGTATAAAGCATTGTCATTGTAAGCAATGTCTATAGAAATAATTTATTTCGGCGATTATCAATTGGTTTAATAAAGATTCAGCTTGCATACGTATGAAAAGGGCATTTACGAAGCTGCTAGCACTTTTTAAGAGGCTTCAAACTGAAGGTCTTTCCCAGCTTTTGATAATTTACCATTTCTTGTCTTTAGTCTTTCTCGTGAATCTTTAATTGGTTTTCATGTCATTGTGATATTTAATATGAGCCTTTTTCTAATTCCAGTGGACATGGGAGGCTTCGCTAATAGGAGTTATAACCGGGATGAGATCTACGACCTTGACTCGGACGAGGATGTCATCACCCCACGTGACAGGTACTTATTGTGATGGCATAAGATTCAAAATTGATTAGTTTCCATGACAAGCAAATTCATAGAAACTAAGAATGGAAAGTAAAATGCTGGAATCTTTGTAGATGAATGTTACAACTACTTTTGATGAGCTTGATCATTTCATGTCCTTAGGTATAAATTGAATGTTACTTTTTTTAACAATATCTCTCAATGCTATCTTGTCTGATATCTTTCTTACAGATAAGTTCAAGTACTGATAAACTCACATATTATAAGAGCATTCAATAGAGAATATTTAAAGTCATCCAACTATTCGTGAATCAATAGATATATATACATTCGTGAACATTATAAGTAACTTTCGTCTAGAATCTTTCAACTCTATATTTCCGTGACAACCAATCCATCAATAACAATTCCAGTCTGATCTCAGTCTAAATCTGTTAAAAGTACCTCTAATTTCCCTATGTTTTTTACATTGACTTTCGCTGAGATTAGATTGGGAATAGATTTTGAACGTTGAAATTACGAGGATTGGCCTTCAGTTCTCTGTACTAACCTCAATGTTTCTAACTCTGCTGTATGTAACTAACCGAACTCTGTTCTAACCACCAACCTTACAGGTACACCACAAACGCGTAGCCGGCACAGCAGCTCACTAGCGCTTGTGAACAATGGTACGGAATTTACTACAACTTCATTTATTTTAACTTATACGAGTATGTCTTTTATCCTCGTGTCTTTTATTCACCTAATAACATAATTTAATATTAACTTCATAATGATTGAGAACTTCATTTACGTTATTATTCACACCAACCCAGTTCTTCATTAATGATCATGACCACCTGTCCATCAGGCACATGTACTAACATAGCATGCATTATCGCGAATTCAAATTTTCTTACGTTTTTTGCAATTTGCAACCTGGTACTGACTTTCAAATTGCAAAAAATGTGCTACCCAGACGCTTTCACCGTAACCTTTACATTATTTATATCGCTTATAAACCTTTACATTATTTACATATATTGCTTTACAAGATGCATGACATGTTAATAACATTATTTTAGTCTTCTATAATAAACTATGTGACACTCTGTTAAGAATGTTTGTACCTACTATGGAACTTCATTATCGTTTGCGATTATATAAAATGTGTTGTTATTATCATCAGTACTTACTTTAACCTTTTAACCGCCCGACTTCATATCAGTTGTTGTGCCCCCAGCGCCAGGCACAGTAAATCGAAAAATAAATACCTGATAGAATACAGCCTAGTTAAATAAAAAAGCAGATCGTACGAGCTGTGGCATGTGGTCGTAAATATACGACCCTGGCGAAATGGACACGAAAATATTTGTCGGATTAATCCGGCGTAAGCGCTTAAAAGGTTAATTAATACTTATACAGGGTGTCAGAGCATCAACGCACAACCTGTTACCATGCATTCAGTACATGATTCTTGATTCTTTCTTCTTGTTTCTTCATGATCCTTGTGCTGAAATGTTTCGTCGGTAATTAACAAAAAAATTTGCTCTTCGATACATTTTGACAGCGTAGGTACTTTTCTATGAAACAGCAGTTTTTTTTTTGATAACTGACGGAAAAAATTTTACGCTAGGGGGTAGAAATCTTTCTAGAATCGTGTGCTGAATTCATAGTTTCAGTTTGCGCTTCGATCTCTATGTCTATGCCATCTTGTCTAATAATTCTTGTATTAAATTATTCATTATTCTCTTGTATATTATAATTCTCGTTGACTGCCTCGTTGGTCTAGTTCATAAATGCTACTTCTGAGCATGAGCATGAGATCCTGGGTTCGATTCCCCGTTCGGGTAAAGTGTAATTAGGATTTTCCATCGGGAATTTCTCAGTAACAATTTCCAAAAAATACTTATCAGAATTTATTTTCTTATCTTTTCCTTATTTTGCCATTTTCCAGGAAAAGCGCTAGCAGTCCGAGTCACCGTTACAGTGACGCGTAAGAGGCTAACGTAAGGATATTCCAAAATGTATCGATATCGATAAATCAATTGAATTTATTCAAACAATTTATCGTTTTGTAAATTCGATAACATATCGCTTTAAGCACATTGTGAATTTTATTTTGATTAGTCTTATCGACTGGTTTATCGACATCGATAAGGATTAGTTTAACTAAATAACGTAGTTATTGTACTGTAAGTTTTAACTGTTGATTTCATGTGATTTTTAAATAATGTTAGTTATTTGTTAATACTGTCGATAAAATAATAGTGTGGTGAATAGTTTTCATGTAGAAAATAGTAATATAAAAAAAAATGTTACATAAAATAATAAATTATGGAAATATAATATCTAAAATATATAAAATTAAATGCATTTAAGCATGTATTACAGCAATATAATGCTAACTGTTTGGTCTATATTTGATTATCCTACTTTAGTTTTAATAAATCTATTTTTCATTCTATTTTTATACTTATTGATATTATATTTTTGTTTGAATTCGTATTGATGAATATTATTCACCTTGTTATATTTTAGTGACAGTATTTTCAAAGTAGGTATATAATGTAATAAATAGATATTATACCATTGTATACTTAATAGATATATGTATAAATATACGTTTATATTGATATTGTAAAGTACATCATAAAACGTTGTGGTTTTATTATTTTTTATAAAAACATCTTTAACTTCTGTTGTAAATTATTTTAATTTTATATTTCTTTTTGTTTTAAATATTATTCACGAATAAATGGTTATTTTTTATTTTGTGTTTCTTATTCTTACTTTAATATATTTTTTATATTTCATAACATTAATGGGGAGAATAAATTAAAATGAAGTATAATCGAGTAAACTACATAGTTAGAATAAAATAATGTATATTAGAAATTATTCATTATATAATATAATAGTTAAATTTAAAGAAAACATGGTTTTTGTTGCCTAGGGTTGTGTTTTCAGAGTTTATGATAGGGTTGTGACACATTACCATTCCTAAGATGTAGAATTTTCCATATATTCACTCTTCTATTGAGTTTGAAGCATTTATCCAAATTTATAATTAAATATCTATTAGTGCGATAACGTATTCATAAATATAAGTATAATATAAAATATATATTATATAACACTCATTTGCCATTCTTGCCAAAACGTAGCAAATAATAAATTATAAGAAAAGTGAGATTATGACAAATTGCTGCCAGTTAAGATAATTATCATTGTTAGCATTGAGAGTAGGTACAAATAAGAAAAAACATTGAGAAGATATTTTTCAGTCATGTCAAATAAAATGCTGCTAAAAATAAGTACCTACAAAGTAAGTACCTGTTGTCTGTTGTCCCGGTAAAAATGAATGCCACTGAAAAGCAATGAGTTCGGGATAAAAGAGAGAGATACCACGATTAGCAGCTACAGTGCTAAAACGAGACAAAACAAGATTATAAACGTCATGCTCCCTGGCGGAACCACCTTTGCTGTAATAAGTATAAGTTAACTATGCGAGTGCTTCGCCTACTGAGTATTTTTCAAGAAAAGAGAATCCAACCGATCCCATGTTTTTTCTAGTATTTAAAGGCCACCATAAGATTATTATTTAAATGTATATTAATATTGTACTAGCGTATATCGTATTGTATTTAGGCAACCTAGAATATACAAGCTTAAGGCACATCGAGGCGCAAACTTACCATGAACTCGTCACAAGACTAAAACAAATCACCTATTCCATACATTTTGATTGTGTGCACATTAGTATGAAACTGCGCAGCTGCTTAGGACTGTGGTGGCCCGTTGGTAGCGGCCATGACTGACGAGGTCGTAGTTTGGAACCCAGATAGGCGCTCTACTTTATTTAAATTATTTAATCACTAGGTACATGCTCTCAAAACGGTGCAGTAAAGCATTGTGAGGAAATCGACATATCCTAGAAGAACCAATAATTCGAAGACAGTTTACGTCTACCAACCCACACTGAGCCCGCGTGGTGGATTCCCCACTCTCTCTTACCAAGAGGAGACCTGTGTCCCAGCAGTGGGAACATTAAAGGCTGATTATGCTATGAAATGCTGAATTATTTTATTACCTACTGAAAGAAATATTGACTGCCGGCGGGTGGCGTTAGAATCATATTTTACAGACGCCAGCACAATATCAAGCTACCCGAAACTGTCAAATATTCCCAATCAACTTTGAACCTTATGCTTTAGCGATGAAGTTGAAAATCCATTAAAGAAATTTGACAGATTGTAGTATCTTGATGTGCTGGCGTCTGTACCTTCTGAATTTGTGTTAACAGTTTGCGCGTCGATGTTACTAACACTGTATTATGGGCAAAATAAAACAAAATAGAAAAAAAAAACAGTATAAACGTAGAGAAGTGGTCACCTCGATACCTGAAGTAAATCTAGTTCCTTAGATGTAATATCGTAGATAGATGATATTTAATTTAAAAATAAATTCTACGTATATGAGATGTCCATGTTAACCGCTAAATAATTTTTATAATATAAAAATAAGTTATTCAGAATATTTGAAGAAGAAAAAATACCGAAATATATAAATGGGTTTCTCCAAGGAACTGTTAGGCACTGTTTCCTCAATGTGACTGGGAAATATTTGGTGATAAGTGGAAATTAATATTTAATAAAAATAGTTAAATTCATAAAATAATTTACCAAAAACGTGTAAAAAATAAAATGGCTACTGGTATTTCAATCCAGATTATTGGTTGTTACATACAATTCACGTGTACCTAGAACATTCAAAAATTATTGCCAAATTAAAATACGTTGATGTCAATTTATTATGCCAAATTCGATATAATACGAGTATATTTCGAACGTTTTATTATTTTAACGGTGGCTAGAAGATTCGTGATAATAGTAAGAATATGTAATTACATACCAATAATATAACGTAACTTCACGCCTGTAATTCCCGAGGGGTCAGGCAGAGGTGTATTAAGTACATCCCCGTTTCGCCAGTAATGTGTAAGTCCCATGAATACATAGAAGGACACAGCAATATTACCTACGCATAATATTTATTTTTAAAGTTGTATCATCAGTTACTTCACCGAGGAATTTTGGTATGATACAAAAAGATTTTAATTAGCATATGAAAAAATATAAAAAATTAAGTATTTAAAAAAAAACTATTCAGGCGTCTGAATAAAAATCCTACTATCTACAAAAATGGAAAAATATCTGGTATTAAATTTAAGTTCTTTTAAATTGTTTTTAAATAGACAATATTATTTGTCATTTTTCCTTCTCTAGCTAATAATTTAGAATATCTAATATCGTCTTATATTTGTGTTCACGTTGTTCATAGTTAAATATGAAAATATATTAATGTTTTTGTAATATTATAAGATCTATTTAATGTTTTGTTTAGCTGTAAAATTATTATTATAAACTATTTAGGTATTATATTTTATTGGCATACATTTTTAATTACGGAAATTTACCGATTATAATGATGTTTTCATACTACTTCATTAATTATTTGAAAAGTATTAATTCTTTTTCGAAGAAAACAAAAGTTTTGTTTTGTTTTCGTTGTACCTACTTATATAAAAAAAATATTTACTTACTGTGGAGCCAAAGTTCAAAATTGTATTATAATATTGTACGAATAAAATAAAATACTCAAAAATCAAAACATCAAGCTTCTCACTTAATTTTACAGTGAGGTTTATCGCGAATATTTATTGGAATAAAAAATATTTATGAAAAAATAACATTTATTTTACGGGGCATCCCTATATCTTACTTGAATAAAGTAAATATAAAATGTCCCATAAAATATTTAGGTAATCAAAAAAATGAGTTTTACGCAAGTGTGAGTGAGTTTGACAATGAACACCAAACACTATTCATAATGTATGTGAAATGTAATTATTAACGGGCAATAAAAAAGTTATGCCTATTAAATGTTTCTTTTATTTATTGCCTTATGTTTTAAAATGGCTATTATTATAGCCTAGCCATAGCTTATCGGCAGTAAACCTATTATGTTAATTATATAAGAATTTTATGACTTTGTGGACACATACCTATTGAAGCTAATTGGAATAGGAAGCTTAACTACTGAACGCCAAATGACACGATTATAAATATGCTCTGACATGACTCGGGCAATTAGTTTCAGCAATCATTGCTGGAGGTAGTCGAGCAATTATTGGAGCAATATTGGAACAACTTAAGAAATTACTACAATCTTGGCATCGAGCAATACGAAGCAATGTTGCTCCACATTGCTGTTCATAATGGTAACGGATTTCCTAATTAAATTTTCTAATGATTCAATCAACCAAACTCAGCCTATCGATGTCCACTGCTGGACATGGCCTCTCAGGCTGCGCCACAACAACCTGTCCTCCGCCTTCCGCACCCAGTCTGTCCCAGCCACCTTAAGGTTCACCATCGCTGGGGGGCGTGCCACACTACGCTTGCCGATACGCGGTCTCCACTCCAGGACTCGTCTGCTCCACCGGCCATCGGTCCAGCGACAAACATGGCCAGCCCACTGCCACTTCAGTTTTCTTACTCTGCAAACTATGTCTGTTACTGCGGTTCTTTTCCGGATAACTTCATTACTGATTTTTAATTAGCAGTTGGTATTTTCCCCTTTGGAAGAATGGCGTGAGTTTATGTAATCTGCATTTATTTATTTATTACTTTAAGCACATAAACGTACAGAGGCGGACTTAAAGCCACAGGCTTTCGCGATTTATTTGCCAAAAATGTAAACAAATATGAATTAATGGAAAAATAACTTTAATTCCAACACAACAAAGTTCAGTTTACGCTACAACTTCAAAATTTTTATAATTTTTTCAATAGTTGATATTTATTTAACTTGAAATTGTACGCACTTTTACTATAATTACCTATGTATGAGGCAGTAGGCAAAAACAGTTCAATAGTATACCCAGTAGATACCCAATTTTGATAAGCGATAAAACGATATATTATTTCCTTTTACTCCACATCAATTAGCAAATACAACTACTTATTAAGTTTTAATTTGCCAAAAGATGCAACACAACACATAATACTTTACAAAATAGTACAAACACACGTCATAGAGATGTCAAATAACAATGATAAATAATTTTCAACGCCACCATTCTGAATTTAGACGGTTTTCGCATTGTTACCGTATTGGGTTATTCTGTAACAGAAGTATGAAAGGTAAATTGCAAGGAAAACAAATAGATAAACTTTTACATTTCCACTGACTTAGTTTCGGTCTTCTTCTGAGAGAAGTCAGTTAGAAAACATCGATAGTTATAAAATATAATTATATACCTGAATGAAACAAAGATATAAGTAAATAACACAGTTTTGGTAAAATAACTTAAATATTAACTCAGTTTATAAAACTGACATGGTATTTTAATGCTAATAGATCCCTATAGAAATGTATTAAAATTACTCGCATTAACAAGCCAATCCACAAAATACATATTTTTTAGGTAAACTTTAATAAATTAATAATAATATATGAACGGACAAGTCGACAAGTCTAACTAAATCAAAACTGAATATCTTTCACAACAAAATCACAATTTGTCTCACAGCAAATAGAAAGAGAAAAAAATGCGATAAAGGCATGAGACAACATCTTAAAGTATTGCTACAGCACACAATTCATTTCAGAATTACCCGCATACTCTCCGAGCAAGGTTACTTCAGATCTTGGGCTTAGAGCGCGCGCATCACAATTAGCACAAGATAACGCGATAACAGCGAGATAACGTCAGGACATCACCGTTACGAAACTATGGAGAGTTTCCTCGCAAAAAATACGTGAAAGTGGTCTTTGAGTTGCGCTATTTCGAATTTGAATTTTCCAAATGAGTTCGACTCTTTCTTGAGTTGTGAGTGTGATTTTTTTGTTTAGTGTGAGTGTGAATTGATTCTGAAATGTGGGATAGTTGTTTTGTTGTGTTTGTGTTTTGTAGGTAATCATGTGGAAAAAGTGAGACTACGTTTTCGTTTGTTAAAAAATTATAAAAAATTGCTATACCTACTTATTACTAAATAATTGTAGAATAAAATATAGATATAAACAAAATGGAAATCGAAACGAAAGAGGTAGAATACGAACAACTAAACCACCTATATGACGAATGTCTCGACTATTTGAAACACAGTATAAATTACATCGAAGATAATTCAAATTCTATAGAAGACCCTGACTATGATACTATTGAAGAAAAAGACGGAGACCAAATTGAAGAACAAATGGAAGCAAAAACAGTATACAAACTTGAAAATGAAAAGTCCATCGAAAGTATTGATTCAATCAAATCAGAACCACGTTCAGACAGATTAAGAAAGTTATCAAAGCAGTTACCAAAAATTATTATAACTCAAAGTACAACGAGTTTAGATTTTAATAAAGAGGATATGAAAATGGTGCCTTTGCGCAATGAAAAGTCAAAAAGCGATCGTGTACTACCGAGGATCGATCGGCATTTACAAAGAAGCGATCTTAGTATGCCATCGATCAATCATCATTATAATGTGTCAAAAGTTGATAGAGTCATGTCAAAGAATGAAATAAGCATGTCGACCATGGATCGTAGAACAACGAGAGTGATGAAGCCGTTCAATCACGTTCCTCCGGAAAAGAAGAAGGTGCTACCTAATAAGTAAGTTTTTAAAATTCTGTATAATTATTATTCGTATGCCCAAACCTATTTAAACTATTTTACTACATTATTGTTTCGCCATTTATTTTCAGGGCCTGATTCACTATGACCACTTAACGATTCCTTACTTCGTTACACGTCAATTCCTTAGCTTATCACGACATCTGCTAATAATGTATTCTCTATGACACAAAGAACGAGACCGCGCGAAAAACGCGACGTTGGCATGGTTTAAAATGTCAAAATACCACACTTGACAACCGTACGTGGTTTGCATAATAATTACCATACAAAATTAGGACCCAGGGGTAATCAACTAATCAGATAGAAAATGTCGTCTCCATGTATCTTATTTTTTTTAAACAGAACGTTTAAATTTTCGATTCCGATTCCGATTCGATTTTCGTGATTCCAATGTCTTAATTACAGAATAAATAATTTCATTTCATTTCTTCCGTCTCTAGGTTTTGAATATGTTACTTGAAGAGGGTAGGCAGCACCGCTCTTATTTCCCAAAGAACACTGTCATCAGCAAAACCTCTAAACGAGGCGATGATGACAATTTTCGTATGGACCATTAGCTATTTTGGTCAAAGAAGAATCATTTGACGATAATCTTCTAAAAGGAAAACGGTTTTTTCCTTTCTTACTAATGTTAAAAAAGATATTTTATTTTAGAATTGTTCTTGAAGTCTGGGGAGAGCTGATGTTATTAAATAAGTATTATGTTATTTATTAGACACACAGTAGTACTATTGTTAACTTAGTTTATGTAATAACAGTCAACTCAAACGATGTTATAAGGTTTATATTAATTAATATGGTTCTTACAAATGACGCACTTTCGGAATCATAGTAAAATGATAGGAAAAGCAGTAAAAGTATTTAGTATTTGTTGATGAAATAACAAGTAAAAGAATTTGTGCTCCGAAACGATACTAATTAGGATTGACTTAGGTTTGACCGTAGTGTATGTATGTAAATTAAATCAAGTAGGAATTGCCTTGGTTTGACTGAAAATTAATATCACACTAACCACACTAATATTATAATGGCGAAAGTTTGTGAGTGTGTGTGTGTGTGTTTGTTACTTCTTCACTCTCAAACGGCTTTTATTTTTAATTTTTTTATTTGGAATGGGTTTGCTCTTGACTCTAGTCTAGGGCAGAGGTAACAGAGACAAAGTCGACGATGGAGTGAGCTTATCCAGAAGAAGCCTGTTCAATCTTACTTTGAAGAGATTCGGGTTGTATGCGCTCGGAAACACAGACGCACTCTTTTGTTGTGCGCATTATCGCGGCTGGACCAACTTTGGTAAAATTTTGTATGGAGGTAGCTGACACCCTGGATTAACATATAGGCAACTTTTTATCCCGAAATTCCCACGGGATCGACGCTTATGCGGGTGAAACCGCGGGGCGCAGCTAGTAAATTAATAAAATAAAAAAATAAACCTTTTTTTAATTATTTTACTAATCTTCCATTCTATGATCATATCATATATCTAAGATTACTAAAAATAGTCCTCATTTTAATACCGTGACAAGGTTTCATCAATGGCTAACAGTTTAGAACGGTCGGTGTTGTTTGCATAGTTTATCTGGTACGTGGATTATGTCAGATTTGTGTTAAGGTCGATGTCATTAGGTAATCTACATTTAGAACGTATCAGTACCTACATATCTGCATTACTTATAGTAAATATAAAATAAAAGTTATTATTATTTTAATAGTTGACACTGAAAAACTGTTAGAGAGATACATATATGTACTCGTAGATATATGAAGAAACTATGTATCTGTGCCAGCGAAATCTTTTGCGTGCATTTCGGAAAACAAATAGGATTTCAGGGGTTTTCTTTTTTTTTGGCGCGGCACCCTAATTATTTTTCTAAAGTAAAAGTTGTCTAAGTTAGGCCTTGTAATATCAGCTATCTGCCAGTGAACGTCCCGTCGAAATCTGTTCAGCCGTTTCGGAGATAGATTAGCCGGAACAAACAGACAGATAGATAGAAGATTTAAAAGTTGTTTTTTTTTTCTTGTAAGTAGCGTACCTATATACTTTCATATGCATTTAATAAAAAGCTGTAAGTATTTTGATATTAAAAACAGAAACTTCAATTTTATTTATTTGTATAGATGACTGGAAAGATGAGGAAATAATTCCAACCCATTTCGTACCGTGATATAAGTAAGGATCTCAAAACACATCCTACACTTGAAAATTTAAAATTGAACTGAGCTAATCAGATTAGGCTTATTCACTTTCTCGGACGGACGGTTTGATAGAGGCCGTCCTATATCATAACTGGCCATTGGACCCCTACAAGTCTACAATCATTAGCACAAAGATCAAACTCGAACTCACTCAGTTCATATTGAATATGTTACTACAAGAATGTTGCTTTATGACATTCATTTGTTTCTTAGTGGTTTCAGACACCCGCACCGCACTCGGCCAGGGTACGGTGACCACCCAAAGCGCCTGGTCTCCAAGACTGGCATGGAGAATGTGGCTCTGATCTCGAATGTGCCATTCGAGAGAATACGGCTGCTGAACGATACCTTTCATACTTTGGTAAGTGATTAGATGAATAACAACCTTTATCTATAAATGGTTTAGAAGTCTCGGCTAAAGTAACATCCCCTGTTACTGTGTTGGGGTCGGCTTCCAGTCTAACCGGATGCAGCTGAATACCAGTATTTTACATGGAGCGACTGCCTATCTGACCTCCACAACCCAGTTACTGGATAAGACGATACGCCTTGGTAACACTGGTTATCAGAATTTCGGGCTTCTGACTACCCACCCGTAACGACTATCAAAGATCAACGATTGACAGCCGGTTTCCTAGGCATGGAGGGGTCTTGGTATGTAAAGATGGTCACCCATCCACAGACCAACCACGGCAAGCGTAGCTTAACCTGATCGATCGACCTGAGCGGCTGTTATGATTTAGTAACGGACCCCCCACTATAATAATAAGACGGCTAGTGTTCTACGGAAATAGAATATCTAGTCTCCTAGCCTGTTATCTGCCTTTCACCATAAGTCATATTAAAACTAGCAATGTCGACTAAAATTAAAACTAACCAAAATATAGCTGGAATTCCCAAACTGTGTTTTCTACTAATTATAGTATTTAACCCCTTTTCGACCCTACTTCCTACCGACTTTGTAGAGTACCGGTCATTAGTGTATACTTACGGATAGTTTAAATTAAAGGAACAGCAGACAGTCCATTTATTTTATCAGATAATTAGTACCTTCATGTATAATGTGGCTAATTTGTACCTTTGTACAGTATGGTCTAAGGGTGTTGCTATGGTGACACCTTACAATGTTGCATTCGAGGGGCTAGCAGCTAATTAGGTACATAGATATTTAATTTTGTTAAAAGAGATAGTGACTCATGTTTTATAGTATACATGCATACAATTTTCGTTGTCTTGTTCATAAATGTCATTGACATCAAAATTCTAAGGAATGCCTTTAGAATTTTGATTCTGGACTGTTTTCATCAAATTTCCATTAATCATCATTATCATAATTTCAGCCGAAACACGTCCACTGCTGGACATAGTCCCCCAAGTGTCGCTACTTCGACCGGTTCTGTGCTCCTTGCATCTGGCGGATTCTATTAACATTATCTTAATATTCTTTAAAAATATTAGATGCAGTACGGCACCAACCAACTAGATTAAAAAAATGTATGCTTGTGCTTCATATCACATTACCTTGCCATGTAATCTAGTCCTATTTCAACAATAAATCTTAAACAAAAGACACTTATGAATATCGATATCAAAGAATTGACTACTCAATACACGCTCAAATTTTATTGAAATGTAGGTAGTTACCAGTTGCTGCTGCTGTTACTTTTTGGCTACCAGTTTACTTAGTTATCTTTTATAATTAATTGATTCTGCACCAGTTTTTGAAGCATCTTTTAATACTCCTTCATCATTAAACCATTCATGAACGACCTCCAACCCTTTAACCTTTCCTTTGTCTCCTAGATCAACTTACGTTGGCGCTGGATCGTCATCGGCACTATCGTGGTCCACTTCGCCATCTGGCTGGTCTTCGCCGTCTTCTGGTACATCGCTGCTCTGGCGCACTATGACTTCGAACCTGACCCGCCTAAGAGAACCTGTGTTACTGGTGGAAAAGACTTTGTCACCATATTCTTGGCTTCTGTTGAGGCTCAGGTTAGTAAAATTAGGAATTAGGATCAGCCTATAATGTTCCCACACTGCTGGAACACAGGCCTTCTCTCTGTGAGAAGGAGTGGACCATAGTCCACCACGCGGGCCCAGGGCAGGTTGGTAGATGTTGTGACATCTATCAACCCGCACTGGGCCCGTGTCCGGAAAACATGTACAATATCTTCGATTTTTTTTTTGGTTCCATGATATGCCGGTTTCCTCAAGATGTTTTCCTTCACCGTTTTGAGATCACAATTAGGACTAATTTCTTTTTAACTGTATTATTATCGAGTTTTTACTTATACATAGATCTGCTAAGCATTACATAGATACCTCCCTTGAATATGGATGCAAATCATCACGCCTGTAAGGTTTAGGCTTTGTAGGATAGTTCATTGGCATTTATAAATGCGAATAAAATGTCAATGTCAGTGTCAGCCACTGGTGTTGACCGGTCGTTAGTCACATCTGCCTTTATCGTACTAAGGCACATCATTATCCTTAATAATATTTGGCTACAATATTATCATCAATTAACAACGAGTTGTGTTGACTAATCTTTTCATCACGACATGAAAAACTACTGTAATAAGGTAAGTACAAATACGAAAGAAAAACGTTAAAAAGATAAAGTGAAGTGATATTTTTTTAAGTTTCTAAATACATATTTAAACAATTGCGTCGAAGACATGTGACATTTACCAACTCGCACTGGGCTCGCGTGGTGGATTACGGCCCACTCCCTCTCATCAAGAGGAGGCATGTGCCCAGCAGTGGGAACATTATAGACTTATTATGTTATGTATTCTAATTGCATGACACGCTTTCAATCACAATCTGAATCATTTTGAAATATATTGCTAACACATTGCTTCATATGTTCGAAACATTTGTTTGCTCAGCAACGTAAATAACGTAATGAATTTTTTAACACCCTTGCTCGTAAAGCTGATGTAATTCCACCGGTTTTAAATATGTAAAGAGGGTCATAAAAAACGCGTGTGTTATCAAAGCAAATAGTTAAGTTATAGTCCATACAAATTTCATAACAGCATTATTTGCCATTTCAAATTTGGAACTGATCGCCGCCGCACGACTCCAGTGTGACTCCAGCTAGTGAGCAGTGCGCTGTTGCTATTCAAATTTCGAACTAATCGCCGCGCGGCGCCAGTCAGTAGGCAGCGCTAGCGCGCTGTTAAAATGGCGGGAAAGCAACAGTGTGCATTCACAGATTGAGTTTATTTAAAATTAAAAAAAACAGTTTATTCGGTAATTTAAAGATTCCATCCAAAACAAAGCAAATATAAGTGCCAAAATAACTCAGACAATAAATTTGGAGCCACAAACGAAGAAGTTTTGCCCTGAGCCGCGCCCCTCTTCTACTGATGATACTTTTTTATTTACAAACTAATGACGAATTACAATGCTCTTCTGCCGCCTTTCAAGAAGTTTCGTCGTCTCCAACATTTACCCTAACACGAAACAATGACATTATGAATAGTAATAATAATAATAAAAACATAATTAAAAAACCAACTACAACTACGTATCATTTTAACAATTGTAATTTCACTAACTGTTTCAATAATTAAAAATGAACAAAATATAAAATGTTTTTTTTCTGTTTCCTCGCAAATGTGTTAAAAAACGTCGTACGATATACGTGCGTATGGTTATAACATGCTCGGCTCAATTACGCCCTCGCCTTCGGCTCGGGCTGAAATTCCGCCTCGCATGTTATAACCATCTTTACGCACTAATATCGTAATGTACTATTGTTGAACTGTTACGCAATTACCCTGCAAGAACAGCATAAGAAATAGTCATAAGTCAATATGAGAAGGAACAGAACAATATAATATTAGGGACACCAACAATTACCCTCGATCTTAAACGAGACAGACAGACACATGATCAGATTAATGGAGATTGCCAGTTATTGCATTAGCTGGATTTACTTCAGTCGCCCACTGAACACACTTACTGTTAAATCACATTATATGGGCTGAGTTGGACAAGTTATAACTTGCAAGAAGAAGGCCAAACATTATACATTTTTATGGTTACACACAAATCTGATAGCAGTGGGTGGTGAAGTTTGAAAATCAAAGGGTTTACCCGGCGAAGAGATATTACAGGGTAGAAAGGAAGCGTAACAAGTATGCTTGCAAGGGTGTAATAGGTAGGCAAGCTTATAGGACGAAGGGTCCATGATGAAGTGAACCACTTCTTCAGCGTCAAGACCGATTCAAAAATCGGTCGAATTTACGTTTACGTCGCGCGTTCAGGCTAGCGCCTCTGTTTAACTAATTGCGATAATTTCGATTACATTACTTTCTTAGTTCGATATTATTCCCTTCTAAAAACAGCACATTTGTTTTGATCTTAATTTCTCTTAAATATTTTTTCATCCCCCCATCTCGGAAAGAGTATTTTTGCTCTTCGATATCTGAGTGCAAAAGCTGTTTTTATCCGCTAGAGGATAAAGTAAATTGAATTTAGAACATCGTGTGCACTAAGTTTGTGAATTCAAATCATCATTAAACCTATTTACTTCTACCTCCATGGTGCCGAATTTATCATACAACTTTTTTTTTATTTTTTAAAAACTCAGACTCAGAACCTTCTTGGTGTACTTTTTTTTAATTTGCTTTGCGCGTGTTAGCGGAATAAAGTATAATCTATCTTTAAGTATATACATATTAACCCCAATAGTAATTTAATATGTGTAATACCTATGAATATGGTATTTAAGGAAAGGATTCTATAAATAAAGCACAGAAAGACAAGACCAAATATTTATTCAATTAAGGCTTGTCAGCAAATAATCAGAAAGCTAGTCGTCCGTTCCAAATCTAGGTCCTCGTGGAGAAGAAGGACAAGAAACTCCACGGAAACAGTATTAAAGTATTCTATCAACAATTCCTTATATTGCCACACATTTCTAATATTAGCAATATTGGCCATATTATAACATATACAGAACACCATAGTTATCAGCAATAATCTATATAATAATATCAATTAACTTACGTGACATCTGGTCGATCTATTCCGCATAATAACGTCACTAGTACTAATCAACTGAACATCTATAGACCGGAGCTCCGTCCTGGTCAACGTCTTGAACAAGAATCATCCCTGCCACTCAGAGCTCCCCTTTTATAGTCGTGAACAAATAACTTTGACGTTTCCATCTACCGTCATTTAAAATATCAACGACATTGAAGGTGGATATCCGTTGGGAATACTTATGATAATAATAACAATATCTATAATTAGTATAATCTATCACGGCCATACTGACAAGTACTTCGCTCTCGAAGTACATTAGGTACCCTTTTTCTAGAAATTGTAATTAACTTTTGTTTTGCCAATTATAAACAATATACAACTAACTGTCGTAGAAGTGTATATAATACACGTTATGTTACAATATACATCCTCAGCATCATCATCACCATTATCATCAATAAATCAACGATAATCAAAATATTATCATACTTTATATTCACAAGTGATAGTTGATCAAATCAGTGTTTGAATAAGTTTGTTATCATTTAGTAAATTCAAGAATTAATTTTAAAAGTCGAGTATAAAATATGAAACATACATTAATATTATAGGTATATCAAGTATTTATTTTTAATAATTAGACACATAATATAAAAATTAAATTTATATATCACGGCCATACCGACAGCCGACAGGTACTTCGCGAAGTACATCAGATACCCTTTTTCTACAATTTGTAATTTACATTTGTTTTGCCAATTAGACGTGTCAAGTCCCCTCCACCCGCTGCTAGTGGGATAGACTTACACCAAGCAAATGACCGACCAGCGCAGACAAATCATATCGGTTACCTCGTCATGCAAGTCCCATTCACCCGCTGCTGGTGAAAGATAGACAAGCACCAAGTAAACGACCGCCCAGCGGATTTTTACCACTTTTTTTTTTTTCATTGCATTTATAAACAAATCTTATGTAGTGAAACCAGTTTCGTAATTCTTATGTCTTTAATATAGTCATAGCATCTAAATGATTTTGACAAGTTATGACTTTTGTTTTTCTTTTTTTTTTTGGAAACAAAATATCTTAGTCAAATTAGGTACGTACTTCTACATTGAAACCAAGCTTCGTAAATGTAACAGCCATTAGCCAACAAACGATATTCTGATATTATAATTGTATCAAAATAAATTATCTATCACGGCCAGACTTAAAAGTACTTCGTTCTTGAAGTACCTATGAATCTACAGTCTTATAGAAACGACAGTCTCTGACCAATTCAACAGAATGTTTATACATCGTTTCTTATTTTAGGTGCTCAGAGCCAATAATAACCTCTTTTTTATATTTACTAATATATCTAAATATCTTTGCAACTTCTGCTACTGTAATAGAAAAACGCTGGGTAGGTACATAAACAATTTATCAAATAATAAATTGCTTATCGGTATAATTTACAGTTACCGATATAAAATTGGGATAGCAATGATTTGGCAAACCATTCATATTCAACAGCTTTTGTATCTAAGCAATAACCAGTGAACACGAAAATAATTCGATTTTCTCATCGCTCGGTCAACCTGACAATATTATTGAAAACTATAAATATACATATATGATGTATATATATAACTGGAGATGTCAACCCGATATTGGCTAAAAGTATATACCATTTTGATCTGTGTTATCAAGTAATTTGGAGGGTACATACCATATCATTTAGTATATATTTATTTATATTTTAAACTTACACGACATAACATCATTGACGTGTTAAAGTGTGTACAAACTTATTTAAAAAAATTAAATCATTTATCATTATTTATTATAATCGAAATGTCAACCGTACGAACAACGTGTATTTTGACAGTTAAAAAAAAACCACGCCATTGTCATCATCATCTGCCTAGCCTTTTCCCAATTATGTTAGGGTCGGCTTCCAGTCTAACTGGATGCAGCTGAATACGAATATTTTACATGTAATCTATCCGAATAACTGTTATTATTTATTATGCTGTGACTATTGTGACTGTGTGCCTATTATCATTCCAACTATTCTCGTTCTTACTGTTTTCTGTGTGTGTTGCTCAATATAACTGAGTACTATTAGCAGACTTGACTTTCATTTCTCTGCCTATTACACACTCCTGATAAGTACTATAAATTAATCACAACTTTTATATTATATTATTACATTTAAAATTCACAATACGTTATAACATAGAATTATTATCTAAAATACCATATCGAATCTATGTCAATTTATCGTTTGAACTTTCTGTTAAACTGAACCAAAAGGATCATAGTAATATATTTGAAAAAAATCCATCATGGGTATTCTGAACGTACTTAGCTCTCCAAATAGAAGTCTCAAGACAACAAAAGGAATGTTTATATATTAGTCTCCGATCTAGGCATGTCTGCCCTCTTATTTATTAAACTTTATGCACAAGTAAAAAACTGTGCAAAGGCGGACTTTAATTCCTTGGGCATTTTCTACCAGTCTACCTTAGGGCTGCACATTAGATACACAAACATCATTAAGACCAACTTGGCTAAGTCCTCCCACCTGCCGCACGTGAGATCTAGACCGACACCAGGCCAGTGACCGACCAGCAGTATTATTTTTATTGCCATCAGTTAAATTTTTCCTTTAACGTTTTATTTCTACTTAACTTGGTTCATTTCACGACCAACGAGGACGAAACGAAAAACGAGGTTAACCTACACTACGTCATCTGGAATCACTAAGTTTCATTTTTGTTCATTATACTACTCTTTGCTATTATTGTATTCTTAAATATTATTTTAAAGCAATGTGCTTTGTTCATTTTTTTTTAATGTTATAATTGAAAAACCATTTCGAGGAATAGCATTACTGATCATTACGGACTAATTAATTATGAAAACTATTCATATTATGTTGATGTTTTTTGATAAAATACGATTGACCTTCTTTGTCCTTCAAATTACGTCGGCTTTGGCCGTACAGTTTTGTATAGTTACCTCAGAAAATAAAAAGTAAGGGGCAAGTATTGTCTACGATCTATCAAATGTCAAATTATTATAAATGGCAAAAATGTAAACATTCTTGTTTACATCTCTTTACATACATTATTTCACCACTCGCCAATATTTAATATATTGGAAGAGTCATGGAATACAGGAAGTGCTTTGTTCCAACTTGCAGCAATAATAGTAATAATGTCGCCGCGTGTGTCATCATGTGTCATCATCATTCTATTTCTAAGTCACCGCGTCGATTGTTCTAGTGACTACAGAGAGTAGTATATAGTCCTTGGAGGACACTTACTCATAAAAAAACCATTTGTAAATAAATACGCTAAGATAGGATTGGAATATTTTTTTTTTTTAAATAACTATTGGGCCAATCATCAAAATATTGAAATTCTCAATTGCTCTAAATTTTCAAAATATAAAATCTAATGGTTAGAAATTTTGGCCAATCCCCATTGGTTCAATGATTATCACGTAGTTAACATAGTCAAAACATCCTAATTATCGTCTTTTAAAAGTCAAGTGTGAACAAAATGTTACATAATAATATCTAGAAGTATTTCAATACGTAACCTATCAATTTAATCATCGTATCTAATGGAATTTCGTTTTGATCTAAAAGAGCCTCTAAGAGACTTACCGACTCCAGCTACTTTTTATTTCCAGGAAAGGTTCTCGAAGTTCTTACAGCAGGTTGAGGTTCCATAGTTCCAAAGCTCACATAGTAATTAGCAGCACCGCAGCTCCGATTTCAGAGGCGTCATCGGCAGCGCGATATTATGATTATGGTGACAGTGAATTGCGACCCGTCGACCAACGGCTTCCAGAAGATCGTCAAAAGCTCCAACATCGATCATGAAAATAGCAAAATAAAATGTATTAGCAAGCTGTTTTAAAAGGCTAGAGAACAATCCCACTTCTGATGTTAGCGGAATAAAGTATAATCTATCTTTAAGTATATACATATTAACCCCAATAGTAATTTAATATGTGTAATACCTATGAATATGGTATTTAAGGAAAGGATTCTATAAATAAAGCACAGAAAGACAAGACCAAATATTTATTCAATTAAGGCTTGTCAGCAAATAATCAGAAAGCTAGTCGTCCGTTCCAAATCTAGGTCCTCGTGGAGAAGAAGGACAAGAAACTCCACGGAAACAGTATTAAAGTATTCTATCAACAATTCCTTATATTGCCACACATTTCTAATATTAGCAATATTGGCCATATTATAACATATACAGAACACCATAGTTATCAGCAATAATCTATATAATAATATCAATTAACTTACGTGACATCTGGTCGATCTATTCCGCATAATAACGTCACTAGTACTAATCAACTGAACATCTATAGACCGGAGCTCCGTCCTGGTCAACGTCTTGAACAAGAATCATCCCTGCCACTCAGAGCTCCCCTTTTATAGTCGTGAACAAATAACTTTGACGTTTCCATCTACCGTCATTTAAAATATCAACGACATTGAAGGTGGATATCCGTTGGGAATACTTATGATAATAATAACAATATCTATAATTAGTATAATCTATCACGCGCGCAATTTTCTTTTCACGTCATATTGTTAAAACCTTAGGTTAAAAATAAAAACAAGAAACTTGTAAACAAGTAAAAAATCTAAAATGAGTGAATCTAGCGACGACGAAGTTTATTTGACGCCAACAGAATTGACTGAAACTGTAAAAAATGCGCAAATGAGCTTTCTCCCTCAAAAATCACGCGAGAAGTATTTGAAACAGTACGATATGTTTAACACGTGGCGACTAGCTATAAAGGAGCCAAAACTTTATCAGAAAACGTTTTGCTGGCATATTTTATTGAATTATCCGAGACCAAGAAATCAAGCACTCTACGGAGTACGTATTCAATGCTAAAAGCAACAATAAAGATGAAAAAAAAACATATATATAGACACCTATCTTAGATTAGTGGCATTTTTAAAAAGAGCCTCATCATTTCCTCGCTTAGGTGGGATGAAAAGTTACGTGTTGCACTCGAGTGCAAAGATTTTTCACCTCGTGCCCTTTTGATTCCCTCGCTAACGCTCAGGATTCTAATTTTTGAATCACTCGCTGCGCTCGTGATTCAATTTTAGAATCATTCGCTTGATCGGTCATCAAAATTGAGCACGCGGTTAAAAAGCAACTTTGCACTCTTGTATAACAAATAACTATTAATGAGGTAGACAAATCTAGTGGCCGAATAATGATACTGGCATTGGATATATACCTTGTCGTGTAGACCCCGTTGACCTCCTAACATTGACCTTAAATGACTTTCAACTACTAAAACACTTATGAAGAGTTTAAGATTGTCCTATTTTTAGCACAATAGCAACAGCTTACAATGCGAGTAAGGCCTTTTGTAGTATAAACGATGTAATTTGTTCACAAAACGAACCAGTTGAAGCGTGCCGCAGTGCCCGCAGTCCATACAATGACTCTGTACACCGACTTCGTACTAGAAATGGAAAAGAACCGCGATTTCAAATGTGAAGGTTCCTTTGATCTAGAGCTATAGTCCAATCATCAGTTTGTTCATATTTGAATAAAAGCAAAATATATATATCTGATTCCTGATTTTAATCTAACTACAAAATGCTATATCGTTTGTTGTGTAGGTATCTACGAATATCTGCACTTTTCAACAGTTCAACCATTTTCATTGCTATAGATAGAACAACTAATTCAAGGCAATGAAACCTATAACTTTGTAAAAAAAACTAAAGATTCTGCGATTGTGATGTATGGAACTAATCATTTGTTACAAGACTCCACCTCACCAGCACCAGTCAACTCGAAACTAAAAACCAACCCAAACCTGCCAATTTAAAAATTTGCATTACGAAACTATGTACCTAGTTGCGCAAACTTAGTTATTCATTGATAGTTTCACGGTATAAGAAAATAATGTTTGAAGACGGCCTTATTGCCAGAGGCATTTTCTACCAGCCAAGCTTACGGGATTTTTAAATATGAGAACGATGTTTCTTTACGTTCGTCTTTTAACTAAAATCGCTCTTCGTTCCTCCATTGCACCAGCTCAACGTGGGCGCTAACCAGTCTAGCTACAGAGCAATCACGCACAAATAGATTCGTCATTAACTCCGAAACAGCACGAAATAAGGAAGCCCATACAATTGTCTCAAGGTGTCTGCGGTTAGCTGGGAATGGACCATGATTACTCCTGGTCCTAGGAGGCGAATGTCCAGTGTTGGAGTGGGTGTAAAGGCGACTGGAGCTAAATTAGGATAGGCTATAAACACCTAACGACCGTGAAAACCAGGTTCTACAAGATTAAAATTGAAAACTCAAAATAAAAGTTGAATAAACTAGATTCTCCCCGTGACTTTGTCCGCGTGAAAGTTCACCCCATTCACCCTCTTAGGGGTGGAATTTCGAAAAACCCTTTCGGCCCTGATTAATTTGCAGGATTTAACTAAAATTGGTCTTTTGTCCTTTTCTTAATAAAATAGAAAGAAAAAGATGCACTGAACTTAAATTTAGTTTAGTTTGTGAATAACAGAACCGGCAGCATAGACTGGTCAAGAATCAAGAATTAGTTTTTCACGAAGGTGGAATGCAATAAACTCAATGGTTGTTGTTTTATTAAATCACTTCGTGATAAATTGTTGAGATAGTCCATCTCTATTCTAACTCCTCCGCCGTTCACTTGTACCTTGTTGTTGGTATTTGTATTCGGGTACCTACAGAGAAAAGGCTAAAATATTCATTCACTTCGCGCCGAATAGTCGTATGTGCCGAATAATCTTCAAAAGAACCATTTTCCGTAATATTAAAATTTCCGATCAAAGATCATTGGGCACATCATTGTATGAACCCACGCTGTACAGAAATGCAATAGGGTGGTGGTGGTGGGTGGTGGGTGGGTGGGTGTTGGTGGAATAGACAAATTAATGTGTGTACTGTCTGTTAGGTCAAAAAAATGAAAGTGTATTTTTCCAAATGTATTGTATACAGTAGATACAGTATATATACATATATTTTTAACAACATTTAACTACCTACTTAATCACGTATTATTATTTACTTTTAATTGTTTTGCGCCATTAATTATTACTGTTAACTAAACATTTTTTTTGGGAAAAACAAAAAAGTTTTTTTTAACACGTTCAACGCGACAAACTTCTGACACGTCCCGAGTTTATTTTGCTCGTCCGTGCCTTACGGCCGCTGTATATCCCGTACCCTTCCTGATAAGCGTTACGGCCGGTATAAACATCGATTTTTTATTGACCTGGTTCATTTTTACTCCAATAGTCAAACAAAAAAAAATACATGAAATTAAAAGTGGGCAATTATTGATCGAAGGGTATATAATATGACATAACAAGTTAAATCTAGTTTGGTTGTTGTACGCAAGTTTTCACAAACCGGGTCAGATTACGCCCAATGACTTTTCAGCAGTTATTCAGACGTCCCTCAATCATCAGATAATTCAATTAGTCCAATCTTTTACCGCCAAAGACTAAATTGTGGCAATCAAGGACTATTGAATGTCGCATCCTCTGTACTGGAATTAGCTGCAGAGAGCGTTGATCGTGGAATTGGGGAAGCCTTTGTGTGTAAGCGGTAGGTGGGTTGGATCGGAGCGGTTCTTATAATTTACGTGTCGTTACTCGTAAAGATTAAGTACAACTGGTAAATGTTGCACTCTGTTCTGTCAATAACAACATTAGGTTTATTCTTTAATAGTATTTGTCTTTTTACCTCGTCTGATGTGCGTGAGAGTGAGAGAGAGAGCAGACTTATGAGTTGTAGGTCATGGGTTCGAACCGTCCGGTCAACGCCAGTGGCCTGACATTGACCTCTGCTCGCATTTATAAATGTACTGAACTATCTACTCTGAGCAATGAACTATCTGCTCTGAGCAGTGGTGACCCAGTGATAACTGCCGCGACTTACGAGTTGTAGGTAATAGGTCGTAGGTTCGAGCCCAGATAGGCGCTTTACTTTGTGTTAATCATTGCATCACTACTGCTCTAAAAAAAAATCATTTATTTGCATATAAGCTCCCATTAAAATAGATGGACAAACTTTTAGAAATCATTCAGACCACCAAAATAAGAACGATGGCAAAAAAATATATAAGAAAAACGCATAGATACTTACAAGAAAAATAATCAGCTAACAAAAATACACTAATGTGTTACCTAGTTTATTATTTTAAGTCAAAATAAAATCACTTTAATCAGTGTTTTTTTTTGCTTGGATATCTTTGGTTAGATGAAATTGAGCGCTGTGTTAAAATTTGTCCATTTATTTAACGGGACCCTGTATATATATAAGGTACAGAAGGTAAAATGTACAGAATTATTATCTTATTCTGCCTTTAATTTCGGCGTACAAATATAAATTAAGGTTACATATTTTATTGAAACATCAAGAAGAAACCGGCATGTCCTAGAAATATAAGTCCAATGCCTAGAACCAAAAATTTGAGGACATGTGCCATCTACCAATACGCACTGTGTCCGCGTGGTGGATAACGGCCAACTCACCGAGAGGTGGTCTGAGTCCCAGCAGTGAACGTGTAATAAACACGCCTGCCCAACCCTTCAGGGAGTAGGTAGGTACAGGCGTGATGTTAGGTGACGTTGAGTTATGAGATGGCAATAAGTATCTTTAACGATTTGTTTCATCTTTTACAGACTACCATTGGATTTGGAGATCGAGCAATAGATGAAGAATGTCCAGAGTCAATATTTCTGTTCATAATGCAGGTAAACTTGGTTTTTCTTATCAGAAAGGGAGACGCTACTGCTAATTCTCTTAACATAGGTAATATCTAAGCTGCCTTTTTGTCACCCTAATGAGTGTAAAAGCTTTGGTTTCCTAAGAAAGCGGTGAATGATCGGTCCAAATACAGAGCGTTGTTGACTGGTAGGTACCTAACAATTTATCGATGTTCATGAAGGCCATTAAAATATTATGATGGAACCGCTTTCCTACCACAACTTTAGGGAATGCCATGATCTGGTAACCACAACGTATTTTTATCTATCATAGTTCAATGTGGTCTAAAAGTACCTACCCTTAATTATGAATAGTAATGTGATGACTTAGTAAATAAGAATGGACAGTAGGGAAATCATATTCAGTATCTATTGAACAATTATGTATTACAGAACATACATTACATAAATATTTATTTACTACAGTGAAGGTCGCTCATTGTTAACTGGAATAATAGAAATCGTGTATTTATGACACTTTGTAACAGACTGATGATGGTAAATAATTACTGGTTGTATTTAATGTTACAGCAATCAGCGCCATCTAGTTTAATTAGACAGAAAGTGTGAAAGTGTGTTACTAAGTTTTGACCCTAGATGGCGCTAGTTGTACCGAACTATAGTCAATGTCTGCTCTAAGATGTCAAAAGGAACTCTATGCTATGGAAAATGGGAATGGTTAATAGAAGGGCTATTTAGTGTATGTGTTACTTGATAAAGATAAGTATTTAACATTCCTAAGGGCCAGGGAGGCAGAGGGCACCAGCCCTCCCACCACCACCACCAGCGCTATCTTCTACCTTTTGCATAGAAAGGGACCTACTATTTCAGTCTCATGTTATTGGTCGATACGAACTATGAGTTGGTTGGTATTTTAACTTCTTTAATCTTGCAGTTAATCCTGGGCACTGGTCTCTCAGGCGTGCTGACTTGTGTGGTCTACGCTAAGTTGACGAGACCAGAGAAACTCTCCCGGGATGGTGTTGGATTCAGCAAGAAAGCTGTGGTAAGATAAACAAATGAATGAATATTTCTGACTGACCGTCTCCTTGACTATTCAAAAGTACCTGTAAATGGTTTAATTTAAATAAATGCTTTGAGTTTGAGTTAGTTCATTTCTCTGCCTCTTCCTGTATTGGAATCACCTTCCATTTATACCTACTAGATGCAACCGAATTATAAAATGTAACCTCGTAGATCCTACATCTAATCGATAAGGTACCATTTTCTGACATTTGACTAGTGATCACCAACCAAAACGATGGTATATGCTGCTGATTTGTTTCTAAATAATGATATACCGTAAGCACTGTGGCGGCATCTACACCGCCACATGCAAACTACGCACTACACTGACGTCACGCAAAATCCTGCATCGCGCAAGCAGAGTTTGCCGCGCAACTAGCATATATACAACATCCCGACATAAATCTCTGGCAGTAGCCCACCAGACACAACACCCGTCTAGTCGGAGGATCCTCCCTTTTCTATGGAGGATCAGTGAACTATTCATTCAGTTCCTGATACCTCGATAGCACTATCATTAAGTTAAAGATGTCCAAAGATGCATTTTGGGTCGCCACACAGCACACAACAGCCCTTTTATCATTCTTATTCCTATACCTTTCAGATCAGCATGCGCGACGGCCGTCTCTGCTTGATGCTGAGGGCGTGGGACCTCAACTACGACCACATCATTAGCTCTGAGTTCACAGCACACTTTGTTAATACTTACAGGTGATGCATATTATGTATTGTACTAACTTATTGGTTTAGAAACTTTTAAAATATCTTTAAGATTTTTTTAAGCAGTCGGTGCGTTTTAATCTTCGCAATCTAATTTAATGAAAACGTAGATGGATGATGGAAGGCGAGTAAATTTTGATTGAATACAGCAATCATCCGTGATTTTGATATCATCTAACAAGAATAGAGGAATTCGACCCATACTTGATGAGTAAAATATGGTTGGTAGGCCCCTTAAAAGGTCGACCAATGACCTGGTGAAGGTCGCGAGGGAGCCGCCGATGTGGCGACGGATGCTTATGTCCTACAGTGGATGTTTTTTTAGCTAAAATGATAACGATGAAAGTGAAAATAATACCTTCGTTAGATTCTCATTCTTTACACTACATTGAAGATACCTTGTCCATTGCCGTTTCAGAACCAAGGAAGGCGAAGTGATCCGTTACTACGCGCGCAGCCTGACCCTGCAACAGCGTCAATTCCTCCTCTGGCCGATCACGTTGGTGCACGTCATCGATGCTACCAGCCCGCTGTTCGGGTACACGCCGGATTTGATCGCTCATAACAGGTAAGGATATTATGTGGCAGTAACTTTATTAATTTGATTGGAGAATTAGTTGTTTTCTTATACCAGAGGACCCAGAGTAATTATTAGGTATGAACAGCAGCTTGTAATTATTAACTACCTCGTCTTCTCTGTAGGTAAGTGCGAATGCTAAAGCCAAGCATCTTCTTGGCTCACTCGTTATCATATACCTCATCCACCGCTTTCCATCTGGCGAGGTCGTCATCGAGGTCAAAAGTCCTGGTTACGATCCCTGGGTTGAAATTCAGAGTGTAGCAAGCCCAGAGACTAGATTTTTACCTGCCCCCTACGAGGCTAATATCACAAATGGCGTCATGTCAGTGTAGGTACTATTCATCTCTAATCTTTCGGGAAATAGATAATGATGCTGTATTCATTGTTTCTCCGTAAGGTAAAGCCTCTTATTTCATAAAAGGAACGACCATTACTCACTACGATTACTTCCTATCTCGGCGATGTTTAGAAGTCAACCATTACAGACTAATACCACCATTTTAGCACACCTTTACCAAATACGATGAAATTATCTCTACTATTTACTTTGTTTAGTGTTAAATAAGACCGACTAAAATGTTTAAATGTACCGTGCATTCGCGACTTATTTGCCAAAAATGTAAACAAATATGAATTAATGGAAAAAGAACTTTAATTCCTACACAACAAAGTTCAGTTTACGCTACAACCTCAAACATTTTTATAACTTTGTCAATAGTGTTGGTCACTCTGAAATCAACTTAATTTTCATTGAAATAAAGTTGATATTTAACTTGAAATAGGGTAAGGGTGTGCAGCACTTCGTACTTTTACCATAGGTATGTCTAAATCATCATCATCATCATTTTAGTCTGGAATCACCCACTGCTGGTTATAGGCCTCTCCTTTTGTCTGCCATACTTCCCGGTTCCGTGCGTCCCTCATACAGATGTTTCCCGACTTTGTCGACATCATCAACCCAACGCGCTTTAGAATGACCCGGATTTCTTTGGCCTTACCTTGGCTACCATTCGGTCACAGCTTTACTCCATCAGCGATCTCTTCGTCTAACTAGATGTCCTACCCAACTCCAACAATTAAGGCGCATTGCGCTGTCTCTCGACGTCGCTCGACGTCGTAGACGTTCGACCGACGACGGATTTCAGTGTTACGCAATCGGTCTAGTAGGGTTATGCCAAGCATGGCTCGCTCCATTGCTTGTTCCATATCAAATACTGGTATCCAGCTGCATCCGGTTAGACTGAAAGCCAATCCCAACATAGTCTGGACCTTTTCCCAACTATGATGGTGTCGGCTTGCAATCTAACATCTAACGCAAACAAACCTTCTCTTCCACAGTTACGAGATCACAGTAAGTCTGAAAGGCGCCTCGGCATCCATGGGCACTTTCACTCAGAGCCAGACGTCGTACCTGCCCAAGGAGGTCGCGTGGGGCTACCGGTTCCCTCCTGTCGTGAAGTGAGTGAGGTTTTGATGTAGGCTTAGCTGGAAAGTCCTATGTCGAGCTTTGGACTGGTATTTGTATGATGGAAGGGAATAGACAGTACAGACAAGCAAAGTAGTTACTTTTTGACATCAGCAACACTGTTTAAAGTACAAACTTTACTTTGCTTGTAGTATACCTTTTAAGACTAGTGAATGCGTTAGCAAACTGAGTTCGAAGAGTAGGAATCATATATCTGTTATTTCCACAGCACTCAAAGCTCGCAAATGTTGCTTGACGAAAGAACTATAATAGGAATTGTACTACTTACAGCTCAGAAAGAGGTGGCGAGATGATGTATGGGTCCGTGCCCAGAAGTGAGACAGCAAATATAAAAGCTAGCAATACAGTCTTATCTCATGGAGAAGGATTACTAGTCTAAACGATACAATTTATTTTACCTATTTATTTAAGTATGCATACACACGTCACGTTGCAGTATAAAACTGATTTACACCCGTCAGCTCACACATCAGGTCCAGTTGAAAACCAGCGTCAGGCACTTGTTGTCTGGCATTTTTGCTAACTAGGTCTTTTTAAAATCAACTGTACCCTACATTTAAGTTCAAGTACTCGTCAAAATGTAGGGAACAGCTGTTTTTTTTGCGATTTCATGTTTGGTACCATAGTAAGAGTTATCATAATGATGAGTACATTATGACCTCCTAAGAGGTTAATAATGTTTTAAAAATAACTCTGTGTAACAAACTTAATTATATCCATTCCTGTTCTTAAAGATAATATATCCCACTTACCGTATCCACAGAATTCGTGAACAGTATACGTAAAGAGTTTTCAGGTACGACTCGCACAAGCAGAAGTACGTGATCGAGCACAAGAAGCTGGACCTGCTGGAGCCTGTCGATACTCCTTCCTGCTGCGCTAGGGATGTTTATAGAACGTAAGTTTTCTTGCACAATAACTCTTGATCATCCAATCAATCACGCAAGCCAAGATAAATACACGACCAACAGTCCAACACGATCAGTCTGGCACCTCTAAAACCCATAGAAAAAACAGTTCCATTTGGGGTGAGCAAACCTGATGATTTATATGTTCTTTGATTTTCCACGTTTAAAAAAGACTTTTATCCTGCAGTACAGTAACAAGCTATTAGATAAATAGAAAATGCTGATTGTACTTCACAATTCTAACGCAGCTCATATTATATTACGGAATGAGCTTATCAAAACATTGCTGTGGGAGGCTGAGGAGTCACCAATGTAAATCTTCCCTCATTACGCAAGTCCTAATTCTTCCTTTTTCAAGAATACATCTTAATTTTGATATCCCAGGTCTACCCCACTGAAGATGCAGCCATCTCCTACTCCTGGGACACCAGGCGCCTTCAGTGAGACAGTCTCAGGCTTCCATCTTGAAAGAACTTCGTCTTTTAGAAAAAACAATAATAACAATAAATCTTGAAAAAATTAAAAAAGTTGCACCTACATGTGTATGTAAAGATATTTTTAACCGACTTCAAAAAGGAGGAGGTTCTCAATTCGAGTTTTTTTTATTTTTATTACGCGATATCTTATATTGTAAATCGATTTCAAAAAATCTTTTTTTAATGGATATGGCTCAGGCAGGGGTCCCATATAAATTTTATTAACTTTGCTTGGGTAGTTTTTGAGTTAGCTTAATAATACGTAGTTTTGTCACTTTATATTGATGATGCTCGTATAATTTTTACTTTGTAGTGTTTTTTGGAAGTCAGTTTTTTTTTTTATAAAAAGTTTTTATTTCTCGCTTTTTTACCCGTTAATAATATATCTAAGTTACGATAGTCTAATGTCAACTGGCTCACCGCCTTTCACTAAATATTGCTTTTTCCGATACAGGGACGGTAATTATTGAGGAGTTCTCCTAGTAAGAACCAGGAGAACTGGAGCTGATGAAATAGGTCTACAATTGACGGATAAATCTATGAACATACATAAAAAAAACATACCTACATAAAGTCGAACATAATTATAACCTCCTCCTTTTTGGAAGTCAGTTAGTGAAAAATAACTTTAATTTCTGAAGTCGGTGGCAAACAACGAAAATGCGAACTCAACGACACCGAGTTCCGAAATTAAAGTTATTTTTCACTTTCACAAAAAAAAATCCAAAAAAAAAAACAATCGACTTCCAAAAAAGACACTTCTCTTTTTTGGAAGTCAGTTGTTTTTTTTTTTGTAATATTTTTTATGTATATTAGAAATAATTGAAAGAGATTATTAATATAAGTACATATAAGTTTAAGTAATGTGGAAAAAATAAAATAAAGTAAGGTATCAAAATGAAATCAGTCCGACACAGCCCGAATAATTGCCAAACTGAAGTGGCAGGCCGATGGGGCTGAAAGGTTCTGGAGTGGCGACCGCGTACCGGAAGACGTAGCGTTGGAAGGCCTCTCACAAGGTGGAACGATGACCTTGTAAAGGCCGCAAGAATCTGCTGGATGCGGGAAGCACAGGACCGGTCGATGTGGCGATGCTATGCTTGCGAGTATGTCCAGCACGTCAGCACGTCTTTCGGCTGAAATGATGATGAATGCACGCAAGTCGCATGTGAAGTGCTTGAGAGCGGTCGCTAGGTGTACCTTTAATATGAACCATAGGAAACGGTTCTGGCAAAGTAAAGAAATAATGTTTGTAATTGTCATCTGGATAGAAAATTTTGTATTCCATTGTACGTAAATAATTGTCAGTATTATTGGTAATAATTCACAGCTTCTCGAGGTGTCTCATCATTTCAGCCGAAAGACGTCCACTGCTGGACAGAGGCATCCGAGGTGTCTAAGTTCTTGAAATTATATATTTTTTCATATTAAAAAATGTGGTTTCAATTTATTTTGTAAGTCCAAATCAAATTTCAGCAGGTAGACCTTCATACTTTTATAACATTTGATTTAAATCAGTCAAGATATTGACTGACAAAAACTGCAAAGGACACAGTGACATAAAGAATACCACTGATGCAGATGCCGCAATCAGCGTGGCCACCTACTGGGCAATATAAAACATAGAAGAACGATACGAAACGAAGAACAAGAAGGAAACATAATAGTCTACCTACTCTAAACAGGATTTGAAAGGACACAGATATTGCATGAAAGAACAAGCCCATTTGTGACCATGAAGCATGCAATCTAACAATCATCGGCTAAAATTATTATCAACTTGTGTCTTCTTTCTAATCTCAATATAACATTGCACGACTTTTAATACGAAGCATTAGAGAGTGCTTTACGATCGATTTTTTTTGCCTCTTTTCTGCAACTGTTTCTATTCTTAATTTATATACCAACCTACTTAATTATATACAATATAATGGAAATTAATTCTGTACTTTTCCAAAATTTACTGAATGCAGTAGAAACGAAAAAAACATCATAATATTTAAAAAAAATCCAGTCAATAAAGTGTCCTGAAAACATTGTTGTCAATAATTGAGTAAATTTTTTTAATAAATTCTTTTCAGGGAGGATCCCTATAGAAAATGGCTCTTTTATTCAAAGTGTTCAAATATAATAATAAAAAACTAACTAATATAATATCTATAGTTTTTTATACGATCAAATGAACATTATCAGTCATGCACTTTTGGATTAAATTTATTTATTTACTGACTCTAATTACCTTCTCATATCATAAATTCCAGTCAACGCCCCATAAAGATTTCTAGGCCATAATTAGAACAAAACAACTAGTACATAATATATAATATTTGTTTCTTATCTCAACTAAAGGTGTGCGTCTTATCTCAAAAGATAACTATTGTACCGAGCAGTACCTTACCTCTAGCTTACAAGTGTAAGACATTCCAAATCAAGTCAATATTTTGATGTAATAAAAGTATTAATTTTAACGAGTGCAAGTAAAGTGTAGTGAAATTGATTAATTAATTCTGTGGATAAACATAGATATTGGAAGATGTCATAGAGAGAAAAATCTATGGGTTTGCAAGAAAAATTATAGTGAAATTGGAACAACAGAAAAACGTGATAACTACAAATATTACCTACTTTTTTTTTCTTTGTCTGGCAGGAAATACTTTAGTTTACAAGAACAGAAAAATGCTATTGCAACGTTAAACTTTGCAATGGAGCTAATATTATAATCTAAGATTCCAAGTCATTATTTTATAGATATATGTTTAAATACAGTGATTCAATGAATGCATACATGCCCAATAATATTAACGGAATAAGCTTCAAGTACTTAAACAAAACGTTTAAAATAATAATCTTTAACATTATCCTCTGAAAATTACCAAGTAACACTTCAAATTAAATTCACCATTAAAAATGCAGAACCTTGAAGTTAACAAACTGAACTTCAATGAAAGTGATTCCAGACGAGGCAGTCGAGCTAGAGTCATCGAAAGTGAGTCAAGACGAGGCAGTCGAAGCAGAGCATTAGAAAGATCCCTTAGCTACTCCGAAGCCATAGGAAACGGCTCAGGCAGATCCTCAATAGAAATCCCTAACATCGTTGACTCAGACGTTTACGCCAACGAAGAACTGAAAAAACACTACAGAATTTCACAAACTTACGTTGAAGGAAAAGAAATAGCTTTCCCGTGGGTAGTCGCAAATGTAGATACAAAGAATTGTCTAAGAATCCCTATAGATGAGGCTTCACAAGATTCTTCTATATACTCTAGTGAAGATGAGCAAATTGATCGAGGTTTGGTCATGACTATAGATGTAGGAGACATAAGCACGAGTCCTAAAGATTCTGACGTGACAAAGCCATTGTCGGAGCGTTCAACCTTACCGATAGCAAGTTCAAGTGTTGATACAAACACAAATCATATTTATGATACAATTGAGATGGCTGAAAGTATCGAGAGTCCTGACAGCATATTTGATGGAAGGGACACTACTTTTGGACCATCAGCTCATGGGTATTCTACTCCTTATAGTAGGAGGAAGAAGAGGAGGACTCATCGGTAAGTTTATTGACGGAGGTTTTATAAAAACCTTTTACTTTCAGCGTGGGTAGTATTACATACCTACCACTTAAAACTATATAATTTGTAGAACAAATAGGCATACACGTACAATAATAAAAATATCCTATAAAAACAAATAAAAGCATCACAATCACACAAGAAGATTGATCAGGCTCCATGCATGTGTGACACAAGAGTTTAGTGGTGGTCCAGTCGTAACGGCCCCGACTCATGAGTTGTATGTACAGACACCAGCACATCAAGTTACTACAATCTGTCAAATTTCTTTAATAGATTTTCAACTTTATCGCTAAAGCATAAGGTTCAAAGTTAATTGGGAAAATATGACAGTTTCGGGTAGCTTGATGAGCTGGCGTCTGTACATCATGGATTCGAACCCAGGCAGGCGCTTTACTTTGTGTAATTTATTTCATCACAACTGCTCTCAAAAACGGTGTAGGAAAACATCGTGAGCAACCCAAAATGTCCTAGAACCAAAACTTCGAAGACGTGTGACATCTATCAATCCGCACTGGGCCCACGTGGTGGATTACAGCCCACTCCCTCTCACAGAGCGGAGGCCTGTGTCCCAGCAGTCGGAACATTATATGCTGATTATGCAACAAAAAAAAACATCACAATCACAAAAAGTCCTTCTAGATGCTTCTATTTACAAGTCGGGGCACTTGAGGCTCATTGATTTCTATATTAATTTGGTCTGTAGCTTTAGATCCAATATCTAACTGATAATAATCTGCAGGATTGTCCACAAAAATGTGCACAATTTATTATTATTATCAGTCCGAACCTAGGCTAATGGTATCAATACACTAAACTTGATACCATCATATCTGATAATCGTAAGCCTGCAATAAATATTGTAATAATTCTTCGCATTACAGTGCGTGCCACGTAAGAAGAGACTTGACACACCACGTGGTCTGACATGCGCAGAACACGATTTTAGGTATCTTTAGCGGTATGAGGTCTGAGTGCGGGACGGGACCGGACGTCATAGGGGCGGCGGAAAGAGCGGGGGGGTCATGTCTCATCTTTCGTGGCACGCATTGTACTTCGAAGTAAACATTTATGAATGTGTTTTATATTCATGGGGGTATTATATGAATATTTACTCTAGCTTTTACAACGGTAGTATTATCTACTGCTCCGATGGTCTCGTGGTTGTAAGCGCGACTGCTGACCATGGAGTCCTGGGTTCGATTCCCAGATTGGAAAAAGTGTTATTGGGTTTTCCACAAGGAATTTCTTAGTAACAACCCGGAGTTTGGAAGTTGGTGGTTTAATACCCCCGTGCCTCGGAAAGCACGTAAAGTCGTTGGTCTTGCGCCTGATTTCTCCCCGGTCGTGTCAGATTTCTGTCCCATCGGAATTTGAGAGTAAAGGAACGGGGAGTGCACCTGTGTTTACGCACACACTTGTACACTATAATATCTCTTGCGTACCTGGCTAATCTCCGTTCAGATTGGCCACCGTGACCGAATCGGTCGGAAGGCTATTGTTATTATTTTTACGTCTCTTGACATTACTCGGGCTACCCTTGGGTCCCGGACCTTTATTATTATTACTTTGTCAGTCTCTACTACGCCCAAATTAAATCAATCATACCTACCTAGGACATGTCCTTCAATTTTGTAAAATAACGAGCATTCAATTCCCTGAATCTTATCGATATTAAGGTGAATCATGAATTAAGATAAGATAGTAGGTAGGTACTCGTATTTCTAAGATTACTGAAAAGTATTGGAATAAAATTCTAATGACTGAATCATTTTGTTTACAATAACATAATTATCAGCCGATAACTGTTCAATCTTTAAACATGTTCCTCCCAATTCCAACTACAGTAACTATTCAATTAAGGAGTTTGTACGGTAACACCAAGCCTGGCAGTGTACTGATGAAATAGCCATCAGAGTGGCGGTAGTTTAATGCTCGTCGAGTGCACTCCAGGGTAGTCAGCCCCCTTACCACCTTTTTTTTTTTTTTTTGAGGAAGGGAAATCATCAAATGACTCCTCCCGCTCTGGGTGGAGCGGAAGGGAGTGTCAGACTCTTACTGACTAAAACCCACCCGTGTTCCTTCCTTAGCCCTTTATGTTCCGGGCCAGCGGTAACCCTTTCGGACAATCCCGCTGGCCCGGCAGGCTTCGGCCCTAACGGGCCCCTTCATTTCATGCTGACATCTCTTTGAGGCGCGCGTGGAACACGTACGCGCCGTCCGGCACGGGCCTGGTCCTGATCGGGCGGTGAGCTACCCATTACTCTCCGCCCGCAGGCCCGGCCCCCTTACCACCTTGGCTCGCTCATATTTAAGGATGGCATAAACTATTCCTATTTAGTTTGAAATGACTCGACAAGAAAATTTGCAGACCAGACGTCAAAGCAGGCAGGCTTTCCACCCTCATAACGTTATCACTATTACCACGAACAAAAAAGAAATGGAATTTGTAACCCTAGCGATTATTTTCATTGTGTTGTATCCTATCGATAATCTGTGAACATCGTTGTGGGCTTCAATATACTTTTGGTTTCGGAGCGTGAGAAACCTTTTAAATAATAAACTTAACTGCTCAGGATTTTTACTGAGGATAAAAATGAAAATACGTGCTGCCGATTTGGAGGCGACTTTTATTCTGTTTTAAAATGTGATACATCGCTCATCCGGTGGGCACAGACCGCTGAGCTTGCAACAGATATCTAGTTGCTGGAATGTTACATGTACTAATCTAAAGCAGACGGGTGAGGGGTATTCATAACTCCTCCGACCCTAAGAGCGAAATTATCGGAAGGTTCGATTTGAGAGTCTTTCCGACAATTTTGCCACAAAAATAAACATTTCGGCGATTTTAGCCATATTATATAAATCAAAAATATAAGAAAACTGAAAATGACTAAACCTAAAGTAACGTATCCTAAATTTTCACTGAAGCTAAAGTCTTTCTTTTCATTCAAAACACTTTGGATCACTTCACTATGCTTTAACGAAAAGGCCATATACTTCACTTCGTCTAAACTTATTCCTTTCATATTAATTACACTTGATTTGGAGTGAGTGGCATTCACGTGCAACTGGGGTAACGTGACAATGGGAATCTTCTCCACAACTTCCAACTCAACAGAAATACGACGGTGAAGGCGAATTCCATAGATTTGCAGGTCACAAGGCTCGTCCATTGTCACCAGGTAAGTGCCAAATACAAGTTGATTACTGATCTCTTCACCGCATTGCTTAGTCAGTGTTGTTCTCAATCTACTATAAAGAAGCCAGGTAGCTGCGTTGACTTGCTGGACCCTGACCTTCTCAATTTGGATTTCATGTTGTTTACAGGGAGTATGGTCATCTTTAAATTTCATCAACTGTTCTACACAGGTAAGTTCATAATATAAAGCTTGATTATCTGCAGTGCATAAAAACTGATCGCCAGCAGAGAGTGGTCGACATGGTTTTATTAACGGTAAGTATTTCATTCCTTTCGCCAGTAGGTAAGGATATTTGGGAATAATAGCTAAGGTTTTATTTTCAGATTCATGAAATATTGGTAAGGAATATATCTTAAAATAGTTATATGATAAATTATCCGTAAGTGGAATTTCCATTATAAATGTTATCTGATTATTTTTAATAAATGATTTTACACAAATGGTCTCCTCTATTTTTAATAAATTTGTTTCTAGCGGAGGATACACTAAATTTTCAGAATTAGAAATTAATTCTAAATGGTACAGTAATTCTGTAGAATTCACAATTGATTGATGTAATATCGATAATTTACTTAACGCTAATGCTGTTTCGATTTCACTTAGCCTAGCAAAGATAGTACGAAAACTACTCGTGAATACAGAAAATAATCCCGTAAAGTAAGTTAAGAAAATCCAATTGTTTTGCTTAGCAGATAAATCTTTCACAAGTAGTTCAATCTTTGTTAGGCGATTATGAAGGTTTACAGTATCCTGATTTATTGTTTCAGTCACATTAATGAAACTATCAAACATCTTGGAGACTATAGTTAATTTTTTTGAAGTAATTATTTGATTATGATTTAATTTGGAAATAAGTTCTTCGTATCTAACGGCGTCATCGTGATCTAAGTTACCAGTTATTAATTTTATAATAGAACCCAATGGATTTATAAGTCCTCTTTTAGAACGTTTCTGCGGAACTAGTTGTCTATATTTTTCTATGGTTATATCTCGTATAAACTCTGTATGTAGTTTCATACTTGTAAATTCTTGAGAATAGGATGCATTCCAATCTATAAGTTTACACATTTGTTGGTAGTTGTTGGATATGTAATTTAGATCATTATTAATCTGTTCTAAACTTATGAGCTTGACTATAGTCCAGTGATCAGTTTGAACGCGTGCTACACCTTTTTTTACCGGGAATATAACTGGGTTTCCTTCAAGATTTTGCAGATGAAGGGCCAGTGAGGGCATCACTACCAGCAGGATGCTGCACCACTTGCGGAGGGCGTTTTACATTTTTAATGGGGGTTTTAGTGATTCTTTCTCCTATTTGTATTGGTAATATATTTCTATCAGCTTGACCTATTACTTTTGCTTTAATGTATCTTGGTTTATCTTTACTTTTACGCTTATTCACGTCTTTCGCAAAAATAATTTCTCCTTCATTAAACTTAAGTTCAGATTCACCACCTTTACTTTCCCTATGTCTTGCTTTTATTTCTACCATTTTATCTGTCAAATGTTTATACATGACTCTGGTTCGTTTTGCATGATCCTTAACCATTTTCTGGAAATACTGTTTTTCTAACTCTATGCTATAAGGGTTGTTGGTATCAGTATGCCCGAAAACAACTTCAAATGGAGTGAGTTCAGTAACAGAGTGAATGGAATGGTTATATGCCATAACAGAATACGTCATTACAGATGCCGCATCGGTACATCGTTTTTCGTACTTAGCCAATCTGTATATTTCAATTATGGTGGAGTGAAATCTTTCAATCAGACCCGTCGAGTTGGGGTTATTGGGTGTGCCAATGTGAAGCTCGACTTTATGTAAGCTTAAAAATTCCTTCATCAACTCGTTATTGAACTCAGACCCTGGGTCGGAGCTTATCTTTTTAGGAACGCCGTAGTAAGAAAAATACTTCAATAGAGCACGAACAACTTCTGGAGTAGATTTATTTTGAATTTCGATAGCCTGACCTAGCTTACTAAAAGCGTCTATAAGGGTTAGATAAGTTTTGCCTTCAATACTAAAAAGGTCTATAAATAGCTCCTGAAACGGAGCATTCTGTGTTTGCGTCAGCTGTAATTTAGGTTTAATGGGTTTTCTGTCATATTTCATTTTCTGGCATGCCTCGCAAGTATTAATAACTGCCGCTACTGTCTCCTGCATTCTATCCCAATAATAATTCCTACGAAGCCTAACTAATGTTTCTTTGATGCCGCGATGGCACGTGTTTCCTTCGTGATGTTTAACTATTAAGGTTTTCTGTTCTCCTTCATCTTCTACATAAATTACTCGTTCTGTGCATTCATAAAAATTTATCAAATTTTTCCTAAACAGCTGAATTATTATGTTACCGAATAATTTACGATGTTCATTCTCTTCAAAATAAATAAAATATTTAAATTTAGGTTTAATGTATCTTTTTAAAAATTCCTTTATCAATTCTGGGTTATTAGTTGGTATGAAAACTTCTAATACTTTCTGTTTATCACGCAAGAGATCCTTCACTTGCATTTCATTTTTGTGCCATGAAAACACTAAAATTTGATTTGGCTTAGTGTCTATGGCTTCGTGTAAAATTGGTATTCCAGTGGACTCGTTTAAAGCAGAATGAATTGTGTCTGATTTACTAGCTTCAGAAACAGGGTATTCATTAATGTTTTCATCTGTAAACTCTATAGAACTAGCAGTTGCTGTTCGACTTGTGTCTGATATTGTAATAGTTGACGAATTGCTGCGTTCTCTTTTCTTATCAGCTGTGGACTTTTCTGTAACTACACTATCTAGGCGTTCCGTATCTTTTTCATCAACGTTAACTGCAAGTGATTCATTATCGTGGTTAGAGCCTAATGCATAAATTTTAATTCTAGAAAAGGCGTCAGCATTGGTATTTTGTTTACCATTTTTGTAAATCAATTCAAAGTCATAGTCTTGCAAACGGAGTCCCCAACGTGTAAGTTTACTACTTGGATCTTTCAGAGATCGAAGCCATACTAAAGGGCGGTGGTCAGTGTATATGTAAAACTTTCGACCATATAAGTATGGTCTGAAATGTTTTACTGCCCAAATGATAGCAAGCAATTCCCGTTCGATTGTACTATACCGTGATTCGGTATCGCTAAGAGTACGACTAGCGTAAGCTATAGGTTTGTCACTGCCTATTGGTCCTTGTGACAAAACTGCACCCAAAGCTACGTTTGACGCATCAGTCGTAAGTATGAAAGGTTTGTCATAGTCAGGGTATTGTAAGAGAGGGGCGTGTGTTAAGAGTTCTTTGCATTTGTTAAATGCGTCAATGTATTTCTGGTCTATTATAATTTTGTTACGCTTTTTCAAACAACATGTCAATGGTTGGGTAATTTTCGCGAAATCTTTGATGAAACGTCGGTAGTAGCCTACTAGTCCAAGAAAACTTTTAATCTCAGTCGTAGTTTTTGGTAGAGGATAATTCAATACAGCCATAATTTTGTCATCATTGGGTTTTAGTCCTTCTTTTGTAATTGTATGTCCAAGGTAAAGTACTTCCTTGCGTAAAAACTCTGATTTGTCTAGTTGAATTTTCATGTTAGTGGCCCTAATTCTATCAAAAACGGTCCGTAAATTTTCTATCATATTATCAAGGCTATTTCCGTATACTATAATGTCATCTAAGTATACCATACAGTGTAGTCCTTGTAATCCACGTAAAACATTATTCATGGTCCTCTGGAATGTGGCTGGAGCGGTTTTTAGCCCAAACGGCATTCTGAGGAACTCAAAATGTCCATTTTGAGTGGAAAAAGCTGTCTTCTGTCTGTCCTTCTCTTCTAACTCTATCTGATGATATCCACTTGCTAAATCAAGCGTAGTATAATAATTGCTCTTTCCTAACTTGTCAAAAAGGTCATGAATGTTCGGTAGGGGATATCTGTCATCAATAGTAATTTCGTTCAATCTTCTAAAATCAATCACCATCCTATATTTTACTTCACCAGATGCGTCCGTCTTCTTGGGCACTAGATGAACAGGGGCATTCCAAGGAGAATGGGACTCTCGTATTACATTGTCTTTTATTAATTGGTTAACTTGTCTGTCGATTTCATTTTGAACAAACGGAGCTTGTCTATACGGTTTCACATATATAGGGTCTTCGTTTTTAGTCCTTATGTGATGCTTTACCGAATTAGTAAACGTCAAGGGAATTTGGTCACAATAAAATATGTCTTTAAATTCCTTGCAAAGTCTATAAATCTTTTCATGTTCTTCTTCGTTGGTATGGTCAAGTCTGAGTTTACTCAAATTGTCCTCAAGTAATTTGTCTGTCTCTATATCGGTATTATTTTTAGTGAAATTTATATTACATTCATTATTTTCATATTTAGTCACTGTAAAGGGCTGTTTTATTTTAAGTTGTTTTGGGCTATCTGAAGTATTTTGGATAACTGTATATGCGTATCCCTTGATACAATTAATTATAGCGCTGGGCATACGCAGATCATTCTCGAACTCTTGAAAGTCAAGAATGGCATCGCCTGAATATTGATTTACAGGTAACTTAACTCTTTTTTCTGTTCGGGACGGTATATCAATTATATAATTTAAGTTATTATTAATTATTGGAATACAAGTACTGTTAGTTGTTAATACTTGGTTCTTTAAATCAATTACTGCGTCTAATTGCATTAAAAGGTCGTTACCAATAAGTCCGTCATACCGTGCGTCAACGTCATACAGATAGAATTTATGCCAAGCGTTAGTAGAAAAAGTAGGTAACGGAGGAATTTCCATTACTTCATCGTGTCTACTAGAAGCATGGGTGCTTACCACTTGAAAAGGTTCTTTTCTAATATATTCACTAAAGAATTCATAAGCCTTTTGAGGACTAATGAATGATCTCATGCTACCAGTGTCAATCATCATTCTTGCGTCTATTTCTTCTAAATAAATGTAAGGAAGTTTTAAATTAGGATCACAATTTAGTTCTAAGATTTCTTGTCCGTTAACGAGGCTTTTTCCTGAAAATCCACATTCTGACTGTCATTTATTGGTTCTAATTTGTCATCAGGTACATTAGAATCTTTAGTGCAATTTACGTTATCATAAAGATAGTTAACGTCATTTGAGTAGTCATAGTCATTGGTTATGTTATAATAGTAATAATCGTCACAATAGGGATCATACACATATTCGTAATCGTTCATAGTAAGTTCATTTAAATGAAACCCTTGTTGCTGCTTAGGTTGGGCCGTTCTCATAGATACGTCACTATCTTGATTTTGGGATTTTAATACCTGGGGAAGATTCGATCCAACCTGTTGCGGTGGTTTGTAACCGAATTGTTGCGATGGGTTGTACCCGAATTGTTGCGGTGGTTTGTATCCTAACTGCATGGGTGGTCTATAGCCAAACGGTTGAGGTGCCCTATAGCCGAACTGTTGCGGTGGTCTATAACCAAACTGTATAGGTGGCCTATAGCCAAAATGTACAGGTGGCCTATATCCGATCTGTTGAGCTGGCCTGTAACCAAACTGTTGTAGTTGCAAACCCGGTTGAGGACGATAGTCAAATACTGGCTTGAATAGTTGACCTTGACCCATAATTTGAGGTAGTCTTATTTGTGTATTTTGGGGATTATTCAAATCAACTTTAGGCTGAAATGGTAAAGTGGGTTTGTTCCCGACTTGTTGGGTTATCGATGGCCGTGAACTTGATCCCGAAATTTGACTATTACCATGAATGCGGTTACGCGTATTATATTGATCTAAGAAATTGACTTCTTCAAGTACGATGCTCAAAGCTGCTTCTAAGGTTGTCGGTGATTTAAGCCTAACAATTCGCACCATATTTTCAGGAAGATTGTACAAAAATACATTTAAAGCCGTATTGTTGTAGATGATAGATTTAGCACGTTTTAATTCCACATCATCAATTGTATTCACCTTCGACATTAGCAACGAACGAACATTTTGGATTCTATTACAAAACTCTAAAAAGCTTTCACCCGAATTAATTTTTAAAGATTCTAATTCAATATTAATACATGCTTCGCTACGAGGGTCTCCAAAATGTTGAATCAGCAATTCTTTTAACGCGGACCATGTAACAATATCTTCACGTTCCGATAAGAGCGCAGCTGCATCCTCTTTCAGTCTACTCGTTAAAACATTGAAAACATAAAGATTTTGTTCTATGCTACCCTTAAATCGATCAACCACGTATTGACATTTTCTTAAATAAAGGTTTAACTGTCTTTTATCACCATTAAACAGTGGAATTAATTGTACAATTTCGTTAGGTATTGGTTCAACTGCAACTGTGGTTGTCGTCATGATTAAAGAGTAATGAACTATTCAGAGGCTGCAACTCACTTTGAAACAATCCTATTAAAATTCACACACACACTTGAAATACAACAAACACTCAATTAAAGCACTATAACAATCGAAAATACTGGGTAAACTTGGAAAATAAAAAATTAAAAACTTTGTTATAATAATTATGATTATGAAAATCATGTAAAATAAAAAAAAATGTTTCTCCTTAAATTTACCTTACGTTACTAAACTTTTCATTGAATTCACAGCTAATACAGTTTATTTTACTCAGTTCAATAAATCAAGATTAAAATATTAATGTTAAAATTGTGAACTCTCTAACATTGACACTACTCTATGTTTTATGTTCTAAGAATTGAACAGAGATAAGACCATATAAGTTTATACAGAGTTATCAAACTAAACATTTAAACACTGTTATAATGAGCAAGTTTTGATCTCGAAAATAACATTTAACTTATGAAAAATATAGGAGGATTTGGGGAACAAGGGATTGGCGAAAAGATTTACTCACCAACCGTCCGCGACTCCCATACTCGATGATTGTTGCACTCACGCCACACAAAAGAATATTTATTTGGTTCGAAGGATTTCCTCTATTTCCGTAGATTTTACGCCAATTTTTTTTGGACGAATTTTGACGTCGGAAAAACGCGCAAACTACGGATTCTCGGAGAAAATCCTACCGGCTGCGCCACTTTTGGTTTCGGAGCGTGAGAAACCTTTTAAATAATAAACTTAACTGCTCAGGATTTTTACTGAGGATAAAAATGAAAATACGTGCTGCCGATTTGGAGGCGACTTTTATTCTGTTTTAAAATGTGATACATCGCTCATCCGGTGGGCACAGACCGCTGAGCTTGCAACAGATATCTAGTTGCTGGAATGTTACATGTACTAATCTAAAGCAGACGGGTGAGGGGTATTCATAACTATATTGTCTATATTATTGTTTTGTGTAAATTTTGTTTCTGTTTTATATTGTAGCTAGTTGTTGTTCCTCTTGAATAAAAACAAAAAATAAAAAAAACAGTGCTTTTTTTAATTCTTCTGATTTAAATAATACTTTTTTCCAGACAAAGGCACGGCAGACCAAATCGTTCTAGACGTGTAGTTCTCAAGAATGGCGAAGAGAATGTACCAGTCAGAAGCAATATATCAGCCAAGTCTATTAAGTATATGAGGGATATTGTTACCACTGTTGTGAGTATAATTACATAGGGATTTTTTACCTCCACCATAGAAGCCGACTCCAACATAGTTGGGAAAAGGCTAGGCAGATGATAATGATGATTGTATTTATTAGTATTTTTATATTTATATCTGTCATTGAAAAGTAATATTATAATATTATTTTTTTATAATATTAGACAAACTACTTTATTATCGAACAAACTAAATATGTAGTAGAGAATAATTCCTCGAATTTGGTAAAGGTGTGCCAATATGGAGAGCAGTGGTGGCCAAGTGGTAACGGCCACTACTTACGCCACCGTAGGCGCGGGCCTGCGGGCGGAGAGTAATGGGTAGCTCACCGTCCGATCAGGACCAGGCCCGTGCCGGACGGCGCGTACGTGTTCCACGCGCGCCTCAAAGAGATGTCAGCATCAAACGAAGGGGCCCGCAAGGGTCGAAGCCTGCCGGGTCAGCGGGATTGTCCGTTACCGCTGGCCCGGAACATAAAGGGCGAAGGAAGGAACACGGGTGGGTTTTAGTCAGTAACAGTCTGACACTCCCTTCCGCTCCACCCAGAGCGGGAGGAGTGATTTGATGATTTACCATCCTCAAAAAAAAAAAACGTGTGCCAATATAGAGAGCAGTGGTGGCCAAGTGGTAACAGCCACTACTTACGAATTATAGGTCGTGGGTTCGAACCCAGACAGGCGCTTTACTTTGTATCAATTATTTCATCACCACTGCTCTCAAAACGGTGAAGGAAAACATCGTGAGGAAACCGGCATGTCCTAGAACCAAAAATTCGAAAACATGTGATGTCTACCAATCCGAACTGAGCCCGTGTGGTGGATTACGGCCCACTCGCTCTCGCCGAGACGAGGCCAGCGTGTCCCAGCAGTGGGAACATTATACTATTCTGAATAACTTTTTTGGAACGTAGTCCAACCTTGAAGCACACTTAGACAGCAACATGTGTACTATCAGAGATACAGATGATCCTTTACATGCAATAAAAACCTAAGACAAATCAAATAAAAAGGACACTTGAGATAAACAAAAAAAAAAGTCTGTAAGCTCTATTGTAGCCTATTTCGAAAAAAAATCCTTTAAAGGTTTTTGCACTCGTGCAAATAGTGAAGGATAACCATTGGTGACGGACAGGACGCGATTATTAAGAGCGAAAAATGTACGCGAGGTTTCCTAGCAAGGTCAACTATTTCTTGCAAACTGTGTATATAAGTTGATTATTAATAAATAAACAACTTTTTCCTGAAACCAACCTGAACTTTTTTTTTCACAATATTTATGGTAGGTATACGTATATGCTTGTTTGTTATATTCTTTATGACAATTTCTATCATCCAGGGTTACACAGTCCTCGAATTATTTCTTTACTTAAATCACCAGCGTAGTTAAAACTTTGCTTCACTTTGCTTTACTTTGCTTTGCTTTTCTTTGCTTTGCTATTTCAACAAAGTCTTCAATATCTTTTCTCTGGTGTGCAATAAAGAGTATATTTTCTATCTCCTTTCAGATCAACAGCAAATGGCGTGTTATCCTCCTAATAATGGTGGCTGCCCATTTTATCTTCTGGTTCGTCTTCGCAGCCATATGGTACACCGTGTCCTCCTCTTACCAAGACGACATAGGTGATGGGAAGGAGCACTGTGTGACAGGAACCAAGTCGTTTGCTGGACTGCTCATGATGTCTGTGGAGACTCAGGTATGTGTTGTCTCTTTCTGGCTATAGGGATAGAATAATGTGTCCGTTTATGAAATCATCATAGTGCTTGGTCATTGCGGTTTTGGTATGTCTAAGTCTATGTTTAAGATTTATATAAAAGTGGTGGAATATTTTTGAAATAATGGGATACTTTTAAAAGTTCCGTCAATAATATTAGATATGTTTTGAATTCGCAAAATGCTGCCAGACTCCTAACTAGAATGAATTAAATGCATTATTGTTTTGTGTAACAGATGACCATTGGATACGGCACCAGATACCCAAACGAAGAATGTCCTGAAGCTATTATTATCATGGTCTTAGAGGTCAGTTAAATTATTTCAAATAATAAGTAAGAAGGTGAAGAATGAAAGGATGTTACAATAATCACGATTGGTACCTTCAGACAGATTAGTGATTGAAGTACATATGTTTTTTTTTTTTTTTTATAGATAAGACATTGATACTGATTGTGCTATTGACGAAACTTCAATTTACGATACCCCTAAAGGGTGGGCAGCATATGTCCTATGCAGAAAAAAAATAACGATTATTAACAATAAACACACACAGATGGCTGGTGGACAATGGGGCTGAAAGGTTCTTGAGTGGCGACCGCGTACCAAAAGACATAGCGTTAGAAAGACTCCCACAATGTGGACCCATGACCTTGTAAAGGCTGCAGGAATCTGCTGGATTCAGGAAGCACAGAGCCAGTCGAAGAGGCGGTGCTTGAGGGCGGCTTATGTTCAGCAGTAGCCGTCTTTCGGCTGAAATGATGATAATGAAATAGGAAATTAATATTTTTAATTATATATTTCAGATAGTGGCCGGTACTGCTCTCTCGGGTGGACTGTCAAGTTTGCTGTTCACGAAGCTTATCAGACCGAACCGACATGTCAACTCTGTTGGATTCAGTAGGAAGGCTGCTGTAAGATTAAAACTATGATTATTTCAATACTAGGCTTATTCTATATTAGTACTACTTAATTTAATTGACCATAATGTATTAACGTGGACGAAGCTTAATGAGTATGTAAAGATTGTAGCACGTCGTGTTTTAGTTACTGCTTACACCGACTACTTCTCTATTTTTCAGGTCTGTCGTCGTGATGGTGAGCTTTGTCTTCAGTTCAGGGTATGGGATCTGATGAACGTGCACCTTATTGGAAGCTCGATCACTGCTTATATGCTCAAGCCTATCAGGTATATTTGATTACCCATAAAATTATTTAATAATATGGTAAGATATAAGATCATAATGAAAGCTATAAGAGATTGAGAACTACCATTATAAAGGTGTGCTACAGGGCAGCGTATTTGGTCCTATGCTATTAGCTTATTGCTATTAACTTATTTTGTTCGTTAACACAGCTAATGATCATGGATCTTCAAACCAATATTATGTTAACTGAAGCGTGTTGTAAAATAACAAAACATTGCAAGACTCCTGTCTTTGCAAAGTAGTTATTTTAAAACACGCTTTAGTTTGGTATTTAATTTATTGCATTGAATACGACTGTCGCAACAAAAGAAAAAAAAAATTATTAACCAATTACAGTATACATTAACAGTTTGGGCGGTGCTCAAGCGCTTGCCTGTATCCTGGGGGACTGTTACTTCAAGATCCACTTCAGATATCGTCATTTCTTAATGTTCCAGGACCCTAGAAGGAGAGCTGGTCCACAACTACATGCACCAGCTTGTGTTGAAGGAATCTCGTGCGTTACTCCTGTGGCCTATCACTGTGGTCCACGTTATCAACTCCGAGAGCCCGCTCTATGACTTCTCTGCACAAGATATGATGGATTACAGGTACTTTTGTTTACTTCTCTCTTCTTTCCGTATCCTATAAGTGAAAGGAGAAAACCTGAAGAAGAAATTAAATTAAAATAAACCTTACTTTATGCACCGTTTTTGTTTAGTTTAAGGCTTATTTTTGTTACCCAAATAATTATTTTACTCTGATGTACGCGTTTTGCTTACAGCGACAGATGTACCATGCATTTTAAGAGATCCTATAGAATAATTTTCTTCCATGTTGTTTGCACAGTAATGATCGTTATCAATAATGTGTTCAGCACATTGACTACCAACCTAAAATGTCCGTATATTCAAACCACAACTGTCATTTTTTGTTTCTGTTTTCAGTTGCATGAAATGGCTGTAACGCAGTAAATTGGCGGTAGTGTGTCAATTTGATAAATAATTAATTTGCCCGACTGTGCATAGCCTTGGCTGGCGCTGCTGCAATATCTCAGCCTGTAATTTTTTATTGCCTTTATTGTTCTAAAAGTGAACGAGCATTATATATCTAGCTTGTTTACAGCATTATGATGATTTATGATGCTAACTCCAGGAATCGCCTTCCAGGTTTTTTGTAGTTTTTGTTACTAAAATTTCCGTCATGCGTTTCAAAGACTTGGATGTGAGTAAAGCATTGGAGCAATACGACAAAACGCTATCAATATCCATTTGTTTCAGGTTCGAGATCGTAGTCTGCCTGACCGGTGCCTCCAAGAACATGGGCACCACCACACAAAGTCGGACCTCGTACCTGTCCAAGGAAATCATCTGGGGATACCGGTTCAAAAATGTCGTGCAGTAAGTATTTACTCTAATTAATTTGATCCAAAGCAAGTAAGTTAAAGCGTAAGAAGTTTTATACAAAGATAGTTGCAATAGTTTGATTGGATAACAATGATGATAAAGTTTTTCATCGTTTGCAATTAAAAGTACGCGTGTGCATTCTGGAAAACAAAGAAGGTTAAAGTTAATTCAAGTTATAAATAAACTAAATAACCGCATGAGGCGAACTAGATGGTGTTTGTAATACTAGGATAAGAGTAAGCTTTTTATAATTCGTCAATGCTGAAACCGCACATTATATCAGTAAAACAGAGAAATTTGTGATGACGTGACAAAAAAAAATACATTCAGTATTCTCTCTCCTTCTGCTTTAATCCAACATCATCATTGTCTTGAATTTGTCGCCCATTGTGTCACCTCTTGTAATTTGTATGGTGTACGGACGCCAGCACATCAACCTACCCGAAACTGTCAAATTTTCGCAATCAACTTTGAACTTTATGCTTTAGCAATAAAGTTGAAAATCTATTAAAGAAATTTGACAGATTGTAGTAGCTTGATGTGCTGACGTCTGTACATAATAAAGAATGGTCTATCTTTCTTCATTCCATTTCGTAACACACTATCATTCTCAATCTGTATCAATTTGAAGGATATTGCTAATCCATTGCTTCATATATTCGAAAAATGCGCCTTCTGAACAACGTAAATAACGCAGTGAATGTTGTTGAATTGTCAAAATGAAACCCATTGCTACTGATAATATGTTAGGTACTCAATAGGGAATATGCATGATTTTTTTTTATTTAAAAAATTAATCCTCATTCATGTAATAAACAGTTTAGTAAAACTGTTTTTCGGATAACTATGAAATTAAAAAAGATATGAGCCATCGAAGATTTGTTTCTATCTCTTTCTCGCAAAACGAAATTTAACACGGAGTTTATATGGCCGTAGTGACATGTGACGTCACAGTCTATGTCGGATCTCTCTGTCTAATTGGTGTGTAATCAATAGTTTTAAATGCTCATATCGGCCGTGTTTCTTGGCCGATTTTAATTTTAATTTCACTTTTTGTCATCTCTACTACGGTATTTTCATATTTTGTTAATAAATGCCATGAAAAAAATTCATGCATATTCCCTATTACCCCTCAGGTTGTAGTAAAGAACCCGTCAACATCGACAATGAGTTAAATTTTTTTAAACATCATGTGCGGCCTTACCGACACTTAATGACTAATTTATTTTAATGTAACGGAACTTTTTTTGCTGTAAAGCAATTAATCATTCAATCTTAATGAGTAATGCATTGGATATTTAAAAAATGCGTATTGCAGCAGCAATACTCATTTTTATTGTACAGACGCCAGCACATCAATCTACTACAATCTGTCAAATTTCTTTAATAGATTTTCAACCTTATCGCTAAAGCATAAGGTTCAAAGTTAGTATAAAAGAATGACGTATGTTTGACGATGAGTTACTAATTAGTTTTAATGTAACAAAATGCAAGCTTGATTTTTTTCCCCTTGAAAGCAATTTCTCATTCAACAATTATGAGGAAACTTACCAATTGATATAATTTGCGTGTTTCATCATCTTACAGTAATGAGGTATAATTTATTTTTGAAGTATATTTGTACATAGTACGTATCTTAGAAAAAAAAAGAATTCTTCTTATAACAGCAAAAAATGGTGTCTACAATACCCTAGGATCTCATAATACTTCGTCATAGTGACCTTCATCATCATCATCATAATCATTTAAGCTGAAAAACGTCTACTGCTGGACATAGGCATCCTCAAGCACCGCCACTTCGACCGGTTCTGTGCTTCTCTCATCTATCTCATCCGATCCTGGCCTTACCCCGATTTATTTGGGGTCGGCTTTCGACGTCTTTCATACAACTCTATCTTTTCCTTATCATATTTCACTCATTCATCCATCCTTAATAGGTAAGTGCTATTCTTCACCTACATTATTCATCTTATCTCCTATACAAATAAATAAAATTGATGTGTCTGTTTGTAATATCAAAAAAACAGCTATTTACTAAATGATATGAAAGTATATGTATAGTACAAACGATTAAAAAAACATTTTTTTAAATTGTCGTTTGTCAGTCTGTTTGTTCCGACTTATCTCCGAAATGGTTGGGCCGATTTTGACGGGACTTTCACTGGCAGATAGCTGATGTTAAAAGGACAAACCTATATTAGAATAATAAATATTGTTCCGAGCAAAATAAAACTCATGAAATCCAATTTGTTTTCGGACATGCTCGCGAATGAAGTCGCGGGCCCAGCTAGTAATCATATAAATTAAATTTTCATAATATAATTTAAATAAAAAAATATTTGAAATCATCCACCTGTATCAAGAACAGAGTCGAAGCTACCGGCAGCCATTGCTCAAGAAAGGAACCTCCTAACAACATCGAGATATAAGTACTAACGTACTTATATCTCGATGCCTAACAATAAACGAGACATGTCCAGAAGCACCGCTTTGAATCAACCCCTTTACCCAGCTGCCCAACGAGAGCTTCCTCAGATGTTGGTCACGGCTCTTGGCTAATTAAGCGTCTGGCTGACGGAAGTATTTTTGGAACGTTCGTTCGTAAGTTAATGCGATTGACTGGTAGAATCGTCACGTAACAAAAATCCCTTCCAAGCGACTTTCTCTCTCTCTCTCTGTCTCTTCCTATTGTATACAAGTGTGTGAGTATGTGAGTATCGCATGAGAATCTTCATTCCTGACGGAGGTCCCCCGACCGCACTTTGTTTTTTTTTTAACTTACTATTCTTCTCCCACAGCTACAGCAAAAAAGAAAAAGCCTACAAGATCGACGAAAACAACTTAAACGCAGTCGAACAAGTTGAAACTCCTCTCTGCAGTGCGAGTTACATGAAAGACTTCGAGGAAGACCTGAAGGCATCCACCAATCTCCTCTTCACTCCTGACATGTCTGTCTCTCCTACTGATCTTTCTCTCCCAGAAGACTCTTCTACTCTTTCTAGACCAGAAGATTCTATACCTTCTACTCCCTCGCTCAATAGGACTGCAGGAACGCGGAGGAGTTTCGGGTGGAATTTTAAGAGATTTAGGCCTGAGAAGTATGTTGAGACTTTTGAGAAGAAGGAATAGAGTAGAAGGTAATTTTGTATAAGAATAAGTTAGATGACTACCCCCAATAAAAAAATGTAAAATGAAGGCTTGATTGAGCCTGTTAGTGTATATACACATGAAAGGGTCGCGCCAGCAGCAACTGCACCCGTCGACGCGTCGGCGGCTGCCGTCGACAACGTCGACGTCGTCGTTATCGATGGCTGCTATTGCCTCTACCGTAGACGCATGCCGCTCGTGAGTATGCAAACTTAAGAATGTGTAGTTGACAAGGAGATTTTTATTGTTGAAGACTTATTACTGTCATACTTATAAAGCTAATAACATAACTAGTTGTCATAGGAATAAGCTGGAATTTTCAGTCTCATTCATAACACATCCTGTCTCATACACGAAGGTCGAGTTTTGCTCACCACGTCACTGCGTGTTAACAATTTCAATGTCGCTTTCAGACAGAGATGAGCTTATGATTAGTTTGTTTGTTCAACATTTATTAGTTAGTTTTGTAGCGTTGTAGACGAAGTATTGCTCAATTTTATAAACATAATAGGTACTTAATTTAGAAGAGAATAAGAAGTTGAAACCAGTAAGGCGGATCACACTACAACGCGCCACGCGACGGAGCGCAAGCAATGCGCCCCCGCGCGTGATTTTTTACTTACAAATTCAATAAAAATTCACTCCCACGAGGGGAACTTGGCTCCGTACCCCGCGCCCCGTCGCGTGGCGCGTTGTAGTGTGTTTTCTGCCTAAAGAATAACTTTTTTTTTAAATCTAGTCTTGTTTAAGCCTATTTAGGTACTTTTGAGTCGGTGATACACCTGCCAATTAGACTGCGGTAAAAATAATATCCTACCTAATGTATTTTATTGTAAATAAATAGCAATATTATCATTTGTGTGTTACTTTAATTCTCAAAAAACTTAGCGTTTATCATCAAATTGTCGTTGAGCTCCCTAAAATAGGGTTGAGCTACACGAGGACTGATGCATGCTTGTCGTCTGTTGGGACAGGTCGACTCAAAGCTGCAATGGCTCTTTTTTCAAAAGGCCTTCCCGGACATGGCCTGCATTGTTACGCCCACATAAAATCCTAATAATATGTTTGTACTTTAAAAGAGACCATCTGGTCTGAGTAGGTTTCGGCGTTTCTTCTCAGGGATCAGTCAGCTAGGAAATGCCGGCGGCATCTAGTTTTATTATTTTTTGGGATGCATTAAATCCTGGACAGTCACACCCATCACCTTATTTGACTGGCCAATTCTTCCCTTGCGGTGGTAGTGGTAGGGCTAACGCCCGCTTGGTTTGCGACCACCCTTCCACCGGAGTTCGGCGTCAAGCAGCCTGCTGTGTTTGGTCGATGTGTGAGAGTTCCAGTGCCTTAGGCATCTTCTGGGCACGCTAGTTCCATCGCTTTCCATCAGGCGTGATCGAGGTCAAGAGCAAGAGCCATTCAGCAATAATTATTTTTTTTAATTTACGTGTAAAAGTGTCTAAAAAAATCTACTCAAAAATAAACATTTCATTTCAAATAATTTTCTCTGGAACATGGGCTTCCAGATAACCACTTCAATTAACCAGTTATTGAATAAAGAAAGCAGTCATTTCTAAAGTATCGTGGGTGTGTTTTACAAACACCCAGTTTTCAGTACCTATTACGGACAAAGGAAGTCTGATTTATCCTACCATTCCTTTTATTATTATTATTATTTATTTTATATCAATCAACATAGGATCATAGTACAATTAAAAACAATTAAAAACAACTAAAAACAACCTTTGTCTTTTAATTAAAAACATCCTGTACATAAACAAATGTGTTTTAATAATATTTATATAAAAACAACATCTGTATCACGGGGGCCATTGACCCGGCGGCCATTGGCCCCAGAGTCGATTTTTTCGCACATTTTGTTTTCTTATGTCAAATTATTTATGCGTATTGTATCAATATTATTTCCATAAGAAGATTTGATGGGAAGAAAGTGCGCGGGAGACCTAGATTCGATCGCTATTTTTACCCGACTACGGAATAGCCAAAAGGAGCGTAATGTGTTTCAAGCATGAGTATGTTTGTTTGTTGCGAGTCTTACGAGTGGTCCTGGGTTTGATTCCCAGGTCGGGAAATGTGTTATTGGGTTTTATAATCAACTAATTTTTGCCCGACTTCGCCCGCGCGTGTAACTCAACTATAGCATTACCATAAAACACAATATCTTATGGGATTCGGCAATAATGTAGCTTTCTATCAGCAGTGAACAATCTATATAAATAGGATCTTCTAGAAATTATCACTTACAAACAAACAAACAATTCTACCTTTTTATGTAACAGCCGCACGGGTTGATCCACAGACTTAAGGTTGATCAATCAGGTTAAGCTACGCTTGCCGTGGTTGGTCCGTAGATGGTGACCATCTTTACATACCAAGACCCCTATGTACGTCAGAAGCACGTTAAGCTTTTAATCCTGGTTGTCATTCGTGGATTTCTGAAGGTTGTTACGGGTCGTCAAAAGCCCGAAAGTCTCAAGCCCCAAGGGATATCTTATTACCCAGTAATTGGGTTGTGGTGGTCAGATAGGCAGTCGCTCCATGTAAAATACTGGTATTCAGCTGCATCCTGTTTGACTGGAAGCCAACCCCAACTTAGTTGTGAAAAGGCAAGCAGATGACCATGATGATGATATTCGTTTAGTTTTAGATTGTAACAGTAACAATCCAGACTGAGTTTGTGCCCGATCATAACAATATTATAGGCTCACCCCCTACTCATGGCACTTAACCATATCTGGAGAAATGTGGGCTTATCATACGCCACTGCCTACCCCTTCGGGGGATACAGGCGTGATGCTATGTTACATCTGTATAGCGAGTTACCTTAAAAAAAACCGGTCAAAAATGCAAGTCGGACTCACGCACCGAGGGTTGGGTTCCGTACCTGTCACCCCCGCGATGGAGAAAGTCCAAGAAGATTTTTGGTGCGTGGTAGAAACCACGCACCAAAAAAAAAACTGGTTAAGTGCGAGTTGGACTTGCGCACCGACGGTTCCGTAAAAATTTGTAGGTAGGTATGTAGGTAAGTACCTAAATAGTTTATTTCGGAAAAAAAAATTATAATGTAACTACAAATTTAGGGTTTTCGGTTTTTTTCCTTTACTGTGCTACATGAAATTGCTTTTTGCCAAATTTCAAGATGCTAGGTCAACGGGAAGTAACCTAATAGGTTTTTATTCCGGAACATATACATACCCCTTATCTTTTGATTGCTTAGACGTAGAAGTTTGATTTTTTTACTGCTTCAAGGGATTGCAGCCCTGAGTATTTCATATTACTTTCAACTTGATAACTCCACGCGTCGGATCTTATATGGGTTCCGTTTTTCCTTTTAAGGTCCGGAACCATAAAAATAAAAATATATTAGTGGCCAATCCATAAAACACACTGTAATTAAAACAATCGTTACCAATAAATTACTACTAAACACGTCACTTTATTACAGCATCAACGATTAATTAACACTAAACGAGTAGTATTAATTTATGTTTCCTTCGCGTGTCCTATCGCTTCATAATAGCTGTTTCGTAGTTGATAAAGCATTTTATAATTGTTACAATGTTTTACTGTACTGGCTGTACTACTGTTTGTCACAGCATAATGAATTACAGTAGGACAATGTAGTAAGTTGTAGATCGTAGGTTCGAACCAATACAGACGCTATGACGCATAATTTGTGTAAATTATTTTATCACCATTGCTCTCAAACAGGTAAAGGAAAACATCGTGAGGAAACCGGCATGTTCTAGAACGAAAAATTTGAAGACATGACCTCCACCAACCCGCACTGGGCTCGCGTGGGCCCAGTACCTCTCACAGAGAGGAGGCCTGTGTCCCAGCAGTGGGAACATTATAGGGTGATTATGCTAATGTAGTAGGACTATAATTTATTTTCCTTTTCCTTTATTTTATTTTGATATTTATATGAATTAACCGACGCTGTAAAACCTTTAGTCGAACTCTTTATTGTTTTTATTAGGCCCTTGAACAATGGCACTGTTTGAGTTTAAAACTATCAAGGAAATCCTTTTTTAAGGGGACTACATAACCTAAAGCGCGGTCACTGTCAGACTGCATAGAAAAGAAAGAGAAGCGCGATGACACAACGCTGGTAATTTATTGCAAAATATGAAGCAATTACCTATTTACAAAAAATCTATTATTTGAACTAAAAAATTAAAACACTACCTAGTGCTTTAGTATGTTGCTTGTAGAATAATCTGACAAAAAATCAGAATTATTAGTATGGTTTTTATTGTAAAAAGAAAGTTTTAAGAGGTATCTTCATGATTTTTTTCTATCGTATCAAATGAGTTGTATTATGTTTTCAACACACTATCTACCTAGCATATATCCTGAAGAACATCATATATTTTTCTGAATTGGTTAACTATAGTCGATCATATACTTTTATTGTTTCTAAAACTTGCGTCTTTTGCGTTTAGGTCCTGTAAGCCCCTTAAATCAAATCTTTCATATTTATGTCTCACCGTGAAAGAGGCGGGATCTGCTTTTTTTAAACTGATATGACCTTATTCAGTCCTTCAGACAGTCCTATTTAATTTAAATATTGTTTTGTATGTGAAAACAATATTTAAATTAAATTATGCATGTCCTTGGACTTGGGAACGGAAAAGCGGAATAAAATAGAGTATTTACAAGTAAATATTTATTGCCATTAGTAAACGTTTCCCACTAATATGCTATGCGCAAAAACAATTAAACCCTATATAACAGTCAGCTTCGATAGGTTAAGACAACAAACTTAAAACAAACATTTGCACAACCTTGGCATACTGCATTCGTTTCAGCTGTGGCTAACGATTCAATTATTCGCAATAAAAATAACGAATTGAAACCACCAACTTACACTTACCGCCAAAACAATTCTTATTCTCTCACAACAAAGTCCAAATCCCCCTAACTAAATACACAGATGACTTTGTAAAACTTATCAAACGTTTTGTGATGCGCACATAACTAGTTTGACTTGACCCCTCAAATTATGTATATTGTACGGAAATGACGATAAGGAGATCGTAAATTATCGAATTGCAGGTATCAAGTTATGTAGGTCGTTGGGTAACACCGACACACGTTATCAAAAGGGTTATTAGGAAAATTTTATGCTTCCTAAATGTAGTACAGGAGATTAGCGAATGTTATTAAAAGCAATCTTATTTGCTGTCACTATAAGATTGTCAGCATTGATGTTTTCAAATCTCATCTATTTTATCATTAGCTTCTATCGTTTTAGTGGCAACCAAACACGATACTCAACAGCAGATTTAGGTAGGTACTGATAAAGCTTTCTGAAAGATCAAATTCTTTCTTTGTACCATGATTCAAATTAAAAGTTTTATTATCTCTTGTGTGTACATTGTGTTTATTTAGTCGCTCCTGTAAACACCATGTAGTCACATAGATCATGTGCGTAATATACCTACTTATTGTTTACATAAGCACTTGTTTGTTTTTAATATTATCACGTTTGTAAAACAAGAATGCGTTAATTATGTCACATTATCATCGGTTTGATGTTACGTTGTTAGTTATATAGCTAATCTTGAAGTATAATTCATTAAAACATAGTACATAGCTTATCTATAGCTAATATGTAATATAGTTTGGCCACGTAATGAGAAGAGATGATAGTTTCTCAGTAAAAACAGTCCTAAATATCCCTGCGAGACGCCTGGGAAGAGGAAGACCCCCGCTACATGGTGGTCCAGTATTGAGAGGGAGATGAAAGCACTGAACCTTACTCCTAAGGCTATGACAACCCAGGACAGATCGCCCGCTGTACAAGAAGACCCGACCCCAGTTAGAACTGGGATTAAGTGATGGAAGAAGAATAATAGTACTTAGCTATACCTACAATCTACTTACATGGTTTCCATTGCATACCAGCACAGCTATTCACAACCACTCGATACGCTTCCGTACCGTATCGAACATCGTTCAATGTTATCGTAGGAGTCCTCTAAGCGCTATTCACAAGTCCAAACCAGCAAATTTTGTCAGTTTAAATCAAATAGACGACGGCTGTTTCCTCTCGGAGGGAAGGCAAATCAGTTTATCGAAATGTGTAATTTTCGATAGGTACCCTGGTAGCCTGTCGGATGGTTGTGAATAGCTAAACTGAGCAATCTTTCAGTCTATTCATGAATTGTAGCTGAATTTTCTACAACGCAAGGGCAATTACGTCATTTACCTTGGTACTTCTACGGAACTCCTCATTTCTATTCTATCACGTAGGGAGCCCTCAGACCTCTCCATTGGACCTTTGGGTGGCTGTCAGCCTTCTAATGTCATAGCAATCAAGTTTAAGTGCCAAAGCCGAAGAATCGCCAAGTGGCAGTGGGCACATTGCTCGCAGAACAGATGTTCGATGAGGCCGCAGGAATCTGAAATGGTATTTTGAGGAAAGAATCACACATATTGAGTGGACCAATCCAGTCAGTGCTTTTGCCAGTAATCGTCCAGCTCAAATCAAAACTAGTTATCTACATAACTAACCTAACCAAATCAGAATAAAACATTAATAATCAACACGACTTTATTTATTATCATAACAAATCATAAATCTTCTAAACTCGTGAAGCCCTTGAAGGGATGTGCACCTCAGCAACAGAGTCGATCGACTGCGGACTGATTCAAATGACTCACGGAACGCGGTGAGTAATCAATAGTAATCGATGAGTGCACCTCTAGACGAGACTAACTTCCGGACGGATTGCTGACTCTGGCAATTAGTTCAGCCTTGTTGTTGTCTGGGAGACGGTAATGTTTTATTTGTAGTTGCCTTGAAGATGTTGATAGTCTTTTATTGAGTGTCCCGTTGGTCTGGGGGTCTGGGGGTCTGGGGGTCGCAAGCGCGAATGCTGTGCGTGGCGGTCCTGGGTTCGATTCCCAGTCGAGAAAAGTTATTAGAAAGAGATTCATATATTTAATGATAGCTTAAATAAGCCCTTATGCGCAGTATAGTAATCACAATCTAAGTACCGCTTTCCGAATCAAGCACTTTGCCCATCCAGCTGCCCAACGAGAAGCTCGTCAAGTATTGGTCGAGGCTTTTGGCTACTGTTACGGCCTAGCGTAATACGGAGTTTCAATAGAATGCGAGGTTAGCTTATTCTAGTTTTGTTGCCACTGCAGTGCGATCTACTGTACCACTCCTAGACGAAGGAGTGGTACAGTAGATCGCACTGCACTGCAGTGCACTCCACTTTTAGGTAGCTCTTTTACAAAACTGACGTAGGTTTTTTTTTTTTTTCAAAATTCAGTTACCTCGTGAAGAAAGAAAGAAAATAAATGTATTTGACCCAGCACCCTTGTAGCGTAACACACCATCAATCTCAATCTGAATCATTTTGAAGGTTATTGCTAATCCATTCCTTCATAATTATGTTCGAAAAATATATCTGCTCAATACTCAATTCTTTACTGCATTCCATATGTATTACATAAATGGTACCTATTACAAAGTAAAAGATCTCAACAACGTAAATAACGCAATTAATGTTGTTGAACTGTCAACATGAAACCAATTGCTTCTGAGTGTGTTACACAATTACCCCGCTGGTTAAGTAAAGGCTCCTACAAACACGTGCGACACGCGATATAATCGCGCGCGACACATAGGCACCGCTCGATGCGCGACTTGCGGTGCCTTTGTGTCGCGTGTCGTGTCGCGCCTGTTTGAAGGAGCCTTAAGGCACACAATATTCACCTCACTGCGGAAATGTAGGTAGGCAAAAGAGTATAACATGACGAGTCCTACAATTCCAACATTTCACCTGAGTTTAAATCATAGGCTTGTATTTTCTGTATTCTCTTCTTAGCATGACGACAGCTACTTGTTTGTCGCCATCACCAGCGTCCATCAGTTCCTGTAACGTGCAGAGCTGACAGGACACGCAGGACACGATATTAAGTGTCCCATCGTTTGTGGAACAGCACCACATTTACACTCCAAGGATTCGTCTATGAATCTCCACCTGAACAGGTTTTCCTTGCTTCGGCCACCCTGGGTCCGGAGTTTAAAGACTTCCAGATTAACCAAGGTAACTCATATCCAGGTTGGAGGTCTTCAGCGGGTGGAACGAATGGTTTGGGACGACACATTTTCTGTATTATTGTGAAATGTAATACCTTAAGGGATTCCCTTTTATGAAGACGTGCAGTAACGACGCAGTTATGCAGTAACTGCGTCATTTATTCCTATCAATTCCCTGAACTTAGCCAGCCATAACATAGGTAGGAACACTACACGTTCCCAAGTTCTGGACGAACGATAAGCTTACAACAGAATGCTCTGTAACGTAGGTGCTGATGCAAACAAATTTTTTACATGTAAATATTTACACTAATCATAAAACGTCAACTGTGGATTTATATGTCGGTTGCATTGTTTAAGCTGGTTCTATAATATAATATAGGCTGGTAGTGTTGTGTAGCTAAAAGTAATGCCTAATAAAAGGACACTGTTGGATTTTTAACTCTCAGCGCTCTGAGCCAAGCGGGGAAATCTAACAGTGCGTTTTATTATACAATACTCGTACATTTAGGGCCAAACAAAGCCTAAATAGTGAATAGTATGTATTAAGAAGAAGATGAACGTTATTATATTATTTATCACTATCACATAGAGATTGTATGTAGGAAAAAAATATACCCAACCCTTCTTGACAATCGGGTAATGATTGATTTACTCTGATCACTAAACTAAGGAATCTCAAAAATCTGAAATATAAAAACAATAAGATGATGCTAGAGCATGAATAAGATCGTTGCTAGAGCTGTGAATACATTACCTATTATATCTTTGATTATAATAATATTTAAATCAACAAATACATAAACATGAATGCCAATATTAATTAATAATAATAATAATAATTTATTTATTTGTTAACATAGGTAAAGAAATACAGATCTTATGTTTGATGATCAGAGCGCTATGTTATGCCAGGAGGCGTACAAATATGGTGTGCAAATCTAACCGAGGATTACAAATTAAAAATTTCTAAAAATATTTGAAAATCATGCATAGTTATGGTATTAAATAGAAAATAAATTGAACGATCACATATTATTTCATATTCCAATTATGTCAAACCCAAATGAGGAATTATTAAAATGTCAAAGATATGTCAAAATAATTAAAATTAAAATGTCAATACTTATAATTGTAATTCTAAATTAATTCGTCATTTAAGTAGTCATCAATAGTATAATAACCTTTATCAATCAAGAATAATTTCATTTTTTTCTTAAATTGTGTAAAATTTAATTCTTTTATGGCGTCTGGAATTTTATTATAAATGCGTGGAGCCATACCCAGGACACTTTTTTTTACTAATGCAGTTTTACATTTATAATTATTGCTCAAAGCATTTTTGTACTGACTACGAATTGGAACATTTCGTACCATTGTCATTTTTTCAAAAAGGTTGGAATTTGTTTTGACGAAGATACTAATTTCTAATATGTATATCGCCGGTAGCGTAAGTATTTTTAATGATTTAAAGTACGGTGCACAGCTGTCATCTGTTTTCAGACCACACATGGCTCTAATGCACCTTTTTTGTGCCTTGAATAGTAATCCCTTATCCGGGGAATTACCCCAAAAAATAATTCCGTATCGTAGAAGTGAGGCTACTAGACCATGATAGGCAACAAGTAATAATAATAATAATAATATATTTCATAAAAAAAAGGAGATTGTAGTACATGAGGCATACATAAGGTTATACATATAAGTTTGTACCATGTCAAACACAATCTGGTGGGTGAAGTTCTGCTTTCCTAGCTAGGTTATAGAATAACCTGTGTTAAGGAATAACAGTCCCTGTCCCTTACAATAAGTTACAATAAACTAGTACAATTATGTATATAATTTTTTTTTTTTATTGATACTACAACAAAGTTTTAATTGAATACATGTGCGCGTGTGTGTGAGTGATTGTATATGTGTAGGGGTGTGTGTGTGTGTGTGTGGGGGTGTGTGTGTGTGTGAGAGAGAGAGAGAGTGAAAAAGAGTGTGTGTTTGTATTGACTAAAGTCGAGTGAGGTAATATTTAATCATTCACTGACATTGTCACTTACTGAGATAATTTTCTGTTTCATCATAGCTTTTATTTTGAAGAAATGAACGTAGAATCTTTTTACACTTAAAGTTAGATAATCCGTAAATCAAGAGGCTTTTATTAAATTTATTGTACAGAGTCGGGCCTAAGTAGTTACAAAATCTACTCGCAAATGATGTGCGTACTTGTGGAATAGTGCAAACTAAGTCTTTCCTACGCCTTGTTACTACTTTATAGGGGGTTTTACGGTGCTGTAGAAGAACTGTTTGCAGAATGAAGTGTTGTCGAACGTTAAGAACATTACAACTACTATACAATAAATCAGTAGGGAACATAATAGGTCTCGAAGTAGCCACTTTCAGTATCGCTCTGTGTGCGATCTCGAGTGGTTTTAGTATAGTTTTCCCGACACCACCCCAGCATGTGATACAATATGTAACAATAGATAAGCACAAGGAAAAGTAGACTACACGTTAGTAGCGCATCTATATTTACTTTTCTAGCCAATTGAAAAAGTGCATAGGCAGATTTATTTATTCTTTTACATAGCTGTTCTATATGAGCTTTCCAATTAAGGCTACTGTCAATATGGATTCCTAAAAACACACTTACTTTTACTTCTTCTATTTCGTTGCCATTGTAATTGACACAAATTTTTGGAGCTTCAATTCTTTGGTGGAAATGCATTACTTTGGTTTTCATGAGGTTGATTATTAAATTATTCATATTAAGCCAATTAATTATGTCAGTAAGAGTATTATTAATGTCAAATTGATAAGTATTTAGGTCCTTACATTTTACTATGGCAGTGCTATCGTCTGCAAACAAAATCATTTGTTGTTGTGTTACTTTTGGCAAATCATTTATGTAAATGAGAAATAAAGGTGGCCCAAGCACGCTACCTTGAGGCACTCCATATTTTATACTCCTGAAATGCGACACATACGTTCGTTCCGTTTTGGTTTTTGCGCACACTCTTGTGATTTCAGTACATTGCAATCTATTACTTAGATATGATTCTAGTAATTTTAAAATGTTCCCTCTGATGCCATAGCAATGCAATTTGTCTAGAAGAATTTTGTGATCAACATAATCAAAGGCTTTAGTCATGTCTGTGTAAATAGCGCAGACGGGAGTCTTGCTATCAACGCCAGACATAACATTATTTAAAAGGTCGAAAATAGCCATGTTAATTGTTTTATTTCTCCGGAAACCGTTTTGCTCTTTGCACAAAATATTATATTTGTGAAGATATTGGTATAGCGAGTTATAAATAACTTTTTCAAAGATTTTGGAAAAAATAGGAATTTTGGCTATTGGCCGGTAATTTTTTATATTCGTCTTGTCTTCCTTTTTGTGAATCGGTTTAATTATTACTTTTTTTAAGCCTTCGGGATAGATGCCCTCTGTAATACCTATATTAATAATATGGGCTAGGGCAGGTGCTATAAGCTCAATTACATATTTAATTACTTTTGTAGATATACCGTCAATACCTACAGTACTAGTATTTTTAAGCGACTTTGTGACTAAAATAATATCGGATTTTAGAACAGGCTGCATAAACATTGATTGTATTGTCAAATTATCTAACTTATTGTTTATTTTAGTGTCATTTATTATATTTTTCTCAATTTCATCTATAAAGTAGTCATTAAATACATTTGCATTCCTTTGGGTTTGTGTAAGTCAAATCCCCTGTTTTTATTGTCAGTATTTGTTCTTTAGGCAGGTTAGTTTTAGATCTATTGACTATCTGCCATGTGGCTTTGGATTTATTTTGCGAGTTGTTTATAAAATAATTATTTTGTGCCTTCTGAGTTAGTCTAACTATTTTTTTATATTGCTTAGTGTATATTTTCAAATCACTTTTAGATTTTTTTGTTGGGTGCAATCTGTAAGCCCACAATAACTGTCTCTGTTTCTTACTACATGTTTTTATGCCACGAGAAATCCATTTAACCTGTTTGTTAATGTTTATAGTTATTATTTTCTCTGGAAAACAGAGATTGTAAAACAATGAGAAAATATCAAAAAAGGTCTTGTAGGCTACATTAACATCATTACTTTCGTAGACTTCTTTGAAAGATAAATTTTGTATACATGATTTAAATTTATTAAGATTCTCTTTGGAGTAATTTTTTTTTACCGTTTTCCAAAATTTTAAGCGACACGTTTTATTGACAGGTATTTTAAGTATTTGTGATGTGTGGTCTGATAACATGAGGTCAATAATTTCCGTTTTCCATCCTTTCCTTAGATTATGTGCAAAGTTATCAATGCACGTTTTACTATGAGGCCTAGTAGGCTGGTTTAGAGCTAGAGTCAAGTTATAGTTGAGTAAGAAGTGTTCCAAATCCAGAGTAATCTTATTTCTTAACAGTACATTAATGTTAAGATCACCACACAACACTATTTTCTTATTCGATAACAAGCAAACTTTTTTTAATACAATGTCAAGTTTTTCATAAAATGTCAAGTAATTATATTTTGGTACTCTATAAACACATATAACAATAATTGAATAAGATGTCAATTCCACAGCACAAATTTCAAACACGCCTGATACAGACTGTTTGGCAACATCTGGTAGTTCCCTATACTGGTGCCCCTGTCTTACAAGAATACAAGTTCCTCCCCGATTTGTGCTTCGTGAAAAGAGAGCGGCTAGATGGAAATTGAAATGCATATATGGAACGGATCACAGAAAATATGCATTAGATACACAGGGTTATTGGTAAAACATTAACAACCTCTTAAAAGGTCATTGTACACATCATTATGAATAAGTTTTATTATGGGACCAAAAAATACAGCTGTTCCCTACATTTTGACGAGTTATACGAACATAAATGAGGGAATACCTGATACTTTTTCTCGATTTCTGGTTTGGTCCCATAGTAAAAGTTGTTCATAATGATGAGTACAATGACCTCTTAAGAGGTTGTTAATGTTTTACCAATAACCCTGTATAGAAGCCATTCGATCTGTATATGTATTATTGTTTATTGCATGCTTTCGAAGAAAAACAACCAAACTCAAGGTCGCTTAGCGCGCTATGGAACGGGCTATGCTTAGTTTCTTTGAAGGATAAAAACATATCCGGAAAAGAATTCCGAAGTTAGCTTGCAGAATAAGCAAGCTGAACTGGCAGTAGGCTGGCCATGTTTGTCGAAGGCCGGTGGAGCAGACAAGTCCTGTAGTGGAGACCGCGTATTGTCAAGCGTAGTGTGTTAAAAAACTATTTTTAGGGCTCCGTACCCTTATAGGATCACTGCTTTGTCCATCCGTCCGCCCGTTCATGTGTCTGTCAAGACCTTTTTTCTCAGTAACGCATGGAGAGTATCAAGTTGAAAATAATGTCAAATATATACTTAGGCTTACGGTCCCTTGGAGCTCTAAAAAACATCAAGCTTCTAGTCAAAGCAATAAAAAATACGTCCGTTTATGCGACATATTTTAATACCCGCAAATACATATATATACGGGTACTTCCCGTTGACCTAGAATCATGAAAGGCAAGAAGCAAGGTCTCACAGTACAAGTATAGGAAAAAATATAAAGAACAAAATCAGACTATAACACTTAGATCTAATATAAAAGTCATAAAAGAAACAGACGCACCCTAATTGCGGAACACATTTTTATTTTATTTATTTATTAAGGTACAGACGCCAGCACATCAAGCTACTAAAATCTGTCAAATTTATTTAATAGATTTTCAACTTTATCGCTAAATAAAGTATAAGATTCAAATTAGATTGGGAAAATTTGACAGTTTCGGGTAGCTTGATGTGTTGGCGTCTGTACACCAACAGCTTCTATGTATAATTTATGTTAAGTAATATAGATCATAAAAGTCTCGGTCTTACACAGTCGCCAATTACAGGTTTACCAGCAATCTCAGAATAAGTGATAACACATAATAATAACAAAACTAAAATAGGCTAGAACTTAAAAATTTTATTGTAAGATACTTCTTAAACTCAAGATTAATAACAAAAATTAAAATAAAAGGACGAACAACATTGCAATTTTGCCCACTTACTTAAAACTAAGACTAAGTAAATAATATAAATAGAAATGAGATCATAATGGAAAGTATAGCTTCTAAAAACAACTTATAAAAAGGCGAAGGATTTCTAAAGTATACTAACATAACAACTTATCAGATTGTCTATCACTATCAATCACAATCTGAATCATTTTGAAGGATATTGCTAATCCATTGCTTTGCATGTTCGAAAAATTTGTCTGCCCAACAACGTAAATAACGCAATGAATATTGCTGAACTGCAAAATGAAAGCCATTCCGACTGATAGTGTGTTACGCAATTACCCCGCAGGTTAGATTTAAATTGAAAGTGAGAACATGTCACTAGCGTCACATCCATCCATACTAATATTCTAAATTCGAAAGTAACGCTGTCTGTCTGTCTGTATGTTACCTTTTCACGCCTAAACCACAGAACAGATTTCGATAAAATTTGCCAGAGAGATAGATTTTATCCCAGGGAAGGATATAGGATAGTTTTTATCGACATACCTCGCAGGCGAAGCCGCGTGCGGAAGCTAGTTAGTACATATTATACAGTTTCTTTACTAGCTCTTTTTCCATAGAAAAAATATTTTGTGACACACTATATTATGGTAATCGGTCTGGTCTGGTTTTGTAATGGTATTCATGAATAACTTATAACTTTGTCATAAGAAATAAATTAATCATTAGCCTAGATTTTACCCATCCCAAAATCTATAGATCACAATATGAATAATCTATTTTATTTACTGGCTCGCGGACTAGAAAGCGAAGTTAAATTCACTGCAAAATGCACTATATTTTTTTTTTTCTAGACTACCAACTACCAAGGGCTTTCTTAACAATATTAAATATTATATAAAGTTATATTGAGCAGTGGTAGCCCAGTGGTAGCGACCGCGACTTACTAGTTGTGGATCGGGGTTCAAAGTTCGAACCCAAGCAGATGCTTTAATGATAATAAGCCTATAATGTTCCTACTGCTGGGACACAGGCCTCCTCTCTGTGAGAGGGAGTGGGCCGTAATCCACCACGCGGGCCCAGTGCGGGCCCAGGTGCTTTACTTTGTGTAAATTATTTCATCACCACTGTTCTCTAAAAACATCATGAAGAAACCCGGCCATGTCCTAGAACCAAAAGTTCGAAGATATGATAATACCATTCAAGACAACAAACACATCAAAATTTATAATTTCTTGTAGAGAAAGTTGTCACTTTCTTCAACAACGATTTTATTTGATGCCCAGTCTGTACGGTTGTTTTTATTGCCATCGTCTTACTAAGAATTCCTTGTCAACACACATTCTGATCACGTTCGGTTCTAGAAAATAATACAATGAGGGACAAGACCGTTGCACTGTCAAACATCCATAGAAACACTTTGTCTTTGACAGAGCCCTTATTCTGTAGCAGCAAGGGTGGTTTTCGTACTTATTAATGTCATGCAGTTGATCGTAGTGCATTCGTGAGGATTTTTTTTCGATGACTGTATTGTTGTTTTACGTATTGCGAGTCTGCGACATTCCTTACGATAGAGGAGTAAAAAACGTATTTGTTCAGGATCTTACTAAAAATTTTTGTTTGTTTGTGACTGCTCGACATGAAAGAAATTATCAAGGACCCAGCCTTCGTCATGAGTACCTATACAAAATATAAAAACATTTATAAGAGAAACTATTGAGTTTCTTGCCCATTTTCTAACCATTATTATTTTGATTTAAAAGAGTTTCCGTGGAGTTTCTTGCCCATCCTTCTATGTAGTTACCTACTAAGCTTTGGAATGGGCAACTAGCTTCATATTTTTGACTGGATTCAGAAGTGCAAAAGTGCTAATGTTTTGAGTTTGAGTCATTTCTCCATACCATTTGGAATCAATTCTACATATTTTCTTGTACTTCTTATACCAAGTTCAGGTAAAAAGTGGCGGTCGAAAATTCATTTGTTGGATGATTTTATATTTTCTCTTTAATGTGGATGTTTATAATACACAAACTGTGTCTTTAATTAGTTTTAAACCGTCTTAATTGAAGAAATAAATAAACGATTTTGTGCCCAAGCAATTGGATTGGACAGGTGAGGCGGCAGTCGTTCGGTCACACTGTTGTCTAACAGCTGAAAGTCAATTGTTTGAAACTGGTTTGACTAGAATCCGGCCTTAACTTAGTTAGGAAAAGGCGAGAGAGATAATAGTTTTAGTTTAAGTTCCGTATCTTAATCATAGAAGAAGAAGAAAAAGAATTTATTTATTTATTTATCTGAGAAGCAATTCTCGTAATTTTAAGATTCACAGTCTGATCGCAGTCTCAATCTGTCAAAAATACTTCTAACTTCCCAAAATTTTTTTTTACCTGTTTTTAACATTGCGAGCAGTGGTAACTGGTAACCCAGTGATTAGGCCGCGAGTTACGAGTTTATACGAGCGGACAGGCGCTTTAATTTGTGTAAATTATTTCGTCACCGCTCCTCTCAAAAACGGTGAAGAAAAACATCGTGAGGAAACCGGCATGTCCTAGAACCAAAAATTCGAAGACATGTGACATCTACCAACCCGCACTGGACCCGCGTGGTGAATTACATAACAGCTCACTCCCTCTCACAAAGATGAGGCCTGTGTCTCAGCAGTGGGAACATTATAGGCTGATTAAGTATGTAGGTATGTACTTATGTAGTTATTTTAGGGCCAGACAGTAGGTACTATGGTTAGAGTCAAATTCGTCCCGCCATCTTCGCCTTGGTCTGCCAAATTGTCGCCTAGCCTGGGAATTGTCCATAATGTGATAAGCTTGAAATCCCCAGCAGTTTAATTCATAAACATGTGTACACAAAATTCCACAAAAAACATTTATTACAGATAAATAATTAAGCTACATTACATATAAATTAAGATTCGCCGTTCAAATAATGTCGCCATGAGTGTTTGTCAAAATTCTTAATTAATTCGATGCTCCCAAGCAATAAGTGGGTAATCGAAAAATCCAAATTTTACAGGAGGATAGATTTACTGTGTTTGTCGAATATCTTTTCAGCCAGTGGGAATAGCTAGTAGCGTAGCTATGCAGACGGTATGGTATTGCTGAGTCCATCAATCAGTGCGTTAAGACGTTTGTTAAGGGTCTGCGAGGACTATGCGGTGGCTCATGGGCTTAGGTATAGCGTCGCTAAGAGTAAGTTAGTCGTGTTTACTGTTGGCACAAGTTCAAATGAAAGCTATTTTTTTGTGAAGTGTAACTGTGCTATTAATATGAAATTCTTTACATTCAAAACCTTTCAATTTCAGAAAATAAATAAGACCTGAAACTATATTGTTCAAATATTACAGTAATAGTAGATACTTACAGAGTTATTGCAGTAAATTTATTTCGTATCATTATATACTTTTACCAAGTTATTTTTTATCGTAGAGATGATGCATAATGTGTTATTATTATTACGCAGTTATTGTGGAAATATTAAATAATTGTAGAAACAGTGTTGATACATACCAATACTATTTACGGGAAAATTTTGTACCTTTAATTTTTTTGAAGCGTGTAAATGTAATATTTTGAAGGTTGAAACGAAAAACACACTGTTCTTTTATTATTTATAAATTCGCTCCAGAAACATAATCAATAATAACAATCCAAAAACAGTAAATTAAATAAAACACATCCTGCAAACAACTTTGGTTTACATAATTTTCATACCTGCAGTATTATTCTTCTTCAGAGAAATTTTCGTTCCTGGATTCAGAACAGGACAAAGAGTCATAGAAAGGATGGTAAAACCGTGGAATAGCTCCACTTTTACACAAAATTAAAAGGTCTGTATGTCAAGCTTTGCTTATTGTAATAGGTTGGTGGTAAGCACGTTGCAACTGCACGTTATCTAGATGTACAGCTGCATCTGCGCTATTCTCTTGTGTACGCTTTCGTCCTCTTCGTCTACCTAAGGCAGAGTGTGTTGTTTAAATCAAGCTCTGAATAAGTGTCTTCAAAATTATATTTGAAAAACAACTTATTTGCTTGTGAATCAGACACATTCACCCCCATCACGTCTGCCCAATGGATCACATTTCCGTCTTTGTCACACCGCCATCGTCTACGAGTGGTTTTAAATCGCAAACTTCAGATTGCTCTAATTCTATAACACGATATTTTTCACCAGTAATCTGTGAATTTAAAATAACGCTGTAAATTTGTTCATGGGTATATAAAATTATGTTTTTTAGGTTTTTTTTCTATGCATGCATGCGTGGAATCTCCCTCACTTTGACTATGCCCAGTTTCAAAAAAACGATGGGTTATGGAAATTCCAAGAAGTTTGGCAGCATAAACATTTGGTAGATCGAAAATGTAACGATTTTTGTTTTGCCCATAACAGCCATATGAATACAGTGAAAACTATGTAATACCGTTCTCGCGTACAGTTTAAAAAAAATTAACATTGCACTCCCTATTTCCGTACTGCCTCTTTTAGCTATTTGAAAATGCCATACATAACAATAACTTATTTTTCGTATGGCATCAAGCACGGTGAAATTGTAACATGGATACTTTCTTTTATAATAAAACGTGCTCACATCGGATTGAGGTGCACTCAAAACTTTTTGCAAGTCAAATATTACTACTGTAATATTATTATCTTTGTCAGCTGTCTCTATTTCTTCTTTTTTTAATAATCTTACCTTTTCTTTTATCTGTAAATGAAGCCTTTGTTTTTCCTCTAGAGTAGCTATCATAGTATTGTCTGATTTTTTCATATGAGGAGCACGAAGGACACTGGTCTTTTTGGGTTTGAAAAATGAGTAGTTATGCTGGGAGTTAAAAACTGATTCATATTGTTGTTTTGTTGCCATTACAACATCAGTGTAATATTGATGTGTAAACCACTCAGTATAAAAGCAATACATTTTTGAAATATTTTCTCTGAAAGATATTCTCTGGTTGAATTCGTCCTCGTATAGTGTGACTCCACTTTAGGAAATATATCAATGTGTGCTTCAATAGTTGCTTCAGTCATATTGTTCATTTTGTTAGGTCTATTTTTATGCTTTCCTCTTAGAGTTTACCAAAAAACTTATGAAGATTATTTACTCCAATAATCCGGTAAAAGCTACTTACCAAAATAAAATATAAAATATTTCTTTGTACCGACCTATAACAGTATTTTTGCCGACATCACTTCGGTTGTAAATTTCCCAACAATAAAAACGGATGTCATGATATCGTTGTAAATTATCGTTAGAAAAAACCAAAAAAAATGCTAAGGTACAAATCCAGTCCGTAGATGCAAAATTTTCCATAACAGCAAGAAGTCCATAATAGTACATTAGGTACCAACTTATTGCTCGGGGGCGTCGAATTGTTGATTCAAGTCCATTTTTGTGAGATAATTCAGTTAGTAACGTACTTTTTGCTAAAAGAAATTGTTATGTCATTAGACTCATTTAGACTTTACTGTTTTATCATAAAACGTCTTATCGTCATTGTAAGTATAGAGTTTTAGTAATGTAAACAACTTTGGGGATTATGTTTAACGATTTCGAAAAATATTTGTTAACTCTCCCGTACTATAAAACGTTCCAAATCTAGTCGCAATCTCATCTCAGCGACAGTTAAGTCATGTCGAAAACTTGTCAAAAATGTTAGTACGAAAATTAGAGATTGAGACAGATCAGACTGGGAATATCCTTAAAATTACGAGAATTGCCTCTCTGGTATTTTTTTGGGAGATCAGATACAGTGAAAACTAATGTCTACAAAAGCAGGTTTTTTTACCGTGTACCTACTGTATGCTTTGATTTATTTTATCCGAGAAATCAAATTGACGGTTATATGTGTGGGAATTCGTGACCGTGGTGGAGCGAGTGATACACTGAAGTAATTTGTAAATACGTAACGATTAATTTATTACGATATCAAGTAACTAAAGCTAGTAGTTACACTTGACACGAAAAGGTAAAATTAAATAATGTTACATGAAGAGTAAAACTAATAGAAACACGAAGCTACTAGAAACACGAAGCTCGCCGTAAACTATTACGGCGAGCTTCGGCGAGTAAAATATGATCGGGGGTCAGAGAGGACCTCGCACGATCGTAGTTCAGCACAGACTGAAGCTTCGAACCAAAATTCTCCCAAATCTGCCGTTTACTAAACAAAGGACGCGGCAAATCCACATCTGCAGTTCCTAAACAAAGGAAGCGGCAAAACGATTGCCTTTTAAAAGTACAATAATAAAACACGAGAAATGCAAATGGGTACAATACAAGACAACTAAAAATAACAGAACAATGAACCTTAACTAACAATAGCAAATGGGTACAATACAAGATAACATAATAGAACATTAAAGAACCTTAACTAAAAGTAAAGAATCATGAAAGACAATAGTACCTATAACTTAAATCGCTTGCAGATGTGATTCGTGGGAAAAACACAAAATTAAACTTTCTAAAAATTATTACAATAAGTACTTCTAAAAATATTACATTCTTAAAACTATGCAAGGGATGGGTACGTAAGACACAGTCCCCACAGTACCCCCCTACCAGTGATAAAGATCACGAAACACCTGCCTGATAGTAATCAGGAAATTTAACTCGCCTACCAGAACGGCGAGGAATATGCTTGCCAGGCCAACTTAGGTTCCAGTGAGTCTGAACCGGTTGCCGCATAGTTCACGGTGAGTCGGAACTATCTGTGAAGATGTCCCCAGTGAGTCGGGGTGGCGCGGGCGCTGCGTTATGCTCCAGTGCGTCGGTGCCGCATAGTTCACGGTGAGTCGGAACTGTCTGCGAAGATGTCCCCAGTGAGTCGGGGTGGCGCGGGCGCTGCGTTATGCTCCAGTGCGTCGGATGTGGTACAGCGACCAGAACGGCGAGGAATATGCTTGCCAGGCCAACTTAGGTTCCAGTGAGTCGGAACCGGTTGCCGCATAGTTCACGGTGAGTCGGAACTGTCTGCGAAGATGTCCCCAGTGAGTCGGGGTAGGTTCCAGTGAGTCGGAACCGGTTGCCGCATAGTTCACGGTGAGTCGGAACTGTCTGTGAAGATGTCCCCAGTGAGTCGGGGTGGCGCGGGCGCTGCGTTATGCTCCAGTGCGTCGGATGTGGTACAGCGCCGGGTTGAGGCTGGCTGCTGCGTCGACCAGGAGAGGAATTGAGCTCTTCTTGTTGACCGGCCGAAAGTGCAGTGTGCTGTGCCGAGGTTGCTGATGAGGCTGAGGGTGATGACCAGGTATGCGCGGTCGCTGCATGCTGGTGGTCAGGATACCCTTTGAAGCCGTGGGAGCTGGCTGGCTGGATCGCTCGCCATTTTAACACGTACTTTGAATTAGCACTCGCGAAACTCTTTACGCACTGTCACGAACTCACGCTATATGATAGCTTTGATCACGTCGGGGTCACCACTGTGGGTTATTCGTGACCGCCCGACTGGTAATAGAACAGAAGTGAGTTGTAAATAAGTAGCGATTAATTTATTACGATATCAAGTAACTAAAGCTAGTAGTTACACTTGACACGAAAAGGTAAAATTAAATAATGTTACATGAAGAGTAAAACTAATAGAAACACGAAGCTACTAGAAACACGAAGCTCGCCGTAAACTATTACGGCGAGCTTCGGCGAGTAAAATATGATCGGGGGTCAGAGAGGACCTCGCACGATCGTAGTTCAGCACAGACTGAAGCTTCGAACCAAAATTCTCCCAAATCTGCCGTTTACTAAACAAAGGACGCGGCAAATCCACATCTGCAGTTCCTAAACAAAGGAAGCGGCAAAACGATTGCCTTTTAAAAGTACAATAATAAAACACGAGAAATGCAAATGGGTACAATACAAGACAACTAAAAATAACAGAACAATGAACCTTAACTAACAATAGCAAATGGGTACAATACAAGATAACATAATAGAACATTAAAGAACCTTAACTAAAAGTAAAGAATCATGAAAGACAATAGTACCTATAACTTAAATCGCTTGCAGATGTGATTCGTGGGAAAAACACAAAATTAAACTTTCTAAAAATTATTACAATAATACTTCTAAAAATATTACATTCTTAAAACTATGCAAGGGATGGGTACGTAAGACACAGTCCCCACATTACACATATGTATTTAGAAAATTGGTTACAAAATTAAGGCATTTCTTAAATAAATATCAGCCTTTGATTAAATTCAATTTCTCGAAAAAATCTCCACATATTTGTATCTGCTACTGCTAGTGTTTATTTATGATGTTACCAGTCGTATATTTTCTCCTATCTATTCTGTTCCAATGACCTTTTTATCTGAATAAAAAATATTTCCGATTATCTTATAAACATAAATTACAGAAACACCACTGGATACTACAATAATGTTATGCTTATAAGATGAAATGCGCGAATCACTGTCTGGCTCTTAAACTACAACCGACAATCGACCACTATAGTATTTAATATTGTCATAATCGGCGCGCACGTGGAGTCGAGAGCGCGCCTCAGACGGCACATCACTACTCACGTCAAAAATTGGCGGGAATCGTATTTTATTTTTTATTCGCAACTTTTTTTTTACAAAGTTTAAACTCGGAACTGTTTTTTGTTTTTGACGTTTGGCAAGTATTGCATGAACGATTAGTTTTTGTTTACTTTTATGGAAAATAATTTAAGGAGTTTCTAGTGAGAAGTGTGTGAAAATGAAAACTTTTTTGTTCATATTTTTGGCGGGGTATGCTGTCAGGTGCGATGATTCGAAGTAAGTGAACCTTTTTTTTCGATTATTTTTGTGACACCTTAAAAAAAACAAAATTTAAATAGGTAGGTAATAACTGAATTAAAAGAACTTCCTATACTTTCCTAATAGAAATTACTTTACTTTCAATATAATTAATATGATGGGCTTTAATCCAAATCCTTAAACGACACAAACAAAAGAAATTTGCATTCCTTTTTGGCCATTTGACTTCGTTCGTATATTTTTTTGCAATTATCAGCGTTTTCAGCCAATGCCAAGTTAAGCTATCTTACAGTCAAGGAATATACTACTCTCTAACGAGAGTTTACAGCTAATCTAGAAAATAGATAGATAGTGTGACATACGTACCATCTTTTGCAACGGTGTAGCTGACCAAACATTTTGTAGTAAAGTAGTTTTATCTCTTAACTACTTCTGACGTATTGAAAGAGAATATTTAATATTAACGTCAAGTGCGGTTTTCATATCCAAGCGTGAACACAGAACGCGGTTTGGTACGTGATGTAAATAATTTTACTGAACGTCACGTCCAATACCAACAAATCTATTTTTTTTTGCAGACCATAGTCAATTAATAAGGGTTTTGACGTTTGAGACACAAACTGCTTAGTAAAGTGAAGAAATCAATGATGGATACAAAACTTTATGAAAATGAAACTACAACTAAGTACTTATTTCTTATAAAAATACAGAGATATAAGCGCTAGCTAGCGCTAGCTTTTTTTTAAGCGCAATAACACGCATAAACTAATTATATATAAGTGTGTAATTTATTTTTTAATCTTTATAATATGTCTACGTTTGTGTATTGTTTCCCAAAAAAACACAATACACAGTAATCAGTATTTGTCAAACTGCAAAACAGTTCTTCGGCAATGATTTCTCATAACTTAAACTTAGCCTACGTGATTTCACATAACCTATAGTGATAAATTTCTTAAGTTAGTAATTCATAAGTGCTAGTTTTGACAAAGCTCTGCCCACAACCCGACTACCAAAATGGCGTTTAATAAAAAAGTATGGATAAAAATGACTTATTTGCACCGACCCCAAATAAATCGGTATAAGGGTAAGAGAATGAAAATGATCTGCCCTCAAACAATTGCGCGAGGCCACCATCGGCCACCAGCGACCACCGACACCGCCCGCGCCGTCGCGTCGTCGTGCGTCCAACACTCAACGCAAAACTCCAATCGGAAATACTCGTATAAACGTAGTATTAAGTTAGTTTAAGTTTTATTTTATGACTTTATTCATCTACTAGCTGACCAGACAAAATTTGTTCTGTCTAAATTTCAATAATTCTTACAAAAGTTCCATAGACTAAAATACTTTCAGTTTTTCCCGAAATTTCCAATTTTCTGGGCAACTTTTCCAATTTATAAACCTTATTCACATTACAAAATTTAAAAAAAATAACCACATCGGTCCAGCCACTCTCAAGTGATGAGCTTACCAACAAACAACATTTAATTTTTATTTAAATTAATAAAATGAGTATCACCCATATAGATACGGGTGATACTAATTTTAATAATTTCGTTTAAATTTAAACAAAATAGCTATGTTATGATAGGTGTTTCTTGTATTTTTTTACAAAAAATATCGCTCTAAATTAACGTCACGCTCACCCCGCGCATTTTTAATCAGAATTCTGTTTAGTTGAAACCTGGTTTTGACATCACCAAAAATGCAGGGCTGCCTGCATTTTTATTCCCAGCCCGTAGTTGGTAATCGAGTCTTTAAGAGCGTAATATTATGTATTCAAAGTAATTTATTAATCGTACACGTACATAGTTCATACCTTTCTAACCAACAGAAAACTGAGACTGATTTAATAAAACATGTGTTTTTTTTTGTACATTGATATAAGAGTAGCCTTCTGAAATCTAAAATTCCTAATTTAACCAAGGCAGTCTAAAAATTCTATTTATATTAATAAAATATAAATAGAATTTTAGAAGAAAAAATAATCTCTATTAATAAAAATTACACCAAGCCAAGAAACACGTCAATTGCCTAAGAGGTAATTTAATTTCCAAATCCATTCGTTTCCGTACCGCCCTTCACGATAATGTCTACAATTATATGACAAATGGACAAAAAACTTCTTTGTTTGGAACTCTTGGCAGTAAATCAAAGTTTATTTTTATTTAAAAGTCAACGACATTATCAGTGTTCATTCAGAAAAAAGTGGTCAAGTGTGGGTTGTATTTGTTTATTTCTTACAAGTGTATTAGAAAAAAAGTATCGAACTCTCCCTGACTATAATTAAATGTTGAAAGATTGAAAAATCGGACTCCAAATAAAATTTTGTTTTTATACACAACGACAACTCTACTAACAAAGCATATTATCGGATTAAAGACTACGTTAAAAACAACGAAGTTTGGCAATAATTCCTTCTGCACATGTGGCTTCCCTGGCGCCTCATTAACGGCATAACTATATAAATGTCTATTAACTGCTCTCAAATTATGATGTTTATTTTTTATTTATTTTTTACATACTTCTTTGACATAATCTTTTTATTATTTGACATTATATACAGACAATTCAAATTTTTCATCTCTTTATTAGTGGTTGTAATGGCAATCATATTACTTGGTTTTAGTACCTATGCTTTTATATTTTATTTATCCTTTTGATAGATTCTTATATTATAAATGTGGGGACTTTGTAGGCCTTGTAGACTTTAGTTCTGTAGACCATTTTTTATTTTATCATGTACCAGGTACTTGTTGACAGGCCTACGCTGTCCTCCCATACCAACTGTAATTTGAAAATATTATAATAGTCAAATATTTTTAAAAAGAGTAACCGTGGTGTTTCTTGCCGGTTCTTCTCCATAGGAAACGACTAATTGGAACCGTGCACCTAGCTTCTGACGTTTTATAAGCGCCCATGTAGGTTTATGTGAAATAAAATATGTTGATTTTGAAATACCTCTTAATTAGGTACCTACCTACAATATACAAGCTTACACTAAAATATATACAAAAGTATAATAAAAAGTAGTATAATAAACACAAAAGAAAAAGGGAGGAGCTCATTGGGCTTCAAAAAATTCTTCCGAATCGCTGTCAATGGGATAACTGCCCAAAAGGCTGGCACCATTACCACGTTAGATGGCAATGCTGATTCTTTGGGCTAAAAATAGACCAGCCCTCTGGTCACGTGAAGAGTCAAAGTCATTTATGTGTGGAGTCATTTTAATAGGTAACATTTGACAATTCATCAAATATTCAACAACGTAACCTTGTAACGGCGGGCATAAAATAACATATTTTTTCGTTTTGTTAGAACTGCACAATTGCTTACCTTTTTTTCAATTACGATTACATATTTATTGTAATAATGACCGATACGAGTAATTTTACGATTTGCTTTCATTAATAAACCATTCTAAACATAATAAACAATTTCTGATCTAAAGAACTGAACGTCGTTACAAGGTTACGTCAGTTAACCATTTTTCTTTTTAAACACTAGGGATGTTACTCTAAAAATCGAAAGCTGATAAGTAGAATCGAATGCAATGATGACTTGTGAAGAAATATCACCATAAATTAATAACCACGTTGTGATTATAATAAAAAATTTATTTATTATTCTTTTAACTAACTAGGTATAAAAATACAAAAAATAATGAAATAGAAAAACTGCCTCCTCGCATTCGCCTCTAAAACTACAAGTGATTACCATGAGGAAATAAACTTTGAGGTTTTTAAAGAGTGGTTTGAGAAGCTGCTAGTCAGCTTAGAAAACCCATCGAAAATTATAATGGACAATGCACCGTATCATTCTGTACAAGTTGATAAACCACCAACTCAAGCAAATAAAAAGCAAGAAATTGTCTCGTGGCTGGTAAGAAATGGTGTGGATGCAAGTCCAACTTTATTAAAAGTTGAGTTGTTAAATCTAGTAAAAGCAACTAAGCCGTCCAAGCTCCGCTATGTAATCGATGAACTAGCCCTAGAGCATGGACACGAAGTTATTCGATTGCCTCCCTACCATTGCCAGTATAACGCCATCGAGCTTATTTGGGCACAAATAAAGGGTTATGCAGCGCGGAACAATACTGAACCACCCTTCAGTACTGCTAAAATGATGTCTCTGCTACAAACTGCGTGTGCAGAAGTCACTACAGAAGACTGGAAAAAAGTCGTAGAGAAAACAAAGAAAATAATTTTACAAGATTTTGAACGAGATGTGAGAATAGACAATATTATTGAAAATGAATTAATAATATCTCTGAGTGCTGACAGCAGTGATGAAGATGACAATACTTTTAACAGTTCTGATAGTTCAACTGAATAAATGCAATTATTTTGTTAAATTGTGTACTTGTCTTATTTTGCTCCTTAAATTTACGAAAAAAATAATAATAATGGGACAGGGATTCGCCTGATGATTTTTAAAATTCGCATATGTTTCAAGTCCGTATCGATTCATTCACTTTAATCGATGTTTATAAGCAGGTCACCTCACTATGAGGACAAAACTGACAGACGTCAAATGTTACCTATTAAAATGACTCCACTGTAGTTTCCTATATCCCTATAAAATAAATTATCGTACAACTAACCCTACAGAGTTATAAATCCTTACTAGTCCTATTAATCCGTCTAATATTATAAACACGAAACTTTGTGAGGATGAATGAATGGATGGATGTTTGTTACTCTTTCATGTAAAAACTACTAAAACAAATTTTGAAGAAACTTTACAGTAATATAGCTTTATACATCAGCATAACATATAGGATACTTTTTATCCCAATATTCCCAAGCGATCGACAAAAGACGTAAAGGTCATAGCACACGTATCAACTCGGAAAGGGATCGTCACCCTATCAACTTGAGCCATTCTTTGAATGAAACTCCCTACTGCAACGCAAACTAATCGGAATCATAACGTAATTGCCTCGCCACGGGACAAGCTCACGAACCGCGGAATTCATTAATATTTAATTATGTTATTGTGTGTGTTTTCATAAAAATTGAATATAGATTACTAATATTCTTATTAAAACCTATGACGTTTTCAAATAAGGACAACAACATTTAGTTAAATTGGTGACTAGCAGGCATTAATCATTATTGTCAACAATAATATTATTTAATTAGTCCGGTGACGTATGTTATTCATAAGGAAGGACTAAAACAAACACTAATTGGGATTATCAGGCGTTTGTCATCCTATGTTAAGTAAATAAGAGTATTTTAAGGAAAATTAAGTTATTGTGGTCCGCAACGAAGTAAAGGAATAGCTCAGATACATAATGATTACGAACTAGCAGCGCCCCGCGGTTTCACCCGCATAAGTGTCGATAACGTGAGAATATCGGGATAAAAACTATCCTATGTCCTTTCCCGGGACTCAAGCTATCTCTATACCAAATTTGATCTAAATCGGTTCAGCGGTTTAAGCGTGAAGAGGTATCGGACAGACAGAAACATTTTCGCATTTATAATATTAGTATTATTTTTATTATACACAGTCATTATCTTTCGTTTGTTCGGGGGTCGTTCGTGCTATAGTATCAAGTTCTTCCAACTGATCAGACAGCTGTGCTGCTGCACAGTTTGTTGCGCCAGATCTTCTTCCCAGCTAAAGCACTAGGAAGTGGTGAGGACTGTCTTATGTAATATTGACGTTCAAAAAGTGCTGATTTTCATACGTCCAATATCTGGAGTCTGTTTCTTATCCAACTATGTTCGGCATATCCACGAGTAATCCGATTAACTACAGTGAGTGGGCTTCCACAGTTAGCTGCCATTAACTATTGTATGTGGGCAGCATCGATTGTAGCAAATTGTAGTACTGAAACAAGTGCACATCGATTGATCAGTCGCGAATAGCGATATACATTGAGTATCAGGAACAGTTAGGTAAGTCATCAACATCTGCCTAGCCTTTTCCCAACTATGTTGGGGTCAGTTTCCAGTCTAACCGGATGCAGCTGAATAGCAGTATTTTACATGGAGCAACTGCCTATCAGACCTCCACAACCCAGTTATTGGGTAATACGATACCCGGTAAGACTGGTTGTCAGACTTTCGGGCTTCTGATTACCCGTAACGACTGTCAAAGATTCACGAATGACAGCCGGGACCAACAGCTTATCGTGCTTTCCGAGGCACGGAACAGTTGTGTAAGTACAGGAAAAATATTTTATTTCTTACCAAAGAACTCATCATCTACCCAGCCTTTACCCAACTAAGTATGTTGGGGTCGGTTTCCAGTCTAACCGGATGCAGCTGAATCTTCCCGAAGAACTATCAGTATTGATTGTTTCTTCTCTGAATAGGCATCCGTGCAGTTCTGTGAATATTTCAATTCGATGAACATCATCATACGAAATGAAAAAACCTTACTTTCATGAAAGCTTTGAAAAAATAAGATACATAAATATGCAATTTTCTGAAAATAAAATACCTACCTACAACTTTTAAACTTCTGAAGTCTTAACACTACCTTATTTTTATAATTTTAAAAAACTCCCCTTACTACTTCAAAAATGACTTCCAACCCTCCTCCATAGCACCTAGATCATTATCATAATGATCATCGAAGTAGGAACACGTCAAGCGTTCACTTATGCAGTCACTGAAGTGAACTGAGCTGCGCTAGACTCATTATAACTCGCTCCATCACATTCTTAATCTGAGCTCTAGTGACATTTTACAGGGATTTTAGTGATTTCGTATGCACTTTGTACTTAATTAAACAATCTATTGTCATGATAAATCACATCATACTAATATTATAAAGGCGATATGGAGGTAGCTGAAACCTTGGATAATACATAACATACACACAATTGGACACACACACATGGACATAATTATGCTACTTTTTATCCCAATATTCCCACGAGATCAAAACTTACGCGGGTGAAACCGCGGGGCGCGGCTAGTAAAAAATATATTTGGAAGACTAGATCAGGTTGGTGTTTCCCATACCACTACTCTGAGAAAAAAACACCGAAACAAACTCAGAGATCACACTGTTAAGTCCAGACATCTTGATCTAATTGTTTACAGACCATGCAGAGATTAGTGTCTGAATTTGACTTTTGAGAAAAAAAAACACAGACTTTGACTTTAATACTCACAGATTTGTGTACCTGTCCAGTCAATGCACGCATGTGTCAGCAATGACTCGACTATTGGATGTCGAGTGTCGACTCGACTTTATGCGGCCTACCCAAATAAAAAAAATCTTTGGTATTCCAAAGAACGGACATTTGGGTCGGCCGCATAAAGTTATTTTACTCGTATGAGCATGTGATGTGAAGAATACGGGACATACCGTAAGGCAAGTTTTAAGTTGGTACCTATGAAGGTGGATGGTTTTATGATTAGGGGGAGACCAAAGAAACGATAGATGGAAAGTGAAAGATGACATGGCTAGAAGAGGAAGAATACTTAGTACTAAGATTGGAATGCGGAAAAACAGATGATAAATGAAACAGTATCTTTAAATAAACGTGAAGTCTAATAATGGCTAGAAAAACTATGCTCTAGTGCCAACTGAAAGAGTCAAATCATTTATTTCAATTAAACAATTAACAGAAACTTTTGAAAGTCAAAGAGGATTTCGCAATTCTAAGATGGGCTTAGTTTCCAAACACCAAACACTGTGGATACTCACTAAAAAAGCATTTCGGGAGAAACCCCAATAAATGCGAAAGTGATTTTAATTTTTATATCTGTCAGTCATAATAAATTAATGGGGAAACTGGCAAAGTGTCAAACTGTCAACTATTGACCTATCGTATCCAAAACAATAGAAAGAGAGAAAATAAATAAAAATTCTCTAGAAATTTTTTAAGTAAGTACCATTTTAAAATTCAAAAAGCAACATGTCAGACTGTTTACCATTTCAAATAACTTTGTAAAACAAAGGAATACGGGAAACTGATTTGAATGAAATGACATTTGAAAGTTAAACAAAAACAGAAACCACTTGTTTGTTTACATCTTGCTAGGCAACGCGAGAACCGATGATTCAGTTTGTGAAACTAGAGCAAAGGTGTACCCATTGGAAATTCAACTTTGAGTCTCAGAAAATACAATTGCATTTTTGTTGTACCCCCCGTCTCAATTCTACAGCGACAGTCTGTCATTGAAAATTCCACTTTATCAACCAAAAGTTAATGTTGAAATCACATTTTATCGCGAGAATTTTCAGGGCGCACCTGTCGTTGAAAATTCAGCTTTAGTCTCGTAAAATAAGGTTGCATTTACAAAGAATGTTAATATAATACATTAGCATTGTTTTAAAATTGCTTGAAATATTTACAAATATGTAGGTATGTTTATTGTTTTTTTTGTAAGTACTCATCGGATATCGGAAACCAGTGATTATAATTATGTTTTTTCCATAGAATATAATATGTATTATCATAGTTTTGTATAGGAAAAGAAACTGTAATAGACTAGCAGTATTTTAATGGGTTTAGTGGGTAAATACGTAGTAGGTACCTACTAACCCACTTCGATAGTATTTTTAAGTTATGATATTGTATTTTCTCTGTAAGTGATTGTGTAAATCTTTTGAGAAAATAAATGTCGAAAACTGTAAATAAATATAGTAAATAATAGTAAAATATGTTTTTGTATGAACATGAGTACCTACTATGTATTATCTTTTTGGAGTATGACGTGTCTGAAGTAAAATACGGTTTCGTTAATATTAGTTACCATTATTTTATCTATATTGTAATAAAAAAACCCATACCAAATAAAAAAACCCAACTCTGGAAATACACCACTTGAGAAAGAAAACACAACATACGTATTTTTAAAACGCTTCATCCATTTCTGACTCATCGATCATCATAATATTTATTAGGAAGAACACACCTGACGGCTAATGCACTTTCTATAAACAGCAGCAGATGTACTGACGAATGACATAATAATGTTCTTCAATGAGATCTCATTGCTGGCTCGTTTTGTGACTGAATGATAACAGCCACGGTTCGATCGGAGGATAAGCTATGCTTGCCGCGGTTGGTCCGTGAATGGGTGACCATCTATCACAATCATATCGAGAACCAACGAAGGGTTTTCGATATGTAATGGATGGTCACCACCTCGGGAAGCATGTAAAGCCGGATGGCCTCGGCTGTCGTTCGTTTTTTGACAGTCGTTAGTAGTCAGAAGCCCAAAAGTCTGACAACCAGTTTTACCAAGGGATATCGTGTTACCCAGTAACTGGGTTGTAGAGGTCCGACAGGCAGTCGCTACATGTAAAATGCTGGTATTCAGCTGCATCCGTTTAGACTGGAAGCCGACCCCATACATAGTTGGGAAAAGGCAGGCAGATGACGAATGACATCTCTTTGTGAACTAACCTAATATTGATACAACTGTCGTTTAGACTGGAAGCCGACCCCATACATAGTTGGGAAAAGGCAGGCAGATGACGAATGACATCTCTTTGTGAACTAACCTAATATTGATACAACTGTAATAACAGACTCTTAACTCAGTAAAGGTAATACCTATATTGTGTTAAGAGTAATGACCTGTCTTGTTTATGTAGATAAGCTAATCAGTAGACGAAGATGCACATTTCGTCATTTTTGTCTCTATTATTCAGTAAATTATCTCATTGGTGTAGTAGTTGCAAGCACGGCTGGTCAGAGTGTATTATACAAGTGTGTTATACAATTACCCTGTAGGACCCTTCCTACAGGGTAATTGTATAACACAGTAACAGTAGCAATGCCTTGCATGTTGACGGTACAACAACATTCATTGCGTTATTTACGTCGTTGAGCATGCGTTGAGCAGACACATTTTTCGAACATATGAAGCAATGGATTAGTAATATCCTTAAAAATTATTCAGATTGAGTTGGACAGTGTGTTACGCAACTAGGGTGCTGGAGTCTGGATGTGTGTCCAGATAGTGGCAATAGGCGCTTCCCTCATTATCTCAAATAATTTTCTAATGCGATTGTGAAGAAATAATTAAATGACATTTTATTTTATTCAAGTGAAAACTTCTTTAGGCTCGTTGGGCATTTTTTGAGATGGGAAAAATCCATTGAACTCGCGCCACTGTTACCGTAAGTGACACCGCGCGTGTTTTGTTTATAAGACGATTTAAAAAATACCCGCTTCGTATGTGTTCGGCTGTTTGTGTTTTGTTTCACTTCAGTCGGTACTCCCGGAGTGTTTTTAAATCGAACTTAACCATCATCATCTAGGTGTACTATAGGTCTACTTAAACCTCTTTCTTCCTCTACGACTAATAAAAGTTTCAAAAGAACTGACTTACTCTAGGTACTTCCAAAACTCACGAAGGTAAGCTGTAATTGGTTGGTAAAAATAGTTACAACCAATCACATCAGTTCACATAATTAAAATCGAATAACCTTTCGGAATGCAATCTCACAAAATGTAAAGAGCCAATAAAAAAAAAGTATTCAGTACAAATCATTTTCGCGTCCGCGTCGTAACTATTAAGTAATATTCAGAGGCAATTCGTCAAATTGTGGTCGTTACACACAGCCTAATAATAAAAGGAATGAAGTCAAAGGAATACACAGGGTGCGACATAAAAATAAGTGATTATTTTGCTTCCTTGTAAAAACAAAAGTGTATGTTATCATGGAAAAAAAAATCAATAGATACATACCTATGTTGGATTATTGTAACTTTGTTCTCTGAGTTGACCACCTAACCTGATAGTTTTGTAGCTATGCGTTATTACTTAAGGACAGCAACTCGTAATAGGAATCTACATGTAAACTTACTTAAAAATGTGACCGGCTATTTGTAATTTTCCGGAAAAAAATAATATTACCAGCTATTATTGTCCTACTGCAGGGAAAATGCCTCTTATATAAAGTGAAGGCACGCGTATTGATCACCACGCTTGCTCAAGATAGAAAAAATATTCTAAACAAGGCCGCTAGGGCGCCAATATCTACTACATTATTTTTATTCTTTAACAGCAGCTAGCTAGAACAGAAACTATAGCTAAAAAAAATAACGCAAACTGTTTTTATAGCCAAAACGAATCGGTTTCAGACACAACCTGTATTCGTCAGTGAACATGAAACGAACAAATAAGTCTTCAATTGTTACCTCGCGTGTCTCGGACGCGGGGAAAAAAAACAGATAAATCACTACCAACATAGAACAGTATTTTTATGCGTCTGACGAAGTAGGGCTGTCAGACAGTCGATTTTTTCCAAATTACAATAATAACTCTTCGTCAAAAGTGTGGAGGGGTATCAGTAGCAATGACTTTTATTCTGACAGTTCAACAACATTCATTGCGTTGTTTACGTTGTTGAGCAGACACATTTTACGAACAAATGATGCGATGGATTAGAAATATCCTTTAAAATGATTCAGATTGAGATAGATTGTATTATGCAATTTTTTTTATTTTTTATTTACAGTCATACTACAAGTTTGTGTTTGTTTTGTATAGACGCCAGCACATCAAGCTACTACAATCTGTCAAATTTCTTTAATAGATTTTCAACCTTATCGCTAAATCATAAGGTTCAAAGTTGATTGGGAAAATTTGACAGTTTCGGATAGCTTGACGTGCTGGCGTCTGTACCATTAAACCAAAACTGGTTTGTATTGGTACTCACATTCGCTATAAGAACACTCCTTAATTATTACTGAGTAAGGATAAGTTAAATTTACTTATTACATCATATTTCATGTACTCATACCATTTATTTATGTTATATAAGCAAATAAAGGCTCCTAAAAACAGGCGCGACAAGCGATATAATCGCGCGACACAAAGGCACCGCTCGTTGCGCGACTTGCGGTGCCTTTGTGTCGCGCGCGATTTTGTCGCGTGTCGCGCCTGTTTGAAGGAGCCTTTATGTAGGTACTCAAATAATATTACAAGTATGTATTTATCTAATCCGTGAACATCATTGTGCTGGTTTGTTTGTCATGTTAAGCCATTGGGTACCGGCTGTCATTCGTAGATCTTTGACAGTCGCAACGGGTAGTCAGAAGCCCGAAAGTCTGACGAACAGTCTTACCATGGGGTATCGCGTTACCCAGTAACTGGGTTGGGGAGGTCAGATAGTTAATCACTCCATGTAAAATATTGGTATGCAGATGCATCTGGTTAGACTGGAAGCCGACCCTAACCAGTTGGAGAAACGGCTTGGATTATGATGATGATCAATGATGGTTCCTTCACTGAATCAAAACCTGCATTGTAGCAAGTTATCTATGGACTGCTTATCTTAGTTATTATCTTAACTAAACAGAATGTTTCCCAAGAAAAAATGGGTCAGCCCATATCTAAACTAGAATGCAGTAAGTTAATAAAGTCACTAAGTTAATATCTCACTAATACGATGGTGAAGACATGCAACTTTATTTATTACTAGCTGCGCCCGCGGTTTCACCCGCGTTATTGTCGATCCCGTGGGAATATCGGGATAAAAAGTAGGCTATAAATTAATCCAGGGTGTCAACTACCTCCATACAAATTTTTATTAAAATTGGTCCAGCCGTTTGAGCGTGAAGAAGTAACAAATATATAAACACACACACACACTCACAAACTTTCGCCCTTATAATATTAGTGTGATTTATTTAAACTTTTCGCAGACAAAAATGTGATAAGACGGACTTAATGCTTTAAACATTCTCCACCAGTCAACGAAGTGATCGCCCTTTGACATTATTCCTCTCAACAAAGCCTTATACCATCGGGTATAAGGCTTTCTTGAGAGGAATAATGTCAAAAAAACTATTGAAACTATTGAACTACAAACAAAATAGATACACAAATACATAAATAGGTTAGGTTAGGTTGGAAACCTATAATACACATATACATTACTATTTACTATTATATAACTATACAACTTGTAACTTTCCCGTACGGCATCGTAAAATGCGATCCAACATAGTTTTAAACTCATTTCCAAAACGCTTCAAAGCTTAAAACTCGTATGCACGTTTCCGATCCGTCCTAATTCACCATAACCGTCTATATGGAATCTTGCTCCAAAAAAACCGAAGTTAAAAACACTTTTAGAGGTTGCATTAGCCAGCCCTGGCAATCTGTCCCATACGATTGTCAAGGTGAACATACAAAGGTATCCACTCCCATTACTGATCACGGCTTTATATACACTTATCTAAATGTACATTGGGTAGGTATATAATGTACTTATAATATGTGTGGGCATAGCTTGGCGTTTTTTTATGGGAAACGTGACAGAGAGGTATAATCACACTTTTCATGCTAAAAACTAGTGCGCAGTGATAGCGGCCACGACTTACGAGTTGTAGGTCGTAGGTTCGAACCCAGACAGGCGCGTTACTTTGTGTAAATTATTTCATCACCACTCCTCTCAATTTCTCAAAATGGTGAAGGAAAACATCGCGAGGAAACCGGCATGTCCTAGTACCAAAAATTCGAAAATATGTGAGTACCAACCTTCACTGGGCCTGCGTGGTGGATTACGGCCCACTCCCTCTCATAGTGAGGAGGCCTGTGTCCCAGCAGTGGGAACATTTTAGGCTGATTATGCTAATATGCTATGTGATAGAACGTGGACAACCCGTTTATGCAGTGCCTAAAAGTTATTTACGGTTTGATAAAGTTACTATTCGTATTTTGTATAAAAATGTTTCTTTGTTGTAAGTTTGAGACGATTTTGAAAATTATCTAACATGTGGCAATAGAAGTATTGCCATGGGGGCTATATTCACATGTCAGATAATCTTTAACTGGGCTGAAGAGCCTAGCTAAAGTCTAGAAGTTAAGCCACTCTCCGAGCCGAACCCCATATACTTAGGTACTTATGTGCCTACGTCACTTCATGGTCAAGGTTTATAGATAAAGCCCACACCTCTGTACATATCAGCAGACCATTCTATATATAAATCAGTCTGTATGTCTTTGTGTCATGCAACCTCATGGATCTAGGTCATATTACAACGTAGGACAGGAGACCTATTTTTATAACATTAATTGTCAATATGTTTGGGTCAACAAACTCCATGGCAACATATTTCTATTTGCCATGCAAGAAATAGGAGAGTCTATAAAAAAATTATAAAATAAAAAAAAAACAACATAAAATGGGTGCCGAAGTCATAACTTCCTAACTAATATTATTAAAGTGAAAGTAAGTTTGTTTGTTTGTTACCTTTTCACACCTGAACCACTAAACCGATCATCTTGAAATTTTGCATATACGTTGTCAGGTGTACAGAAACGGCCATAGGGTCAATGACGTATTATATATAGACACGTTATCAACCAACATCTCGGCGCTTAAAAACGGCGAAAATACTAGATAACTACTTATACGCGTAAAGAAAGGGAAAGAAAATATATCACCGTACGGCGGGATGTCTGTTGCTAGAGGGAGATAAATAAACATCTTCAGTTACGTCACAGGATAAGTAATAGTCAAATTACATGCTCATTGGTCGAGCGCATGAGTGACGTAGCTATCAGAGTCACTTCATGCGCCGGCCGCCATTAGACGCAGCGTCGTACAAAATAAAATAAAATAATCTAGTTTTGTAAACTTACGCGTGAAATGACACATTTTTGTCTTTAACTTTTGGGGTATAATTTTTACATCCTCTGAAAACACACGACGGCATATTTTCTTTATGTTTTGCACAGGTTTTCACATACGATATAAATTAAAAACAAACATACGTCGCGTCGCGTCGCGCGACAGGTTTGTGCGTGACTGAGCGCAAATGTGGCAATTGGCTTCATTTCATGTTGCCATTTTAGAGTGCGGACAACGTATCTATAGTTTTATACATCATTGCATAGGGTACCTTTCATCCCAAAAAAAAGTTCTGTTCCCGAGGAAAACAACAATAACGTTAGTATGATAATAGATGGCGCCACGCGTCTTTCGAATCATGATTAAGGGCCTTACTCTCGTTTAGTACCGTAACTCGGTCACTTTATGAAGCTTATAACTCATTAACGGTTTGGTTAGAAGGTCTGTAAAAAATATATGTTTGCTATAGATTCATGTACAGCATTTTTGAAACAGGGTTTTTTCATAAGGCTAATACTTTTGCCTTAAAAAAATATTTACCAAAACGCTATTTTCGCTAACATTTGCTTATAACTTCTAAACGGCTTTGATGTTTGGAAAATTTTTACACTGAAAAATTGGTGGTTAGAGGTACTACATATTTGAAATAGCGTTTTTAAATCAATCAACAGTTGCAAAGACAATGCCCCATTTTGAGATATAGGTTCAGAGGTGCTCTGCGCGGGCGCGGGCGGCAGTCGTGCGTTAGCACTGAGACGGGGTGGCTGTGTCGCTCGCTGCTCCGCCCGGCTATCGATCGACTACGCGCGTTTGGCTGTGTTAGTGCAAATATTTCGCTCCCCCCACCGAATAATATGGTAATCGATAAATCAAAATTTTACAGGAAAAATAAAAAACTGTTTTATGCGTATATCTCGGCACGGGTAGATCGTAAGGTAGACATTTAAACGTCAAAACAAAGCTAATTTTTGTACAATCTAATTTATATTATGATTTTTTTGTAATACTTTAATAAAATTAAGTTATTCACAAAAATAATGTTACTGAAATTAAATGGCAAAAGTATAGTATGCAACGCATCATTACCATATTATTCGCGTGTAAACGCAACAATATCGTAGTCAATATTAATGCATTATAGTATTATTCGTTGTAAAACAGTGTCAAAAAACCTAACGGCAATATGATATTACGATATTATTCGTGTGAAATCCAAGCGATAGTGTATAATGTAATATTACATTACAGTAATATTCGTCGATGTGTGGTGTCAAAAGATTAACAGTAATATAATGTTGCAAATACATGTTTTATTAAATAATCCAGTACTTATTATTTGATTTGGCAGAAAAATAACAATAATAGAGGAAGTTGATATTAATACTGGATAATTTATAATAGCGTTTTATTAAAATTTATGAAATAAAACAAAGGTTTTATTATTTATCATAATCAGTCCTTTTATTTATTAACTAGCTGTGCCCGCGACTTCGTCAGCGTGGAATAGTGACTTTTCGGGCAGCATATTTTGAATTACATATACCGTCGTTTGGGTAGCTAAAAATTTACTTTACAGTAATGCTTCTCTGTATACGATATTTGACGTATGGCCATCGGGGATGAAAGCATACAGGCTCCTAGGATTGCTAACCCGTGACAGAGCCACATACAACTGAGCGTGCGAGAAACAGCTGATACTTAGATCTACACCTACAACTTTCAGCGTCTGACCTTGGGCTTTATTAATTGTCATCGCAAAACATAGGCTGACTGGAAACTGGACTCGTTTAAAACTAAATGGAAAATTGTTTGGAATGAGAGGAATCCGAGGAATGAAAACACTTTTACCTTTTCCACACCTTGTTAAAATCTCTGCTTCTATCAGATTTCTATGTAAATTGGTCACTTTTAACCTGGTGCCATTGCTAAGTTTTGGGGGGCTTAAATTTCTAAGAAGCATTATCGGTACGCCTACTTTTAATTTTATTTTATGTGCTGGTAGTCCAGGAGCATTGAGGGATTCTAAAAATTCTACTGGGTATATAGCTTGTAGATTTTCCTTCTTCCATGACTCTGTTAATGGAGATATACTCAACATAATCCCCCGGAACATAGCTCAAAATTTCAGCGTTTATTGTTGCTGCTTGGTCGTTTCGTGGCGTCAAAATAGCTCTTTCGCAAAGCCAGAAATTTTCGCAAGTTGGTATTTGCGTTGCGTTTCCATACACAGATGACATGAGGTCTCGCATTGATGAAACTATGTTGCATAGGTTTTCATTAAGAACAAATTTTCCTTGTTCCTGCGGTAACACACCGTTACCAATCTCAAGTAGCAAATCTGAAAATTCTTGAGCATTTTCGTTGCCTCTAATTTGCGCACGCATATTTAATGTCAAATGCAAAGGTATAATGTAATGCCACAGTCGAGAACTCTTTAGGCAGGCTCTAACTTCAACAGCCCTTGTTCCACGTGGTATTACAGGGAGAGTCTGACGAAAATCGCCACAAAAAAGCATAGTAATGCCATCCATGGGTTGGTCATTTTGCTTGACATCACGCAACGTTCTGTCTACTGCTTCTACTGCTTTTCGATTGGCCATTGTGGACTCATCCCATATAATAAGGCTACAATCACGAAGAACCTTAGCTTTATCGCTGTTTCTTGAAATATTACAAACAGGGCTTTCTGTGCGGTCTAAATCGATCGGAATTTTGAACATTGTATGAGCAGTTTTCCCACCTGGCAACAATGTGGCTGCTATGCCTGATGAAGCGACAGCAAGCGCGATTTTACCTTGGCTTCGTACCTTCGCCAAAATAACTTTCGTAAGAAATGTTTTACCCGTTCCACCGGGTGCATCTACAAATAGCATTTCTTCCAAAGTACTATCAACGCTCACCAGATCAAATATCAAACGCTGTTCATCAGTTAGCCTCGAGAGTGCGCGTCCATGTACGTACTCTGATAGTATACCTTAAAAATGTCCGCCGTGATTCTTTAAATTGACATAACTTTTTTATTTATGAACCGATTGACATGAAATAAACACTAAATGTTAAGTGAAGCTTACTACAATATATTGGTGAAAACCGCATCTAAATCGAATAAGCCGTTTCTATTATATTGTAAACAAAAATAATACACTAATATAATTGTTTTATACTTTACGTGGAAAAAGGCATGCATTTCTTACGCGAATATAATGGTAATCGTCGCTTACCGAAAAAGTTAACGATTGCATGATCTGTAATAATAACATGTTATGGTATTATTCGTGCAAAAAGTGTGTTTAAATTTTAAGGGAATAATGTTGTTATGTTCATTACGGTACCATTGAAATAATTGTACTTTTATAAATATACATAGAAAAAATACAAAAAAAAATTACAAGATAATATTAATGCTTTAGACACCGAATATGCAATAAAACGAAAACTATCGTAGTACCACATTACCATGTTATTCGGTGGGGGGAGCGATTTATGAACGAATTGTATCAGTATGCGTTTATAGATTAGCTCGCTGCAGAGGGCCCATTTCTATTGTCCGCATGGACGCTTTATTAGTGGTGCCATTTCTAAATACTGTTTTTTTTTATATTGTTTATTTTGTAAATATGTATAAGATAATTTGTAAATAAATAAAAATGCCAAAGCAAAGCAAGTCAAGAAAAATACGTTTTCTCTACGACGACGCACCGTTTTATAGATATTAGCGAAAAACTCAAAAGTGGGAATTTTTATACCCCCCACTCCGGCTCACCTCCTAGACGCGGGGACTTTTAGTATGTTTACTCCCTAAGCACTCTGAGCAACTTTCTGAAGAAATCGCTCAGGGCCCAGCGCACGCACTCTACACCTCTTTTTGGTTTATTCGTTGAGTGGACTAATAAGTATCTATCTATCTATACTTAATCTTATAAATAAAAATCTTTAAAACTTTATCTAATAAATAAAATTGGAGTGTCTGTTTGTAATATTAAAACAACCGCTTCAGGCCATTTTATTTTGACTGTTTAGAAAATAACTACATACTTACTCACAATAAAAAAAAAATGTTTTCAAATACCTTAATTTATAAAAAATGAGCATTCTTAGTTGTCAATCTACGAGTAGGTATTTGCATTACTGAGTTTATTGATTACTACCTTCTCATATTCTTGTGCGGATTTATTTCTGTGACTGGGACTTTCACTAGCAGATAGGTGAATAAGGAGTAACTTAGGCTACTTTTATTTTAGAAAAAAAAAAAAAGAAAATAGGTTCCCACGAAAAAAAATTAAAACCTATGAAATGAAATATTGAATAATATCCGATTCAAATAGGGAGGTTGTATACTACGTTTATTTAGCTACTTAACCAAATGTAAATAAATCATATAATAAAGAAACGGAGTACCTATAGTTTTTTTTTATTTTTTATAAGTGGATCCTATACGTGAAGATTCCTTAATTTCCAATGAAATTGATTGGATAAATAATAAAATAATATAGTGTTTTTGTTTTAGCCCAAGGAAATCGTTCACCAAATATTGTTTATAAAAATGCTAATACGAAAAACTAAAAATAAATAATAATTATTATGTTGACATAACCGTCCCGCATGACGAGAACCTCGTGAAAGCTGAGACAGATAAGCAAATCAAGTATCTTGACTTGGCTCGCGAGGTTGTCGACATGTGGGATGTGGACTCAGCGATCATTGTGCCGATAGTCATTACTGCCAATGGCTTAATTGCCAAGAGCCTCGACCAACACCTGAGGAGGCTCTCGTTAGACAGCTGGGTCAAGGGCTTGATGCAGAGAGCGGTACTCCTGGACACGGCTCGTATCGTTAGGAGGTTCCTTTCTCTGGAGCCCTGACCGCCGGTAGCTTGGACCCTGTTCTCGATACCGGTGGGCTACAATTTTTTATATTTTTAAATGTTTTTTTTTTTTTTTTTTGTAAAGAATATTTAAAAATATAATAAGTTTGTTTAAAAATAAATAAAGGAAATAATAATTAAACTAAAATGCAAAAACGATCAAAAAGAACTAAATGGAGAAATATTAGAAGAATTTCAATAAAATTAGCATAGACTGTATTTCTTTACGTGGCGGTGAATAGACGACTTTTATGTATTTGAGGGGGTGAAGCAGATGAAGTGGGATATGAATTGTCCCCGCCTCCGGCGGGGTGCACCGCGCGGATTTCGTCGATGAGCGACTTCCATTATATTTAGAAGCGTAATTTCGCGACTCGAATAAGATGCACGATTGCCTCCGCGCTCTACTGTCCGGATTCTCACTGCGTAATCACCAGGTTCGAATCTCAGTGGACGGCATAATCTTTAGTTTTGTTATTTTTTAATTATAATGCGCATATTTTTATTTTCTTATTTTTAAAATAATTCAATAAGTAATTGTTATTTTAATAAAAATAGTCATTTTTATTCCTATAGTTATTTTTCTTCAGAATCTAGAGTAATATAATAAAAATAAAATAAAAACGTCCACCAAGCTTGATTCGGAAAAAATTATATACCTACAGTGTTTTACAAAAGAGTGTAAGCAATAATAATATAGTCTGAAAATTTTCAAACAAGAAAATCGGCAAAAAGTAAAATAATAATTAAAAAAACATATCAAATAAGAAAATAAAAAATAAACAAATATGGAAAAGTTTGGATTTGAAGCCGGGCGTTAGTGACTAAACTATAGTGACGTGACGCACGAGACCACTAGACCAATCGAGCTGTTGTAATGTATGTCGAAATTACGCGTCATAATCTGTACAAACAAAATATGGTGTGTACAAAAAAGTAGGTACTTACTTTACAATTTGTTTCGTCGAATAAGATCTCTTTATTGCCTTCCGTTTATTTTCTTGTTGACCATTTTTTATATACTGATAGTACAAATATTTACACCAACAACATAACTTAGAAAAAACTAATCAAAAAATAAAATATAATAAACAGCTTTCATCAACAAACAGATACCAAAGTACGTACCTACACTAGGTACCGACTCGAAATAATTGCAAGACTTCAAAGTATTTTATACGGCTACTCGCTCAACTACATAGGTACCCAACGCGTCAGTTTACGCAAATGCGATCATTCTCCTTATCAATTTAGAGTCTACGGAATAATTTCGTATGAAAGTATTTTTACTTTAATGGTTTGTGAAAATATTAATTGTAAACGCGATTATGCTCCTTATTCATAGAAGGTAACGGGTCAATTTCCTATGCAAGTATTTTTACTTCCAACTAAGATTGAAAATAATAATTGTAAAACAAAAGAATCTTCGTTTATTTGTGGAATATTTAACATAATTATTGGTTAGCAACTCGGCATTCTTATTTCACGTGTAATACTTAAAAAATATTTTTCACTTCTCATGCTCTGAAAGTGCTTCTTTGTGCAGGGTATAGGCTGCACAAAATCGAATTTTGTGCACAAGGGCATTAACGTATCTACTCATAAATGTATTATATTAAGGCAAAGAAAATGAGCCATACAGCCAAATGCAATAAGAAGTTCATAGATAGAATTTGTTATTATATAATATTTACTTTAATTTATATGCCTTAATGTGTTTTTTAAGATATAATAGATATTAAAATTTTAATTCAAGTACGGTAGGTTAGTTGATTTAAGAACATTATTATTACAAAATTAATTTAATAGTAGGCTGTATAGGTCTGCAGCCTAATTAATATCAATGTCGTAAGATTTAAAAAAAAATAAAGCGGCGGGAAACAGCTCTTGTTCTTTTTTCGTGCATTTATTAATTTCTTCAATTTGCTAAAATTGTTAAATATGTCCAGTGAAGAAAAGGATTTAACAGTCTCTACTAATACGCTTATGGAAATGAATGCACAGAGAGTTGTGCAACAGATATTACCGCCAAAGTCTCGGGAAAAATATCTCAAAGTTTACGATAATTTTGTAAATTGGAGAACAGAAAAACAATTTCCTTCAGTATTCAAAACTATTCTAATTTTACTTTGAATTTTAATTAAAGAAATGTTATGTTATACTACTGTTTTATTTCCTCGCAATCGAAGTGAAAAGCAGAGTTTATAACTCGTCCACAAACCATTTTTATCCTCGACATTACTATCAGCCCTCGCCTTCGGCTCGGGCTGCTAAAAGTCTCGGATAAAAATGGTTTGTTTTGTGCACTTGTTGTAAAATCTACTATTTCATGTTTGATGTGAGACTCGAACCCGAACGTTCGCCATGCGAGGTACAGTGTTAGCCACTTTGGCCACCGTAACGCTTACGAACCTTATTGAAATTTCTAATAACAATCATGTGGCCATTTTGTAGTGTTGTCAAACGTTCTTATAGAAGAAGGTCATTAGTACTAATATTGCTATGCCATAGTTTTGTGAGATTGCTAGTCGACTTCTGACTGTTTTTGTAATATACCAAAATATTTTTTTTTACAATTTTATCTGTCTGTCCGTCTGTCTGTCTGTTTGTTCCCGCTAATCTCTGAAACGGCTGGACCGATTAAGACGGGACTTTCACTAGCAGATAGGTGAATAAGGAGTAACTTAGGCTACTTTTATTTTAGAAAAAAGAAGAAAATAGGTTCCTACGAAAAAAAATTAAAACCAATGAAATGAAATATTGAATAATATCCGATTCAAATAGGGAGGTTGTATTATACTCCGTTTAATTAGGTACTTCCAAATGTAAACAAATCATAATAAAGAAACGGAGTATATAGTTATGTTTATAAATGGATCCTATACGTGAAGATTCCTTAATCTCCATAGAAATTGATTGAATAAATAATATAATAATATAGTGTTTTTGTTTTAGCCCAAGAAAATTGTACACCAAATATTGTATATAAAAAGGCTAATACGAAAAACTGAATATAAATAATAATTAAACTAAAAATGCAAAAACGATCAAAAAGAACTAAATGGAGAAATATTAGAAGAATTTAATTAAACATGCATAGGTATTTCTTTACGCGGAATACAGAATTAATAAGTTATCGTAAACTCTGCGAACTCAACAATAACTTTTTTCTTAAATTCCACGCGGACGAAGTCGCGGGTAACAGAAGGGAATGGCGGATGCAAGACTGATATATTTTGTACTAAAATATATCAGTCTTGCATCCGCCATTCCCTTCTGGAATCGTAGGCAAAAATGGCGACCTACGTGCGGCATGTCTGCGCCTCTGCATATTCTTTGAATTTCGTTTTAGTGTAGCGCGCCACCGCACGCGTTTTACGTAGGACGCTTAGCTCCGCCCATATGCACAAGGTCAGTGAGCCATCTATACACCTTAAATTATATTAGAAAATTTCACGCGGACGAAGTCGCGGGCAGCAGCTAGTTGTCTATAAAGATGAAAGTTACATACCCTTATTACACCAAGGGCTGATGTGTTGGAAAAAAAAATGATGATGAAAAAAAAAAATTATTTTATTTCTTTAAGCAGGTTTGTACAACATACACTTTTACACGCCAATCATAATTATTTTGAAAACTAGATGAGGTCGGCATTTCCTATCTGACTATTCTGAGAAGAAATGCCGAAACAAACTCAGAGGTCACAGTCTCTTTTAAAGTCCAGACATAATCTTGGTCAGATCTTGTGGAGACCATGTAGATCGATGTCTGAGATGGTCTTTTGAGGAAAGAACCAAACAGATTGAGAGGACCTGTCCAGTCAGTTCACGCATTTGTCAGTAATCATGCAGCTCAATTCAGAACTTTAGGAGCTCAACCAGTATTCTTGCGGGTACTCAGAACCTTGCAGGTTGCCAGGATAATTAAGGATAAAAATCTTCAATTCATTCATTCATTCACTGGCAGAAAACAAAGAAAAAGCATACAATTTTGAAAAACGAAGATGAGCGCAAAAGAAGAAATTTTGAAAATTTGTCCCCTAAAGAGGTTAAATAGGGAATGAAAGTCATTATGAAAGTTCACAGAATGTAGTGAATTTCACATGTCAGTCGCTTCGATCACTGTGAATCATAAGAAAAATACATGTATTTCGGTATCTATATTTTATCTTTATTGAGCACTCTACCCATTTTGTAAACAAGGTAACACGCCCTCAGTGAAAGTAACCACTCTGATATAGGTAAGTTAATCAACTAATCTAAAACCAATATTTGCTGCTGCGACAGCCGCTAAGTGATCCTTATCATAAATAGGGCAGTACCTAATCTCATTAAGCCTAGAACACAATAGAGTCATTTTGTCTCGAGATTATGCCTTTTCGTATTTGCTGTGGCTCACTTGTGCAACAAATCAGGAAATACGTTTAGCACCAAACATAACATTTTAGACTGGCAGGGTAAACTGTAACCATTCTAGACCCCTTAGCGTAGAAATTTTACATCGGTTCATCATCATCTGCCAGTCTGACCGGATGCAGCTCAATACCAGAATTTTACATGGAGCGACTGCCTATCTGACCCCCACAACCCAGTTACTGGGTAATACGATACCCCTTGATAAGATTGTTTGTCAGACTTTCGGGGTGCTAACGACGCGTAACGACTGTCAAAGATCCATGGATGACTGTCGGGACCAACGGCTTAACGTGCTTTCCGTGGCACGGAAAGCAGGTAAATAAATTTTACGTCGGTTATCAAACAAAACCAAAGGTCATTTTCAAAATAAGTAGGCTCAGGATCAGTACTTTTCGAACGTTAAAATGACGTAAGACAGTCCCCAGCGCGCGCGCCCTTCACCACTTCGTATTGCTTTCGTTGGAAAGAAGAAGTGGCGCAACAAACTCCCCAGCAGCACAAAAAAAACAATCAGCTGTTTCATAGAAAAATGCAACACATACGCGATCAAAACAGCAACGAAAACTTCAACACGGGGGAGTTCAGAATCATGTACTGAACCCGTGGTACCAGTTTGTGCGTCGATGTCCCGCCACAATGTACTTAAAACATAATATGACGTTGTCTCTATCGTCTTCTAGAAATTAACAGAAGCAGAACGATGATTTAAATTCGTTTAACACTAAATACATCCAGTAATTTGTGAGAAAGTAAGAAACAGTAAAAGTAGCATGTGGGGTCTAAACTGTGTTTAGACGATGCAAATTATATTTGCCACAGGCGAGAAACTTGCATCGTGTAAATGAGGGCTTAAAAGAAGACAGCTTTTTGAGGTTTGCCTTAGAGTGTCTTTAAGAGACCAACGTAAAATCTCGAGTTAAAATGTTTTTAGTCTGCATGTGGCTTTATGTCGCTTTGATATTTTATCTAAATTAAACAATCAGGTTCACGTGAATCGGACATTTTGGTTAGTTCTTGATTGGTTTAAAGATTACTTAGAACACTTGGCTATCTGGGTTATACCTACTAGTATTTCAGTGTAAGTATTTATATGTGTGAATAATATGCTTATCAAGTCATTTACAAACAATACATAAGATAGACTGTTTTGGAATTTCAAGCCTGATTCTCGATCGTACATACCTACTTTGCTTCTGTACTGACTGATTCACAGCATCATCATCATTGGCAACCTCTTTTATCTGTTCTGTGTTGGCAACCGTGTTCCCATACTGTGCGACAATGTGCGATTCTGACTGACATAAGGCTCCTTCAAACAGGCGCGACTCGCAATAAAATCACGCGCGACACAAAGGCACCGCAAGTCGCGCAACGAGCGGTGCCCTTGTGTCGCGCGCGATTCGCGTCGCGCGTCGCGCCTGTTTGCAGGAGCCTATACGCAGTCTTTTAGCCCAGGTTTGCACGGACACGTTTTTCCTGCGGCGGTATTTTTATGTCCGTGCGAACGTGGACTTTAAACCACTAGGAGTTTTTTTTTATTGGAAACTGTAATAAGTGTTATAAAATAGTAGATTGTTTGCCAAGGATGCAAACAACGGCGATGGATTCAAAGTAGGTACATCACTCGAGCTTAAAATAATGTTGCTCCCGAGGTGGACACTACTTTTTATCACTCTCTATGAAAAAATAAGTAAGTGCAACTTATGAATGAATAGTACGTTTATTTATTTACATACAATTTTGAGTAAATAATTACGAACGAAGACAGAATGCTTTTCGCGCGTTTTTTATTTTTTCACAAACCTTTTTTTTTTATTTGGCTCGCGCGCATTTTACTTTATCATACAGCCTGTTACTTGTTCATACAATGTTCGTGATTGATCTCTTTGGTGATTGATCTCTTTGTTTTATTAACAATGTCCACATTCCAAATTCAAATCACTTTTAGTCCCTGTTTACGAAGAATATAGGTACCAGCTCTTTCTGAATAGATGTGATAAAAAATGGATTTTCTACACCCCTCGACGGATTAAACAGTGTATCAAAGTTTGGAGGCAACCGAAACCGACACAACACCAAATATCAAAACCAATAATTTTTCTTCTTCCGCGTCGTATCTATGATTCCATTTTTTTTTACTAGCCTACGCTGTCCCACTCCTTGGCAAAGGCCTCCCTCTACTCCTTCCATCTTTCGCGACCCCGCGCGTCCTATTTCCAAATTTGTCAGAACCTATCCAGCACGTCCGGCCATCTCCTACGAGGTCTGCCGCGTTTTTTACATTGATTTACATTCTGTAACTACTTTAACGCACACCCTGACTTATTACTTGTATTTTTTTTTTATTTAAATGATAATCGTTTACTTTTACCATGTTTGTAAATATGTGAGCACCATGTATCTATCAGATAATTAATTTATACGTCATGGTTTCATTTTTAATTATTTTATCTATTGTGGTACCTATAGTAATTTTATTTTAGGTGCATCGTCTTCACATATTCATCATCAGCCTATAATGTTCCCACTGCTGGGACACAGGCCTCCTCTCAGTGAGAGGGAGTCTTCACATATTATTATTATATAATTAATGTGGCATACATTAACTTTTTTCCATTCTTCTCCATACGAAAACTACATTTTGGAATGGGCGACTAGAATCGATTCTATTTTGTTGTAATTTTTGACGTACAAAAGTGCCTTTTATGTGCCTATTTGAAATAAATGCTTTGACTTTGACTTTTCCGCGACGCCACCTCACTGTCTCAGGGCACCAGTTCAATGCTATTTGAGCCCACAGTTTGTCCGGCACGCGGCAGACTTGTCTTGCCCGGTCAGATTCCATTTATCTGTTTTAAATGAACCAGAATTCGGCCACTTTGACAGCGTTATCACTGCATTGATTTCTTTAGTCGTTTATTCAAAAACTAATAAAGAAATCAATGCAGCCACGTCATAATTATCGTCAGTTCAAAGTCCTGACCCACTTGCTACAATCGATAGCGAGTACACATAACTAAGTTAATGAACGGTCAAGTTTCATAAACGTTTGCTTTACTAACAGGTTGGCGGCACCTTTTGATGTTAGGTGTTTGTTTAACTGTGGTACCGTTAGGTTTGATAGGAAAAGGTGGGTCTGTTTCTACCAGACAACATAACAGACGCCTGTAGGTAGTTCCCTCTGCCTAACAGAGATAGATTTAGATTTATTTATTTCTGAGCATATCGTAAATTATGGTACAAACAGGTGGGAATGTAACTATGTATAGGAATGTCTGAGATATCGACGTGCAACCTGCAACCACGGATTTACTTCATGATTCTGAATACCCCTGAAACGATGAAATATGACGTCAGTTATTAAAAAAAAGTGATCATCCAACAACATCCAAATCCAACACCTAGTGTGAGTGCCGAGCTTCTGATCTGCCCGTGTCCTAGGTGTCCTTTCACGTGCTCCTCCGTTGACTTAAAGCATGCCACAGCAATCAAAGTGGCAACCTCCTGGGCTCAACCTATACCTATAAAAAAACAAACAACGAAGATGAGTAGGCACGATCGACAAGAAAAGAAAACGAAGAAAAATGTTAATAATTTGAATAATTTGTATTGTATGCCTAAAAGGCGGGACATAGCTGATCAACATCACTGTAATTCTTAACACCTGTATATATTTCTATACCTATGATCCACAATAAACATGATTGATTGAAAAAACAATTTTGCTATTCCATACATTTTGACCGCGTAGGTCGCCACTTTTGTAGGAAACAGCAGATTTTTTTTTTCGTCTTAGATTCTTTTCGTGTCGATGCAACGGCGTACAAAATCATGTACTGAATTCGTGGTAACAGTCTGCGTGCCAAGGTCCCTGCCAACATGTGCCTGTATAATAAGTACATCCATCCAACTATGTTGAAATCATAGTAACAAGCAAGGGGCAAGCTTACTGCCACTAACAAGACAAAAATTCAGACTCCGAGCTTTTACTGAGAAATTCTTTAGGGAAAGACTCAGTAACACGCTGCGTGACCTGGAAATAGATCCAATCTCCAGATCGCGCTGCGTGTTATTGAGTTCTATTGGCCCTGGGTTCTATCTGATAGAATACAGGACCTCATCATCAATAGTTGTGCATGCGACCACTGGGTCGAGTAAAGTCAATTTACAGGTCAGCAAGTTGAAGCTAATCCTTTGCCAGACAAAACAGTCACCCATCCAAAACCTGACCGCGGTGCAGTTGTTAACTTGCCAATTCGATCAATCTGCGCTACCTACCACCCACAAACACATAACAAATAGGTACTGGTTTTAACACCGACTTGACATTATAATAAGGTAATTACGTTCGGCTGCAGGAGGATGTAAAGGAAACCGATATAATTTGCTTAAAGCTATTTAATTAATAAAAATATTACAATTAAATCCGTAAAACTAAGACGCGTGACACTTGTTCGATGTGAGAATCAAGAGTGATCGACGCTATTGAAAATGTTGAGAAGGTGACGGTGCCGACGACAATGGTTTCTTTGTATTAATTATGGTCTTCAGATTTCAATCCACGCTATCGAAAATGTTGAGGAGACGATGGTGCCGACGACAATGGGCTCTTTGTATTAATTATGGTATAAATCATGGTGGTCAACGATTTAAATGTGCCGCGAGTACGACATAATAGGGCGCTTTGTATGAGTCATGCTCTTCAGATTCAAGGTGACGCAAGTTCTACATAACATCTCCCTCCACGAGATCGACAACTATTTGAAAACTCTAGTCGAAAATAGTGTCGATGGTGAAGCTGGATCAATCTCGGTGTTGCAGGCTTCCTTATCCTTAATATCGATTTCATCAGTGGCTTTCTGTAGTTGGTTCAATCTGCGAAGACGAAGTATAATGATGGTAATGAGTACACATGCACCGGATAGTAGAATGTATACCGGTATGGTAGTGTGGTATGTAGCTTCTGTGTTCGACGACTGTAGCGTTACAGGTTCTTGTAGAGCGATTTCAGAGTTACTTGAATGCAAACTCCCAAAGTCAATGGTATTTGGTTTTATAGTTTTCATTGGTAAGTACATTATACGAATTTTCCTTTGTAATTGGTAAAATTTTGGTCGTCTAGCTGCTCCATAGCTTCAGAAGACAGGTCGTCTGATGTAAATTGACAGGATTCATTAATTTCTGTTGAAGTATAAGCTGCTGGATACAGTCCGATTGGTTGCCATGGTGGTGACTTAAATCATTTCGCAAAGGTGACTGTAACTATACTTCGGACATTCTGTCTCTATGTACAATAGATCTTTTTCGTGAACCGCTAAGAAAGGATTAGCTAGAATTGGGACCTTATTGTCATGATTAGGAGCCAAGGACAATTTATATAGGACATAGTTAGTAGGATAAAGCATCGGAAATTTCATAACTATCACTATTTTATTCCCATTGTAATAATATATTATCTAAGACATATTTAGAAACCGATCCTTATTATATAACATACCTAATCTATTTATCATGTCCTTAAACATAGCATAGTTTAATATAGAATTGTAAATACTTCTAACCTTAATAAATGCTAATAAATTTTGCAATGTACCAAGTTCTTTAAACAAAATATCTATAATGTCTCATAATATCATTAGTAACTAAATGTGCATATTAATTGGTATCTGTTTCATATCTACTATTGTTAGCTAAAATAGAATTGATAATTTCTCGATTTTATATTGGTTTTCTACTATAATGTTTGAACTACGTGAAACCCACTGCTTACTTAAACTCATTTGGTAATTCATTTCAGCAACTAAATTATTTTCATTCTGCAAGATTGCAATGGCATTGTCGTATTTTAATGCATCAGTATAATCTAAATTACCTGAAAGGTCCATCGTTAAGACTGTCTAGCGTTATTTCCTCCGCTCGGGCCAGGGTCAGGGTCAGGACTAGTATTATATTCAGTGTCTTGTAACAAACGAGCACTTTTAGGTACCCGTTTTAGGCGTGATTTAGGCACGGTGCCTCTTTTCTTTTTGGTATAGATGTGAATAGGCAAATCCTTTAGATAAATTTGTTGATTAAACTTATTAAGGGGGTCGTCGGAAATAGGGATTTCTAATGTGGGACTTTCTAAATTACTATGGGCGCTCAAAGTCCTAGAATCCGCGCTTTCAGTTCTACAATCTGAGTCTGAAGGTACACCTTGTGACGTGTTAACTACTAACGAACTAGCCTCTCCATGATGAAATAAATTAGTATTACGTGAATCATAGATTCTAATAGGGTTTGAAGCAAACTTAGTTGTAAATAATTTATTTTTATAATCTATTGTAGCTTCCCATTTTTCTAATAGATCAGTACCAATTAATCCATCAAAGTAATCGTGGAACTTATAAATATCAAATGAAGCTGTACTCTTATCGTTAAATTCATTAAAAATAGGTAAAGTAATTGAATAGTCGTTCCTAGTTTTAGCATGAACACTGTGCACTTCGAATGGAGAATAAGTTAATGGAACATCACTAAAGTATTTTTTTACAGCATTAGGACATAAAAATGACTGGTTCGCACCTGTATCTATTAAAAGCTTAAGAGGGGGTGACGCGATTTGAACATATGGAAGGTACCGTTGAGTTTGGAGATTAATTTCTGTTTTAATTTGTCGGATTTCGGAGTTTTTCTGAAAATCCTGTTCCTTTGATTCTTTTGCGTCCTCTTTTATGTTTCCGGACGGTTGGGGATATTCTACACATTCCTGAGGGGATGGTTGAAATTCATCGTACGCATTTTCTGGGAACTCATAGTAATCGTTATAAGTTCCATCATAATCGGTAAAGTAATCATTGAAAGAAGGATCATTAGAACAATCACTGAAATGCATCTCCCGACTTTTGAAATAATTATTGGGTGGCGGATTGCCTGATTTGCTCCAATCATGCTTAGGAAAAACGTTAGTAGGTGGTAATTGTCTGCTCACGAAATGGCTAACACCACTCATTGGGCGTGGTTGAAAATAATTCGGTTTCCACTGCGGTGGTTGTTGAGCTGGAAATTGGAATTGTGGAGGTCCTGGCATGCTATAATTATTAGGCCTTGGGTAATTAAAATGATCACCGGCTTGGTTATCGTTATTAATTCTTTTAACAGGTAAACGGTCATTACGATTTTGCAGATACATGGTATTCGTTTCTTCATGAACAAACTCTAGTGCTTGTTCTATACTTTGTGGGCGCATACAACGCACACGTGATCCTACAGGATCTTTTAATCCGCGCACAAACGCCTGGAGTGTTAGTTTCTTATATAAATCCCTTTTAGCGTCTATGGTAGTTTTTAAGGTGTCGTGTAAGGAAACATACGTCATTATTGTACTAAAAAGATTCTGACAACGCTCATAGAACTCTTGCGGAGTGTTAGAGCCCTGTGTTAAAAGAGATAAATCACTATAAAGAGCGGTCTCGTCTCTTTGGTCAGCAAAATTATTTATTAATGCTTTACGGATGCCATCCCAATCACTTGCTATACCATTCGAGTTGATTAAGCGAGCAGCAGACCCTACAATTTTATTTAATATGCCATTAATAAGTGCAGAGTTAATTAACTCGGAACCACCTTGCACATTATAATATTCTTTAACTAAATGATCACACAAATTAATAAACCTAGTCAACACATTCGGGTTCCCGTCAAAGTCGGGTACCAACCGTAATGCTTTATAAATGATATCTAAATCTAAAGACATTTTTCCAGAAAACGATTCTGTATCCTCGTTTAATAATATATCTAAATTAAAACCTCTTCTAGAGTCTATCACTATTTCTCTACTACTACTTCTAACTATCCTAGTATTCCTGGATTTTCGTAGAAAGAAAATTTTGGAAAGTTATGTTAGTACGGGCTAGGATAAGCGGTCACTAGAAATAATCTAATGTACTTACATGAACATTATATCAGCCCCTTTACGTAATCAATGTCTGGATTCCTCGATACAGCACGACGTGTAGATTCTGGATACTCTGGAACGACTGGATAGCCGTACGGGCGGCTTAACGATTACGTAAATCTTCGTTTTTTTTCGCGAAACCGACCGCGAGTATCCTACCGACTGCGCCAATTACGTTCGGCTGCAGGAGGATGTAAAGGAAACCGATATAATTTGCTTAAAGCTATTTAATTAATAAAAATATTACAATTAAATCCGTAAAACTAAGACGCGTGACACTTGTTCGATGTGAGAATCAAGAGTGATCGACGCTATTGAAAATGTTGAGAAGGTGACGGTGCCGACGACAATGGTTTCTTTGTATTAATTATGGTCTTCAGATTTCAATCCACGCTATCGAAAATGTTGAGGAGACGATGGTGCCGACGACAATGGGCTCTTTGTATTAATTATGGTATAAATCATGGTGGTCAACGATTTAAATGTGCCGCGAGTACGACATAATAGGGCGCTTTGTATGAGTCATGCTCTTCAGATTCAAGGTGACGCAAGTTCTACATAACAAGGTCACTTCCGAAATAATATTGATTATTTACCTTTAAACTTGTAAATATTTACATCGTGTGTGTAAACATTTAGTCGGATATGTTTGGAGTGCGAATATCATGTTTCTTTGTCTTTCTGATGTTTATTTACAATAAACATACCTAAATATAGTAGGTGAAACTATAGTCATCATCTGACTAGCCTTTTCCCAATTATGTTGGGGTCAGCTTGCAGTCTGACCGGGTGCAGCTGAGTATTTTAAATGGAGCGACTGCCTGTGTAACATCCACAACCCACTTACTGGGTAGTTCCTGGTATAGTATTACCCAGTAGCTGGGTTGCGGAGGTTGGTACCTAAAACTGGTTGTCAGACTTTCGTGCTTTTGACGATCTGTAACGACTGTATCTTGGTATGTAAAGATAGTCACCCATCCACGGACCAACTGCGGCAAGCTTAGCTTAACCTGATCGATCTACCCGAGGGGCTGTTATTACTTAGCCACAAGCCCCTCTAATATTGGTGAAACTAGTCACACACAAAGCCAGCACATCAAGCTACTACAATCTGTCAAATTTCTTTAATAGATTTTCAACTTTATGGCTAAAGCATAAGGTTCAAAGTTGATTGAGGAAATTTGACAGTTCCGGTAGCTTGATGTGCTGGCGTCTGTACCTAACTTTAAAAATGACTACTATACTCAGTGGGATCAACCAGGCAGCCATTAGTGATGATGTGCCAATGTGATTTAAGGGGGCCGGAAAGGTTATTTACCAGATAAATTCAAGAATGGTGTGGAATTGTTTACTAAAGTTTCTATTAGATAAGATAATAGATACTCATCTAGAGGAGAAGAAACAGGCCATTTTGTCTGACAGGCTATTTTATATGACTGCACCTACTAAAAGGTTCTTTTAAAGCCTCGTTTTAAATTTGTATGGTTCCTATTATTATAAGAGCAAATGTGAGTCAGTGAAAACGGCCGCGACTCACGAGTTGTTGGTCGTAGGTACGAACCCTGACAGGTGCTTTACAAAAAAATGTATATGTGTATGTAGTGCATGTAGTTTGTAAATGTTCATCACCACTGCTCTCAAAACGGTAAAGGTTTTAAAACATCGTGAAGAAACCGACATGTCCTAGAACCAAAAATTCGAACATATTTGACATCTTCCAACTCCCACTGTGCTCGCATGGTGTATTATGGCCCGCTCAGTGGATCGGCAGTGGAAACGTTATAGGCTGATTATGCGATATTGTTCAAAGCGTATACGTTGATCCATAACATTATCACGGGTCACCTAATTCCTCAAATATCTATTATTGTATATATTAGCTGCTGCTAGGAAATCCAAATAACACCTTGCATGACCCAAAGATCGAATCCAGGACCTTAACACTCAGATATCACGCTCGGGTCCACTAGACCTACGTGACATTCAGGTTCTTTCCTCTATTTACATGTACACTTATAAAGTCAAACACCCAAATTCGGAACACCTTATTGATGACAACTCAGTTCCGTATCAACAAAAGACGTAATCGTATTATACTGACCTTGCATACCTACATACTAATATGTATAATTACATAAGATTTTTTACAAAGCGAATTGCAAGTAGGCGATATAATTGAACTGGATTTACGATGCAAGTGAAAAACAGAAAATCAATTCGGTACACGGTTCCAAAATGAGATAATTTGTTACTTACGAAAATGAAGTGGTACACACGGCGACACATCAAGCTGTATATTTCCAATTTTAGCTGACCTCGTATTGTACAGGTTTTTCGTACAATCAGAAGTCAGCTTATACTGGTTATTATTTAGTTACTTCAATGTGTAGGTAAGCACGCATCAAGCTACAGATATACCTGTAGCTTGATGTGTAGCTTTTCGATTTCTGAAGAAATTAACTGAAAATTTTCATCATGAAGTGAGCTTCCGCCATATTATATTTCTTGTTAATCATAATTATAACCTAGTATAGCTCTTAGTTCATAATAATTTGGAAGAATCATGAATCAATCATCAGTGATTGAGTTGCTGCTGACAAGTCTGTCAAAATCATTGTAATCTTTATTCTGTCACAATAAGGGCCTGTGCACACCACGTTTTTTAAACGCCCCGTTGACGCGCGTTTTAGAAACGTGGGTCGACGGCGCGCTTTTATCCTACAGAAGGTCTACAGGCTGCGTCTGACTCGCGTGCCTATCGCGTCTGTATCGCTACAAACGCGCGTCAAACGGCGCGTTTAAAAAACGTGGTGTGCACAGGCCCTAGGGTTGCTGTTGGTTGCTGCTGTGAGAGGTAAAATAACCGATGGACTGTAGGCCATCAATGAGGTAAAAAACATGTTTCGCTAACTGTCCAACACACGTAGACGATTTGCCTATGAGGTTCATAAGGGGTTATGATTATGAACCTCATGGGCAAATTGTCTAGGTGTGTTTGACAGTTAGCGAAACATGTTTTTCTCTTCTAGCTTTACTGTACTCGGGCAAAAAAACTATTTAAAAGTTGACCAATACCAATATCAATTTTGTTTTGTGTGCGCCAAATAAATGGTTTATCTATCTAATATAAAACTAACTAACAAAGAACAACCGTATTAATATAGCCGAAACATCTTCGCGTGACGAGAAATCGACTGAACTAAATCATTTACTTCTTTATGACATCTAAACATGCTAACCTGAATATAACTGTTTTGTCTTCATTATGAAAACGAACCTGAAATAATATCAGCCAGTATATCCCACAGCAAGGCACAAGCTTTTTCTCGTACAGAGAAGGACCAATGCCCTCAGGTTTTCTTAAAATATTTTTATTCCTTGTCAGTTATGTCAAAATAAACCATAATCTGCACTAATATTGCGTTATGCGTCTAGACCGTCTCGCCACCTCTTCCTGAGCCGGCCTCGGCGACGCCGTCCATCTTCAAGCACCCACCGTGTGGAGACTGTTGCCCAGCGGTCATTGTGCATGCGCTATGATAGAACTGCGCAACCATTATAATACTTGTCAAAACATTTTCTTTGTAGCAGCTAGGTATGGGTAAAAAATCAGAGGAATAATGTATTCCAAAGCATTGGTAAACAAAACGATTCGTCATTGATATAGGAGCATAAATATCGTATCTATCAGTATAATATTTCTGTTGCTATATTTCCATGTGGCATGTAATTCATTCAGTAAATAGAATAATAAACGGTCACCGCCTTTAATAAATTTATATAAAGACTTCCGCCCACTGCATAGTAGTAACACATGTGATGTGATTGTTTACATTTGTTTTATCATTAAAATTTTTATGGTTTGTTTTTATTTTTATCCTTTGGTTTATTGGCTAATCGACTATTTTAGATAGTCTCCTGAAATCAGTAAAAAATAATTTTACTGTTGTTATAAGCTAAGCTAAAGTTTGCCAAGTAATACACAATTACACATCTTAAAACTCCCGCCTTCTTATACACATATGTACATACACTTGTTGCCATGGGGGGGAGGCAGAGACTACAGTACGCCACCTGCTACAATAACCTTACTTATTCTCTTTGCTTCGTTGACGTTCATACATCAGCACCCTAATTGCGTAACACACTATCAATCTCAATCTGAATCATTTTGAAAGATATTGCTAATTCATTGCTTCATAATGTTCGAAAAAATTGTCCGGCTCAATAACGTAAATAACGCAATGAACGTTATTCAACTGTCAAAATGAAAAGAATCAAAGAAAGATCTTATTTCATCCATATTTAATTCTACTAAATTATTACTTCCATGCTTTGTTAAAATTGTCCCACTGCGGGTCAAAAAATGCCTTTTCTCATGCAGAGACGGCACGAACATTAATCCTTCACTCAAGAAAGATTGGCAATTTCAGATAATTCCTGGCTTCTCTACCGAGATGGCTTAGCCGTCATCTCGGTAGAAGAAAGCATGTCGCACAATCAACCTATAATGTTCTCACTGTTAGGACACAGTCCTCCTCTCTTCAAGAACGAGTGGGCTGTAGTCCACCACACGGGCCCAGTGCGGGTTGGTCGAATTTTTCATTTTTAGACATGCTGGATGTTTTCCTTCACCGTTTTGAGAGCAGTGGTGATACAATTATTTACACAAAGTAAAGCGCCTCGCTACAACTGTTCTCTATCAGGCATGTTACGCCGACACCAAAACCCAAAGAGTATACTTAAGGGCTAGAGAATGGTGATGATCGGCTAGTTCATATTAACTCGTGTCTCGTTAATAGTTACATGTTACATCTAACACACGTGTTAATTGTTGTTTTTCTCAGAACATTGCGTCACTTCTAATTAATAATGTTCAAGATTTTATTGTGATTAACAGTAGCAGAGTAAATAGTTGTTTATTGTTTTGATTGTATAAAACGTGTGTTCTAAAGGAGGAAACGCACGATCGCACGTGCCTTTAGTGACTAGATATTGCCCGCAGTTTCACTCGCATTTTAGAAAAACTTCCTCATGTACACGCGACGTTCCAGTTTTAGCTGACCTCGCATTATATAGGCTTTTCGTATAAAAAGAAGTCAACTTATACTGGAAATGTATAGCTTGATATGTCGGCGTGCCCACCGGATTAAAAAGAAATAAAAAAGTGTTTCATAATCAGCCTATAATTTTCCCACTTGTGGGACATAGAACTCCTATCTTTTGAGAGGGAGTGGGCGATGGGTTTCATTTTGACCAACGATGCAGTCGCTGACTGTTTCATTTAATTTAGTAGTAATAGTGTTGTGATCATTGCTCGTTTCTTTATGAGTGATCCACTCCTCACTGACTTCGGAGTTCCACAGGGCAGTGAACTCGGTCCCATGCTTTTCATAGTCTATATTAACGACATACTAAAATCCCTCCGTGTCCGCACTGTCCAGCAGAAGTGGGATTGTCTATAGGTAAAATTTGAAGCTACTCATGCCGCCTCAACTTGCTGTTAAGCTCTGAACCTGCTTACTTGCTTTATATTACCTGGACAGTAAAATATTTTCTATTTCTATTGCGAGAATAATTTTTGGCTGAACGAAAAATTCTTAGGAAAGGAATAGGACAAAACAGTTTCTGTACCCATTTCTAAATGTCGAAATTGCAGTTTCGTTTGCAATTCTGGCTAGATGTACGTGAATTGGAGCGTAACAAACGTCGTAAAGTTCAGGCCTAAGTTTAGCTCTGTAGACAATATCTATAGACTCAATCGATCGCTGAAATTGGAACAACCAAGCTATTTTCATACCAAAAGAAGTGTCAACTTTTAGTAAGTACTAAGGGTCAAATTGTGTTAATATCTGTAACATATCCAAGGAAGAAAGAAGGACAAGACACAGAAATGCGTGCTAAGTAAAAAAAACTTAAAAACGAGCGTCAAAATGTAACTATAAAAACGCGTAGCTCCTAAACTAGACAGATGAGTGATCAATCTTTATAGTCACAAGTGGTTCATTTGCTTTTATAAAAGACAGCAAAAAATATAGCGGCAACATTTATAAATAAAAAAACGTGCTCTTAGACTAGTCACTTGAATGTCAAAACCAATGAAGTATTCATACTCACCGGCTCTTCAACTAGCTCCAATAAAAATGACATCATTATAACTCCATTCATAAATGTTCACGTCACGGTCAAGACCACGATATTAATTCCAGTAAAAAATTATTCAATCAAGTGCGAGCCGAACGCGAACATTACACAATGGGTAACAGGTCAGTGACCCGTAATTCACATTACACCGCAGTGGGCGGGGAGCCTTAATTTTTAATGTGTTTTATGAGGGCAAATTAAATCAGAGCAGGATATTTGGCAGACTGAAAAAAAATGCTAAATGACTTTAAAAGCTTTAACAATGGTGCCAATTCCTTTGTTCACAAATTACAATAAAAAATTCAGTACATCTATATCTTTCTATGTATTTCATTAAGAAAAGGACAGAATAGTTATTTGTGCAACAAGAGAGCAAAGTATTTTTTTGCTGCGAGTGCTGATTTTGAATCCCGAGCAAGCGAAGGATTCAACGATTGAATCACGAGCGTAGCGAGTGATTCTAAAGTTGAATCCTGAGTGTGGCGAGGGATTCAAAGGCACGAGATGCAAAAAAACTTTGCTCTCGTGTAACACACATAACTTTTCACTTCAGCAGCGAGAACACTTTAGGAGATAAAATAATAAACAGGAATAGATTGAAATAACTATTTATTGTGAATCAAAATAATTAACATTGTAGGGATACCAATTCTATAAAAACTAAAAAATAAGATAGCATCACCGTCTCCGAAAAACTGCTTGCGCCCTTTGTAAGTCTCCATTCATTGAAGACATGGTATGCTTTCAGATATTTCTCGCGAGACTTCTCAGGTAGGAAACTTAATTCTGCATTAATAACTTGTTGTTTTAACTCTTCCGGTGTTAAAATACTGTTCTCGTCGCTAGTTTCACTCATATTTTACGATTATTTTAATATTTTTTAACTTATTCAACTCTGTACGCCAGTCCAGTCACGAAATTTTAATCCCGCTCTTTTATTTAAATTAAGGCGTGTTCGGAAATAGCACCCATGATATTTTTTTATTATTCAAAATATATTACGTAAGTACCTAACATTTATTGAAACTAGAAATAAATATTTACAAGTTAAATATCAGTTTTATTTGCAGTAAATACTCATTTTCGTTTAAATACAACAATAAGTTAAAAATTCAATAAATTACATTAAAAGACATAATTTTCTTTTTGCAAAATTTCTTTAATTAGTACGAAATTCCGAACGTGTTTGTCTTTGAGGTCGAATTCAAAATCCGAACTTCGAAAGGGCTGGTCTTTGTCTCTCTCTCTTTTTAATGGCGGGAAAGAGATAGAATGTGAATGTTTCGAATTGTATGATTAACCCAAAGCTGAATAAAAAAAAAAAAATTAAAAAGTTACTTTGTCTCACTCAGTGAGCAAAATCGCATTTTGCTCACTGATTTCACGCAGCAAAACCTACATGTTTGAGCTACTGAAGTGAAAAATATATTTTAGTTTAGTTTTGTCAAATTAATCAGCGCCTGACACTACTGCATACAAGTTTACACTAAAATTTATCTTCTGTGCTTTTCTTAATGAAATACATAGGAATAAAAGGATGCACGGAACTTTTTAGTTTTGTGAATAACAAAATCAGCACCAATGATTCTTGACAAAGATCATTTTAACAATTGACATAACATAACGTCACGCCTGTCTTTACGGAAGCGATAAGCAAAGATAAATAATAAAATAAAATAAAATAAAAATAAATTATCGGTGTTTTGGGATCTGTATTTTAGTTTTAGTTTTTTGCCACCAACTTCCGAAATAAAAGTTATTTCATAAGTTTGAGTTCATTTCTTTTTGATGTCGATTTCAATTAAATAAATTACTTTTTATTTCGTAATTTTTGGTTTTATATAAAAAGTGGGATTCTCGTATTTGTTTGTAATAAGTAGGTAATAGTTTTGTTGTAAATATTGCACTAGAATTTGACCAAGGTTTTGAGATGTTTTCCCTTTGACGCTACACCCGTAGCTCGCCAGGCATAAGCCAGGCCGTCACACTTACACATATTAGTCCATATCTTGAAAATTACTGAATCGATTTTGATGAAACTTGCACTGTTCCCTAAGTTGAAGTTAATTTAAGCCAAAAAAAAATGGTCACGATCCGATTAATAGTTGCGGAGAAATGCGTGGAAAAACATACATATGTACATACATTCGTCTATAAAATGTTGTATATTTGTTCGGAAGACTTGATAGATAGTCTTATGTAGATATAATGCAATTCCAATAATATTACACACCTACATACGTGTCGAATTGATAACCTCTTTTTTTTTTTGAAGTCGGTAAATAGATACGTTCAAACTAAATATAGTCACAATCTCACCTCAGCGACAATCAATGTCAAAAACTTGTCAAAAATGGTTTTTTTGACAGATTGAGACGAGATCAGACTGTGAATGTTCTTAAAATTACGAGAATTGCCTCTCAGATAGGCCGCTCCATGTAAAATACAGCTGTATCCGGTTTGACTGGAAACCGACTCCAACATAGTTGGAAAAGGCTAGGCAGGTGATATGATGTAGTGCAATCGTACCACGAAAGATGAGACTTGACACACCACGTGGTTTGACTTGCGCAGTACACGATTTTAGGTCTCTTTAGCTGTATGAGGTCTGAGTGCGGGACGGGACCGGACGTCATAGGGGCGGCGAAAAGAGCGGGGGAGGCGGGGTCAAGTCTCATCTTTCGTGGCACGCATTGTAATGGAGTTTTTCTTGCCGGCTCTTCTCCAATTGGAACCGTGCAGCTAGCTTCTGATGTTTTGATAAGTGCATAAAATGTATGACATTTTGATGTAGGTTCATGTGAAATAGAATATTTTGATTTGTGTACATCTATATAGTAGGTAGTACCTACATAATTATCGCCAATAATGTTGAATTCACACATTGAAACAATTTTTTGTTAAATAAATTAAAATATATCTCTGGGTTTCGTAGGTAACAACAAAGAACAAATTGACTTTTAAAATGAGTAAAACATTAAACCTAATATCATTGATAAACAATCAATTAGGGTCATAATTATCATGGCATACCTAATTGCTTCGGTCATTAAACCCATGCCTACGTAATAAGCAATAATAATAATTGTTATTACATAAATAATATTGTATGTGATGTAGGTCTCTATGCGTCAGATTTCATACTAAAGGCTCCTTGAAACAGGCGTGACACGCGATAAAATCGCACGCGATACAAAGGCACCGCAAGTCGCGCAACGAGCGGTGCCTTTGTGTTGCGCGCGATTTTATCGCTTGTCGCGCCTAATGGCAGGAGCCTTAATTTGGGAGCAGTTAATAGGCAGTTACGTAGTTATGCCGTTAATGAGGTGCCAGAGAAGCCACATGTGCAGAAGGTATTATTGCCAAACTATCTTGTCTTCAACGTCGTCTTTAATCTTATAATATGCTTTTTGATTAGGACACGTAACCGGCTTTGGCAACTTGTTATAAAAGCGGATGCTGTTTTAAATAAGAAATGAGTTTCTAGTTTTTAGATATCACAATTTCATTTTTACTACGTGTATTTATATCAGGGAAATCGCTTCTTATTTTGAAAAGTCCTAAGTGTTGTGAATATAGAACACTTTCTAAGATATGAAGGCAGAGTAGTAGGCAGTGGTGTAATATAGTCATCTAACATATTTAAATTTATTTGTTTCAGCTATTACGTGGTCCAAATGCCAGACAACGACATCCTCCCAACAAAAGACTTCAATGTATACTGGAACGTGCCCTCAATACAGTGCAAAGCCAGAAAAATATACTTTGACGACCTGTACGAAAAGTACGGCATTTTGCAGAACGCCGGTGATACTTTCCGAGGGGACAAAATCTCCATACTTTATGATCCTGGAGACTTCCCTGCGTTGCTAACGAACAGCTCCAGTGGAGAGATTAAGTATAGGAATGGGGGGGTGCCGCAAGAAGGCGACCTGATCAAACATTTGGATACTTTCCAGAAGGTTCTGGAACAGAGTGTGCCGGATAAGAATTTTGATGGTAAGGATCTTTTAGTAAGTTACTAGAACTTTTTGGTGAGGAGCTCGAGGCTAAGTAATAATAGCCAACGCTTGCCAAGGTCGGCCCTTGGATGGGTGACTATCCATAACAAACGAGACCCCACCATACCTTGAAAAGCACAATATCCCGTTGGTCCCGGCTGTCTTTTGTAGATCTTTGACAGTCGTTACGGCTAGTCAAAAGTCCAAAAGTCTGACAACCAATCTTACTAAGAGTTATCATGCTACCCAGCCACTGGGTTATGGAGATTAGACAGGCAATCACTCCATGTAAAAAAATACGTAAAATAATAACTGGTACCTAGTCAGCCGTATCCAGTTAGTCTGGAAGCTGATCCCAACATAGTTGGGAAGACGTAGTCAGAGTGCAGACGACATCGTCCGTAAATTTCAATCATTTTGAAGGATATTGCTAATCCATTACTTCATATGTTCGAAAAAGGTGTCTGCTAAACAACGTTAACAACGCAATGTATGTTGTTGAGCTGTCAAAATAAAACCCATTGCTACTGATAGTTTGTTACGTAATAGCCTGCTGGTCGAGTCAAGGCTCCTTCAAACATACGCCACACGCGATTATATCGCGTGTCGCGCCTGTTTGTAGGAGCCTTTACATATTAAATGTTAAATGATTTTATTTTGTAAGTAGGTTTGTACAAACACTTTTACATGTCAATCATGTTTTTTTAAACTATATGAGGTCGGCGTTTCCTATCTGACTACTCTGAGAAGAAAGGCCGAAACAAACTCAGAGGTCACGGTCTCTTTTAAAGTCCAGACATAATCTTGGTCAGGTTATATGAAGACAATGTAGATCGTTGTCTGAGATGGTCTTTTGAGGAAAGAACCAAACAGATTGAGAGGACAGACACACTTTCGCATTTTTAATATTACTAGCTTCCGCCCGCGGCTTCGCCCACGAGGCATGTCGCTAAAAACTATCGTATGTCCTTCCTCGGGATGCAATCTATCTCTCTGTCAAATTTTACCGAAATCCGTTCAGGATATGGATATCAAACCTTCACTATCCCTAGTCCATTTCCCTTTGTGCTCATATCCTCTGCCATGCGGGCGACCCTGCCCTAGTTAGTTGTAGTTAATCATCTAGAATTTCTTCATTAGATATAACTCATGTGCGGGCATAATTGGGCCTAATCTAGGAATTAGTTGATGTATGATGTAGTTGTATCCTTTTGGAATCTAAACTAATAATAACGCTGAAGAGTCTGTTTGTTTGAACGCGCTAATCTTTGGAGCTACCAATCGGATTTTAAAAAATATTTTTGCATTTGATAGCCTAATTTTTGAGGAAGGCTCCTAAATATCAGATACGACCCTATGGAGCCATGCAAAATCAAAAATTGTCAGAAAGAATACTGAGCGAAAACGAAGTGATAGCGCGGCCGGGCAGGCAATGCGTTGCGACGGGATAGCGCGGTCAGAAGCTAAGCTAGTTATGTATATGGCTAAAGTTGTCAGCAGCATTTATTGGTGTTTATTCTGTAAAATATTTTAAGGGGTGATAGAAGAAGTGGTGTTCATTTATACACGTTAAATCTTTCATAACTGGTTGCTGTTATGCGATAGTTAAGTAAACAACTAATATTAACAACTTTTTCTATGTGTAACTCTGAAACATTTACCTAAATAAAAAACAACTGTTTCAGATATAAATGAAATATTAAAATGCATGGAATAGCTCGTTCAAAATGGGTACAAGGATCACTAATTCGTCCATAAATAACAATTAACACAACATAATCAGCCTACACTGGTGGAAATCAGGCCTCCTCTCGGGGAGGGGGAATCCGCCCATCACTTCTCTTTATTAAAGTAGGTACCAATACCTAAGAGAAAACAAAGAGAGAACAAAACAATACGAGTTTGTGGTTACAAAGTGAAAACAACTTTATTGTTGTCATAACAACACAAAACTCTTGCATTCATTCATATTTCTCACCGAATGTTTGTACTTACAACCTTTCAATGTGATCGTCATAACATTGGGTCCGTTTATTTTGCTAAGCATTGTGTTGATTCGACGAACATGTTTATTTGTTACAACAATAATTTATAATGCGCCTGGTTTAACAATACCTATGCGATGGTGTGTGTTTTTAGTGAGAATTCAGATTGGGAAATCAATGAAAATGGAAGAGTGGAATCGGATGACTGTTTGCCGTTTATTTAAAGTTAAGGTAGAATGGATCAAAGGAATAATAGATTGGAAGGAATAAACCAGGGAGGGGATAAGATCATACAAAGTGTTAAAATATTATGAACATAAAAAATGTAGCTAGAAGGTAGATAGTCACCAGTGGACTGGGATAGTCACCAGTGGACTTGGATAGTCACCAGTGGACTGGGATAGTCACCAATGGACTGGGATAGTCACCAGTGGACTGGGATAGTCACCAGTGGATTGGGATAGGCTAGAAGTTTTGACAGTAATAACTGTCAACCTTAAGTTCATATTCTCGATTTCAAAATGCAGCACATTATTGACCAAGTTTCTGGTGAATAACATAATCAACCTATAAAGGGACACAGGCCTCCTTCTGGTGAGAGGGAGTGGGCCGTAATCCACCACGCGGGCCCAGGGCAGGTTGGTAGACGTCACATGCCTTCAAAATTTTGGTTCTAGGACATGCCGGTTTCCTCTTTCTTGTGGTTCTCATTCAAATCTATCTAGTTTACCCTCTGAGTACAGAGTGATAGAAACTTTAAAGTTTACATAATCTTTTTTCGTTTTTCTGATCAAGCACCCAGCTACTACGCATTTTGAATTCGAATTACCAAGAAAATTTCCCCTAGGTGGGTAACCCTACCCACCCTTACTTCTATAACATATTGATAAAACCATCACTATAAAATCAAGTCCACATCCACGAACTGCCCTTGGGCACAGCGGGAGGGGTCTATAATGTCATTGCCTTAACGCTTCGTTGACATATTGACTGACCTTCAAACGATGTTGTTAGTGAACCTTAATGAATTGGAAACTGCTGCAGGCTGCAAAATCTCTCGGAAATCTATTACGAAATTTAATTGTATAAGTTTCGATAACAGACTTGCGAAAATGAGATGGAGGCTCGTGGATAAGTAATAACAGCCGCACGTCTCGACACGTACGCTTGCCGCGGTTGCCTATGGATGGGTGATCATCTTTACATATCAAGACCCTACGTTGCCATTGGTCTCGGCTGTCATTCATGGATCTTTGACAGTCGTTACGGGTCGTCAGAAGCCCGATAGTGTGACAACCAGTCTTGCCAAAGGGTATCGTATTATCCAGTAACTGGGTTATGGAAGTCAGGTAGGCAGTCGCTCCATGTAAAATACTGGTATTCAACTGCATCCGGTTAGACTACGTCAGACTCCTACTGACGAAAACCCCCACTTTTATATATTCGCCGCACCCCGACTGGTATCAACTCTCAGCCCGCCATGTCTAGCGAGCCCCATCACCAAGTGCGGCCGATCCCACGAACACACATCCTCTCATAGAGGTGGGCATGGAACACTGCATGCCACTTCTTTGGACCTATCTGTTCGAGCGACGATACAGCCCCAGTTTCACCACCCGCAGGCCCTTTCGTTTGCATTAGCAGCATTGCTACATTCTATCACAAAATGGGGGACGCTTGATAGACCTCCTACATAAGGTCCCATTAAAATAGATGGACAACCTTTCAGAAATCATTCAGACCACCAAAATAAGGACGATGGTAAAAAAAATATAAGAAAAACGCATAGATACTTACAAGAAAATTAATCAGCTAACGAAAATACACTAACGTTTACGCAATTTATTATTTTAGGTCAAAATAAAATCACTTTAATCAGTGATTTTATTTTGCTTGGATATCTTCAGTTAGACGTACTGAGTGCTGTGTTGAAATTTGTCCATCCATTTTAATGGGACCCTGTATATATGACAGATCCTTCCATTGTGCCTTAAAATTCATAGTAAAGATCTTTTTATAAATGTTTCAGGTGTCGGCATTATAGACTTCGAATCTTGGAAGCCGGTGTTGAGACAGAACTTCGGTATCCTGACGCCCTACAAGGATGTGTCTTATGAGATAGAGAAGAAGAGGCACTGGTGGTGGAAGAAGCAGTGGATTGAAGAAGAGGTACCCTATTTTGGTTTTTGATAGAACCTGAAACTTAATATCACGCCTGCATTCCCAGAAAGAGTTAAGCTAAGCAGCAAGCCCACAACCACAGCAGCTAGCACAACCACAACCACAGCAGCTAGTACAACCACAGTCCCACATGTGATAGGGGGCGAACCTACTGCCAGCAACTGGCCACATATCCAAACTCAGGGTCAGGGCTATCTACCAGGGTCGTGGGTTGTTCGAAAGAGATACCGTGGCCCCTGGCACAGGCAACTGAAGGAACACTGGTGGGTTTTAGTCAGCAAAAGTCTGACGCGCCCTCCCGCTCCGCCTAGAGCAGGAGAAGTTATCTATTTGATAATTTCTCACCCAAAAAAAAAGGACTGCTATCTACACCTTTGACCATAATAGTTAGGTATACATGGGAGCAACTAATCTTCTCATATTATAATTACCTGGACCACTCAACCTAGTGCCAGGTTCTCTGAAGAGATTCAAGTTATCAATCTTCTTAAGTTCGTAGGCACCTAACCTACCCGTAAACTCACTTTTCCAAGCAAAGAAAACATTACCTATTTTTGTTTAGGTGCGTTGCCTATAAGACTCTCCAGCTTTTTCATATAACTTACTAGCGACGCTCCGCGGTTTTACCCGTATAAGTTTCGATCCCGTGGAAATATCGGAATAAAACTATCCTATGTCCTTTCCCGGGACTCAAACTATCTCTATACCAAATTGCATCTAAATCGGTTCAGCGGTTTAAGTGTGAAGAGGTTTACGGACAGACAGATACACTTTCGCATTTATAATATTAGTATGAATGTATGGCATTAGGAATAACTCCTACCTATAAAGCTGTGAAATAAAATCTTCAAATGCAAACTTGTTTTTGCGGTCGATAAAAACAATACTGTGAATAATACTGTGCATGCAGAGGGAAATATTCATCCCAACTACGGAACCATTCACTGTGCGTGTCACATGCACTTGGCCGGTTTTCACAACATGGTTAGGAAATAATACGTGTACTTCTACCCATTGTAATGTTTTTGTAATCAAAACAAACACTCCCCCAAATTAATGTTGTTACCATCACCCGTACAATTCCATCCAGTGCTCTCATTCCATACACACAATGGTACCTACTCATCCCGTTGATTGCTCAATCGTATTATCTGCGGCTGTAATTAGGACGCGCTAATTAAAGGGCCTCTCGTGTTGTGGTTGATTGTGGTACTTTGTCCGTAATTGTTAGTGTGGTGGCCGGTAATTGGTTTGTCTTGTTTTCTATGGGATTTTGTTTACGTGAGAGATACCTATTGAATTAATGCAGGCGTTTGAATGTAGATACATTTTATTAAATTCAAAGTCAAAATCAAAAGTCATTTATTCAAATTAGGCTGAGAATCAGCACTTTTCGAACGTCAAAATTACAAAAGACAGTCCTCCAAAACGCCCGCCCTTCACCACTTCCTAGTGCTATCGCTGGGGAGAAGAAGTGGCGCAACAATCTGTCCAGCAGTTTGTTTGAGAGCAGTAGTGACCCAGTGGTTAACGGCTGCGACTTACGAGTTGTAGATTGTGGGTTCGAAACCAAGAAATCACTTTAATTTGTGTAAATTATTTCATCACCACACATTATCTCTTAACACACTTTCAATCACAATTCGAAAGCCATTTACAGTTGCCATTTTAAATATTATATTTATATAAACACTAGCAGCGCCCCGCGGTTTCACCCGCATAAGTGTCGATCCCGTGGAAATATCGGAATAAAACTATCCTATGTCCTTTACCGGGACTCCAAGCTATCTCTATACCAAACATCTAAATCGGATCAGCGTTTTAAGCGTGAAGAGCTAACAGACAGACAGACACACTTTCGCATTTATAATATTAGTATGGATGGATTTAGAACTAAGTATTGTGTATGTATTTTATTTTTTATTTATATCTCATTGTGCGCTGCACTGGTTGACGTCATCACGTCAACGTCAGCTGTCGCTGAAAACCAGCACTGGTGGAGGACAAATCTCGAATAGGGTCTCAGCATTATGCTGAGTGATGTCCGTTTTGCGTGGATGTGACATATTCCCCTTAACTTGTTCTTTTTTGGGATTGTGTCCTTTCTTTGCGTCATCTTTACCGAAAATAAACGCATTTTCATTCTATTTTTCTTTCTATAGGTTTTGAAAGAAATTGCTTATCCATCGCTTCATATGTATACTCTACAACGTAAATAACGCATTGCCATTGCAATTGTGTTACACAATTACCCCGAAGATTGACCAAAATCATACTCGAAATCGGCTTCCAAGCGTTCAATCTGCCACTTTTATCGCAGGCTCCCGACTACATACTACAGATTGCTTCATACTTAGATAAGTATGAAGCAATCTGTAGTATGTAGTCTACGTATAAATAGTGTATGATTGTAATTTATCAATCAATTGTCGGCATGCACTCGTCAAACTAATGCTTTAGTTATTTAGGGCGCTTAGGCCTGCGATACACGGTTGTCAATCGTATCAATCTACTTATCTCTAAGTGTACTACTATTTTGTGTAATAGAGTGATTGGCATTTTATGTGGCATGTTATATTTATCAGTATTTTTGTTTTTTTTTTTTTTAATGAAAACTGTGTGCACTGAATTTATACCATACTAGCTTCCGCTTGCGACTTCGTCCGCGTATATTTGTTGTTCCCCGCCCGCGCTATTACTTCGTTTTCGGTCAACATTCTTTTTGAATTTTTTGTTTTTTCTCGGCTCCTAAAGGTCTTAGCGTGATGTTGCCTTAGCCTTCTTCAAGGATTGGACTATCAAATGCAGAATTTTTCCAATCTGACTGCAAGTTCCAGAGATTAGCGGGTACAAACAAACAAATTGTTTAGCTTTATTATTAGTATAGATTAAGGTAGAAGTCAGTGCAAACAGTAGATATACATTCCTTATTAATATTTTGTAATGGTTTAATTTTCTTACAAGATTCAATGATTTTTTATTTAAAAAAATAACGTTTGGTACGTGTAAAGTTGCTCATACTTACCTAAGTAGAGTAATAGAGTTGGCAAATTGATAAAAAATACTACACACACTAGCACAGAATAAAATAGAATCAACTCAAAGACCTAGAACATTATGATAATAACAATAATATAAGCAAATTAAGTATCTTGACTTGGCTCGCGAGGTTGTCGACATGTGGGATGTGGACTCAGCGATCATTGTGCCGATAGTCGTGACAGCCAATAGCTTAATAGCCAAGAGCCTCGACCAATACCTAAGGAGGCTCTCGTTGGGCAGCTGGATCAAGAGCTTGATTCAGAAAGCGGTACTTTTGGACACGGCCCGTATTGTTAGAAGGTTCCTCTCTCTGGAGCCCTGACCGCCGGTAGCTTGGACCCTGTTCCCGATACCGGTGGGCTACAATTTTTTATATTTTTAAATGTTTTTTTTTTTTGTAAAGAATATTTAAAAATATAATAAGTTTGTTAAAAAATAAATAAAGGATATAATAATATTAGTATTATTAGTCTCTGGTCTCCCTTCTCAAAACGTATAAATCTTTCGCCTTCTCATCATCATTCTCGCGCCCTTATCCCAATCCATTTGGTGTCGGCGCAACATGTCTCCTTCTTCCATACTTCTCGTCATCTCGGTAGTCTTAAATCGTAAATCTTTCGCCTTCTATGACACATAACAGTAAAAAAATTGTAGGTGTACTATACTAAGTAACATTGCAATTGCTATTTCATCGCTCTTCGTCAAAGTCAAAGCATTTATTTCAAACAGGCACATAAAACGCACTTTTGTACATCAAAATGAACAATAAAATAGATGAATTGATTCTAGTCGCCCCTTCTATAAAGTAGTTTTGCATTGAGAAGAATGGGTAAGAAACTCCACCGTTACTCTTTTAAAATTGTTATACCAGTACGTGTACTGACCCACTAACTCTTACAACTCATTCCAGTTGCATCATCATCTCACTAACGATCATTGAGTTCTCAAAGTGTTGCTCTAATAATAACAGCTGCATGCCGCAGTTACTGTTACTGAGAAATATGTCTATATATTGTACACCTGGGAATTTTGATAGGCCGAGTTGATTGATAGATTGATTGGTAATTACTAGAATAGAATAGAATACTCTTTATTATGTACTGTGTGTTTTACTAATTCATGAGGACGGAATAAGAGGGGTTTTTAATGGAATATATAAGTTACCCAGCACTTATCTGGAGGTAGTGAAATGGCCTGTTTCACAGTGACCAGATACTGTAACCAAATAAGTCAAAATTGGAACAGAACTTGTTTGAGTTAACCGTGGATTATTCGGAGATGGTCCTGAACATACGGTCTCTCTTAACGTCGTTGGTTCTGGTTGCATTTATAATATGAAATATGCCCTACAATGAGTAGTTCGAGCGAACCTAAAGGAACTACCTAGTATCTAGTCTCAGTAGTTCCTTTAGCTTTTGCAAAGGAACTACTGATCCAAAAATTCTCCCTAGTTCCTTCAAAGGATCTCTTTCCAGTCGTTTTTTTAAACAGGTTGGAAATTCAGAACCTTTTCACAACAAACCAATAACAACTCGCTTTCTCCCATTCCAGGCAAAACGTCGTTTCGAAGAAGCAGGCCGCGAGTTCATGCAGGGGACGGTGTCTCTGGCTAAGAAGATGCGCCCGAGCGCCCTATGGGGGTACTACGGGTTCCCGTACTGCTTCAACATGGCGCCCAGCAATAGACAGGAGTATTGTGCTGATAATGTTCCTCAGGAGAATGATAGGTGAGTTTTTAGACCTTTTAATCAATAACAATGAACTTTCATTCATAATTCAACTAGATTAGCTTAGTTGATAACTTTATTGTAAATTCTGTGGTCTCCTATAAGTTAAGGAGTTCACTTACCTAACACCCGATGCTGCCCATTATTTATGTGTCACTATGGGGTTTATTTTTATGCGATGATTAACCTTTTGACCACCCGCCACAGTCATGTATAGATGTCAAACCAAAATGTGCCCAGAACGCCACAGTTCGACTACATGACAGACTTTGGCGCCCAGGGAACGTTTTTGATTTTTTGACGTGTAAAAGGTTAAGTGATCTTTAAACGTCAAAAATGTATAGTTAAATAGTTGATCACTACTTAACTTTAAGGAAGTTTTATGAATAAAGGGGTTATTGTGTATATCTTAGTCGGAGATTTGAAATCAATCACCAATTCTTACAGCATTCTGCAGCTGACTACAAGCATTATCTTAGCTATTAAGCTAAATCCGTAGTTCCCTTTGTTCTAATTTAAATATTGATAAGTTTTCATTTTTGTCTATAATCTTAATGCAAAGATCGATTCTGATTACATTATTATGTTTTAAATTAAATTCCTTATTTTGTTATTTTAAATTATTATTTTAATTGCTAAAGTATGTATTTTGACTTTGTGTTTTGTTGAATTTGTGAACTTGTGACTATGGATATTTTTGTCTGACTAAAATAAATGAATTGAATTGAATTACGCAGAGTTAGATAAAGCACCACCAACCCTTGGTTTTGAAACTGGTAGACCGAGAATGGTCAATACAGATAAATAACTAAGTAAGAGCGGTCGATGGCTTATAAAGTAATTTGTCAGAAAGACTTGGTCAAAATTAGCGAGAAAAAATAAAATATGCCATTAAAACGAGAAGAGGTAATGGCTTGAAAGAGGCTGTAGATGGTGATGATGATAAATCACGTCGGGTTCACCAGTAGAGAGGTATGAGGAACAAGGTGTAAATTTCACTAATATTCTATAGAAAAGGGAGAATCTTCCGACCAGACGGGTGTTGTGTCTGGCGGGCAACGCATAAAGCACTTTGGGCAACTGCCCGATAACTCATATCGGGCTGTTGTATATGTGCTAGTTGCGCGGTAAACTCTGCTTGCGAGATGCAGGATTTTGCGTGACGTCAGTATGACGCGTTGTTCGCATGTAGTGTTGTAGATACCGCCACAAATCCTTCGTATTTAATACTCCATCTATCAATCTATATGTAGGCTTCAAGACACTTATTAAATTGTCCACCAAAAAATGATAGGTAATTTATTCGTTCTTCATTAATCAAAACTTAAAATAAAACCATGTCTTTTCCAATTCACAGAACAAGCTGGCTCTGGCAAGAGAGCACGGCCCTCTTCCCGTCTGTGTACAGCTCGGATGACATCACATCGAACCAGCTGGCTGGTCTCATACGCGGCCGCGTGATGGAGGCGGCTCGGGTGGCCACCCAGGGAGCGCCCATACTGCCATACTTCTGGTACCGGTACAGGGATAAGGGGTATTTTAATGAGGTAAGATTAAGATTTCAGTCTTAAGGTGGCTACAGCGTAGAATTGGTCGTTGAGATGATGCTTGGGAAAGTCCCATGGACATAGGCCTCCCTCAAAGCGTCAAAGCTGTTCGGCTGAGAATAAGGTTACGTTAGGTAGGGTTTTTTGATTTCCTTGCGTACGATAATATGGAGAAATTAATTTGTCTAGCAGTCTTTTATTTGACAATTTATGAAGATCCTTTTATGGTAAGAGAATGCTAAAATATACAAAGTATCAAAGTCAATAAGCCAAATCATTTATTTCAAATAGGCACATAAAAGGCACTTTTGAACGTCAAAAGTTACAATAAAATAGAATTGATTCTAGTCGCCAATTCCAAGAGCAGACTAAGCCAGAAAATTAGCTTTTTGTTGTTACAGCAACAAAGATTTTGTTGGAGCCCTCAACCATACAGTTTCCTGAAATAGTTTGTTGTGATAACTTTTATTCTCATCGCAAATGATAATCCAGAAGATAACTATAAATCGGAGAGACACATTCAACGATAACATATTTATATTTTCTGTTTCAGAGCGATTTGGACGTAGCATTAAGCACTTTCTACAAAACAAACACCTCAGGCTTTATAATCTGGGGCAGTTCCAACGATGTTAATACACTCGAAAAATGTCAGAACCTAAGGAAATACGTCACAGACATATTGGGGCCTGCCATAGCCAAATACACTAAACGAAACGTGAGACTTGAAGATGACCCTGATGAGACATACAATGTAGTTTTTAACCCAAACAATGCATCGAAATATGACCCAGAATACACTTGGATTCCTCCCGTAAACTATACACAAAAGATTGAAGAAATGGTTGATAAAGAATTAAAAGAAGAAAAAGAAGCTGCGATAGCACATGTAGTTATTAAGGAAAGTATTCTAGTTGATATGATTTTGCATAAGATAGCTAATTATTGTGCTAAAGGCTGTGATAATAAGAGTAAAGTGAGTCGGACTAATGAGAACGAGGCAGGTGGTGGTATTAATGAATCTCGTGTAGTTTTAGTCACTGAGAATCCTTTTAAGAAGAATTCTAATAGGATTGGAGTAACTGGTAAGTTTTCTAAACTTCATTTAAAAGTTTAAGGTCTATTTTTTATTCATTGTTTCGATTTTAAGCCTTTATAGCAAATGTTATGACATTTAAATACATACAATTACATTACTTCTGTCAAACTAACTGAAACCAATATCTTGGAAATGGGCAGTCAATCTAATTTCTTTGAAATAATAACTTACGAGGCAAACTGAAAAAAAGCGTATTCGGTACAATAGTTTAATTAATTATTTTATATGTTTCAGTGCCAACGACCACAGAAGAAGACATTTATGATTATGACACTGATACTGCAGGTGATGTCACCGCAGGAGACATTTATGAAACGAATGATTACATTGTTGTTAGTACAACTGATAAAAGTAATGAACAAATTAGTAAAACCATAAAAAGTATTGAAGACGGTACAATGGCTGCAGAAGCTGACGCAATCAGTTTAGATGATATAAGCAAAGAGGAAAATAGTATACCTAATATAAATAAAGAAAAAAGTAGTACAGTTGATGTAAGTAATGAAGAAAGTAGTACAATTGACATAGGAACAACCGTAGCCGTTGAAAGTAGATTAATCATGGAAGAAATAAACGCTGTTGATTTAATTATAGAAGAAACAAATTCAACTGAAGAAAGTAGTACTGAAATTAGTACAACTACCTCAAGACCTATAGAACCTACTATAAAAGAAATAACTACGACGGAAAGTACAACCAATTATAGTCCAGAAGGGATAATTATAATTAAAAATGATTTAAGTTTAGGAGAAGATGGTGGGTTAGATATAAATAATACAGAATCTAATTCAATAGAAGTCGATTTTATTGACATAAGAACTGAAGAGTATAGTACAATTAACCCGACAACAGTTGATAGTACCACAGTTGATACATATAGTACTACAGTTAAACCAAGTACAATTGATGATGACACTAATGTTAATATTAATAGTGTTACAGTTGAACCAAGTGTAGTTGATAATAGTTCTACGGTTGGGAGTGAAAGTGCTACATTTGAAATAAATTTAGTTGATAATGATACTAGAGTTGGTGCCAAAATTGACAGCAGTGCAACATTGGCGCCGGTGTTGACAGAACAGGTTGTTGTTTCAATTGTTTAAGGTTTGTTGTTAACCGTTGTTTTAATTTTGTGTTCTTAGAACAACTATCTACTATAGCAGTGATATTATTATCTACTAGTTTTTATAATAATTTTACACAAATGCTTAGTTCCAGCAAAGGCTCTATGGTTCAAATCAGTCCACTATACTCCTGCAGTAAGAAATAGTCTCATATGCATCGTATCTGCATTAGCCTTTTGTATTTAGTTTAGTTTACTTTTACATCAAATATAATATTTGATAAGTGGCAGTAAGCTTCAGTAATGTTCTGAGCATGATTACTTAAAAAATAATTACACAACTCGCAAAAATAATTAATCAGTCATACTCGAAGCCTATTGCCATCATTATAAAAGTATATTATTGTAGTAGATAGTTGTTCGTACTAATTATTATAATTTAAAACCTAATTTGCATCCAAAGCTGTACTTAATTTTGCCAATATCTGTTATTTAATATTGTTTAACTTTTGCTAATCCAAATAATTTGCTCAGTGAATGAATGTTTGTGGCTGTGTAACATCTGATTTGCACAACTAAATATTTTTAACTGTAATGTAAGAAACCAGTATCTGTCAGTCTGGTTTCTTTCAATAATCACTAATTAATTCTGCTACTTATTTATTTTTTAAGCATCTTGTCTTATATTTATTATGTTAATCCTACAAGCTGCGATTCAAGATCGAAAATCCATCGAATACTTACTTAACTTCTACTTCTTGTTCTACTTTTGCTTGCATAGCAAATAACACATTATCATCATTTTAAAAAACAGTACTATCGGGCTTTTGATCTTGTCAGCACCTATTTTACTTTCTTTTGTCAATAACACTTAACTTAGTGCACATTTATTTTTCCATTGCAGTTATTTCACATTTTTTCCTTTACTTTGCTTTTAATTTTTAAATGTTATCTTTGTACACCATATTGTTTTAAGCTTCGTTTTTCACGTCTTTCAATTGTTTCAATGATCTATCTTTACCAGCGGTTTTTCCTGCTAGAGACATAAAGTTTTCACTTTTTCTATTAGGCATTGATAAATCTGGGTACATCAAAATAGCATCCTGGAGAACCAATAATCATCTTGCTTACTGACTATCTTCTATTATCTAATATCGTTGCTACGACATGAGCTATCTTTTATGGTTCGTGTCAATACCTAAAGAAACGTCTCTATTGAAGACCTACAAACTCTTTTCTGAACATTCTCTTATTTATACAATTTTCAAGTTCTTTATTTATTTAGTCTTTTGTTTTTTCTGTCAATCAACGCTCATAAGAAAAACCTTTGTCATATAGGTCATTGAACGTGTGTTAATCTGTGTCTGTCTGTAGGTGTTGGGGTCTGTATCCAGAGCTATCGTCAGTAAGCCGCTCGCGTGTTCTCTGTTCTATATCTACTCTATCACCAAGTGTCTCTGTGTCTTGTTTGGGAATTGCTAGGTTAGCGGCTAACGATTGACATTCTGTATTAACTTTGAATATTTCTTTAACTCTGATTAAATCTAATTTGTACTCATTGATATGACTATTGATGACCTCTTTGGTCTTGTGATCACAACCGCGACTGCTGAGCATAAAGTCCTGGGTTAGATTCCTTGGTAGAGCCAAAGTGCTATTGGATTTTTCTATCAGGAATTTCTCAGTAGCAACTGGCAGTCGGTATTTGTGCCCAGTTAATGACAAAAACCTCGCCCCGTTTTGGCGATGGGACTTAAACTGGCGAAATGATTGTGTAAATATGTAGCTCGGAGAAATATTTCTTATACTTTTTGTTAAAACTATTTTGTACTCATTTACATGACTAAGTACCGTTATTATTATGTCAGAGCTTGGTCAAAACGAGCTCTTTTTTTCCTTTGTGTAAAATATTAGTAGCTTTGGCTTACTCAGTTCCATCTGGTTCTGTTGCAATGTTGGTAAAAGGCTGGGCTGATTTAGCGAACTTATTTGCCTCTGACCTCAAGTATTCGAGTTTATTTGTAGATTTAGCTTGCAGTTAGTGGCTATAGCTAAGAGTCGACTGATTCTGGTAAGGAATAATGATTTATGACCTATTGAAACAGTTTGATGTTTACATTGCTGAACCTCGTGTTTTTTTTTTGAAGACGTTATTTTTCAAGTATTTCTATTCAAGAGGTTGAATATTATTTTGAGATGGAAATTCAGTATAATGTACCGTCCTAGACTAAAACATAGAAATAATAATAAAAAGCATCACTTCTTTGATATCCAAACTTTTCAGTCGTTATCCGCTAACTTATTGCCGTTTTCAATAACCTATCTGTTGATAACTATACTTACTAGAGGTAGAACTCTGACGTTACTTCTAACTTTTGTCAAAGTTCTATCTCTGGTAGAGGAACTAGATAGTGGATAGGATATTGAAAACGTGTATTTAGAATAATTTGTTACTAATCATTTTATCTGTGATACGTTTCAGTATAATTTTGTTAGATATTTTGTGAATATTGCCAATTTAATTGTCAGTTAGATATTAAGAATATAAATATTATATTTTCAATGTATACTTTGTTTTATTTTCATTATGAAATGTCGTTGTGGCTTAAACACAGGACAGGATCGGTTTGTGGCGTTGTACCAAGTATTGTGATTTACTACTATTTCCACCTAATACTTGTATCAAAGATATAACCTCCCTGCGGTGAAGGATAAAACTGTGACTGTTATTTGAGTTTATCTTTGAATGACTAACACAAGGTAAGCAAGCATGGTTATCATGTAAGCTCCATCCCTGTATAAGGGGCAGTTGCTCTGTAATGGGAACAGGCAGGTATCTCAGGCTGGTATTATTTTATTGTCATCATGTACTTGATACAGATGTTTTAGACACATTTAAAGAAAAAACACATTAAACACATTCTTTGATATAGTTCGCCGAATCATCAAGCCCCTTAAGTTCTGAGTTGAGCTGCACGACTACTGACAAAGGCGTGCACCGACTGGACAGGTTCACTCAACCTGTGTGTGTGGTTCTTGCCTCAAAAGGTAAAGGAGGCAAGGGATTGGTCTCATTTCAGACACCAATCTATATGGTTTTCACACGATCGGACCAAGATTATGTCTGGACTTTAAAGAGACGGTGACCTCAACTTATAAGTGCAAGTACAAACCAACTCACAGAAATAAAATAATTTATCATTTTAACAGCACATATCTATTCTTCTTTCTGTTTCCTATTCCGTAGTTTCACTTGTCAAACAATCCTTCATTGTAATAATGAATTTCACCACTATGTGCACTCCTGCCAAAATCTTGTTTATAATACCGACAGAAAGAGTGTTAACTATTCTTGGCTTGTAACAATGATAATACATTCCCAGACATTATCTTCCGGAATATCCCAAGACATTGGACTGACAATCTATCGTGAGGTATTTCTGGCGCTTGATGCAGATGCCTTAAGTGACAAAGGGTGGTGGAGCTATGGACTGAAATAGACGCTCATACGAGATGGAGACAATTTGCAATTTCTGCAGTGATCCAAAAAGGTTAAGAAAATAAAAAATAATTTAGACGTGAAAGAAGAATTTGCAAGAAAAGTCGAGTGTACGTTGACTGTTTCGCTACGCTAAGAACAAGAAAAACCTTTCAATTCACATACTTTATTAAACAAAACTGAAACAAACAGAACTAAAATAAAGAAAACACATGAAAACGAGTAAGTGAAAATAAATTACAAATGATCTTACACTAACACGGTAATACAACAACCATAACAAATCATTACAGAACACGCTGAACTTAAAGACAACAAACTATATGACAAAACAATTAATTAAAAAAAAAAAACATAAGTTTGATAAAACTACGCACACAGACAGATAGACAGGCGTTACGGGTAGTCAGAAACCCGACAGTCTGACAGCCAGTCTTATCAAAAGGGCATCGTGTTACCCAGTAACTAGATTGTGGAGCTCAGTTAGGCAATCGTTACATGTGAAATACTGATTCAGCTGCATCCGGTTAGACTGGAAGCCGACCCGAACATAGTTGGGAACAGGCTAGGCATATGATGGTGCTGAAGTATAATAAAACTATATACCAAAGAATCATACAGAAATAATAGCGAAACAGTAATTCTTGAACAACAAAGGCATTTCATCATCAGATATAAAGTTCCTGTCAGGTCTGACACTAGCGAAATTATTATACTTGGGTTCAGCGATAAAATTGTACCCGGTTTCAGAGCACTCCTTGATTCTGACGCAGTCTTTATGGAGCTCGGTGATGGTGTAGCCTGTGATGATGAAGGGAACCTTCAGTTTCAAGATGGCGTCGATAGTGGGAGGCCAGGGGTCGTTACCGTTGTACACTGAAGAGCGCTGGATGCTGGGGTTGAAGACGCAGACTAGAAATATAAGAAAATTAATTTATTTCTTAATGGTTGGCTTAAATATGTACTTTCTTATCAGTTTCAGGGTTCTTGAAATCGTATAATCAATAACATTGTAATTAAAGCTTAAGTTCGGGCACAATGCCCGAACTAAAAAAAAACTTGCAAAGTTTGTAGAAGTCACATATCTTCGCATTTTTGGTACATGCCGGTTTCCTCACGATGTTTTCTTTCACCGATTTGAAAGCAGTGGTGAAGAAATTAAATACATAAAGTGCCAGTCCAGATTTTATTGAATATTGCTCTGTGCCATTATGATATTCTACGACTATAAGACAGAATGAACTAACAATTTATGAGGCCAAATTGTCATTAATTTATGGTTGTAATTTTTCAAATCAATTGCCATGGACATCATGAGGCAATTGGTAAACAATTTATGATTGTATAAAGCTTTCGTGTACATAAACAGTGTGGAGACGACAATATGACTATTACTGAAAACACTGACAATACTAAGTAATGCATAGGAGTATTTTTAAACTATCAAATAAATCTAAACATCGAAATTAAAAAGAGATTTTTTCAAACAATCTATGTAAATAACAATCTATGAATTGGCCAATCTTTGACTAGCTACATTATAGTGACTAAAGTATTGAATATACATATTTAAATTTTCGTATGCAGACTGGGAACGTCAGATATACTATATATAATTTTTTGTCGTATTGTCGTCTTTACCTTATATGTATAGAACAAAATCTTGCTATTGTTTACGAGACAACGTTTTTTAAGGGAAAGCAGACCAAGAAACATAGATTTTATTTGGCAAAGAATTTTCTTACCGATATCAGGAACTATAAAGTCTTCACTGGACTTGTAGTCTGCGTAAGTCCTCTTGTCTTGGAAGTTAAACACCACACGACGTTTGTTCTGGCGGCAGTTCTCGCATAACCTGGTAACATAAATAAAATATTGGAATCGTGTGAGAATATAGGTATTAATATATTTCCTACTCTGTTTCATTTTGTAGTTGCAGTTAAAGGTGAAGGAGTGGCTTGTGGCTAAGTTGTAACAGCTGCACGAGTCAATCAATTAGGTTAAGCTACGCTTACCGTGGTTGGTCCTTCGATGAGTGAACATCTTTACATACCAAGACCCCTCTGTGCCTCGGAAGGCACATTAAGCCGTTGGTTCTGGCTGTCATTCATGTATGTATGGCAGTCGTTACAGGTAGTCAAAAGCCCGAAAGTCTGACAACCAGTCTTACTAAGTGGTATCGTATTACCTAGTAACTGGGTTGTGAAGGTCAGATAGGTAGTCGCTTCATATAAAATACTGGTATTCAGCTGCATCCGGTTAGACTGGAAGGCGACTCCAACATAGTTGGGAAAAGGCTAGGCGATGATGAGTTAGAGGTGAACGAGGAATGTTCCCCTAACAGGAGCAAAAAAATATCGACGCGCAACCTCTTACCATACATTCAGTACATGATTCTGAACCGCGCTGCGTTGAAATTTTTCGACGGTTATTTAAATATTATGCTGTTCCATGCATACCTACTGATCGCGTAGGTAATCACTTTTCTATGAAACAGCAGATTTTTTTTGACAACCGGCCATGTATTTCAGGTCCTGAATTTATGGGTACAGTTTGCGTGCCACCCTGTATGTCTCAATAGCCATCGGTCTACATTGAATGTTACTGCTTAATATTATTATTTCTTATTCACTCCTACGAGTATGTGCTAGCACAAAAATACACTGCAATCAGTAAAGATACCTACACACACATCTGTAATGATGACGTGTATCAATTCCTTAACTTATTTATTAAACTCTATAGACTTCGCTATCCAAAAACCAACTCACTTGATCTTCCCGAGCAGTTCCAGCGGCAAGTTGGAAGGGTTCAAGTTATAGTTGATGAGCACGACCCTCAACTCCTGAAGGTCTGGTCTCAGGTGCAGGAAGAACACTTCCCATTTGTTGAGAGCATCGGCTTCGAACTGTAACTCTGCTCCTACCACGTGGATGGTGAATGAGGATTTCTGAAATAAAATTAGAGCATGTTACTAATACCAAGCTAATGTCGTCCCACTACTGGGCAAAACACTCTTCTCATACAAAGAAGAAATGCTCGTGAGCATTGATCACCACGCCTGCTCAAAATGGGTTGCTGGGTGAACGGGTTGATATACCTATTTATATATATATATACATGTATATTATTATATTTATATATATATAGGTACTTTATTGTACACCAAAAAAAAACATAACAAAAAAATACGATCATTAATTTAAAACATACAATGGGCGGCCTATATTATTTATTTATAAAAAACTAGCTTCTGCCCTCCCACCGTCCCCCCATTTCACCCTCCCCCCATTCACCCTCTTAGGGGTGGTATTTCGAAAAACTCTTTCTTGGAGGATACCTACTTTTTACAAAGAACACACCCTCCGTATCTCATGTCCTAGGACCAGCGGTTTAGGCTGTGCGTTGATATATCAGTCAGTCAGGACTTTGAATTTTATATAATATATAGATATCTAACTACACAATTACTACTTTTATTCTGATTCTGGATGTCAATCGTCTCTTTTTATGACTGTCGCAGAAAGGAATAAAGTCAAAAGAGTAAGTATAATAATTCAACAAAAATAAGTTAAAGTCAATGATAAGTTATGCATTCTTTACTGTAAAGATATGAACCATCTTCACGCTCACAATTGGACGGTCGGGTTATGTCTCTAGCATGAGAACATGCGTTGTTTTATACCCAACCTGTACTGATGATATTTTATATAGATACTTATATATCGACGCCTTAGAGTGAAAATCTCGTAAGTCTAAAAGAAGCAACTTTTCAGGAGGAAGAAAGAACTGCGTGCTGTAAAATTTTTGTACGGCGTCTTTTATGTTTTTTTAACCGACTTCAAAAAAGGAGGTTCTGTATTTTTATTCATTAATATAGAAATTTAACCCGCTTTTATAACCAGAACTTTTCGACAATATAAGATTGTCCGAAATGCATAAAATGCTACTTACGAGGTATTGCATTCCCAAGGTTTTCACTCTAAGGCGACGATATGTACTTTTATAATAGTTACCTTATTTACGCCGTTGGTAAGAGAGCTAGCCTTGCTCCTGCAGAGCTGGTGACAGTAGGCGGCAGTCAGTGGTGCCGTCGCCAGCTGCGTCAACGCTGCGTATTGTATGTCGGTTATATCTGCAACAAAACATATGTTTCTGATTGATTAAGCATTAAACAATTTAGATGTTTTTCTCATGATTGTCTTGTTTTTTTTTTTGTTTTTGTTTAGACATCAGAACTTTCCATAATCCGTATGTATTGCTAATGTTTGGAGCATCCGTTTTTATTATCTTGCTCTTAAAGAATTCCAACTCTATCGCATGGGCGTAAAAATATCGTGTCGGGATTTTATCGGCCACTGGATAAACAACTCTCGTTGTTGAGTCATCGAGACAGAGTACACCCTGGCGCATCAAATTGACCGGAGCATTGACAACCGAACAGAGCGCATCATCAGCGCGTTAAAATAACACACATCAGGATTTTTAGCTTTTGGCGCTAAGAAGTGCATTGAAAATTAAAAATAAAAAAATTTAAATTAAAAAAATTCAATAAAAAAAAAAACTTAGAGTACCTACAATATGAACTGTACCACAGAAATATTTAAATAAACCATGACTTATGAGTTATTACAAGTACTAACAAATATGCGGTAATAAATCAACTTTATAAGTTTCTACTCACTGCTCACTGTTTGCAATTTATTTCGTTTGCATGTAGGAAATCGTTTGCATGTAGGAAATATTAGTCCCACTTATAATTTATAAATATCGGTTGAATCATTGGTACGATGTAAGCTTTTAAATGCCATGACGGAATGCAAGACTTTTTGTTAAACTGCAACGATGAATAAACACAGAAATCTATATCTGATCTATATAAATGTACCTACCTACTAATAATAAAGCTAAAAAGTTTGTTTTTTTTTTGTTTGAACGTGCTAATCTTTGGAACTACCTGTCGGATTTGATAAAATCTTTTTGCATTTGATAGCCCCATAACTTTTGAGGAAGGCTATAGACTTACATCACGCTAGGACCCTTAGAAGCGGAGCAAAAACAAACAAAGTCAGAAAGAACGCTGAGCGAAAATGAGTTAATAGTGCGGCCAGGCGATGCGTGGTGATGCGTGGCGATGGGGTCGGTCGGGGGAACAGTCAATTTCACGGGGACTGTCTCGGGCTCAATAAATTTCATAACTATGATCGATTGTGCAGATTGTTAATGTTTTCATCGTCTAAAGTCAAATCGATCACAGAATGTTTTTTTAGGTTTTAATGACTTTTTTGCTACAAAGAGACAAAAAATAACAGTGAAATATTTTATCTCTATTAGCATGACCACTTCTATTACTACTCTACAAAGAATAAACATATATATTTCTATGCGAAATCATTTATTTCTTAATTTTCTCGTCTTAGAAATATTTCTAAAATCTGTCATTTCGTGCTGCTTCTATGGTGGTATTTCTACGCGTGCATCGAAAGTAGGTACCCGTATCATCATCTTCTTTTCCATTGTCATACCACTTAGTTGTACCATTATATTGCAAAATGATAATATCCACATATCTTTATTATTTTGATAATAATGCTGGCTATCCATTCAATTAATTGGTGTTTCAATTTGCAAATCCACTTTTTAATTAAAAAACTCTCCAACACAGGGTCAGTTATTTGCAATATTTCAAATTACACGAGCCCCTACTGACGGGCAGACTATTATACTAAAATCTAGGTCAAAAGTATTGAGGGTCTCTCCCCCAGCTATACACAATGAATAATTTCATGATACTTATTTCTGTTTTTATTAAAACAACCCCTTTTTACATTCTCTTTTATACAACTGTTTCTGAGTGTTTTGACCTAGATGTCAAATTGGTCATTCTCTCTGTATTGTTCAAATTATCTTGTTCTAAGCTCAAAGCTGACAGATGATATCGGACACGCAAAAACCTGGAACGCTGTGTTTGCTTGAACACGCAATTTTACGAAAGTATAGTTTCGTGGAAACTGTTGTTACACAATAAAAAAAATATTTAAGACATTCTTTTTAAATGTGGAAGCTTTAATATGAAATTGACAAAGAAAAAAAATATAAGAAAGACTACTAACTTTCAGTAACAAAAAAAATTATTGGGTTTTTGCGTATCTTAATCTTCTTCCTTTCGAGTCAATGGTAAATTCGAATCATATATGTATTTTGTTAAATGAGTTGTTTCCAGTATACTGTTTAATAATATGCAAGTACAGACGCCAGCACATCAACTTACTACAATCTGTCAAATTTCTTTAATCGATTTTCAACTTTATCGCTAAAGCATAAGGTTCAAAGTTGATTGGGAAAATTTGACAGTTTCGGGTAGCTTGATGTGCTGGCGTCTGTACAATAAGTTACTTTAAACAACAAAAAAGTAATAAAAAAAGAAACTTTATAAAAAGGCTACATAAAGTTCATCTTTTTAGGCAAAGTCGAACACTGGTACTTTTTTCCAAAAACTTGAAAAACTACATTGCACTTACCAATCTTCTCTTCATACATGGACGCAAGCACCTCATTGATCTTCTCCGGTATCTGCTGTGGTTGCTGCAGCACTTTGGAAGGCATCTTCGGCTCCAGGCGGCCCTTGGTCTGCTGGTAACACACCAGCTTCTCATAGAGTGAGTAGGACTTGCACCAGCGGGAGTGAGACTTGGGGAAGTGGTCGGCGTTGTCGGTGCAGAAGGATATCTGTTGAAAGGAGAAGGAGTAATTTTGCTTCAATGTACGTTCATTATGGAATTATAATATTTTTTAAAATACGTATATACTTGTCAAGAGCTACTCTTGTTTTATTGGCGCATTATTGATTACGCCAGTAATCAATCGTTAGTAATTGGTTCTGATGATGAACCCAGCATTGCATAAATATGTAAACTGTCACGCCCTTTATACCTGGGGTTTTTATTTAGGTAGTAAGTTTTTGTTTACATTTTTGTTGCTTGAGTAGGTAAGTATAGATTTTATTGTATATTTTGGTACATTAGCGTGGCTAACTAACATAATATATGGCAAATAATTTAATTTAATGTTCTGTGTCCATGTTAATTACTTTGCATACCTAGTATTTATTGTATACAATCAAGTATTTTCTAACTGTACAGACAGCTGTGCTGCTGGGGAGTTTGTTCTCCACTTCTTCTCCCCAGCGAAAGCACTAGGAAGTGGTGAAGGGTGGGCATTTTGGGGACTGTTTTCTGTAATTTTGACGTTCGATAAGTGCTGATTCTCAGCCTAGTTTGAATAAATGAATTTTGATTTTGATGTTCTTTGGTTACTAAAAACTTAATAAGCATGTATTTTTTTATTTAGACCTATTGCTAAACAAGACACTTTAAAACATACGAGTACTGCCATAACTGATTACGTAATGTGCCAGCACGAAGTACAAAATATAAGATAAATATAAAACTTTCACATTTGTTGCTAAATTACAAAATACACCAAAACTTATAAACTAACCTGCCCACATCCCTGACAGTCACTCAGTTTGCTCTGCCTCCACTCCCTGCACGGCACGTGGGCACAGATCCTGGGATACAGCAGAGCCTCCTGCTCCCACGGCACCAGCCGTCTCTTGAGCACCTTCTCGCAGGACACTATCATCTGCATTCTGATGAGCCGGTAGTCGTGGCCTGTTAGGTTCTTCGCGTCGCCGTATATGTGTTTTTGATCTGTGGAACAATCATTTGTTAATCAAAAACACAATCAACATCAATCATCATCATCATTTTGTCAATCATTTGTTTGTTTGTTTGTTGTGTTTTGTTTATCTTCAACCTTTTTCCTTACGTGTTTTAAAACGAAACGTCTCTCTGTTTGTCTGTCAGTAAATGCGTTTATAAATCGAGAACTAGTTATTCTTTCATAGATGATAATTTTGCCTGGGTTTTAGCCACTGAATAATTTCGATATACCTTTATTTCAAACAATTGTTTTACGGCTATATTTTATTTTTTTCAAGTCTTTATTTTTGATTTTGTTTTACGTTAAATTTTTAAAGCAATATTATGTAATAAGATAATATGCATAGTATCAACCCTGAAATTTCAAATTGTGTAAAACTCTCGAGGACTTCACGAGACAGGATCTAGTTATTGTGGTGTTCATAAGTGAAAATACTAAAATTATGTTTCCCTTTTAACAATAATTTTAGGAGTGTTTGTACTGTTATAATATGGAAATAGCACTTTTTGGTTAATAAACGATTTATTAATTATTAGAATATTATTTTAGAAAAGTTTACAAAAATGTTTGACAAATTACTGAAATTCTAACAGACATTAATTTATCGGATGGCAGAAAGCTATAGATAGGTATATTATAATCCCCAAAGTTAAATACAGCCAGATGTATGTGCTTCAATTGAAAGTTAATCCAAGCAAAGTCAGGAAAAAATTATAAAGTTTCTAAGACGTAAGCAAATTTACTCACCTTTCAGATGAACGATGGTAGATACAGCGAAGCACAGTGCCTGATGCTGTGGCCAGTCTTCATCCTTATGCTTATTACTGCAGTAGAACAGCAAGTTACAGTAACTGCACGGCACGCGGGAACCACTCAAACTCTTCTTACAAACGTGGCAAGAACTCTGAAGAAACACTTTCCTAAAGCTATACTTGTAAACAAAATCATTGTTGTCATCCATTTTGTAATCTTGACATAACTCCTTCGTTTTATTATTTGTCTGCGTATTCTTAGTCTGTTTCCTTTCAACCTCAACAGAATCTTTTATTTTGACCCGAGCTGTGATTTCATTTGGAATTTTATCTTTTTCTTTTTTAAAGTCCCTTCTATTCGATCGTACAGGAATATCGGGATGGCCTAGCAAGTTTTTTGGCGGCGAAACGGGTGTTTTTTCTTCATCCGGAGCTATAATGTTTATCTTGGGATTGTTTTGCTCTTGTGTTTCTTTTACTATCATTTCAAAAGTCTTGTTGACATCATCATTACTGGAGGTGAGTGCATCTTCAAAATTGTCTATAGGTTCATAATCAATTGCTTCGTTTTGTGTTTCAGAATCAACGTCACTTGCCTGTTGTTTACCCTTTTCTGTACTTTGACTTTTACCTTTTGATTCAGATTTACTTTCTGATTTTTCTTCTTTCTTTGTTTCTTGTGTGGGCTGTGATTGGGCAGTAGTTGTCGTGCTTTGTGGAGTGAAGGTCATTTGAGTTTCTTGCTTGCCTTTCTTCTTCTTATTTTTGCCTTTATTATCTTTCCTTGCAGGACATACTGGCGGTACATCTATAGGTGTTTCTGTAGTTTGTTCTTTGAGTTTTTCTACGTCTTTCTTTTCACAGCCGGTTATTTCAGTTTTCTTTTCTTCTACTGGTGGTAATGCTATTGGGGGTATGAAACTTTCAGTAACTTTTTGTGGTTCATTTATACGCTTTTCGAAACATGGCAATACCTGTACAGGTGTAATTGGCCGATTTTCTGCTTTAGGGGGAAGTTCAATAGTTTTGCTGTCAATTAAAAATGAAGATTCCGCAACTTTACTTTCAACAAAAGGCAGTTCAATCTTTTTTTCTTCTGTAGGAGTCTTTTTGTATTTATCTTTTTTTTGTTTTTTATCTTCGGCTTTAGGTTTATCTTCAGGTTTATTTTTGTTACTATCTTCAAAATCAAAGTGCCGACTGTCAGTCGGCACTTTGATTTCTTCCACCGGTATACTAACAGCGACTTCCACTAAAGGACTCTTATCTCTGATTTCTTCTTGGGCACTCGGTATTTGTACTGAAGCACTTTCACCGGTATCAAATAAAAGACTTGCTACATTTTTAGCTTTATTTCTGGTTGCTTCAAACTCTTTCTCTACAGCTTCTTCGCTCTTTTCCATAGAAGTTAATTCTGCTAATGACCTTTCAATTGACAGTCTTAATTCCTCCATATCTTGGTTCACTTCCATCATTTTTGATTTTATATCTGTTTTCTCTTCTTTGGGAGGAGATATTTTTTCTTCCATTTTCTTAGGAGTTTGTGCTCTTTCTTGTATTAAAGGTACACCTAATATAGGCTCTGCTGGAGGAAATATCTCTCTGATAACAGTATTATTATTGTCATCGCGTAATTGTTGACTTGAGGCACGTGGATATGTGATATCGGGAACGAGATCAGATGCAGATCCTTCAGATTCTGACGCTCTAATACTACTTATTTCGATATCATACATTCTTGTTATAAGAGAAGCGTCTACTTTTTCAGCTAAACTTTGTTGCGTAATGTCCTCCGATTTAGATGTTTCCTGAGCTGATGCATCTGGTTTTGGTGTTATTGCTCGTTCCTGTGGTTTGGTCATTTCTTCGTTCTTTCTTGGGGGTTTAGGGGACTTCTTTCGTTTCTTACCAGGTTTAGTGTCAGTCTTTTGTTTATCTTCAGTCGGTTGTGTGGTTTCTTCAGTTTTAGTCAATTTTATTTCTTCTCCGATATCATCGGGCGTTAATAGCACTTTTCCTTGGAACTCAGGTGGTCCTGATTTAGGAGCTTCTTCTTTAATATCTTGTACAGTGTCAACTGTACTTGGTATGTCTAATTTTTCACTCTTAATTATGAACTCTTGTTGATCAGTCTGTGGAGTCAATATTTCTGTTATGACTGCCAATTGTTCTTTGGAAGTCTCTTTGTTGTCAGTTTGTTTGACATCAGATTCCATTTTTGGTTCTTGAATGCCTATATCAAGCGCTTTAGGCATTTTCGATCCCTTTTTCCGTTTCTTGCCCATAGCTTTTTCAGCAAGCAGCTCAAACTCTTGGGCTATCAGTTTTTCGTCTTCATCAGGTGCTAATAAAGTAATATCACTAGTAATTTCTAGCTGTGTATTCTGAGGTTCAACATCACTTGTCTTTTCCAAGACGACGGGTTCAGTTTCAATGATTTCTAGTGTTACCTTAAAAGGATCTTCAACTTGCGCAAATTCTGGAAGAAACGTATCTTGTGGGAAGCTCTCAGTTTCATGATTTCCTTTGCGTTTCTTTTCTACGGGTTTTGCGATTTTAGCTTTAGATTTTGGACTCAACTCTTCAATCAAAGGTTCACGTGATTCTGTAATGATAATCTCTTTTGTTTTGTCGTCTGTACTGCTTGTTGGGACATCTTTCATTGGTTCTGCGATAATGCTTTCCGCAGGTATGTCGAAGTCTATCAAAGAGGTAGCAAAGTCAGACTTTGTATCATCTAATTTAGGAATTTCTTCAAGTTTTGGAGTTTGCTTTTTGTCTTTCTTATTTTTCTTTTTACCTTTACTTTCAGGCACTGGTGTTTCTTTAATTTCTTCTATGTCTTTTATTGGAGTTCCTGCCTTTTCTATTACTGGCTGTATTGGAAGAGTTTGTTCAGTGTTTTCTAACTTAATTTCCACATTTTTAACATCAGCCTTTACACTTTCTAATGGCACAACGGAGACGTCAATTTTCTCTTCCATTTTAACTTCAAGTTCATCCTTGTCATCAAGTAGCTTTTGGAAAGCAGAAGTACAAGAAAATTCTTCTTTGTCAGATTTCTCTGAATCAGTCCGTTTCTTTTTCTTATTCTTCTTCTTGGAAGGTTTTACTTCTTGATCCGTGGTATCTATTTTAAAAAAGTCTTGTTTGATATCTGGTACAGACTCTTTAATCTCAGGTTGTTTTATTTCTGCTTCTATCGGAATACTTGGAAGATCCCTATCAGGCGTAGTTAATTCTTCAGCCTTTTGATCTGCATTCTTCTTTTTGTTCTTCTTTTTACGAGCTGTAGGAGTTATTAGAGGCAAATCCTCTATTTTTGTCTCAATTTCTGGAATATCAACTTTAGTTTCAACAGGAGGTTGAATATCAATTTCCTTGGGTTTTTCATCAAGATCATCATCAAAATCATCGTCTTTGCCTTTTTTCTTCTTTCCTCTGTTTCGTTTCGGTTTTTTGGGAGTTTCTTCATCTTTTACATCCACAGCAGCTATTATAACTTCACTCACAATTTCAGGCACACGTTTTTCTTTGAGACTTTCCACTTTTTCTTCTAAATTCGGAATAATGTCAGTAATTAGCCCCACTAAATCCTTTTTATCACCGACAGTGACCCCCACATCTTCGATTTTATCACCACTTTTCCCCAAATCTTCAACTGTATCACCACTTTTCTCTTCCTGTACAGGTACAGGGTTTGGTACTTTCCCTTTTTTATTTTTTCCCTTTTTATTCATTTTCACAATACGGATATATTCACGACTAACGTTTACAGGGAAATCGGAGTGACTGAGCTTCTAAATACAGATTTTGTCTGACCGATATCTTAGGCCGCATTACTAGTCAGAAATGTCCACGTGAAATTACTAAATGTCACAGTAAACTTAGCATGCGAATTGCAACTCTATTTTAGCTCTTGCTAAGTCTATTTTCGCCTGTGTCGATGCATAATTTGTGCATGCTCCCCAGTCATAAGGAAGAGACCGGTGCCAAAAGTGCATATATCTGTTACATAAAGTTGTTCTATTTATGTCACTTCTATTCGAGTCGATTTTCAATACTTCAATCGATTGACAATTTGACAGGTTAACGTTTGAAGTCAACAATGTAACATGAAAACGATTAATTAATAATGTCAATGATAATAAAATACAACTAAAAATATTGGCACATCTTACCAGATCGTAAACAGTGTCATTACTTTATTAACTTTAATGAAGCAAATAGTAAATATCTAAATTAATTAAATTAGCATCTACACTTGTCTTACATAATTATGTTCACACGACGACATGTCTAACTATATATATTTCCAGTATAAGCTGACTTCTAACTGTACGAAAAGCCAAAACAATGCGGGGACAGCTAAAATTCAAAATTGACAGCTTGATATGTCGACGTGTGTACTTCTCAGGATTGATATCGGGGAACGTACGACGAGTGTGTTTATTACTACGAAAATATACATTAAATATAAGTACAAAAAACATACATTCGCTTCAACGTCCAACGGTTTAGGTTCCCATAAGCAAAATACGTAGGTACTTGACATCATTTCATACGACAATGGCTGACACGCATTTTCCTTTAAAAAGATCTGTCACAGAAATGGAGTCAAAAACTGTATTAATATTATCTTGTCACAATCAATTCTTTCTGCTGACCTACATAAATCTTTTACGAGTCCCCGGTCACTTGAAAACAACTGGCATATGCTAGGGGGGCCTAAAACTTACTGTATTTACTGACAAAATGAGAAAAATCAAACGAAATCGAACCTTATGAAAATAGTCATAAGAGTAGACGCAAGTATCAGGAAATGTTAAATTGAAACTATATGAAAAATGCAGATTCGAAAATGAAACTCGCGCGAATTTATGCTCTATGTTGAAGAAATAAGATGTAGGGATTCATCCTGTGTGTGTCAGTGTAACATAGTTAGGCTACCCCTTATTTTAAATGCTAATTTAAGGCAGGCTTCCCTAAGTAAAAAGGTCGGGAGCTGTTCTTTTTTTTTATTGTTCACGAATACTTTTGTGCGCGGCAGAGCTTTCATTTGTCAGCATTTCATAAAATACTAATGAACTTACGCTTTTGCATAGATTTATAATAAGTAGAAGGATAAACATAAGCATAATCATGTATTTAACAGTATAATGTCAGAAGAACGACTATAATATAGTTTCCTTTCTAACGCACAGGCATCATTTACCTACATAATATTGTAGCACAGAACAATCCGATAGTTTCCATGTTTATGCCTCTCAAAACTCAGTATAGAAGACATGTTAAGCATGTTTGGAAGATAGGACAAAAAAGGGATACATTTCTCCCATAAAATGCAACTAAAACCAGACAACTCAACCAGCTTTTATCTGCGACTTCGCCCGCGCTGAGGCAGAAAACGAAAGGCCGGGATAAAAAGTATCCTATGTCCTAACCCAGGCCATGGTCTATACGTGTGCCAAATTTCATCTAAATCCGTTCAGCCGTTAAAGCGTGAAAAGGTAACAGACATACAGAATTACTTTCGCATTTCGATTATTAAGAGTAAACTAGTCGCGATCTCGAACTCACTGGTGGTCATAGCCAAAAAGCACGCTGTCTCACCTGGCTTCGTGTCCGACAGAGCTAGTATCAGTGATGAGCAGTTAGACGCTAGTCTACACGAACAACGTCTAGTTCTCACGCACATAAACACCGTTCCGAACTGATAGGCGCGTAAAAAAATCGAAAAGTGCTTCGGAAAATCGAGTTGTATGAAAAAACCACTACATAAATCAATTACAAATAAAGTTTATTGAACTCTTCGATAACTGAGCTTTGTTGGTATGGACTTGGTTTTGAAGATTTTACAGTTCTTTTATTACTAATTTATACCCAAAATTACGTTAAAAATAGCAAGAAAAACGAATCTCTGTTGGCTCATAACTTTTAAATAGCTTTTTATTTTACTATTCTGTTTCCGTACAGACACAATTAATAATAAGTCAAGACGATATCATGTTTAACTTTGGATGCAAAATGTCAAACAGTGGAGTTATACTCTTCCGAAAGTATGGACAAAATATCGACTAGTGGCACCTTAAGTATGGATGTTAAAGCAGAGAAATTAATGTACCTAATTGCGCATTTCAAAACTTCATCGGTATATTATGATAGTTGTGGTTGATTTATCGATTCGGGGCGTGTTCAGCAGACAAGCCATGGTTGGCAACATAATGCAAAACTCTTTACAATCCATCTACTTGCCAAGTATGGCTGCAGTTGCTGCCCAGAAGTGTTAGTGCTTTGCCAGACTGGCAGCGCGGGCGCGGGGCGGGCGCGACGCGGCGTACTCAAACATAAGAACTTCATTTGAGATTTGAGTGTCCATAGTGGGCAGCCGGGCGCGGTGAGTGGCGCGGGCTGCTCCGAGGAGCGCGCGGGTAATTCACGCCATAGCTCGTTCATACAAATGGCTGCAGTGGGTGTGCGGGCGGCCCGCGGATGATGGTGGTGGATGCCAAATTTCTTCGAATGTAGCCCCAGCAATAAATTAGCCACAATATAATAATAATTTGGCCCACACTAATAAACGCAAATGACTATTTAGTGGTCAATTACCAATTTTTTTTTTACGGTTTTTACTGGCAGTGGGAACATTATACACTGATTATGCTTATACTAATGCTTTATGCAACAATATCTACCTTCCTTGATCCAAAGTACGCAACATAAAGACATAACAATCAGGCGAATATCACAAAAAGCGCGACGACAAAACGCGAACCATTTATCATTACAAACCACGTTCCTACCTCATGAATAATTCAATATGTCCCACGAAATGAAAGTATCAAAGTGATGCATATGAATGTCTGTTACATTTGAATATTATGACAGACTTTTTATTTAGGGACGAAAAAAGAACGGATTTTGTTAGCCTTCAGACGGCTGGCGATATTTTTAAGGCACAGTTTTATTTGTCAAAATTATGCAAAATAAAAATTATTCAGATATCGTCGTTTTTCGCATATCGTCTGAGCGTCCTCCTCTGTCTGCTAGTAACAACATCCTCCAATCACCAGTCCTTTTGCCAAATTAATTTCAGAAAAAAAAAAACCTACTCCATTAGTCATTCCTTTTGACCTAAAAAATTAGATACGTAAGTAGTATCTTTGTATGTAAGTGACCCTTTTCCGCTCTGAGACATCCATTTGGTCCGTGGTTGTGCGTGTACTGACTATCATAGCCAGCCTAACTCCACCCAGAAGCACAAAAGCTGCCTGGGATCTCCACACTTCCACAGGCTTCACGGAGCGATTAGATATCTAAATACGACATCCTCAGGAAAGGAGAAAATTGCTTACTTTGGAACATTAATATTTCCCTTAGATTAGAAAACTGACTTTTAATGTCGACGGGTCCAGATTCGCCTCTAAAAGCCAAGAACGTCAAATACGCATTGTAACGAGTTCCTAATCAAAATAACAGTACAAAACTAGACCAGTCTAGTTTCAAACGTAACAAACAAACTATTCTTACAATAAATTTCGCAATCCCGACTCCCGGCCTACATCCGACAGACGCGTGCGACAGAGAGGACAGACAACAAACTAATTATAACTGCGCTTGCGAGCAAGACAGCGCATGACCAAACCACGATTACTATGAGTTGGAAAGAGAGGGAAGGTAGGATGAAACTAATTATATTGCATGCATGACCAAACGATTAGTATGGAGTGCGATTTATTGTCGTGGATATGTCACAGATGTTGCGATTTTATTTTTTGTTCTCTATTATTTTGATTTATAGTATAAGATTTTATGTATTATTTTTTTTTGTCTCCTCTACTCTTTCACACGCTGTCTACATCTCTCTATTTATTGTCATATCGCAAGTATGCTGGAAGAGATTTCTTATGTAATAAGCATCACCTTTGTACCTATTTTTCTTTTTATTTTTGTCTGTTTATATATGTGTGTACATAAATGATAAATAAATATATATTTAATTCTATGACAGACCGAAATAAACCTAGAGCCTGATTCCATAGTTCAAACCTAAGACTGCAAATACTTAAAAAACAGAAGGTTCAATTACCTTTGTCTTCTAACAGTAAAATTTTAGAATAAAGAACACTATGAAGCTTCACGACCCACCGCGTCGCGCGTCGCATCGCATCGCCTGCCCGCGTTATTAATTCGTTTTCGCTTAGCAGTCTTTCTGACTTTTATTTTCTTTTTGTTCGGCTTCTCCTCTAAAGCGTGATGTTAAAATCGCCTTCAGCCTTCCTCGTGAATTGAGGAAAGGCATCAGGAACAAAAAAATCTGTAGTTCCAGAGATTGACGCGTTCAAACTCTCCAGCTTTATTATTAGTATAAATATAAATTCGTTTAATTTAAAAACAAGCACCTCCTCCATACTATGTGATCTGTATGAAATCCGCATCAGTCGCGTGCTCTCTCAACACTACACAGAATAGTGTCACATGTTACTACTGCTGATATTTTTTGTTATTTTTATAAGGAACTGTGGAAGTTGTTGTTTTGTTTGTTTTTATTATGTCATTGATTTTATTTATTTAGATAATAGAGATTTATGATTATTGTAAGGATATTATCAAGTTTTTAGGTATTTAGGAAGGAGTTAATTCTGCGATAGGCTACATTAATTTATCGTAATACTATTGATGTATTTCCATTTACAGAGAGCACCATTTTACAGATAGCGCCATTTTTCCTTTGAAGTAGGAAAATCCTGAAAAGTTAAAATAAGTATACTAATAAAAATATAATTCAACTTAGTTTAGTAACTAATGAAATACTCGTATCTGAACTTTTTGCAAAATAGATTATTAACCCGTCACGCTAATTTCCTTCACAGACCAGTGCCCTGGTCTGTGAAGGAAATTTAAAAAAAATTTAAAAAAAATTAGCGTGATATAAAACCAGGAAGTGTGTTTATTAAAAAAAACCGGGCAAGAGCGAGTCTGACTCGCGCACCGAGGGTTCCGTACCATCATATTATGTTTTTAAATTTTCATCGGCGAGGCCTATATTTGTCAAAGAATTTTAACACTGTGCATTGCGGTATAGAATATTGCAGTTTTATGTCAGCGCCATCTCTTGACCGATAGTGGAACTAATGTAACGTTTGTTGATGATTTCTAAAAGAGTATGCTATTTAGAGACTTCGTTTTATTTTTCCTGCAATTTTTACATAAGCTTCTATCACATAGAATAACTTGAGAATTTTCTCTTTGCAAACTTCGGAGATAAGGGGGGGGGGGGAGGAACGGTATTTTTTTACAATTTCCATTAAAAATCAAAATCTATGCGACCTAAAAAAAAGAAAAATGTTTGAGAATGTGCAAACTGCGCTCTTTAATATGATATCCCACATGCCCTAGTAACCCCACTTCGAAATGTTCAGACCCCCTTTCAGTCCTTGTTGCAAAAAATATACCTACATAAATATTTTTATTTCTTTCTTATGTGCAAAATAGTTGGGCAAACATCATCTAAAACTATTCCAAATGCCTGCTTCCAACTTTAATTTTAAATGGGCTTGTTTTTAGCTTTTCAGTTTTTTTTACTTTAGTTTTTTACCGCAGTCGGTTTTTTTAGTTTATTTTTTATCTCTGAAATCATAACCTACTCTGTACAGCTATATGCAAATAGGGTGAAAGGCCCATTTCATGTCCAACTAAATTATTCCGTTTTGTGTCATAAAATCATGTACATTAAGTTTACAATACGGATTGCGTGCCGCTCCCTTAATGGACGGCTTAGGTTCGAGTCCCGTGCGACGGATTTTTTGTAACGTGACACGCTTTTGTAAGCTTTATTAAAAGGGTTTTTGGAAGATAAATGATCGCGTGATTCATGTTTCGGGATTAAGTGAAAATCATGTTACGACATTTACAGTCCTAATTTGGATATAAAACGAAATCAGACTGAAAGGTTTAACAGCTGTTACTGAATGTTTCATTAAGGATGATCTTCTCATTACAATGTTTTAATGAGACCGATAGGAAACGCCGTTCTCTTCTAGTTTTTAAGATATGATTGATGTCTAAAAGTGTTTGTACAGAAATAAAATATTAAGGTAAAACGTAATCAGGTACTCCTAAGGGATTACTTGATTATTTTTTATGATAAGTCAAAGCTAATTGAATTAGTCAAAAATAACGTTATAGCAGTTCATACAATTGGATCGCTAGAATTTTAAATCATAATGTCAACTAACTCATAATTGCAAATAATAACTTTTATTGAAAAACTAACGTTTTGAAAAGAACTTTTCTCAGCTAAGGTTGTTTTGAAATCTCTAGTTTTTCAATAAAATAGATATAGTTTCCACTCTCACAAATCGGCATAGATTCTTACGCCTGACCTGAATATGGAATTAAATGAACTTCGTGGATGCACAGACCACACAGACCAAAAATAATCAAATTTATAACAAGTGACACTAAATATTGAAATAGTGCAATGTATTTGTATTAAAAGTCTTAATTTTAATACACATTGCACAATTCCGTTGCAGCAAAGAAACTAGTTTTCATATTTCATTAAATTATTCAGCTTTTGTGAAACGCGACTACGGGATTATGTCAAGAGCAGAGGTCGGGCTTCCCGCTGTCTAGTAATTATACAACGAGAGACGTGCGATTATGAAGTACACTTTTGAGCGTGGAGTTGGTATTACCTTTTATTGTTAGCTACAGGTTTCCTGATATTTAGCCTGATTATAATAATCAATCGAGGTCTCCAATACAGGGTGGATCTTTGACACGGGGCAGTAAGGGTAGGTACGTAACCGTTGTACCTAGTAACAGAAAAACGGTCTTAGGAGACCGACCTGATTTTTTTGCGAAAATTTTGATGCTTATTCACAGATTTATTTATTTATTACAGCATGGAAGACTTACAGCTAAAAAAAAACAACAAAAAAGGACACAATAGTCGACAGAAAGCCAATTAAAAGTCTTAAAAATAAAGATTTAAAATAAAATATAGTCAGCAAGAAACGGGCCATTTTCACAAAAAAAAAATTGTGTTAATGGGGATAAACATTTATCGAAAACATAAGGACAGTCTTCTAAGACTTGAGTCTAACCGGATGCAGATGAATACGAGTATTTTGCATGGAGCAACTGCCTATCTGACCTCCACAGCCCAATTAATGAGTAACCCTTGGTGAGACTGGCGAAGGTTATCGTTTCAACTGATCAAGCCAAGAAGAATTTGTTGAAAAGTTGATTGTTAGGTCCCATTTTGCCATAGAATAATCAGCTTTAATGTGCCCACTATTGGGATACAGGCTTCTCGGTGAGAGGGAGGGAGGAAGGTCATATTTTGCCATAGGTACTAACAAATGCAAGTAAATAAAGACTTTATATATACTTTGTATTTATATTAATAAATACATGACATCGAATGATTCAAGTGCACGTAGAAACTAGGTTTCATTTCATTATGCAGCTCTTGTGAAAGACGACTACGGGATTATGTCAAGAGCAGCAGTCGGTGGCGTCGGCGCCGGCGTCCCGCTGTCTAGTAATTATACGAGGACAAGACAAGACAACGGAGACAAGTGCGATTATGAAGTGCCCTTTTGAGAGTGAAGTTGGTGTTTTTACCATTTATAGTAAGGACAAATTTTAATTTCTGTTACCTAATGTTTAGCTTATTAACTACTACTACCTAAACTCAAAGCATTTATTTAAATTTTACCATTTACAGGCACTTTTGAATTGTCGCTGAGCCGGTCTGTCAGAAAAATATGAAGCTAGTTGCCCATTCCAAAGCATAGTAGATACCTGTGGAAAAGAACTACTTTTTGAACTAAAAATAGTAGCAAATGTGGAGTAAATGCTATTACACCTTTTCCTAACACTTCCGTAAAACAGACGCGATGTCATGTTATGTTCAGCCTGATTGTAATCGGTCTAGGTCTGCTCTGTAGGTTTTATAATCAATCGTAGTTTTATTTACTGTGCAACGAAACAATGACACTAATCACATTGTACCTACCTATGACTAGGTATCCACTTTTCTATACGAATAAATCAATCACTTATCACTTATTTGTGAATTTGTACACGTGTATAAGCTGTTTTTCCAATAGGCTTGCTGAGTTTTGAAAATCCATAACAAAATGCTAATCCTGTGTAAATCAATATACAAAACGCGTTTAATTTATTTATATATTACGCACTATTTTGAAAATCTGGGCCTACCCTGGCCAAGATTTGAACTGCTAAAATTATGTAGATATGGGTGTTGCGACCCAGGTGTCGCAACACCCATATGTACATAATTTTAGCAGTTTACAGAAGGCTACCTACTATTTCATTCATCACACTATCCCTTACACCTCAACACAGACCAAAATCCTGCCCAATCTGTAGCACCAAAAAAACCCTACAAATCATATCAAACACCGTAAAAACATACGTAAGAATCATACTGAATCCATGTCCTGTTCGTACAGTCAACCAAGTAATAACACTTGAATACAAAAACCACCTTTATTTCTATGATACAAACGCGCTATCAATCTCAAATAATAGGTGCCACTTGCGTGCGGGAGAGTGTTTCGTGACTAAAATAACAACTACGCGGATCGATCAAAGTTAGGCAATGCGTGCCGAGGTCGGACCGTGTATGACCGCATCTATTCCGTGCCTAGCACGTTTAGCCGTTGGTCCCGGCTGTCATTCGTAAATCTTTGACAGTATTACGATTAGTCACGACGACGGGTAGTCAGAAACCCGAAGATTTGACAACCAGTCTTGCCAAGGGATATCGTGGCACCCAGTAACAGGGTTGTAAAATTTACATAGGCAGTCGCTCCATGCAACATACAGTACTCAGCTGCATCCAGTTAGACTGAAAGCCAACCCCAACATAGTTGGGAAGAAGCTAGGCGGGTAGATGTACACGCGAGTGAGCGTACTACAGGGCTAACTGTGATACCGGGCTTGCCAGCTGATGTCGATGACCCGAATACTGTGACAGAGGGATGGGTGCGGGGGCAGGGGGAGCGGGGGCACGCGGGGGGCGCGAGAGGGGAGCGGTGATGTATGGGGAGGCGGTACGTTGACACTGTTGCACGATACGGGAATATTGGGATCGATATTTTGTTTTGGTATCATGAATGGAGTAAAATGTACGTAATTTTAAAATCCAGAGCTAGGTAAAATAGCAGTGTAACTGCTTCTTCTCATAAAGAGAAGGAATGATGAGTCAGATCACCGTGCTTGCTCATTTTTACGTGTTCGAGATTTCAGACTATCCCAGGTATCCTCGCGAAACATAAAGCACGATCTGGATCTTCTACGTCATACTTGAGTGTCTCTTTTTTAGAAATTTATCTATAAAATGTATAAATCTAGTAGTCTACACTATAGGCCAACCGCGGTAGCTGCGCGGTGCGGGAGGGACAACAATCACCCCTCCCGCACCGCGCAGCTACCGCGGTTGGCCTATAGTGTAGACTACTAGATTTATACATTTTATAGATACCTCAGGCAACGTCTATAGATTTACAAGGCGTGAAACAATCAAAACTTAGAAAGTAAACTCTTGGACGTTTCGGTTGAAGGCACACACGAGGCACTTAACACATCCTTAAGACTAAATCCCGTAATTAAAAACGTTCAAATTCTCGTCTCAGTGACAACCTATTTTTAAAATTTGTCAAAAATTTATGAAAATTACAACAGAATTCAGACTGAGATTAGATTGCGAACGTTTTTATAAAAGAGAAGGCGGAATTGGACTGTTAACTCAGCAGACTGACACGTCTGTGGGACTATGATAATTTAATACCCTGTCGGAAGTACGTCTTAAACCTGCCAATTAAGACGAGCTTGGCGAGAACTGACTTCTCTCAAGAATACTAGACTCCAGAAAATACGGGAATTTCCTCTGCCACCAAATCCGATGTACCATCATTGTACAGTCCACAAAAGAGATAAGTATGCAGGATCGTCGGATATAGTTCATGTGTAAGAAACCGATGGATGTTCTCGAATAAAATTTAATTTTATTAATAGGAAACAAACAGCACATTTATCAAATTAAATTTTAGTCGACAACATCCATCGGTTTCTTACTAAACTTCAACTATATCCGAAGATCCTGCATACTTATCTCTTTTGTTGACGTTACATGTTAGTGTTCAATAAATAAATCCAAAAGATGATGAATTGATAGTTATAATAAGTGATGGCAGTTTGCTACGACGTGCCTACGCCTGCTACGCCGTCGTAGCAGTTTGCTACGTATTACTACGCAACATTAACCTATCCTAACTAAAATAGTATTCCAATTGACACATGATTCTTAACACCTCCAGGAAGTACATTTTCTCACGACAAACCTATTTATAGAACGGACAGTGGAAACAAATAGCCACCCTTAAGACATCTCTGCAAATGTACAACCGGTAGCAACCCCCTAACATTTATTAACATTAGAAAACCCACTTTAACTCTAACGAAATACAGTGCTATTTACTGTAACATTTCACTCAAACGTTATTGAATAAAGCGATACTATACTGCAATCGAAAACCAACCTTCGCTCTCAAAGATAAAGTTTATTTTACTTCGAAACAGAAAAGTAATAGCTAATATTTCCTGTTTAAGTTAGGCATTGCAAAGTGTGCCTTGGCACATAGAAATTAAGGTGTGATTTACAATGTTTAAAGCTAAATACATTTAGTATTACAAATATAGTTTCGCAGAGCTCGGCGCGAGAGATTTGATATCGTTTTTTGCAAGTGTCTCCGTATATAATATAGTACATAGCAAGTTCTCGTTCCCTTTGACAATTTTCTAATATATTTCTCTGCTGCGAATATTGCTCTGCACCGTAATTGGGTAGAAGTGGAGGTTTTACGATGTTATGTATAGATTGTGATCTAACGACGTGCGTCGCCGTCATACAACTGTTGCAAGTAGTTAGAAGCGATTACAAGAGTAGTGGTGGCCCAGTGGTAACAGCCACGACTTACGAGTTGTAGGTCGTAGGTTCGGACCCAGACAGGCGCTTTACTTTGTGTGAATTATTTCATCACCACTGTTCTCAAAACGGTGAAGGAAAGCATCGTGTGGAAACCGGCATGTCCTAGACCCAAAAAATCGCAGACATGTGACATCTACCAACCCGCACTGGGCTCGCGTGGTGGATTACGGCTCACTCCCTCTCACTAAGTGGAGGCCTGTGTCCCAGCAGTGGGAACGTTATAAGCTGATTATGCATAAGCAGAGTGCAATTACAACGTAACGGGTACAAACTTTTTTAGTTATAAGTAATAATACCCGCCTATTGTTGTCGAACTGCAGGGCAAAGGACTCTTCTCTTCTTCTCTTCTCGCTTCTCTTCTCTTCTCTCTCTTCTTCTTCTTCTTCTTCTCGAGCATTGATCACCACGCTTGCTCAAAACGGGTTGGTGATCTCCGACTTATACTAACTATAGTAAGTAGTAAGTCCAGGTCTCCCCACGATGTTTGCCCTCACTGATGTCAGTAATATCCAAGATAAACTCAGAAACTACATATAAATTGAAAGCCACATTTTTTTAAATACATGAGCTGTTGGTCTCGGCTGTCATTCGTGGATCTTTGACAGTCGTTACGGGTCGTCAGAAGCCCGAGAGTCTGACAACCACTCTTATCAAGTGTTATCGTATTACCCAGTAACAGGGTTGTGCAGGTCAGATAGGCAGTCGCTCCACGTAAAATACTTGTATTCAGCTGCATCCGGTTAGACTGGCAACCGACCCCAACATAGTTGGGAAAAAAGCTATCTTTAGCTTTTTTTTATTGTTTATTAATTAAGGAACTAAACAAAATACAAATATAAACATCACAAAAACCTCAATAGGTTTGTCCGGATGTTGACACATTTTAAACAATCTTAAATTCTAACTTAAAACTTAGTTATTATACACATAACACATAGTTTATAAAACATTAAATACTTACCTACTACATTTTTTTTACACACTATGTAAATTTCAAGTGCCTACCTATTACAGTTCAAAAGATTCAGCCCTGTGACAGACAGATGGATGGACAGCAGAGCCTAATATTAGGAACCCGTTGACACTCTTTGGGTACGGAACCCTAAAAAACAACATCTACACGGGTATGATATATATTTCAATGACGGGATGTGGGTGAAAATCGATTGCAACACCCGACCATTCGCTACTAACATGTGGGATGTGGCCTATATATCGGTTCACATAGGTACCTAAATGTCAGTATATCTACATAGCAAAATAGCTTTTTTTTATTAAAATGTATCCATTTAGTTTATTCTGTGTTAAACTCGTTTGCACATTCAATCATTTCGATTTATTTGAGCAAATCCATCCAAATCTATATCTAATGCAAAAGTAACTCTGTCTCTCTGAAACCTTTTCACGCTTTAACAGTTGAATGGATTTTGATAAAATTTGGCGCACAAGTAGGCCATGGCCTGGGTTAGGACATAGGATACATTAATCCTGGACGTTTCCGTGGAATAATTTCCGATCTCCACGCCGTCGAAGTCGCGGACAAAAGCTTAAAATCTATATCAGCTGGAGTGACATCCACTTTAAGAATTTAGAAAAAGAAGAATACTAAGAGAATAGGAAGACTAGGTACTGATGCTTTGTCGTTCTTAAGGATAATAATAAAAGTTCTTCGATCCTGTAATTTCACTAACACAATACTCTTCAAAACAGAAAACCGTAAAATGACACTTGACACCACAAATAAGTACGGAAACTGATCTCTCCTTGACCGAAATCTTGTAACAATGAAGAGCTTTACTACTAGCCAAATCAATGGATCATTATCATTATTTCAGCCGAAAGATGTTCACTGTTGGGCAAACGCCTCCCTTAGGCTTTTTGTACACGACACGGTTTTTTACGGTACGGCGTATAAACCGCGCCGTAGAAAAAACATGTCCATCAACAAGCTTCCATAGTGATCCATACATACTGACGACCGTGCCTAAACACGGCAAATAAACCGTAGTTTTTTACGGCAAGAACAACGTGTGTATACAGACGCCAAAACATCAAGCTACCCGAAACTGTCAAATTTTACCAATCAACTTTGAACTTTATGCTTTAGAGATAAAGCTGAAAATCTATTAAAAAAAAATTGACAGATTGTAGTAGCATGATGTGCTGGTGTTTGTACAAAAGGCTTAATAGGAATTACCACAAACATAATTCATGCACTGTTCTTCAAAACATTTAATGTACTCCATTTCGGTGCACTTCACTCTAAGTTTAGAAAATCGTTAAATAATTTCACCTAGTTAAATGGAAGCTTCAAGTCTTCAGAAGTGTAAGGTCAGTTCGTACCTACTACGTAAGAGCACTGGGTATTGAATAATGGACACGTTAGAACGTCGTGGGTGTGTAGTACTAACACGCGATCGTAATACGAATTACACATTAAAGCTTTAGACGAAAAATATTTACGAACAAGTTTTTCTCATATTTTTAAAATTGATTAATCCACACTAAATACAGGGTGACAAGTACCCCAAAAATCTGCCGTTTCATATAAAACCGCAATTCAATTCAAATATTTTTATTTCAGATAAAAAATCCATATAATGTTATTAATTGTTATAACTTAGCCTAATGTTAGTATTAATTTAAATTAACAATAATAAACAACTAATGAACCATCGAACTGTTCGTTCATGTAATTCGTTCAGTTCGTTCGTTCGTGCAATACCTACACGGTCAAAATGTGTGGAACAGACATATTTTTTTTAAATAACCGTTGAAAAGTTTCACCGCATGGGGCTTCAGAATCATGTTCTCAATCTATGGGAACATTTTGCACGTCGATATGCCCGCCACCCTGTATTATACTATGCTATACTTACTATAAATCTAAATACTAATTAATGTAAACGCGAAAGTAGCACTGTCTGTTACCTTTTCACGCCTTAACAACTACCCAGAGTCCGGCGTCAAACAGCCTGCCGTGTTTCGTCGATGCGTGGGAGTTCCAGTGCCTTAGGCATCTTCTGGGAATGCTCTTTCCATCATAGACCTCATCCATCGCTTTCTATCAGGCGTGATCGAGGTCAAGAACGGGCCTACTAAGCAATAAAAAAAAATTAAAAAGATTTCGATGTTTGGCATACAGATAGACCATAACCTGGGAGAGGACATTGGATAATTTTTATCTCGATAGTAGTACGTTTTCGTGGGTTCATTTCTAACCTCCCGCCTTTCACGCGTCAGCGAAGCCGCGGACATAGGCTAGTATTACAATTATTATTTAAAGTAACCGATTAAAGCTTCACACACTGAAAAATTAAAATTAAAATATTGATTTCAATAAAACCACTTACCTACTGAACATTTTTGAGCCGTCTAGGCATCGGTCAGTTAAAGTAAGCCGTTAGTGACAAGTATCACGAGTGTCAGGTCTCGTAAGTGTCAAGTGTCACGAATTTCAAGTCTCGTGAGTGTCAAGTGTCACGAATGTCAGGTCTCGCGAGTGTCAAGTGTCACGAATTTTAAGTCTCGTGAGTGTCAAGTGTCAAGGTCTCATTTCATTTCTGATAGCGTGAATTATAGTAATCACATTCAAAATCTATCAATCTAGACCAATGAGACAGTTCAGTGACCAATTAAAAATATATAATTCGAGCCAGTCATAGTATCAAGCTTGACAAGAAAGGTCAGCCACACACGAACACCAGAATTAGAAGCTTCAAGAAGTCTTGGAAAAGGTCAGTACTTAATAAACGTATTTAAAGTTTATCAGAATCTTAAGCAGGGCACGCGATGGACTGAACAAATTAAATTACCTTAATGCAGTGATCGGCTGCCCCATTTCAAAACCTACTCGTAGTAAGGACTTAAAATGAAATTTTACAGGAGAGCGCATAAGTAAACGTAATATTGGTCAGCCTATGGAATGTATTTTTTAAATTAGTTAAAGTGTCTTACTAGGTTTTAAATGGTCACTAGGGAGTGAAAGGTGCACTTACTAGGTATCGATGCTTAAATATATCTCCTTTTATGTAAGTTTAAAACGCTGGTGTTGTTGTATTTGGTAGAGACCTTCTAGGTTAGCAAGATTATACAATAAAACGATTTTTGTAAAAAGTGTCCCTTACTAGGTTTTGAAATGGGACAGCCGTGATAGTTATGGGTCTTTTGCACCACAAATCACAAATTTCGTTTAACGATAAACATATATAAAACAACATTATGTCTTTGTCATCTTCAAACATTACATCTTTCATTGACAGAAACAGATAGATAATAGATAAAACATTTATTCAGTGTACATAAAAGACATATCACGACACACAAAAGATAACAAATTACGGGCAAGAAACTCCACGAACAATTCATTTATTTCATTTTAGAAAATCCAAATTAGCTCAAGACACAAATACTACCAGTTACTACGTTTTACAAGCATGGCAATTTATGCTCCAAGTAAAATCATATAATTTCACCCAGTTCAGAAATTTCAAGTCTTATAAAAGGTCAGTACGTAGTGGTTATGTAATGAAAACTTCAAACGAATCTCGTTTTATATGCACGCGATCGTAAACTGAATTACAGGCTGAAACCAGTTGAGAACTAGGTTATTTTACTTGCTGATAAATGATTTTATTTCTGTAATTAGGTTTGTGCAAACACTTTTACACGCCAATCATATTTTTTTAAACCTAGATATGTTCGGGTTTCCTATCTGACTACTCTGAGAAGAAAGACCGAAAAAAACTCAGAGGTCACAGTCTCCTTTAAAGTCCAGACATAATCTTGTCAGATCATGTGAAGACTATGTAGATTGGTGTCCTAGGAGTTTCTTGCCCGTTCTTCTCCATAGAGATCTACGTTTTGGAATGGGCAACTAATCCGAAATGTATTCAATGGATTTCAGATTAGTTGCCACCAGGCTGAGAGTATGTTACTTTAATGTCTCGCTGGTGGGGTGGTGGCGTGTATCTTGGATCATTAAGTTCCTTTCAAAATGGTTGAGCTGAATGGTGCTGATCCATACGTCATGTTTCATGACTGGTCATCTCTTAGCTTCCACGACTTATTTTAATTTCTGAATTGTTTATATTGTTTTTTTAATACGGACGCCTTTAACGTGCACGTCTTTCCACATCGTTCTCACATGTATAATTTCAACATGAATGATGTAACCAATATTTTGTAACAATTTCATCATTTGAAAAAGTGTCGTGGAGTTTCACAAAATGCATCACAAACATCACAAGAATTTTACACCTTTCACAAAGAATTTTCCAACCCCTATAAACCACATAAAGGGTGATAATTCTGCACGGCTCCCACCGTTTTTAGCGTGAAGGTGAATAATAAAGCTTTGTGATGGCAGAGAGCCCCAGGTCCAAAATATTACCATTTAAATTGCCCGACGTTTGCACTCAGGGTTGTACGAAACGAATGGCTTTATTTATTATTGGGATTATGAAGAATTTACATGTGTTATTTTGAATTTGGGCCATCCCTAAAAAGTGAATAATATTTCTGTATCATGTGTTAGCCTTGCATATAAAACAAAGTAATGTCTCTCTGCCTGTCTGTTCTTTGGTGCGCTTATAACTCAAGAATCACATAATATATCAATTTATATATAAATCATAAAAAAGACCATGATTATAAGTTTTATTTAAAAATCTATTGAGCTAAGTTCCACGCAAACAGGGTCAAGGGCACAGCTAGTTTACTTAAAATACCCCCCACCGTCCCCACCACCACCACCACCACCACCGTCTCTTCCTATAAGTGTCTCAAAAAGCAGAAAATATTTTTCTAGTCTTAAGCGTGGTGTATATGTCATACTAGCTTGTGCCCGCCACTTCGTCCGCGTACAATTTCTTGTTCCCCCGACCCAACCCGTCGCATCGCATCGCCTGCCCACTACTTTTTTCTTTTTGCTCGGCTCCTACGAGTCCTAGGGTGATGTTAAATAACCTATATCCTTCCTCAAGAATTAAAATATCAAACGCAATTTTTTTTTTTTATTCCAACTGGTAGTTTTAGTGATTAGCACGTTCAAACAAATAAACTCTTTAGTATTAGTCTTTATTATTAGTATGGAATAGATCCTTTTATGACGGTTTCTTCAAGTGGTACTGTATTCAGTAACACTTGAAGATATACAACTTTTTAAGTCTTTAGAGTCAGCTAAGCTATGGCCAATTTATTTGGTATTATACTTTTCATTATTTTCAGTAAGCACTGTCTATCCAGGCCATCGACCTCTTTACAACTCAAACATGAAAATTAATTTATACTCCATTCATATTTACTACCGGCTGGAACAAAAACGTAGTAATAAACAAACTAAAAACTCCTTTTCAACAAACTCCAAGCTGAAAGTTTTGTGGGAAAACAATATATTTTCATAGAATGCAACTCGCGTGTCGGCCCTAGCATCGCCAGGAAAACTTTGCATAGATATTTAACTTTTAAAAGCTACTACTAAAAATACTACCACAAAATACTTGGATCCGGCCATGTTTTGCGAAATTATATTGTTTTTATGAATGGAAATATGACATAATGATAAAACTAGCACCCAACCTCCATACTAATATTATACATTCGAAAGTAACTCTGTCTGTCTGTCTGTCTGTATGTTACCTTTTCACGCCTAAACCACTGAACGGATTTCGATAAAATTTGGCAGAGAGATAGATTGTATCCCGGGGAAGGACATAGGATAAGTTTTATCGACACACCTCGCGGGCGAAGCCGCGGGCGGAAGCTGGTAATCTATAAGTCATAAAAATGGAAACGTACCTGACACTTTTTTAAAAACAAGCCCTGTCGTGATGAAAAGGGATTACAGTTTATTTGAAACATCTTGGTTTAACTTAAAATTGGCCCGAATACTTATTTCTCTAAGGGCTGATTTTTCAAAAGCCAGATAACTTTATTGTAAGAATAATTTAGAATTTTTGACAGTTCTTCCATACAAAAACTGTCAGACGTTAATTTAATTCCACGAATAAAATCTATCCGTCGATTGAAAAATCAACCCTAAATAAATTATAAAGATCGTAAACATTAATTTTCGAAAAACCACCTTCAAGGGGAAAACTACCTTGGTGGAGAGGGTGTTAATTTTTTTTGAGGAATGTACGAATCCTACGCATACGAAGTCGCGGGCAAAGTGCTAGTTCTATTATAAAGTTCACTTGCTTTATAAACCGAATTCATAGAACTCTAGAGTGAGCATGTTTGTTCCTTTCTCCTTAGTTCAAACTCAACCAAACTAGTTAAAAGTTCCGAAGTCTGTAGCTAGAGTCGTCGAACTACCCTCGCTTTATCTTTTAGCTGCTCGTTAGGTCCGCGCGGGAAATTTTCAAACTACTCTACTAGCTCTATATGTGTGTTATCTTGTATCATTACGCTGTACAATTAGCGGTATAGGCAGAAGGAAACAAAACACACACACAAAACAGTAATTGGTCCCGCTGTTAAGGGCTCATCTGATACGGAGAGGAACCGGCTTAATTTTTTTTAATCTAATGTAAAAAGCATTTGAAAAATAGTATTACAAACATTAGTAACACTTATTATTAAAATGTAATATTATTAACTCATTTCAGACCAAGGCCGCAGGAACCCATTGGATGCGAGAAGCACAGAACCGGTCGAAGTGGAGGTGCTTGGGGGAGGCCTATGTCAGCAGTGGACGTCTTTCGACTGAAATGATGATGATGATGATGATTTCAGACCACACACTGTGGCACAACTATCACTAACACCCATATTTGCAAATTGATAAATTATTTGATTTTGATTTGAGTTCCACAACAAGTTGCTAATTACTTTTCAAAAATTTTGATTCAATTTGGTATGGGGACACTGAAGTTTTGAGCCCTGGAGAAGGAGGGTATGGCTTTAAATCGACATACCACGCGGGCGAAGCTGCGGGCGGAAGTGAGTCATCATTTGCTTGCCTTTTCCCAACTATGTTGGTCTCCGGTCTAACCGGTTGATGATTTTGAAAACCAGTATTTTACATGGAGCAACTGCCTATCTGACCTCCACAATCCAGTTACTGGGTAATACGGTACCCCTTAGTAAGACTGGTTTTCAGATTTTCTGGCTTCTGATTGCCCGTAACGACTGTCAAACATCCACGAATAACAGCCGGGACCAACGGCTTAACGTGCTTTCCGAGACACGGGTCTCGCTATGTAAAGATGGTCACCCATCCACAGACCAACCGCGGCAAGCGTAGCTTAACCTGATCGATCGACCTGTGCGGTTGTTATTATTTAGCCACGGGCCCCTCCTTAGGGTCTAAACAGACGGACTGCATTTCAGCTGTAACATCGCAGTTTGGATGCAGTTGACTTAACTGCTTCGAAACCTAGTTATGACAACTGTATCCAAACTGAAGTTGCAGCTGGCATGCAAGCAAATGCAGTCCGTCTGTTTAGACCCTTAGCCACGGGCCCCTTCCGCGGGCGGAAGCTAGTAAGACCATAAAATAAATAATTTAAAAAAAAATAGCCCTGCCCTAAATTACATAGAAAACACTGTTGGAAAAACCCCCACTTACTACCTACAAGTACCCTCTTGTATTGTAGGCCGTAATTGTCAATATAACTGCGCGCGGCAGACACAGCGACGGCGGGCAACGCTTTGTTCAATAAGTTATCTTGCGTCATAAACTTGATTATTTTTTTGTTTTTTATTTCAAAAAATATTTCGAACTTGAAACTAAGCATTTATTTCAATGAAACCCTTTACAAGCACATTTCAATCGTCAAGGAGTCGGTCAGTCAGAAAATTTGAAGCTAGTTGAACATTCCAAAGCGCAGTAGGTTTCTACGGAGAAGAACGGGCAAGAACCTCAATGGACACTCTTTCAGTCAAATATGGAAAAAGATTTTACGTGTAATGGATACCTAGATAGTAAAAAAATAAATTAATATCGTGTACTCAATGTTAAAGTAAAATAAAATAAAGCTACAACAATGTAAAATCATTAAATTGTAACCGTGATTGTAAACTTAGTAGCCAGCCTACGGAAGACCGGGAATGCGCTACGGCGTAGCAGCGTAGCCGCGTTGCTACGAGGCTACGAGGCTACGAATTGTGAATTTTCTTTATTCAGATTACTTATTTTTTATTTATTCTGATTACTATGGCCACAGGTAATATGAGATTTCATAGAAGGATTTTGTAGTCACTTTTCGTGTCTGCTTGTGTGACAGCGTCGTCCTTTTATACTGCGCAACTGATTTTGATGCAATTTTCACCATCATTAAGGGCTGATTTTACCAAAGTCAGATGTCTTTTATCCGAGGAATAAAATTGACGTCTGACACTTCTAGTATGGAAAAACTGTCAAAAATTCAAAATTTATTCTCAGTATAATAAGACTTATTCTATGTATAAAAGTTTGGTGGAATGCGCCCTTAAGGAATTTATTTCGGAAGGTTTATTTATTTATAATTATACATGATAATATGAGTTTATGTGTGTATTACTTTAATAATAAACTTACACATATAATAAAGAAATGTCGATATTTTGTCAAGTCTTGATACCCGTGCAAAGCAGGGCCGGGTTACTATTATAACATTAATATACACATTCATATAAAGGGGCCCGTGGCTAAATGATAACAGCCACACGGGTCGATCGATCAGGTTAAGCTACGCTTGCCGCGGTTGGTCTGTGGATGGGTGATCATCTTTACGTGCCTCGGAAAGCACATTAAGCCGTTGGTCCCGGCTGCCATTCATGGATCTTTGACAGTCGTTACGGGTAGTCAGAAGCCCGAAAGTCTGACAACCAGTCTTACCAAGGGGTATCGTATTACCCAGTAACTGGGTTGTGGAGGTCAGATAGGTAGTCGCTCCATGTAAAATACTGGTATCGAGCTGCATCCGGTTAGACTGGAAGCCGACCCCAACATAGTTGGGAATAGGCTAGGCAGATGATGATAACACATTCATATATAGACGTTGTTTCCTCAAGGGGGTGAGCAGAAAGATTAAACACACTGGTACGAGGATGATGGATCATCCGATTAAACATACAACCTTTATAAATGACCTCATTTATTAATTCATTTAAACACTAACATTAATTCAGCATAGTACTACGTCATAATTTGCTAATCACGTCTAAAATACTTCAACCCGGAACTAGTTTTTATGGGCTATATAAATTATATTTTAACGTACGATTATTAAACACGCGATCACACGCAAAATAACCACAGTACCGAAGTTATTACAAGCGCTTTTAAAAATGTGTGAAAAAATCTCTTCGTTATTTTCTATACCAGTAGGTAGATACATTACCTAGGTTTTATAACAAAATCCATTTATACTAATATTATAAATGCGAAAGTGTGCTGTCTGTCTGTCTGTCTGTTATCTCTTCACGCTTAAACCGCTGAACCGATTTAGATGAAATTTAGTATAGAAATAGTTTGAGTCCCGGGAAAGAACATAGGATATTTTTTATCCCGATATTCCCACTAGATCGACACTTATGCGGGTAAAACCGCGGGGCGCTGCTAGTAAGTTATATAAATTACGGGTTTTACATTCTACTGTTTAGACAAACTTGCATCACAAATTACCAAATGCATTTAACGCTAAACGTATTAAAAAAAAACATTATTTTTTTGTCATCTTCAAGCGATTGACAGAAATGGAACGATATTTTAAATCCGTTGATTTATAATGTTGTACAAAATAATTATAAAATAACAAAAAACACATGACAGTGAGAATTTGATTAACACAGCTAGTCATTGTCCTATAAGAAACGCTTTAAAACTCAACATAGAACAGATACTACTCTACTCAAAATCAACCTATCCCAACTTGCGTAACAAAACTCGACCTTCCGTAATCGACATACAGCCCACCCCTTCTAAATATTACGGTAGTAATTACAACACATCGAACGATGCAACAACCCCATAAAAGGTCAGTACACCGCTTATTACCACGAATGAACCGGAGAGGGTTCATTCGTGGGAACACCTTCCAGGGAAAGGGAAATTATAGCAACTGGCATTTCCCAGCAACCAATCATTGATTAATTAACCAATTTGTTTGAAGAAACAACGAATTGTTTCCGCTGAACCTAAAAATAGTTATTCTCTGAAAAATTTAATTTTGATTGAGGAAAGAGTTTTATTTGATAACCTTTGTTGTCATTCTGTGAGGTAACAGTTATGAGAAAATTTCGATACGAAATCGATGAAGTGTTGATCATTTTGTAATCGCAATTTTTGTTGGCAACCGTACTCAATAGCTGACAAATTACGATGCTGTCATCACCGTAATAACACGTAATAAAAAGGTTGTAATGTAACGTTGACACAATCATAAATCCTCGCGAATTTCCACCTAATTTCCAGTGTTTCCCCAGTACTAGCTCGTTCGTTGTCCCCTCACGGAACCCAGTTACGAAGGGGCCGTGGTTCCCGGGTGTCGATCGATTCGCCCGGGGTAGATCTGGTTTTTTCGGACACTATACCAACGGGAGGGTGAACGAACCCAGTTATGTAAGGCGGGTCGATAGCGGGCGTCATGCGCGGAGCACTCGCCGCTACCCCTCAATACCGTTCGCGCGCGCTGCCCCGACGGACGTGCACTTTATTTTTATCGCGTTTTTTCGTTCCTCTTTCGTTCTTTCCGTTTATGATTTAAGCTGCCACCATGTCGAAAGGCGATGGTGAACAGCAAAACGGTGGTGGCGAGGAGTCCAAGACTAACCTGATCATCAACTACCTGCCCCAGTCCATGACGCAGGAAGAGATTCGGAGCCTGTTCTCCAGCATCGGCGAGGTAGAGTCATGCAAGCTGATCCGGAACAAGGGCGCGGCGTTCCCTGACGCGCTCAACCACGCACTGCACGGTGGTGGCCAGAGCCTTGGCTATGCGTTCGTCAACTACCACCGACCTGAGGATGCGGAAAAGGCCATCGCCACTCTAAACGGCCTGCGCCTCCAGAACAAGACGATCAAAGTCTCATACGCGCGGCCAAGCAGCGAAGCTATCAAAGGTGCGAACCTATATGTCTCCGGACTACCCAAAACTATGACTCAAGCTGAACTAGAGCGACTGTTCAGCCCGTACGGCAGGATTATTACGTCGCGGATACTGTGCGAGAACTCCGGCGGGAGGCCGTTCACCGGCGGCGAGCAGGGGTTGTCGAAGGGCGTCGGATTCATTCGCTTCGACCAGCGCGTCGAGGCGGAGCGAGCGATCCAGGAGTTGAACGGGACGGTGCCTAAGGGAGCTACGGAGCCGATAACTGTGAAGTTTGCGAACAACCCGAGCAACAACGGCAAGGCGCTGGCGCCACTGGCGGCGTACCTGCCAGCCGCGCTGCGCTTCCCGGCGCCACTTGGCAGATTCAGCTCAGGCAAGTCTCTCCTAGCGATCAATAAAGGTCTGCAGCGCTATAGCCCGCTGGCGGGCGAGCTGCTCGGCGGCGTCCTGCCCGGGGCCGTCGGTTCCGAGTGGTGCATCTTCGTGTACAACCTGGCGCCCGAGACCGAGGAGAACGTCCTGTGGCAACTGTTCGGCCCCTTCGGAGCCGTGCAGAGCGTGAAGGTCATCCGCGACCTGCAGACCAACAAGTGCAAGGGCTACGGGTTCATCACCATGACCAACTACGACGAGGCCGTCGTCGCCATCCAGTCGCTCAACGGATATACTCTCGGCAACCGAGTGCTGCAGGTCAGCTTCAAGACTAATAAGATCAAGACCATCTAAGGGCATCGCCCCAGATTCGGCCTAGCCGGACGCTAGGACGGCACAGCAGGACGCACCCATACATACACATACTTACTCTCTCACGGCAGTCGCTACAACAGAGCCGTACCCGCACCGCACCAGTGCCGTGCGGACACACCGCGACGCGGACACAGGCTTGTCACCTTTCAGTGAAAATTTAGTATTTTGTCGTGTTATATACTTATATGTAAAATATTACGTTTTCACCGTGTATATGCGAAAGTGATGGACTTCGGACTTTTACGGTGACGTATAAAATGCCAAATACTTGATAAGCATGAGTCTAATGTAATAATAGACGTAGGTGACATTCCTAAATTGGACCTGACTTTATAGACTGTCTTCCCGAGGCCCGCCCTCTTATCAGGGTTGCCGGGCGGGCGTTTTTATAATTGTAAAACTAGAGAAATGTTTTTGACTGTAATGTGTGGTAACCCTTTGTTCGGCGCCCGGTACAGTCGGCCGCAAAAATTGGGTTAAGTGTTGAGGAAATCAAAATGGCGCCGAGGCGGGGCGGCTCTGCGCAAGTCCGGATAAGATGGCGCTGAATGAAGGGTCACCAGCGCCACGCAATAATATAATAAGCACGCTCCACATGAGATGTGGGACATCTGGCCAGAACACCGAAACATACATATTGGTAATAGTCAATAACAAAATAATGATATTAAACTTCGCTTATGAAAGGTTGTGGTTTAAATCGAGAAAATAGTTTTCGAATATAAAATAATCTTAGCAATAATAGCCTAAATGCTATGCTCCAATTTTTTATGCGATCATATCGTAATAATTACATTAACGTACGTTTTTACGCGATAAGGCCGGTAAAGACAGATGACGTATTTCGCGATAATGCCGGTACAGACACACGACGTATTACGACAGAACCGCCGCGAAGCTCCAGCCCAGGACACCGGCCGCTCGACAGGCCACTAATCGAAGTAAAATAGTGTTATATTGTTAAAGATTGGAAAAAATATATATTATCTATCTATACGTATATTTTAATCATATATTAAAATTAAGGATGAAAAAAAAACTAATCAAAAACTGTGATAGGTTTTGATAAAATTTTAAAGATCAAAGAGCGAGTGGAAGGGACTGTGCGAGGTCAGGAGGCCTGACAGTAGTTAGTATTAGAAACATTTTTGAGAAACATTTTCGATTGTGGTATTACGCTTAATACGACGGGCGATGCCGAGTCGTTCGGAGTTGACGGATGTACCGAGTTCGCGGAGAGTCGGAGACGGGCGAAAATCGATCGAGCCATTTCTGGGGAGCGCGCACAGGCGAGTGCGGGGCGGGGGCGCGGGCCCGGGCCCGCGGGGGCGGGGGGATGACGCGACCACAACCCATCCCCCCCTCACCCCAGCCACCCCTCGCGGCGCGGACGAGGCCGTTCGCGGAACAATGGTGCATACTCTAGTCTAACGATATCGTTCCAAAAATATAATTAAATCGATGTCTAAACATATGATCGGTACCTGCTATAATAATAATGTATGGATGCGGCCCTGCGTCTATTCGACCTAGGCTTTAATTGTCTTAGTCTAAATCGAAATTTGTAAATAGAAAAAAAAAAGTTGTTTAATTTAAATAATAAATGAATAACTAATCTGTAACGCCGCGTCTGAACACGTCACACTAGGATCTATAAATCATAAACTTTACCCGACAAAGACCTACTATGAAACATCGAACTTGAATAGATATTTTAAATATCGTGCCGTCCTAACGACCCTACGATTTTTGTAAAAAAAATATATACTTAATATTATGTAAAAAACAGTTTTGTAACATTTCAAATATTAAAATAAATAGGTATCTACTCATTACATACCAAAAGATGGAGATAAAAATTTACAAGTATTTATATATTTATTATAAATGTAAAACGTGCAATAACTAATAGCCAGTAATTTAATAAAAAAATATTATTAAAAAAGTCAACAAGTGACTCGAAGAGGCGTTGATTGACATAGTATCAACATGTATTGTGGGGTTCATGCCACCTTGTTTACTATTTATTGTAAACTATTTGTTTATCCGCACTCAGAACGCGCGAATTAATTCACTAATTTTTTCCATTAATTTAATAATATAAAATCTACAAAAAAAAGCTTGATTTCGATACAGCTTGATAATGATTTGACGTTCCATTTTTTAGTCTTAATACTTTTATTAGGAGTACTCTTATTAATTTATAGAAAATTCGTGAGTTACCTAGGCATTTCTAAACGTCACTTCTCCTGTCATCATTGACAGCTGTCAACATGAAGTGACGTTTTCAAATACCGATTACGTTTGTTTTAATTTTAACGGTTGGCTAAGAAATGAGTATTTGTATGGTCGGCGCGTGAAGCACAAGATTTGCTAACTACTTATTACCTATACTATGTAGTTGTCTCTTAGGTTAAAAATAGTTGTTGTGTTTTGTGTTGTTTTCATTCAGCATGAAAATTTCAACTATTCTAGTCATTATTGTTCCGAAAGGAATCATTATTAAATTATAATAAAAAAAATATTTGATATTTTGAATAGTTGAAGTTAATGATCAATGTTGATAATAATAATCTTAACGATAATTTTGTCATAAATTTTTTCATCTTAGATTAATTGTCATTAATTTAGTGTATGTGCAATTCATTGTATTTTATGTGTAAACTTAGTATGCATTTAACTTATTTAATGTATAATTTATAATTATTATATTCCTAAATATTAGTTTTTATCGATGTCGATATATCGTCAAATAGTCTCGTCTCTAGTCATGAATGGTACAGGTGAACACAAAAGTGTGAGTCACCGGTTTATTTATTAATATCGATAAAAATTGATGTTTGTTTCGAGAATTCGATAGGGTTAACCTAAATTGATTTATTTATTAGGGAAATATATCGGGCAATTAATCTAGGTCGGGAGCTTGGATGTGCTAACTTGGTTTGGTAAAAAAATGTCATAATTCGGTTAAATTACACAATTTTACGAGTCCTTCTTAAAGTTTTTTTTCTCAAATATTTGCGTAAAATAAAGCTTAATACGTCGTATTGAATCGAAACATAAAACACCAAAGTATTTTACTGAAATTTCATCGACTTTTTAGATAATAAATAAGAAATAATGAGATTGCAGAATGATAAAAAATGCAAAAATGATATTTTGGAGTGAAATTGTTCGTTAGGAGATCGGTTAGGTGTTACGTGACTAGTTAGTAGAATGTTTTGTGCGCCCCTCTTCTTTCGGTAATAATTATAAAAATAATAATAATTAATAATAGTGCTCAATAGCTTAGAGGGCGATGCCCGTAGTACGTAACGCGGAAAGCAATAAAAATAATTGTGAATTTTATAAACAGAACACACGGGTAATAACTACACCATAATTAACGTAATATTTTTGTATGTATTTTAAAATATACTGTAATTCATATCTTCATAGATGTAAGCGGCAGACTCGCAAAACGTTCTACTAATTCAGTATGGTTCGCGTTTTAATTGCTATTCGGATAATAAAACAAAATTTCGGTCACAGGTCCTGTGTATAAATTAAAAAATAAAATAAAACCTTGCTAGGTATCGCTAGATCAATCCAAAAACCTATTTTAAGAAAAATCGTCACGGACCGCGATAAGAGTACAATAAAAGTAAAATAAAATCGACTGAATCAGAAGTGTGACCATGATTTAACAGAAAACGCATAGTAATTAGAACTTGAACCATCAAAGTTGTCTACAAAGCTATGGTAAATAGGTTGTGGATAAAAACGTCGATGCTAAGTAACTAACCCCACTAAGTGTCAAGGGATAATCTGATCAATAGCATAACGGCTACTTTTTGAAAGGTGTTTTGATGCATTTTTATGAAATTAAAAAATAATAATATTATTAAAAATATGAAAAAATCGTAATTAATTGGCAACACAGAAACAATACTCTAATACGCATAGGCTAATTGACAATGAGGCTGTGAAATTAGCAAAAATAAAGTTAAAGAGACACGTGACGATCGATCGTAATTTAATAAATAAAAAATATTAACGTAAGGTAAATCACAGAACAGAGAGAACTAATGGGAACTTCACGCGCCACAAACTAATCGGCACACATCATTTCCTAAACGTTTCTTATTGTGTCGATATTCACATTTTCCCAATCGAAAGCATCAGCTTTGCCTAGCATGGATGGATGTCAACGTGCCATAATAACTTGTTACTAATACTCTCCTGTGAATCATTAAACACCACTTTTATAATATAAGGAATGTATGTATCTTGATGATCGGTCCCTTAAGGGATTTGAGCTTCAAGCAACGCGAGCGCAAAAGCTGACGCCGCTTGAGGCTACATACGGCAATAACGTGTTTAATATAAAGATTGCGATATTACATAGGATAGGTTGCTAGCCCATAGCCTGAATGCCTCTCTGTTCTGTGATTGGAATCATGCAATCACGCGTACAAAACATATTAATGCCCATATTTAATAAGTAAATCAATTGAAAATAAAAACTCCAAACTGCGTGAACTGTTTGACTGTCCAGTGTGAAATTATGATAGAAAATAGTGAGATGGGAATAAAAGCATATAGAGTTTTTCTATACAGCTTATCGTGTAGAATGGAATGGCCTTAAACTCGGACGCAAGCACAAATAATATCACTGTGGCCGAGATGGACGCGATTCCGATAGTTAGGTCAGAAATGAAGAAATGATCTTCCATAGTAAATAAATACGTAAGTTTTATATTTCTGCACGTAAAAATATTTCAGTGTAAACACCTAACTGTGTCCCGATATTCGACGCGCCTAAACAATATGCTCAATTTAATAATGAACGCCGCGTCTAGTGTTGTGACACAGCTCCCCAATTGATAACTCAGCATAACGATTGAAATATTTTTCACGTCGTAGGAAACTCGAGACATCGACTAAATGTGTTACTATTACTTCATAAATGTCAAAATTGCTAGTGAGAGTACAGAACGCAATGCACAACACCTAATGATACTTGTATGCTGCTACAGCTGTATTGTTATAAAATTATTAATAAAATTTAATACTACATTTGCTCACCTTGTACTTCCTTGTATTTTGGATCCGTTTCTCTAGTAGTATAGCTTAATAGTTTAATGTCTATCGATAATTTTATAAATACAGCTAACTCTAGCAGTCGATTGCTTCCCTATACCGCATGATCATCGTCACAAATGTTCCGAACACATAGTGTTGTACGGTTTGTTTTGAATAAAATTCCTTTGAACTAATCTAATTGACGATTCTGATTAAAATAGCCCTATGTGTTTTTATCCCTGAATAATCGTTATAGACAGTGAAAACCGGAGCGAGAGGTAAAATAATATCGACCTGACGTAGGATAAAAAGCTTTATTTACAAACATATTAGAATGAAATTAGCTTGACAATACGCCGTCGGGTAAAAAAACAGATTGCAATAAATATGTAAATAAACATCAAAGGATCGGTCCTGCTTCGGGTAAGCGAATTATGAATAAAAAAATATAAATAACCCATAGTTTCGAATTTAAAATAAAAAGTAATATCATGTAATATCAATTTCACTGTCTATTTATTAGTATTCGTTTTCGGTGTTGATTCCTCTTAAGCTGCATGATCACCAGTGATCGGAGTAGGTAGATTGAATTGGGGTCATTGATCCGAAACGTATATATTAATATGGACATTCCTCCGGAAATTCGGAATTGGTTGATTATTAAAAAAAACCGGAACTTAGGTTGGAGTTGTATTAAAATGAGCTATATCTTATTCTTAATTTTTTTTTACGGCACACATTCACGATTTGACACAACCCAACGACCAACCAGAACAAAGGATCATGGGTGATGCACTAACCGGTTATCGAAGCAAGGCGTACGCCCACTAACGACATGACGACTTCGGTTCGTAAAGTGCGCTTCTTTGTTTACTGTGTTGTGAAAACGTTACGTGAAAACAGATAAATAATAAATTAATTTAGTTTTAATATCTTCCTTTAATTTATTTATTTATTTTAGAATTGAGTAGTAATAATATCACTACCAACAATAACAATATTTAATTAGATCCGGAAATTATTTATTTATTAATCACAAAATGCACAGCTCTGAAATTTTATCTTAAGATATAAGCTAGTCTTACAGCCAATTACGGATTTACAATTTAATAACTATACCATACATGCAGCAGAAACAAAAATACAGCATGAAATAATAATAATATAAATATAATAAATAAATAAATAAAATATAAATTTAATTTCCGGAAATACCGGAATTACTTTCCGGGAAAACGGCTTATCCATGTTATTCTTTCTGTGGGCATTTGTGATACAAGTACCAAAAATCAATCTACCTAGTCCGATCACTGATGATCACAGTTGGTTCCCATTTCGTATTCATCAGTAGAACTTGATGTCGTATTGTTGGTACATTTCAGTGTAGCTAGTTCAATTTTATCGTGATCACTATCGATAAATTCTATTCCAGTTAGCAATAGTGTTAATTAGGTTGCTAGCCCATAGCCTGAATGCCTCTCTGTTCTGTGATTGGAATCATGCAATCAATTACTTTTTTTTTGCAATAATTTCGACGCGATGGGAACGAACTCGGTATCATACAGAGTAGATTGTGATACTCCTAGTGCATACTGATAGTCAGTACTTACTCATAAACCCATAACCATAGATCAGGAAAGTGCTAACACTTCTCCTGATCTCCTTCGTGTGAATTTTCTAATGTGTAAAATCAATCCGACTTCCCACAGACTCAATAAGGCTAGGAAATAATTTAGAAAAAAATGCATCGTAAGATAAGAATCTCAAAAAATAAAGTATTGAATAAGTATTTTACCAACTTCAAAGTTAAGGTGTACTAGACAATGAAAGCAATGATATTTATAATAATTAAAAAAAAATGAGATTATGAATTATTCGGTCAGCCATTTTCCTTGTTCTCGCTGACATCACTTTGATACAAATACGTATTTTATAAAAGTAATAAAATGCAAAAAAAAGTTTAAAAAAACACTTAAGATCTTCCGGTACTAACATTTAAAGAATCAATGTTAAAAATTTCATTTTCGTCTTTTTATGAATTATTATAAAATTAAGAAGGTAGATGTCTATATGTGTTGGTGGTATTAACCGATTTAGTTGATATTGTACCTAAAAATTAGGTATTTCTATAATAATATTATTGTGTCGGTTTAATAAATTACCTCTACCTTATAGCTTTTGTGAGAAATTATAATTTGCACAAGAATAGGCGACTAAGGTAGACACTAAAACTGGAACTACTTATTATTCTAAATTCCAACTAAACTTTAGTTGGAAAGTAGAAAAGAGACTTACAGAGATCTAGCTTTGCGTCTGAAATTACGATCAAATTACCATCCTATATTGCACTCATTTCCCGAAGACGCATGGCCGCGTCTCTGATAGTCAAAAAAGTTTAAAAATGCATGAAAATGTCGAAATAATTTACTATTTTGACAGCTAATATATTTTAGTGTCCATAACAGTTTTAGTGTCGCTCTTAGTCATAAATGTTGTTTCCGATAATTTATAAGATCGTTTTAAGGATTTTGTGTAGAATTCTCCAAATCCGCTAACTTTTTCCATAATGACGTGTAATCAACAGAAAAAAGCAAGCGTTTGCATAATTCTACACGCCATCTTTCTTTCGATAACGGATTAGAAAGATTTTGAATAAAAAAGAATACTCATTCCTAAAAGTAAGCATTAATAACCATATATTTACATCAGTAGATACTTGGCTGTTTTTACGTAATTCTTAATTAATATTTTCACGTAATTTATGTGTCTATAATTAATTAATTTATTGGAATTAATTATAATAAAAAATATGGAAAAAATGTCACATTCTTCACTTTATACAATAGTTTTTACAATATGATATTTAATATCCTCAATGGTTGTAACTATACATTTCTTGTTCTAAATATATAAAAAACCCGAGATTGAGTTTTTTTTTTTCGACCTGACGCATGTGTCCTTGCCCTTATGGCGCGTTTACTTACAAAACAGTCATATAAAGATTTATTAGTAGGTACACACAACAATACATCATTAATTTAGCATAACACACAAGCTTCTTGTAATCTGCAGCTTAAGTAGTAAATATTAATAAGATAGCCTTCTATCAACTGCCTATTTAGATTACTATTTTTTCTATATAAATGCGAAGTATTTATTATTAGGAACACTGCTCCTGCGATGCGATTGCCATTAAAATAATTATTTTTATAGGCTAGATTGTAATTAATTATTAAGAACCTGGTTCTTTTTAATAAAACATTTTTTTTTTAATAATTGTTTATTAAAAAAATATCTTCAACAAAAACAAAATGTAAGCATTTTTGACGTTCATTGTACTTCTATTATTCTGTGACATTTCTAGTTTTAAAATATTTTGGCAAACTTAAACGCGAATTTTATCAGATCATTGTAAATTGAAAACTGAATTGACAGAATTTAAAGTAGGTAAACTCAAAAAATTTGGAGTTGCGTCATGACGGCCAAGGCAACGGGGCAATTCGAACGCAATTCTAATCTCAGTCTAAATCTGTCGGAAAATCCTCCAATGAACCTAATCTGCGTTCGCGATTAATTTGCCAAAAATGTAAACAAATATGAATTAATGGAAAAATAACTTTAATTCCTACACAATAAAGTTCAGTTTACGCTACAACTTCAAACATTTTTATAACTTTTTCAATAAGTAGTGCTAGTCACTCTGAAATCATCTTAATTGTCATTGAAATGAAGTTGATTTTTGTTTAACTCGAAATAGGGTTGGGGTGTGCAGCACTGCTCACTTTTACTACATTAAATTTGTCAAATTGTTGGTCGCTGAGATGAGATTGTGACTTGAATTTGATACATTTTTGAGCATGAGAACTGTCCTTCTGGGTCTCATCTACCACATCACACTCTGCCAGCTTCATCAGAATTCATCGTCCGTTCAACTGGCTGAGAGAGAGTATTCCTGTCGAGAAATCGTCAGCTGCTTCAGCGGTCATCTGGGAAGAATTCCGTCTAAATCATAAACTACGTACTTGTACCTAGTAATAATTACACAGGTCGACAAAATTTGACAAACGCTCTCCCCCAGAAACCAGATGATACTTTCCCGAAGGATTTTGACGCGCTGAATTCGAATCTGGCCTCAAAATTGCTCTATCACGTCAGGATTTTGAGATATCCTAACCTAAAAGTGCAAAAAATACCGTTTTTGCTCATTTTTGAGGTTATGTAGCACGGCCGATCCTATTTTCTTTCAAAAATTATTAATAGCATCTCAAAGCACTAGTCTTCCTCTTTAAAATGACGTTGAGTTTACTCTAATATCTTTTTGTTTCGCTGAGATATCGCATTTTGAAATTTTCGTACGTGTATTGTTCTACGTTTGAGAATTCATACACATACATTTTCTATTGGAAAATTTCAAAATGCAATTTCTCAGCGAAAAAAAAAGATATATGAGTAAACTCAACGTCATTTTAAAGAGAAAAACTAGTCCTTTGAGATGCTATTAATAATTTTAGAAAGAAAATAGGATCGGCCGTGCTACATAACCTCAAAAATGAGCAAAAACGGTATTTTTTGCACTTTTAGGTTAGGATATCTCGAAACCCTGACGTGATAGAGCAATTTTGAGGCCAGATTTGAATTCAGCGCGTCAAAATCCTTCGGAAAAGTATAGTCTGGTTTCTTGGGAAAAAAATTGTTGACCTGTGTTATTATTCATCTAGACACATCTTTCATCCTAGAATATTTAAAGTTGGGTGCACACATTAAGTATACAAGAACGCAGAGTAATTTTCTCTTTTAGCTTATACCTACTTGTTTTTTATTTTAGAATATTGTTTTGCTTTTAAGTTTGTCTACTAACTTTAAATAAATAAGGACATTATAATTTAATCATAGTTAGTATTAACATGCAATGTATTAAATTTTGTTTTCTGCACCGTTGGCTAGCAAATTTTGTTGCAGGCTTATAGCATAATGTTTGTACTCAACATTTCCTACCAAGAAATCTAACTCGTTACATAACCCTTCCGTTCATAAGCAAGTTCTGTCTAAACTTGCCTACAGGTAGTTGTTCCGGGTCTGGCTGTTTGTGTATGTGAATTTTAAATGTTTGTAAACGCACCCACGTTACAGGAGTAATTCCTAGTGTGGGGCAACGTTTTTAAAAAAAAAAGAAAGAAAAGAAAAAGAAAGAAAGAAAAAGAAACTATTTCTTCACCCTAATTGCGTAACACACTATCCTGCCGTGGCATAACTAAAATGCCGTCGGAAATCGGAAACAGATCCATAGATTTTATTTTCTCTTTATAATATCATTAAAAGTTAAAAATCGACACGATGTCGGATAACGGCATTTTAGTTATGCCACGGCAGTATCTATCTCACTCTAAATCATTTTGAAGGATATTGCTAATCCATTGCTCCATGTGTTCGAAAAATGTGTCTGCTCTACAACGTAAATAACGCAATGAATCTTGTTGAACTGTCAAAATGCTACCATGCCATTGCTACTGATAGTGTGTTACGAAATTACCCCGCTGGACTTCTCTATTCCTTTTGTCTTGGCCCGTTCAACGACAGCGGGTCCAATACTATACCTAGATACTGATCGGCTAACGCAATCAATCACAAGTCCTGCCGGCTATTCCTAAAACTCTCACCGTGAAAACTTAGGTGATTAATTAAGCTGTCATTACTCCTGATGCTGCCGATATCTTCTGTAAAACTCTCACTGTGAAAACTTACGTGAAGTGAGCTTCAAATGAGCTGTCAATGTCAGTAGTGTCAGTTGAATGGCAGCTCTCTTCACCTAAGTTTTCACGATAAGATTACCGTTTTTATTTTTTTATTGACACTATTGACGGCTCACATCACCTGAGTTTTCGCGGTGAGATTTTTACAGAACAGAAAAGCAAGCCATTTCGTCGACTGGCGGCAAAACATCGCTGTTTGGTAAGCTTAGCTTTTACTAGAACCTAGTGACTTTAAAAATATTTCTCTAGTTTACCCGTTTGACTGTATGTATGGGTGCGATCGTCATCTTCTTGAACACTGCTAGAACTACTTTGATCGTATCACTTTACTCACTTATCATTATTTCTCTCATTCTGACTTTCTTCTTAAGACAAAAATAACAGTGGGCCTAGCACGAACGCACGACGTAAGCGAAACGTAAATTGGAACGATTTTAAAATTGAAAATATTCTTGTCCACATAAGAAATTTACTTGACTGCATTTATGTCTATGGGTGATGCTTATTGTGCCTGCTGGAATTTTTTTTAACCAAAATCATAATGGATAGTTGTATTTTCGATTCAAAAATCGTTTAAGGCGTTTCGTTATCCTTTTCGCGCGTTCGTGCTTGGTAGATAGACACAAATGTACTCGTAGTTGCACCAAGCTACAACCGCAGAACGCCTCGGCTCTTGGGGTCCACTCAGCCTATTGCAGTCCACTGCTGGACATAAGCCTCTCTCAGGCTGCGCCACAACACCCTGTCCTCCACCTTCCGCATCTAGTCTGTCCCAGCCACCTTCCTAACGTCATCTAACTGGAGGGCCTCGCTGCGATTGCTGATACGCGGTCTCCACTCCAGGACTCGTCTGCTCAACCGGCCATCGACCCTACGACAAACCTGGCCAGCGCACTGCCACTTCAGTTTGCTTACACTGCAAGCTATGTCGGTAACTCCGGTTCTTTTCCGGATAATTTCATTCATGGTTTTATCCTTGAAAGAAAATCCTAGCATAGCCCGCTCCACAGCGCGCTGAGCGACCTTGAATTTGTGGGCCAGCCCGACTGTGGGTGTCCAGGTTTCGCCACTGTTTGCATCCTGCCCATTATGTATGGGCAGGACGCACTGGTTGAAGACTTTAGTCGTAAAACATTGCGGGATAGGCGACGAGAAGACTTTAAGAAATTTTCCAAACGGTGCCCAACTAGATCCTTCTGTCGGCTTCTTTCTCAAAGCTGTCTACCGAGCTTGATTTCTTGCCCTAGACATACCCCTTCAGAACTTCGAAAAGCGACCCTTCGATGTAGATTAGACTCGACAATACGGCTCTTGGGATCAGCGTTGACAAAATAATTTTCTGATGACGTATTTACAATCGCTGCAAACTATGGAATAAGCAACCACAAACTGACCTTTTCTTTCCACGACTGTGAGGAAATATCAACAAACATCAACCTTTCCTCACCTTTTTGAAGTCGGTCAATCTGCCTAGCCTTTTCCCAACTATGTTGAGATCGGCTTTCAGTCTAACCGGATGAAGCTGAATACCAGTACTACTGGGGTACCGTGTTACTTACTGGTAGCACGGTACTCCTTGGTAAAACTGGTTGTTACACTTTTGAGCTTCTGACTAATCGTAACGACTGTCAAATAACTACAAATGCCAGCCGGGACCAACGCGGATTGACATGCTTTCCGAGACACGGAGGGGTCTCGGTACATAAAGATGGTCGCCCATCCATGGTCCAACCGCGGCAAGCGTAGCTTAACCTGATCGATCGACCCGTGCGGCTGTTATTATTTAACCACGAATCCTTCCTTTCCTCCACCTTCTTGAAGTCGGTATACAGACAAATTGTATATTCCCAAAATCCCAATACAGCTAATGGAAGGGGTGCTATAATCCAATGGCGCTAATACGTCTACCGCCAGGATTACTTAATTTGATTGGTTACTCAGTTCATTGTTTTCGCTGTCCACGACCAACATGTCGAATCAAAATATGTGAAAGTTTTGAATGTGGCTATTAATATTATGTTCAAGTAGGTTGTATTTGCGGGTGAATTTTTTGATGACCAGCGTACTTATTGCCCCCGTATTTTTACCCCATTCGACGGTTACAACAAAAAATCTTAGTAGCCCGAATTCCAGTGAGGTTAGGTTAAAACATTAGATAATATTGAGAAAAAAATGGCAACTCTTCTCATTTTTTTGTTTCCTTTATTTACTTTTACTATCGATATGACGACTAATAGAGAAGTATGGAAGAAAAAGAAATGTTGCGCCGAAATCAAATAAATTGGAATGACAGGAGAACGAATGATTTATTTATTTATTTAAACTCGTCGCACACAAAAAGGTACAAAGGCGGACTTAATGCCTTAGGCATTCTCTACCAGTCAACCAAGGGTGGTGAAGAGATTACATGGCAAGTGCTTTGGTTGAGAGGAACAATGATAAAAAATACTATTGAATTATGAATGATGATTTACTTGACACATACATAATAATATATACATTTTAGAGTTAGATTATATATTATATTTAAGTAGACCGTACTGAACTGTCGGTGCTACACATCAAAACACAATCCACACATCCGTGCACGCCTAACGGAAGGGTTCCATAAGCCGATGGAATTAATTCGTCTGATGGTCTCTCATAGCATTTAGTTAGTACTAATTGTTGCGACAGATTCCATTGCGAGTGTAGCCCTTTCTTCTCTCTGTTTTGATAGTAGACCTGTATAGCATGGTGCGTTATTAAGTTTCAACATTAATGATGAACCCACATTTTTTTTTTAAATAATATTTAAGAATCTTGATTTAAAAGAGTCTCCATGGAGTTTCTTGCTCGTTCTTTTCTTTAAGAGTCTACCTCAGAGTACGGAATCGTCGCGCCGCCGTGCCGGCAGCATTATGAGACGGCAGTATTTACTAATGAAATTCGTGGTGCCGAAAACGCCTTGAACGCAGAACTTCTACCACAGACCGGCTTCAAAGCCATCAGTTTCTATGTCATTTTTGTCGAAGTGCGAGTAAACAATGACATGCCTGGTTTGTATGGAATGTGCTGACAACGCCGCCTCTATCGGCGGCCGTCGAGGCGTCTCCGTGCTGTCGGTACCATTTTGGAACGGGCGGGGTTTATTTATGAATGTTGCTTAAAGTTATGATTAGCGACTATTTATTCTCACATTTTGGAAGCTGACCCGAACATAATTTGGGAAAATACTGATACTAAGTGTTTTGCCAAGGGGTATCGTGTTACCCAGTAACTGGGTTGTGGAAGTCAGGTACTGGTACCTATTCAGCTGCATCCGGTTAGATTGAAAGCCGACCCGACAATAATTGGGAAAAGCTAAGGGAAATCTAGACAGACGACGATTACAATAATGAAATCGCTGAAAGAAACTTCAAAGTTTTAAAACCTACACAGAAAACAATCAAAGAGAAAAAGGTTACTATTTTTCTTGAACATGAACATGGAAACTTTTTACTGTATTGCAGATTAAGGGCAGATTTTTCAATCATCTGATAACTTTATTCGAGGAATAATTTTGGAATTTTGACATTTATTTCATATAAAAACTGTCGATCGTCAATTTTATTCCTCGAATAAAAGTTATCTGGCGTTGGAAAAATCAGTCCTAATCATCAAAAATCAAATCACCTTGTACATTCACAAAAATATGTACTTAATTTCCACCCTATGTACTCAAAAGCCTTGCCACCATTAATCCCTATTGCATAGATACTCAAATTCTTTTTAAAGGTACGTTTCGTGTGGCCACCGAGCTAATTGACAGGGCAGCCCAATCAAAGGCTACGGTCATACGGTCGAGTACAGAAGTCTTTTGACATCGGTCTAAAAACTTTCATGAATGAAAACTTGCAAGAATCATTGCATGCTTGCAAGACATTAAATTATTTACCTACTTGTTTGTAAAAAATATTGACGAGAAGTATTAAAACTTCAGAAGAGTTTTATGAATGAAAACATGGAAATGAAGGCTTGTTGTAAATGATCAAAGAGTAGTATGATTAACTGGAAAAGTCCAAAGTAAGGTATACCTATAGGAAACTGACTCTCACAAGAGATTTATAAAAATAATAATACCAGCGTAAACTGTTCCACTGCAGGGCAAAGGAGAAAAGAAAAGAAAGAAAGAAAAGTAGGTTTATTTGACACAAAACACGTGCATACAAAAATATAAAGTGAGAAGAAAGGCTCACATATAGAAATATATAAACATTGATCACCACTCTTGCACAATTATGGATTGGCGACGTCGGACATAAATATGACTTAAATTATAAAATTAATTATATACAGTATGTTAACTAACAGAGGGCGTTCCCGTTAACCCGCAATAGTATAGCATCCATACATGCTAAAAAAAATATTACCATTCGAAAATAAAATGTTTTTATTTTTTTTTATATTAAAATATTCACTAAAAATCGTAAATTGATACTCTATTTATTTAATTAATTCTAATTTATTTAATTAAATAAATTCCGACATTGCTGTCCTTCAAGTACGCGTGTACAGAGTGTTTCTTTAACGTATCAATTTACGATTTTTAGTGAATATTTTAATATAAAAAAAAATAAAAACATTTTATTTTCAAATGGTAATATTTTTTTAGCATGTATGGATGCTATACTATTGCGGGTTAACGGGAACGCCCTCTGTTAGTTAACATACTGTATAATGGATTTTGATGCAGTTTTCAGTTTTAACCCAAAATTTAGAGAATTTTCCTTCTACAATGTCAGCGATGTCCATGCAAATATTAGAAATATCCTCTTCTTAACTGTGCAATTATAAGTTATTAAAATTCCAAAATAACCAGTGTCTTCTGTCGCTGTCTGTACGTAGGGAGGCCGCCAATATTGATTCAATCTCTGGTTTCGGATCACACTGACCCCGGGCCCCTGAGCCCTTGGGCCCCGCGGCGCTGGGTGCCTCCACCATGCAGTTATTAAAACTCTTTGATGGGTGTCATGTCATGTATACCATGAAAAATACAGGCATGAATGTAGAAATTTAAAATCATCATCATCATTTCAGCCGAAAGACGTCCACTGCTGGACATAAGCCTCCCCCAAGCACCTCCACTTCGACCGGTTTTGTGCTTTTCGTATCGAATTTATTATGAAAAATATGTTACCGCGCCTATTTTGTACAAATATCTGTTTGTGGCAAATATCTGCTGCAGTCGGTCAAACCGCGTCATTCTACTGCGAAATATTTATAAAATGGATTACACCTATCCAAAAGGTTAATACTGGTGAAAATGACAGATGTCCATAACGGCCACCGCTCTCCTAGGAAACCGTAGCTATGGTACTTTTGTATGGAAGAAAGAAAGAAAGAAAATACATTTATTTAGCACAGAAAATGTTTTATTTATCAGAACTCGAACATTTAATATTTAATGTTAGTCACTCAGTCGCGGTCACTTAGTATAACGACATGTGGTCATTTCATGTTTCACGCGTTTCACCCCAAAGCCAACGAGTGGCGTGCAGGAAGTGACGCGTGACGGCGTGACTATACGAGGTGCATTTAAATCACTTATAGCAAGACACAGCTGATTGTACCGTAGAGTGAAAAAGTTTTATTTGGCAACCAGAACCAAATTGCACTGCGCCAACCAAATCGTCTTAGGTATTTCCCTTACTTGCCTTTTACGACACCCAAGAGTACCCCACAAGCAAAGTACCTATAGGTACTCAATTCCTTATTCATTAATTCACCTCAGAAAGAAACCGTAAAAACCGAAGTCACTCATCCACAACTACTAAATAATTTATTCCCAGTAAAACATTGTAGCTCAAAGTTAAAACAGCCCCCCTGGCAATGGACGAAGGGTGCCACGGCGGCAGACAAAAACCCCTGTGGCGAGTGGAATTTAATAAAGTTTCTCTCTAATAAGCTGCCACCTCCATAGAGGGGACCTATTAAAGTAGACTTTGAAATGAGATAGAATGTGCCTGCCTTTGTTTTAAGATATTCCACTCAGAGCACTAATTTCAACCGCACTTGGACGAACCGCACCTGAGCACTTCCACTAACCGCACTGAAACAAAATTTTGTAACGTGCGGTTTGGTGGAACAATTTATCGTTATTGTTTTCAGTCCCCGAACGGCACCAACGTTAAATATTTCAGGCAATAAAAAACAAAGGAAGTTCGACATTTTGTTTTTTGACATATGATTTATTAGTTATGACCAAAAGGCGATAACGTGAGTAAAATGAACCTGAGAAACGAGTATGTCACCTTTTTTTTATTTCCATGTTGGGAAATCATCAAATGACCACTCCCGCTCTGGGTGGAGCGGAAGGGAGTTTCAGACTCTTACTGACTAAAACCCACCCGTGTTCCTTCCTTAGCCCTTTATGTTCCGGGCCAGCGGTAACCCTTTCGGACAATCCCGCTGAATGTCACCTTCACATTAGAATAAGGTGCGATCCATGCAAGTTTGATACCCGTTCACAATTTGTTAGTTTGCCATGGACAAATTACAAAATTTCAAAAAATAATGCGTTAGGCAGTCTTTCCATGTAAAGTACTGGTATTCAGCTGCATCCGGTTAGACTGGAAGCCGACCCCAACATATGTAGTTGGGAAAAGGCTAGGCAGATGATGGTTCAATAATGAAAAATTTATTTCGATGTTATTTTTAATTCACCTTGCCACTTCTAAACTCCACCAATCATATCCAATTACATTTCAAAACAGATCAAAAGCGCCCACTAATAAACTGCCCGTACATATTTCCTTTCCAAACATTAAAAATGAAACTCCCCTACGCAAATATTCAACATAACTTCTGCATTTGATGCCTCGATCAATCAAAGTATTCTCGTCAAAATTAATAATAGTCCCGCTAGGGGGGTTGCCATGGGCACAGACAGACAGAAAACCCCACCTTCAGGGGGGGGGGTTTGTATGACGTTCAGATCCCCCTGTACCTGACGCTCGGACACTGATTTCAATTAGTGGTGGCTCTAATTGAAATTTGAGCCTGTATGAAGGATTATAGTCTGCTTGTTCATGTAGGAAAACGTTGCGATTATGTGCTTTTTGGCTTTATTTACTCTAGCGCTGCACATACAGCTTCATGTTTGCTTCGCTTTCACATACATTACTACTAGTTGTGTTACATATTCTGTTACATACTATAACCATTTATTACATGCAGTAAGTACTAGTACTATAATTAATAAATAAAGAAATTAAATGCTTCTATTTCGGACAACTAACAGATCCATATGATTTTTATGAAATTTTTTGTGTATCTTTGGTAAGTCTGACAATAGGTCGTAGGCTTTTTATACCCCTAGGTAATAAGGGTGGCCCTCTACAGATTTTTTTTGGAATCAAAACTTACGCGGGTGTAACTGCGGGGCGCAATTAGTATATATATATTATAATGATTTATGTGCAGGTACCTTGGCCAACCCGCACTGGGCCCGCGTGGTAGATTACGGCCCACTTCCTCTCACAGAGAGGAGGCCTGTGCCCCAGCAGTGGGAGCGTTATATGCCGATTATGGTTTAGGCTAAGACTCATTGAGTATTCAAGTATAATTTACTTACAACTTGAATACATAATCCTCATCTCAAGTGTCGAAAAACTCTTACACCAAAATAGCTTACTCATCCTTTCACAGATATTGACAAAGTCAGAGTCGAATCATTTATTTCAAACTAGCTTCCGCCCGCGGCTTCGCCCGCAAGGTATGTTGATAAAAACTATCCTTTGTCCTGCCACGGAATGCGATCTATCTCTCTGCCAAATTTTATCGAAATCCGTTCAGTGGTTTAGGCGTGAAAAGGTAACATACAGACAGACAGACAGAGTTACTTTCGAATTTATAATATTAGTATGGATATGCATATAAAAGGCACTTTTGGACGTCACAATTTACAAATTGATTCTAGTCGCCCCTTCCAAGAGGTAGTTTGTATGGAGAATAAACTTCATCGTTAGGTACTCATTTAAAAATGAAAAATGTTTTGCAATATTTTGTACACAATAATTATACAATTATAATTATGTACATGAAGTCGATGCACCTAGGATAAAATTACTATACCACAATAGGTTAAATAATTAAAAATGGAGTAATGTTGAATAAATTAATTATGTGACAAGACAATATGGTGGCTGGTGCTCCCATATTTACAAATATTGCAACAATATTCGAAAGAACAAAGACGAGCAATAGAATCTTGTTATGAGTTTCTCAGACGACATCCTTAGAATCAGAAGCCGGAGGATCGTATCAAGCAACTTCAGAGGAACCTTTACCCAGCGGATAGTTGCGTAGGTAACCCACTAACAGTATCAATGGATTTAATTTTTACATTTCAACAACATTCATTGCGATATTTACGTTGTAGAACAGACAAATTTTTCGAACAATTAAAGTAATGGATTAGAAACACTAGAAATATCCTTCGAAATGATTCAGATTGTGTTTGAAGGTGTATTGCGAAATTAGGGTGCAGAAGTCAAGTCAAGTATGCTGCGTTGATTGGTTGACAATTCTTTAATTATTCTTTCTACTTTCTTCCAGGTCACCGGGCGGGCGAGTGGTACCTGTACTTACAAAACCGCTAATAGCCGTTCACAGTATAGAAGTCCAGAAGCTAAACATAAACTAAAATATAATCGTTATTGAACAAATATGTTTTACTTTCCTGCAGCTTCCTGCTCCTTCAGTGAGTATAGTCGCACGGGCACGCGAAATAAACGGAACAATTTTGGACCAAAATGGACCAATTTTGATAAAATTTTGTATAGAGGTAGCTGACACTCTGGATTAGGTAACATATAGGCTACTTTTTAGCCCGATATCCCCACGTGATCAAAACTTATGCGGGTGAAACCGCGGGGCGCAGCTAGTGATATCTAAATCAGAAATGAAATAGATAAGCAAACTAACCCAGGCGATATTTATGTATAGCAGTAAATCTATGTTTAGTGTTTGTATGAAATTTTTTGTTGTTGGCTTGCTGCGCGCTTTGGTGTTTACTGTAAGTGCAGCGAGCAATTAATATATACCCCCCAATTATATAAATTAATAAATAATAAATAAATGAAATAACCTACTGGAAAAGGATATAAGTTGAAGCAACGACTCAATATCGATATTGAAACCAAGACATAGACAGCTCAACCTTCTAAGCTCAACCGCTCGCCTGCCAATTAATTATAACAAGCAAGCTTCGATAAGCACTATCCAATATCAAAACATCATTAATCTGTATTCTAATACTTGTATCCACCTTCCACCCTTATCCCCCTCCTCACTCTCTCTTAAGGATGGGTCATACAGGATGTAGTTGCAGCGACAGAGGGAGCAAACATGAGCTGTTGTTAGGGAGGTATGTATGTAGTGTAATTTCATAGGTTCGCAGAATAGCAAACGACTGTGCCAAGCCTGCATGAACCTGTATGTAAAATGTGGGAGTGTGTGTGGGGCAAGTAAAATGTTTTTCAAATGTACAAATACCTACCGTGGTTTAATAAAACTTTGATACAATGTTAAATCTTAGCGTCTTTTTCCTCTACACCGTATGACCTACGTAACATTCCCTTCCCGTACTCTCTTCCGCCATTCCTCTCCTTTCCCCCTCTCACAGTCGATCCTTCTCTCTCTCATGCATTAAAAACACTCATCCTACATGTATATTGCTGAAATAGACAGTTGGCTAAAATGGCTAAGTGGGATGAAGTATAAATTATCTGAGACTATGAATGCAAGTTACACAATTAATTATTTTTTTAATTCTTTAGTTCTAGTTTGGTAATTGTAACTGGTAGGTAACGGCCGCGACTTATGAGTTGCAGGTCGTAAGTTCGGACCCTTTTGTGTGAATTATTTCATCACCAATGCTTTCAAAACGGTGAAGGAAAACATCGCGAGATATTTATTTATTTATTATTTATTTATTTAACATAAAAAAAACAATCAATCAATCAATCATCATTCAAATCATTAGTAACAAGTAACTGTTTCTTTACGTGGGGATTATTTTCGATACGCGTACCGACTTTTCAAGCAAGTAGCCTGCTTCTGTAAAGCACCCTAAGCTAACTTCACAAATCGATCGAACGATGAGCCCCTCATCAGATGACACATCAAAAATATAAGGTTCGATAATCGCGATTCGAGACAGCGTCACAAAAATGTGATGCGTCCCCTCTGTCACCCTCTGTAGCGAATTTCTCTCTTTTCTATTGTTTGAATAGGGCGGCAAAGATCTTCGCTTTGTCGAGCCCTTTCATTATGTCGATCGAGGTGATATCGATATGGTTCGACACGATCTGAATGAAATGCGGTGTTCTCAATTTTTTGAGGGTGTGACATATTTGTAGCTTCTCGTATTTAAAAGCAATGTTTTATCTCCTCTAAATTTCTTTGATCATCATCTGCCTAGCCTTTTCCCAACTATGTTGTGGTCGGTTTCCAGTCTAACCGGATGCAGCTGAATACCCACTAGTATTTCACATAGCACGATTGCCTATCTGACCACTACAACCCAGTTACTGGATAACAGGATACCCCTAATTGGCAAGACTGGTTATCAGACTTTCGGGCTAGTAAATAATACAAATAAGCATTTTGATCATTCCAGGTCCTTAGTTTTCACTTCTTAGGAAGCCCTCAATCTATCCACCGATATTAGCTACCGCAAGCCCGATCCGATAGATACCTGCTCCCCACAAAAACGAGAATTTAACGTTCCCAAACGTAATTTTAGACGCTCGAATTCACATTCGCACCCCAAAAAAAATATTAGAAGGTGTGACGTAAGCGGGTTCACCGAACTTTCATCCCTCATGGCGTAAACAAGAGTCAATGACCTTGCAACGAGGGTTCGAATTTCGTTAGAAATTTTGACAGTATGACGTGATGACGTCACGGGTCTGTTCGTACGTTCGTAGGGATGAAAAATGCACCGGCTGACGGCTGTTTATCCTTGGGGACGCGGCAAGTTGTAAATCGACTAGGGTTCGATTCAGATAGTGTATTTTTTCTTCCAATTGATAATGGGCAAGCAATCTGTTGTTATGTGTGGAAAGAGTGATTTTGTTAACTTTGACCCGCATTTATTTGCGACTAGTTGCGCCCCGCGGTTTTACCCGCATAAGTTTCGATCCCGTGGGTATATCGGGATAAAAAGTAGCCTATATGTTAATCCATACCAAATTTATCAAAGTTGGTCCAACCGTTTGAGCGTGAAGAAGTAACAAACATAGAAACACACACACAAACACTCACAAACTTTCGCCTTTATAATATTAGTGTGATTCAAATTTTTTTTTTCACATTGTAACTTAGGTATAAGGTCTACCACTTAAGTACTTTCCTATATAACTTACAAGTATATTAAGTACATACCTATATTATATATATTGACAGGCCTACACAATCCTCCTGTCTGTTATTTGGAAATATTGTAAAAGTCAATTATTTGTAAAAGTGTAGGTAACCGTGGAGTTTCTTGCCGGCTCTTCTCCATAGCAAACGACCAATTGGAACCGTGCACCTAGCTGCTGACGTTTTCAGTCTATCAAAACGTACTCTGTGGTGCCCGAGTAGGTTTATATGAAATACTAGTATTTGGGCGTTGCGCGAGCTGCAAGCAGCTCGCGGGGTCGTGTTTTTGAGGAGTATTTCTTACCCTTGTAAAAAGTATTTGGGCGTTGCGCGAGCTGCAAGCAGCTCGCGAGGTCGTGTTTTTGAGGAGTATTTCTTACGACGGGGGGAGGGGTGAAGGGGGGGAGAGGGGGGAGTTTTGAAAAATGATTTTGACCAACTCTGGGCCCCTAGATAAGAATCCGAAAAAAAAAATGTTCCAAGTCTCTTAACTTCCGAGATCTACCTAGAGGGGGGGGGGGAGAAGGGGGGCAAGGGGGCAACTTTGAAAAATGGATTTTACTTTTCCGAGCCTCCTCTATACGAATCCGTAAAACAACAAAACACGGGACTCTTAGTTTCCGAGATACGATAGGGAGGGGGGAGAGTGGGGTGGAAAAAGGGAGGTTTGGGATTTTTCCCATACTCGTGAGAGTTACTTCTATACGAATCTGTAAAAATATACCCACCTCCCCCTTCACCATCTGGGAGAACAATTATGTCAGTGAGTGGTAATCGAGCTTTATATAATATAACTAGTATTTGGGCGTTGCGCGAGCTGCAAGCAGCTCGCGGGGTCGTGTTTTTGAGGAGTATTTCTTACCCTTGTAAAAAGTATTTGGGCGTTGCGCGAGCTGCAAGCAGCTCGCGGGGTCGTGTTTTTGAGGAGTATTTCTTACCCTTGTAAAAAGTATTTGGGCGTTGCGCGAGCTGCAAGCAGCTCGCGGGGTCGTGTTTTTGAGGAGTATTTCTTACGATGGGGGGAGAGGGGGGAGTTTTGAAAAATGATTTTGACCAACTCTGGGCCCCTTGATATGAATCTGAAAAAAAAAATGTACCAAGTCTCTTAACTTCCGAGATCTACCTCTAGAGGGGGGGAGAAAGGGGGCAAGGGGGGCAACTTTGAAAAATGGATTTTACTTTTCCGAGCCTCCTCTATACGAATCCGTAAAACAACAAAACACGGGACTCTTAGTTTCCGAGATACGATAGGGAGGGGGGAGAGTGGGGTGGAAAAGGGGAGGTTTGGGATTTTTCCCATACTCGCGAGAGTTACTTCTATACGAATCTGTAAAAATATACCCACCTCCCCCTTCACCATCTGGGAGAACAATTATGTCAGTGAGTGGTAATCGAGCTTTATATAATATAATAATATATCCCCCTATTGTCTAAAAAATATTTTGATTTTAATAGGAATTTATACCAGTTAGGTGCGCCGTGCGTGCAAGCGTCTGCGGAACATAAAGTAGGTACGTACCGAAGTAATTTAGTTTTGACATGTAGATAACACAGGTCGACAAAATTTGACAAACGCTCTGCCCCAGAAACCAGATGATACTTTCCCGAAGGATTTTGACGCGCTGAATTCGAATCTGGCCTCAAAATTGCTCTATCACGTCAGGATTTTGAGATATCCTAACCTAAAAGTGCAAAAAATACCGTTTTTGCTCATTTTTGAGGTTATGTAGCACGGCCGATCCTATTTTCTTTCAAAAATTATTAATAGCATCTCAAAGCACTAGTCTTCCTCTTTAAAATGACGTTGAGTTTACTCTAATATCTTTTTGTTTCGCTGAGATATCGCATTTTGAAATTTTCGTACGTGTATTGTTCTACGTTTGAGAATTCATACACATACATTTTCTATTGGAAAATTTCAAAATGCAATTTCTCAGCGAAAAAAAAAAGATATTTGAGTAAACTCAACGTCATTTTAAAGAGAAAAACTAGTTCTTTGAGATGCTATTAATAATTTTAGAAAGAAAATAGGATCGGCCGTGCTACATAACCTCAAAAATGAGCAAAAACGGTATTTTTTGCACTTTTAGGTTAGGATATCTCGAAACCCTGACGTGATAGAGCAATTTTGAGGCCAGATTTGAATTCAGCGCGTCAAAATCCTTCGGAAAAGTATAGTCTGGTTTCTTGGGAAAAAAATTGTTGACCTGTGTAATTATGTTCTCCCCATGACGACTTCCCCAGGTGTAAATAGAGGAGCTAGCACTGTATCTATGTATCATAACCAGCCTATAATGTTCCACTGCTGGGACACAGGCCTCCTCTCTATAAGAGGGAGTGGACTGTAATCCAGCACGCGGGCTCAGTGCGGGTTGGTGTGATCGGTTCGGTGAATTTTTGGTTCTAGGACATGCCGATTTCCAAACGATATTATGCTTCACCGTTTTGAGAGTAGTGGTGATAAAATTAAATACACCCAGTAAAGCGCCTGCCTAGGTTACCTAGGTACGTAAGTAACGAAATGCATTAATTAGTCATCAGTCTTACCAAGGGTAGGTGGTGTGTTACCATGTAGGTAACTGTGTTGTGGAGGTCGTATAAACAATCGCTTTATGTAAAATGCTGGTATTCAGCTGCATCCAATACGATAGACTATACGCCGACCCCAACATAGTTTGGAAAAGGCTAGGCAGGTTGACTGAATCAATCCCATTTTAGTACGTCTGGACGACTGTATTCCCTGAAGGGAAAAGTATAGGAACTTAGTCGTTTAGCCAGTTCCATTTAAAAGGGGGCGAGAGTCGAGACTATTCCCATTAACTGGATACAAATCCAGACTCCGGGCTAATCTCAATTCCATTTAATTACACTGACTTGCACTTAAATTGGATTGTCTGTATGGTAAATGATCACAAAATTACATTTGACAGTGCAGGGGGTCCGGTAAAGTGATTAACATCTGATACGCCATTGTTTGATCTGATTGATTAGCGCCTAAGGGTGGTCGTTGACCATGAAAAGCTGCAGAAGGGGTGTTAAAATTGTAAATGATGGTAAAATGTGAAAAAAGAGAGATCGGATAGGTACCTACCTAGTGTGAGATTTTTCTCATAGTTTAAAAAACATATTAAAAAAGTGCTAAAGTGATTCGGGATTTTGAGTTTCGGCCTTACGTATATGACTCATAATTGATCCCTCAAATAGCAAAACGACCTACATATAAAAACTCAAAACGACTAGCAAAATGTCCTATTAGCAAATCGTCCTACAAAGGAACGAACGGAGGAATGGTACTGATCGCACATACCTAATGATAAGAATTTTAAAGGAATCATTTTATTTATCTTCTGCTCGAGACACTGAACATTAAATTAAAAAAACATAAATAAATAAAAACCGATCATAAAATATTTCTTTTTTTGCATTATTCTGTTCAGCTTCAGAAAATAGGTGATTATTTATGTACTACGATCGTTGATGGCATATGAGTGCCCCTGTTTCTAAATGTACAGACGCCAGCACATCAAGCTACCCGAAACTGTCAAATTTTCCCAATCAACTTTGAACCTTATGCTTTAGCGGTAAAGTTGAAAATCTATTAAGGAAATTTGAAAGATTGTAGTAGGTAGCTTGATGTGCTGGCGTATGTACAAGAATTTAAACAATTCGTTAATATTGTGGTAATGTGAAGGAGAGACGGAAAAGCTGTATGGAGAGGGGAAGATAAGAAAATTGCAAGGCGACTATCCACATTCGTCACTCCCAACTACAAAACTCTGTGAAAACTATCAACGCCATCTAGTGAATTGACTGGCCAACGTTACGTAGAATGGAAACAAGTTACGTATATAAAAACTAGATGGCGCTAGTTTCGAGTAAAATATGCGCAGTACGTACGGCCTTTCAAATAGGTTATCGTCAAGCGTCAACATACATTTTATCTCTAATATATGATCATCAAAATCCAACGCATCTCCCACAGGCCACGTCCTATTTAAAAAACGATCGTAATGTCCATGTATCAGTATTACTCTTTGTTCGGTGAACCTAATGCGTGGTCGTGGCGACAGAGGGCACTTTTCCGAACAAAAAGTGACAACGACCACGTCTTCGCGCGACGATCAGCCTACCCGTTTGAGGAAAACAGGCGTGATTTTATATAAGTTCTGATATTCTAGGTAGGTATTAATTAACAACAATTAAATTCATATCAAATTACATTTATTCATTATAACTATTCAATTCTCATTCGTGCGAGTCAAGATAACGAGGTCAGACAGTCAACAGTTGAGATAACGCTACTACCCGATAACAACGGGATAAGCGGAGTCGATTATAAATAAAGTAATAAATATAAATAGGATATTAATATTGAGTCAAGATAACGAGACCAGACAGTGGAGATACCACCACCGCCCTAATAAACAACATCAATAAACGGAAGCGATTAGATAAGTGAATTGTGGTGACAACCATTCTGTCCCCACCACTGTGTTAGCTGATAAGACTTAGTATATAAACTAACCCAACTATAATTTAAGCACATTATTGTATTGACTCTACAACATACCACTGTACTACTAACACGTTTTGAGAATAAAATTACTTTTATCTCCATCACAAGTCTCAGTCTTTTAACTGGCGCCCAACGTTACGGGCATTTCTTGAAGAAATTATCAATCAAGGCGACGTGCTGAATTGCTGTATCTCCGCTACCAGACACCGAACCAAGAAGATTACTCTATCAAACCTGCCCAGAACCTACAAATAAAGAAAAAGATTCAAGACTTCTCCTGCAAGGTGACGCTGACTCAGAGAAAAACTCTTCTCCGTACACATCAAGGTGACGCTGGCCAAGAAGAACTTCTCTTCGTACATCGCAGTATAGAAGCTCATCGGAGTAAATCGACGGACTTCAAAGACCCGACTCTACGAAGCCTCTACTACATCCAGATGAAGACAGTGATAGCCCTCATCATTCTCACAACACAACTGTAAGTACACGTGATTATTTCCCGGTTAAAACTACCTCAAACTGGCATTTACTCCTTCAGGTAGAAAATTAGTAAACAACCCAAAGTTAATTATGACGTCATCCGTAGATTCCAACCCTCAAATTAGACCAGAAAGTAATATTCCTATTCCCCAGTTCTCTGGAGAAGGTGGAGAAAGATACCTACACGGTTTTATCACCGCAGTAGAACGTTTTATTCAAATAACCTCTGGCACAGATGCACAAAAAGTCAATATAATCTTGTCAAAGATAACAGGCAATGCGGCTACTCTCATATATAGCTACCCCCATAACTTCACTTGGTTAGAAATTAAAGAAATCCTAAAACAACAGTATGGATCATGGAATAGAACGATAGGAGATGTGTTTCAGGAAATTAATAACTTAAGACCAAGCTCACCAAGCTTAACTAACGTTATATACGAGTTACAAATGTTAATAGCTGAAGGATGTACAATTAACCAACATGTACACACCGGTTTAAAGGAAATAGCTAACCAAAAGTTAATATCACTCCTACCACCTGAATATAAACCAGCCTGTGAAAAACTAGACTTCCTAGAAACTTGCCTTAGAGCTAGAACTCTTGACAAAGAAGGATATGTAATTAACATCAGAAATACGGGAAACAAACCGAATGGTCATACTCAACCTTTCGTTAAAAATAATATGAGCTCAACCCCCCAACAACACAACGCCCTTGTGTATAATTCAAACCTTGGTAATAGACCTGTTCAGCAAAGACACGCATATCCAATCTCACCTTTCTCGGCTAGGATTCGGATGCAGCAAGCAGAACAAGCTAAACAACCTTGGTATGGCAACCATAATAATAATCAAACTCACGCTTACCCTAAGCGTAATTTCAATAATAATGCTAATAATTTTAATCAAAGACCTCCATGGCAACCAACTCGACCAAACTGGCAACCAAAACCACAAAATCCCGAACTACAGGATAAAGACGCGACTATGCGAACTGTAACAGAACGACCTCAATTAAAAAGAAACCGAGTATTTAACATCGACGAACCTGAATGCAATAGTGATGACTATGCCGATACCCCTTTTGAAGAATACATGCAGCAATGCGCCAACGAATATTTTACTAACATCAACCCTAGATATGAAAACAATGATCAAATTTGTGAACCAACACACGAATATGACCCAAACTCGGAGGATTTTCAGACGGATTTACCCCAGAATACCCCAACATAAATTCTACACCTAATCATACCCAACTACCATACATTAAAATACCTAATACAGACGAAAAAATACTAATAGACACCGGATCAACACGCTCATTTATTAAACCCAATATAGCTAAAGAATTAATATCGGATGGATACGCGATTTATGTTGATGAAACATTTTCAGTCCAAACCCCGCACGGACTCTCAAAACATAATGGTAAAATAATAACCTACCCCATGGTAAATATCTTCGGACAACACAGTAATCCAATAGAATTTTATATGTTCGACTTCTCTAATAACTATGAATACCTAATAGGATGGGACACATTAATTAAACAAAATCTATTAATAATTCCTAGCGAGAACAAAATAAAAACACCAGACGATATAACTATACTATTACATTATCAAGAAAATAAGTCGATTACGTTAGGACATATTCTAACAGAGAAGGGACTCAGTCCATGTCCAGAAAAAACCAAAGCAATAACCAGATTTCCACCACCTAAAACAACCAAAGAAATCAAGTCATTCTTAGGACTAGTATCCTATTATAGGAAATTCATACCAAACCTATCCAAAATAGTAAAACCTATAACTGAGTGTACAAAGAAAGGAAAAGAGATAAAACATGATAAACCATTTTTAGAAGCTTTCCAAAGAGCAAAAGACTTAATCATTAACCCACCAGTCCTAGCATATCCAGATTTTAATAAAATATTCACAGTAACGACTGATGCAAGTGATATAGCATTAGGAGCTGTTATTTCACAAGAAAATCATCCTATAGCATACACATCTCGAACACTAACGGAAACGGAACAAAAATATAACGCGACTGAAAAGGAACTACTAGGTATACTTTATGCCCTAACACAATTTAGACCATACATCTATGGGCGACACTTTAAACTTGAAACAGACCACCAACCACTAATATGGATAACCAAACTTAAAGAACCAAACGCTAAGCTTACCAGATGGAAGTTAAAACTGCAAGAATACGACTATGAAATATCACATAAAAAGGGAAGTACTAACCACGTAGCAGACGCTCTGTCTAGAATCGTACTAATGCATAACTCAGACCAAGCAACCGTACATAGCAACTTCGATGACTCAGATGAAGGATTTATAATAAAATCAGAACATCCCCCTAGGCGTATGAATAGAATATTTGTAACGACAGAACCATATCAAGTGAAAGTAATACAAAAAGACAACCACACCTACGATTATAATCTAAAAATAAACAATCCCCAAGACTTTATAAAATTCTGTAAAGAATATCTCGGATCAAAAAGATATGCTATAGTAGGAAATAGTAATAAACTCATAGAACAACTGTCTGAAATATACAGGAAACATTTCAATAATAAAGAACTCACAATCATTTGGTTTACACAACCACGTGTAGAAATCACAGACAAAGAAGAAATCCTAAAAATAATTAGATCAACGCATGAATTTATGGATAGACATATAGGAAACCCAGCTTTAATAAAGGAAATCTCTAAAACATACTATATCGAGAACATCAAAAAACATACGCAAAACTATCTGAATCAGTGCGAAACATGTGCTAAAGTAAAATACGATCGACAACCATTTAAACCGCCCTTTGAAAAAACCAAAACACCAACAAAACCAATGGAAAAATGGCAAATAGATACGTTCCACTTTAAAAAGAAAACCTATTTAACCGGAATAGACACATTTTCTAAGTGGACTTTCGCCACAGAACTAGTTGAAAACAACTCCCTACAAGTAATAGAAACGCTATTACGACTCTTCGCTCTAATAGGAACCCCCGAACTAATCTCAACAGATAACGAGACTATACTAATATCGGAAATAGTAAAAGAATTTCTAGCAGGATTAAAAATCAAACATCATGTGACAACACCCCTGCACCACACGTCTCATGGAGACATAGAACGGTTTCACTCCACCCTAATAGAGAGATTAAGAGTACAACAGGAACTAAAGAAAGAAGATGTTAACTTAGCAGTACTAGCATATAATTCCACTATACATAGTGCCACTAACAAAACACCTAACGAATTACACTTTTTACGAGAAATTAACTTACCCGTACAGAACAAACAAACCTCTGACTACCTAAAGAAGATAAACGACAAATTAGAAAATGTAAAAGAAAGCACACTCAAAAGGAGTAATAAATTCAGAACGCCTGTGACTAAAGAAATCACCACGGGAACTAAATTCTATATCGCTAAGCATGATAGATCAAAACACGTGAACCCCTTCAAAGGCCCATACGTAATAAAAAAAATACTCCCACGAAATAAATTCTCCTATGACTCCAGACATAAAGAACATCAAATTCACATTAGTCAAATTCGTGTTACAGATGCGACGCAAACATCATCAGATTAGGACAAGGGATCAGTATCATACCTCAAAGGAAGGTACAAATACAAGAAGACGAATGGAACTTAATCTATCCTATTAATCTAGAACCGCTCCAAACAAATTATGAGTCTATAACGAACCTATATAACAACGAAAGATTAACCAATGATATACGACATCAAAGAACAGAATATTTAAAAACACACTTAAGTGAATGTCTATCGCGAATGCAAATCAAACGATCCAAACGAGGACTTATTAATGGATTAGGATCTATAATTAAAGTTATCTCAGGAAATCTAGATAATGACGACATGATAAACATAGAAAAGAAATTTAGTCTAGCAGCCAACGCAATGACCACAATGAATCACAAAATAAATAATGTGACCCATCAACTTAACCAGCTAATAACAATTGTAAACCGTAAACTCAACTCTAGAGAGTACTTCTTGCAAGAAGTAATCTTAGTATACGAAACACTGAAAGACATCTGCGAACATCTCGAAGAAGCTTACGTCCTAGCCCAACACAATATCTTGCAACCCGCAATATTTAACGAAATACATTTACAGCAAGGATTAGATAAAATCCCCAGCAAAATTAACGTAGTACGAGACATAAACAAACTACAATCCCTAATAGTCCCAAGCGTTGCTATACAAAGCAAACTATTAATATTCCAATTCGCTATACCCATGGTCTCTAAAGAACAATATAATCTAGAAACAGTAGTTAGCGTAATCACCCCATCTAACCAATATTGTCAAATGCCTAGTATTAAGAACGGCCAGTATTTAACGGGAACCAATCATGTGTATAAAGTAGACAAATGTAATAACAATATATGTACAGCTTCACCAACAAAGAAATGTGTAGAAGAAAGCATTCTGAAACAACGCAACAACTGTAGCGTTATAAAAATCTACTGTCCAGCACGATACTCATACAAAATTCAGAATGACTTATATTTCCAGTTCAGATTAAAGGAACAAACAATCTATGATAGATGTGCCGACAGAAGCGTGACCATCGTAGACTCATATATAGAAGACAACACCAAATGCGGAAGCACTCAAGATCCTGTGGATATTCAGACCTTTACTGAAGTCACAGAACCAGCAAACGAGTTACCAATGACGTTACCAGAAAATATGGACAACATAGAAGAGCAGATCGCAGCAATCAATAGACCCGACTTAACCTCTGATAAGATCAAAGACATAGGGATCCTGACCTACATAACGATAGTAACCATAATCTTGTTAACTATCGTCTTTTTAACTCGTCGAATCATAAAAACCCGACAGAGTACAAAAAGACTAGGAGGGGAGAGTCAAGATAACGAGGTCAGACAGTCAACAGTTGAGATAACGCTACTACCCGATAACAACGGGATAAGCGGAGTCGATTATAAATAAAGTAATAAATATAAATAGGATATTAATATTGAGTCAAGATAACGAGACCAGACAGTGGAGATACCACCACCGCCCTAATAAACAACATCAATAAACGGAAGCGATTAGATAAGTGAATTGTGGTGACAACCATTCTGTCCCCACCACTGTGTTAGCTGATAAGACTTAGTATATAAACTAACCCAACTATAATTTAAGCACATTATTGTATTGACTCTACAACATACCACTGTACTACTAACACGTTTTGAGAATAAAATTACTTTTATCTCCATCACAAGTCTCAGTCTTTTAACTTGCGCGAGACGCGGAGTCGACCGCACGCAGCATAAACAGCTTTCTATTTTGTTTTATTTTATTTTACATCTACCCACTGATCATACTTATTCAAATGTTTACTGATAATGGTTGATGTGCCGGATATTAGTAATTGTGAGTTGAGTGGGAGTGATCTTATGGAAGAAGAAATAATGACTGAGAGTGAGCAACCAGTTATTGTAAATACAATAGAAAAGAGTACCAGTTTGTCGATTGAGAACCGGAAAGTTCCAGAAAAGAAAAAAAGACAAGATAGTGAGGAAATCATAGAAGACGAAGATGGATTTATAACGGTTAGAAGTAAAAAAATAGCAAGAAGACTATCCAAAAAATCTGATAGTGAGGGCGGTGAAAAAAACTTACAATCTATGAGTTTCACTGTCAGCATTACGGGGAAAGAAACAATATTACCGAAACAATTTGGTTTGGCAAAGCTATTGAGAGCAGAAAAGATACTAAATATAAGAAAAATTCAGTATAAAAATGCGTACAAAGCTCTATTGGATTTTGAAGACAGAGAGGATGCTGAGAACCTAGTTAAGTGTCAAAAGTTACAGAGTTTAGGTTATAGATGTCAATTTGTAGATGAAATAAATCTAGCCTATGGAGTTGTGAAACAAATAGATTTGGAAATAGATGTAGAAGAAATTATGCAGAGCTTAGAATGCGAGTACGAGATTGTCACGATAAGAAGATTAAAGCGACTCAACATTTCAAGGGAATGGGTAGACAGTGAAACTGTACGTATTTGTTTTAAAAGCTCCACGTTACCCTCTCATGTGAACATGTATGGATGTAAATTTAAAGTGGAACCCTACATGTTTCCAGTCACGCAATGTTCCGGGTGCTGGCGTTTCGGACATTTATTAAAGGCTTGCCCAACCAAGATAATACGCTGCCCAAAATGTGGAGACAATCACAGCAATTGCGATACGACCACCTTCAAGTGCACTAATTGTAAAGGATCACATTTGGCACTTGACAAATCTTGTCCCGTTTTTAAAAAAGAGAAACGTATAAGGGTGATAATGTGTGAGAATAACTTTACCTATAGAAAAGCCTTGTCCACATATATACAACAACAAGCTGCCCAATCTGAGCATCAGCATGTTGAGGAAAATGCAAACATTGAAAAAAATAGGAGGATTAATAATAAGAAATCGTATAGAGATGTATTGATTACAGAGACACAAACAAATATGTATGAATTAGAAGGAGAAAGAGCACAGATAGACACCGAGGACACAGAAGAACAAAGCATGGAAGAATCTGCAGGATCAGTCATTTTGGGGATTTCATCAAGGAAACATAATAAAAAGAAAAAGAAGTCAAATCAGAGTCGTAATAGTGCACATGATCACGTGGAAGTATTGTCAATACAACAGCAAAGGAGTGAAAATAAAGATGAGTCCCCAAAGCGAAAAATAGATTTTAAAAGACTGTTACACAAAATCAAAGAGGTTTCTGTATCTGACTCTAATTTTGACGTTAAAGTTAAATCAGTATTTAGTTTAATATTCCAAGAATGTTTCCAGTACATTTTGAACTTAGTCAAGGAGACAGATATGATTAGCACTATTATTTCCGCATTTTATGGCTTGTTTACATAAAGTCTTTAACTTGAACATAATGCAGTGGAATGCACAGAGCTTGAAACCGAAGATAGAGGAAGTCAAATGTTTATTGTTACAAGAAAAGGTACACATAGCGTTAATAAGCGAAACATGGTTGGGAGAACAGGTACGTTTCAATTTGAATCAATATAATATTGTTAGGCGAGACAGAGAAGATTCGTATGGCGGTATAGCTATAATAACACATTACTCATTAAGTGTTCAGGAAGTACACATTGGGTTAAATAATTCAGGCATCGAGTTAATATGCATAAAACTAAATAATTCTAGATGCATCCAGTATATAATTCTTATATATTGTCCTAGTTCGGTACACACAACCCAAACAGATTGGGATGCTATCTTTTCTATGTTTCCTAAAAATTGTTTGATTGCGGGGGACTTTAATGCCCATCATGCAAACTGGTCATACAAGAACGATACTCGAGGTAAACAAATTTTTGAATCTGCGTTGGAATTTGGATTTACTTCCCTCAATAATGGACAAGCCACTAGAATTAAATTAGTGAATGGGGTTTTGCAAAGCTCATCTCCTGATGTCACATTTGTATCGGTGGATATCGCTTTTTTCTTTGATTGGTATGTTATGAATGAAAATCTTGGAAGTGACCACTTGTTTGTCAAAATTAAAGTTAAGTACAATGAGGAGGTAATTATAAATAATAAACGGAACTATAAATTAGCAGACTGGAAAGGTTACAAAGAATCTCTGCTGGATGTTTTTTCTTTACCTATTAACAATAACGATGTCCAAGTTTTGTATGATCACTTCATTCGTCAAATAAATAATGCGGCAAATACTAATATACCTTTGATTAAAGTCTGTAATAACCCAAACAGCAATTTTAAACCGAAAGGATATTGGAGTCCGGATATTTCTAAGTTAGTCGGTGAACGTAGATTAGCCTTAGGCCATTTTAGGAGAAACCCAACACCCGCCAATCTCTTACTACTTGAAGAAAAAACACAAAAAGCAAGGCATGCAATCCAAACAGCTAGATCAGCTGATTATCGAAAATTTTGTGATAGTATTGATCATAAGGTATCGGCGTCTGACATGTGGCACCGTTTGAGATGGGTGAAGGGCTACAAAGGAGCCAGGGCTCATTGTTCGCGGGAGTCAAGTCTAGAAATGCTTTGTGATATTACACCTGACTACGTTATACCACCTAAACCACTATTCATGTCTGAAAATGAATTATTAGAATCAAAATTTACATTACAAGAAATGATTCACTGCATAAAAAAAAAAGATTCTGCGCCAGGAGAAGATAAAATTACGTATTCTATGATTTCACACTTACCAACGGTGGGAAAATTATTTTTGCTTGAAATTTACAATATTATTTTGAAAACCGGTGTTGTTCCATTCCAATGGCGGGACATTAGAGTTATCGCAATCCCAAAATCGGGATCAAATACTAACAAACCAAGACCGATATCATTGATGTCTTGTACTTGCAAAGTATTCCATAGCATGTTAACAAAAAGGCTAGAGTGGTACATTGAAAGGAAGCAGATTCTATCGCCATGTACAACGGGTTTTAGGAGGGGTCAATCTAGTCTTGACTGTTTAACGCGTTTGGTGACCCAGGTTCAGATAGGCTTTTCACGGAACTATTCAACCCTAGCTTGTTTTTTGGACATTAAAAGTGCATACAATAATATAGTAATAGAAAAGTTATTGTCCATTCTAGATAGTTTTGATGTTGGTAAAAGGATATGTAATTATTTATGGAACTTTTTAAGTGAACGTCACCTCAAAGTTACTGATGAATCAGTGGGGGGAACTGATATGATCAGATATGCAGGAAAGGGATTAGCCCAAGGTGACCCTATGTCACCATTACTGTTCAACTTAGCGACATATAAGTTTTGTCGCGAAATCATTGAGGTGTTTATATGTCAGTACGCCGATGACTTTGTACTATATACAACTTTTAATAATGTTTTTGAGGGTAGGAATAAAATCCAGAATGCATTAAATGTATTTATCATCTTACTGGATGAATTAGGATTAGAATTATCTAATAGTAAATCTAAATATTGTATTTTTAGCAGGGGATTCAGACAACAACAAATTCAGCTTTTAGGAAACAATTGTGAACTTGATTCCGTACTTACTTACAAATATTTGGGTGTTTGGCTAGATAAGTCATTGCGCTGGGGTAAGCACATTAATGAGACTGTCGAAAGGGTTCAGAAACTTATTAATGTTCTTAAAATTCTTACTGGTACTTCTTGGGGTATCCATCAGATTCACTTACGTAGGCTATATATTGCTTTGATTAGAAGTAGATTGGATTATGGCTGTTTCTTGTATGACAATAGTGCAGACTCAAATATCTACAAGTTAGTCAAGGTGCAAAATCAAGCTTTAAGAGTAGTAGGGGGCTTCATAAGAAGCACTCCGATTCATGTTATGGAATCCGAGCTCTGTGTTACTCCACTGCATTTAAGAAGAAGATGGTTAGCCGTTAAGTATTGTTTGAAGGTGCGTTCATTGTCAAATAATATAACAACCAAGCTGTTGGCAGAGCTTAGCGATGTTAGACACATCAGATATTGGTCAAAGAAGAAGATCCCGTTACTTGTTAGTATTTTTGAAGAAGTTAAGGAAGAGAATGTGAGCTCGTCTTCCATCCTGGAAATGTTTACTTTGGACACGTGGGTCACGAATATTAATACTCAGAATACAATTGCAATTAATTTAGATTCAATTAAAAAACCTAAAAGAGCGTATGAGCATAATTTAATAAAAAGAGAGGTGTTGAAAGAAATGAGGGAAAAATATAATGATTATCATATTATTTATACTGATGGGTCTAAGAGCGTTAATGGAAATGGCGCTGCGTACTATGATCCTTTGAAACCGGAAAATAGTGATAACAGCTGTTTTAAAATAATTAATTCTGTGTCGGTAATGACTCTGGAACTCCTTGCAATCTCAGAAGCACTTGGTTATATTCAAACTATCGACAAAAGAAAAGCAGTAATTTGTGTAGACAGCAAAAGCGCGTTACAACATATAGCTCGATGCGCCTCTGGTAGCAGAGGTGCACCGATAGCTTATGGTATTCTGTCTAAGATACTAAAGTTAACCAATAGCGGGTTTGATCTGAGGTTGCAATGGGTTCCATCGCATATAGGCTTACAGGGTAATGAGGAGGCGGACCGTTTGGCAAAATTGGGAACAAAAGAAGGAAAAGAAATACATATTAAATCCTATTATGTGGAACTATTACCTAAATATAAATACAAGTGTCATGATCTTTGGAAAGAATATTTTGATGAGAGATCGAAGAGTAAAGGAATATGGTATAGATGTATGGTATCGGAGCCTCCTCATATACCATGGTTTTGTAACACTAAGTTAAACAGAGGGCTGGTTGTGGTCGCCCACAGACTGAGGTCTGGGCACATGCCGCTCAATAAATTTGGATTTTTGATGAAGAAGACGAATTCACCCAACTGTGAGGTGTGTGCAACGCCGGAGGATGTCTTACATTTATTGACGGAATGTGTCCGATTTCGGTCTGAAAGAGAAGACTTAATTACTCAATTAGAGCTAAATAGATATGATGTGGGTATATTTCACCAAATATTGTCTACACCTAGTTCGGAGGCGGCCTTCAAAGTTTTTAAGTTCGCTAAGTTACGATTTAGTTAATTAAGATTTTGTATGAGGTACGATGGGACTGGCATACACAGTTGTGTAAAAGTCCCTAATTAAAAATAAAGAGAAAAAAAAAAAAAACTATTCAATTCTACAGAATGTCTATCTCGCCATGTGGTTGCCAACTTCACATGTGAACACCTCGTTACCTGAAAAAAAAACATTGTCAGCATGTCAAATAAGAAAGGAAAATACTCACAAGGGCTTGAAGTAAAAATAACTAAAGGCCGGTCTCAATAACATAACTCTAGCTTACACCTAATCGATCTATATCATCATTTGTGGTACAGACGCCAGCACATCAAGCTAACCGAAACTGTAAAATTTTGGGTAAAAATTGGGGCTGTTATTACTTAGCCACGAGCCACGAGGTTTTTATAGACAGTCATATTTCTCGGTTTACTGCCTTTATATTTTACGAGCTTCTACCTGCGACTTAGTCCACGTGAAATGTCTTGTTCCCCTGACCTTTTTTTTGTTTTAGCTCGGCTCCTAAGTGTCTTAGCGTGATATTAAGTATAGTATACAAGCCTTCCTCAAGAAATGGGCTATCAAATGCATTTTTTTTATTGGACTTTTAATTAAAAAAAAATGTGTGTGTATGTTAAATGTGTTTTCTTACCCTGATGCGTAGAGAGGTGCTGCCTCAGCTTCTTGATGCTTATAAACTGCTCGCGACAAACGCGGCACTTGTAATGGTAGTCGACTATCTGTAATTATAACGAACAAAATAGTTAAAAATAGAAAAGTACTCTTCACAGTGAGCCACAGACAAGCTCTGGCTAAGTATAACATATTATGAAGTAAAGGAATGAATGTGGAGCCCTGACACAGCTAGGAGGCGTCGCGGCAGACCCCGTAGAAGATGGCGACACGAACTGGACAAAACCAACGACCAGTGGTTCACATTAGTCCTGCAGTGCGATTCTGTAACCATCTCACCGTGAAAACTTAGGTGAAGTGAGCGTGGAGTGAGCTGTCAATAGTGTCAATTCCTAGCAAAAACAAACTCACTTCACCTAAGTTTTCACAGTGAGATTTTTACAGAATCGACCGGCTGGATCGCAAGCACTGGAAGTCCTGGGGAGAGATGCCCAACAGTGGCATGATAGAAGCTAACAGTAACGGCCTACGGTAGGCCAGCGAAACCCAAACTAAGTAGAAGATATACTGTATGTGTACACCGATCAACATTTATAACGATCGCTACTGCTAAGCATGAGGCCCTGGATTCGATTCCCAGTTAGGGCTAAGTTTTTCCATCAGGTATTACTTCTGTAGCAGCCCGGAGTCTGGATCTGCGTCCCCGGTTGATGGCAATAGTCTCGCCCCATATTACATGGGACTTTTAACATAACTGGCGAAATATGGGTGTAATATAGGTACACGTCTGCTAACCCATCGGGGAAACAAGGCGTAATATTATGTTAAGTTAAAATAATTAAAATTCAACTCACCTCTGCCAAAATAGAAGATATGACCTTCTTATACTTCTGCACATCTTCTGAAGAGTGAGTCTTGAAGTGAGCCAGAAGATTGTATACAGTGACGAAAGAGCGACTGCAGATTGGGCAAGCAATACTCTCTGAAAATACAGAAAAAAATACATAAATAACAATAATACAACACAGTAAGTACAATTTACAATATTTGAGTTTATGTTGAGCGACACACCAGCCGAAAATACGACGCAAGCCAATGATATTATTATAGCATATGTTGGTACTTCTGAGTGTGGTTGCGAACGTGCGTTTACGGGTGTTTGTATGGGTGTGTGAAAGGCCCTGTATAATCCTGCTAATCCCGTATTTAAGCTGATTATATACACATATCAATACAAACGGACAGGCGGACGGACAGCAGAGCCTTAGTAATAGGGTCCCGTTGGCACACTTCGAGTACGGTTCGAACGAATCCTAAAAACGTGAAACGTTGGATTCGCGGACTGCCTTAGCGCATCCTGTAGTACTAAGCCCCATTAATACTTACTCTTGGTATTCTTCTTGACACCCCTCCACGACGACTGGAAGCAAGGCGCGCACATCTTGCAGTGAACCAACTCCTTCATATACATTTTGTATTCATCATAATCATCTCCCTCGTCTTTTGGGTCTGTCGATTTTCTATAAAAAAATATTAATACTCTTGAGTGGTGATAAATGATTTTATTTCTCCAAGTAGGTTTGTACAAACACACGTCAAACATATTTTAGTAACTAGATGGGGGTTTCCTATCTGACTACTCTAAGAAAGGCCGAAACAAACTCATAGGTTTTAAGTAAGTTTTGAATCAAATTAAAGGGCGTACACCACGTATCAATCAGGCTACCAGCGCCGATCTACCAGCGTTTACCGGTACTGGTCTGCTCAGGTAACCGCTGTAGTATTTTAATCTCACGAAGCGACTCGCACTTTACTAGTGGTTACCAAGTGGACAAACACGCTGTCAATGTGTGCGTGAATACGAGTAGCGTCAGCACATAACACACGCACACTACTTCCGACTTCGCCATTGTCTCGGACGGTACCGAGAGTTCCTGCGCTTACGTACACATTCACAGCGTGTTTATACACTTTGTATCCGCAAGTAAAGCGCGCGTCGCTTCGTGAGATAAAAATACTGTAGGTACAAAAAGCAAGCGCGTTTAAGCAGGGGCAATTAACGATTATCGGAGCAGCTCAGAACTTGTCCGCCACGTTCGGCGCTTATCGGCGCCGCCGACTGCCCGCACCGCCGCGCCGGCTACCTGCGCCGACCCGTTCTGATAAGCACTGGTAAATTGGTGTAGATTTCCTGCTTTGACGTGTATACATAGCCCAAGAAGCGAATGAAACAATGCAGAGCAAAGTCTGAGAATTTCCCGATCTTCCTAATTAAATGTGTTGTACTTCATAGTATGACCATGAACATAATTCATTATAACTTTAGATGATAATGAAATACTTTTAATTTGTACTATTTTATACCACTAATTAAAAATTGTATACCTCTCAATTATCGTAGATATACAGGTTGTGCTGACAAGATTCCTTCCAAGCACAACCACTCAATAATAGTGTCAAATAAATAAATAGAAATAATTGCAATAAAAAAATAAGAATAACTTACCGATCATGAGGAACAACCAGTTTATACACTGCAGACGATGTTTCTCTTGGCTTATAGGCAACGAGGATCTCTCCATCCTTACCATCTTCTTTACTCAATATCACCTCATCAGTCACATGGTAGGGCTTCGGTTTCCTTGAAGTGAGGCTAAACGTTGTCAATACTTTCTTCTCTTTGTAACGAGGCAGTACGCATTGGAAGATCTCGGACTTTTTGTCTCCATCCTCGTTTTCTACACATGTCTTGCTCCAGATTGTTGTTTCTGGCTTTCCTGTACAGTTTAATTTGGATGGTAAGAGACAGGTTGAAAAAATAGCAAAATATAGCATGTTCCAATAATTTTTTTTTTAAATGTATTTCAGTTAATATCAATAGCCACTGCTGCACCCAAGTTTATCTTTATTAATTTTTTTTTAACAAGAATTGCCAAAGAAGGCCAAAGAAAAGGTGGAAGGATTGTATGAGCATGAGGAATGATATGAAAGAAAAAGAGTGAATGATATGTGTTGCACCGACCCCAAGTAAAATCAAACAAGGGCAGGAAGATGATGACAAATGAGACACATGAATTATTTTTAGCTAGACCTTCAGGACCACAGATATAGACACACCTAGATAACGTAAGAGCAACTACTTCGCGTGCCAAAAATTGCACCAGCTTACGTACAAAAATCGTAAGCCGACACTTTCGCGCTCAGTCCTGTGTGCTGCTGGCTGGGTGAGCGTGAGCGCTGGCGCTAGGCCCCTGGGGTATGGCGAGACGGGTGCCGCACGCGGCGACGTCTTTGAATCGATTTGATTTTCCCATCACTAACTAGTGCCTGTAACGTCATAGTAGGTTGTCAAAAAATGTCACACTTTGTTTTCATACAGATCATGATACTTGCGTTATCTAGGTCTATCTATATTTGTGTTCAGGACCCTAATGCCCTAATGCACACCAATGCAATACTTGACAAAGTAGAGTAAGTACAAAAGCAAACCGGTCAACTTTGTAGGTATGTAAATACTAAATACGTAGTTTATTATGGGTTTTTTTTTAATGCACCTACAAAACAGTTTTCGGATTTTTTCCTTTACTTGTGCTACATGATCTTTCTTCTTGCCAAATTTCATGATTCCAGGTCAACGGGAAGTACCCTTTTTTTTATGTTAACTTAGGTGTTTGATTTTTTTCACAGTTTCAAGGGACTGTAGAGCTGAGCATATGGTTTTAATGTCAACTCGATACCTCCACGTGTTCCCGAGATAAAGGGTCTTGACAGACAGACGGACAGACGGATGGACAACAAAATGATCCTATATGGGTTCCATTTTTCCTTTTGAGGTACGGAACCCTAAACAGAGTCAACATTTGGTCAGTGGGTCGTCTTAGGGGTGGATATAAGTACAGACCTGATTGTTTATTAGCAACATTCCGGAACACAACAGTTCTTGTAGAACTATAAGTCTCCCCCCTCTCTGGTTTCAGCAAGTTATCACAATGTTTGAAATGCTCCAAACAGACATTGTTCCAGTTATTCATCCTCTTTATATCAGACTCTTCATGCTGTATAGCTTTTACTGGCAAACACAAAGGATCGTCATAATCTGGAATCCTTATATTTAACTGTTTTCGATCCAAAACTACCTCCTTGGCGGGAAAAAGTTTCGGTTTTCTTGTCTGAACCGGACCAATAGCGTTTAAACTTGGACCAGATCTTGAACTTTGAACATCTTCTCTATGGTAAGTTTTAAGTTTTTTAACCACTGGCTGCTTTTTCTTTTTGCCTTTTGAACTTGGCGGACTTGGGGGCACAATGTCATCATTAGGATCGTAGTCAGAATCATCTTCGTCTTTCTTTTTTTTACGTTTTCTTTCAGCCGGTAAGCGTTCGACCAACAGTGGGGTTGGCTTCGCTGCGACTCGGGGTACTAAATGTGGGACTGGGACTTGGACTGGAACTGGGACTGCTTGCACACATTGTTGGACTATATCAGCATCTTCATCGAGAAACTCTATATCACCATCTGATTCGGTCATAATTCGGTTTACAGGTTTACAGAATTATTATTGCTTCAAAAAAGCGTCTTCTTTTCTGTTTACGACTGTCAAATTTGACAACAGGCAACTGTTGACAACTATCACTTTTTTTTTTTTTTGGAATTTTATGACCTGGTAACTGGACCTTTAGGTCAAATCTTATTTTATTAAAGAGCACTGCACTATCACTTCATTTTTAAATTGATTTAATAGTATTTTTAATGTATTTATATATCGGTTTGTATGTATTTTTGTCTTTTAATATCTCTTCAAGTGGCGGCGGGCGGGATAAAGAATCGCACTTAATGTTCACATCACTAAGTTCACTAGCCAACACTAATCTGTCAAGCAAGAAGTTTTGACAGTCAAAAATAAGATGTTCCATGGTTCCTTCTTGGGAATTTGGGATTCACAATGTGGGCATGTATTGCTTGTAATAATGCCAAGTCTAGCAAGGTGTGACGGAGCAGTATTATGGCCAAAGCGCAATCTATTTATCGTAGTGATAAAGTCTCGGCTGGCTTCCTTCAATCTATTGTACCAGGGTCTAACAGGTAAACTTTCTTGAATACTTCCATACCACTTTCCTTTGATGACTTGGTCTTTCTTCCACATTTCTAACCATAACTTACATATATTTTCACTAATGCATTGCAAGAAGTCAGTCATAGGAATGCCCATTGCATTTCTAACATCAATAGCATTATTACCTTCGTATGCGGTTTTATCAACTACTTCATTGCCAGAGATACCTCGGTGAGAAGGTACCCACAGGAATACAATTTTTATGTGCTTATGATAATATTGATAAATTATTTCTTTGATGTAATACAGAATATAATTTGACTTAAACGAAACTGTAAGGTTAGTTAGGGCTTTTATCAAACTTAGTGAATCAGAAACAATCAAAAAGTATTTACAATTGCTAATTTGGCGAATATGTATTAATGCCTGATAAACCGCATATGCCTCAGCAGTGAATATAGTACATGTATTGTATAGAACAAAGCTTTGAGAGAATTTAGTATGTGGATCATATATAGCAGCACGAACATAATCACTCCCCTTACTGCCATCAGTGTAAATAACATGATAATTCTTATTATCTGCCAAAAACTGTATCATATCTGAATTATTATTAATGGGATTTTGTAATTCTTTAACGGGATGTGAAATACACTGATAAGAGAAGGAGTAACATGGCCATGGGCATTGTTTTCTAATACCAGTAAAACTGTTTTCTGTTTCCAGCAATATTTTGGACAATGTTGGGGATTTACCATTCAAGAGATCCTCTCCTGTTGTTAGAGGCCCAAAAGTTCTACTTACAGAAGGTACAATTTTGTTTATTATTTTCCTGTTATTTGCAGCAATTAATTTAAGACAGAATCTCTCTGCAAGTAGAATGCGTCTCAAAATTAATGGCATAGTTTTAGTCTCCACTTCCATGGCCCTTATGGGAGTAGAGCACATTGCACCAGAAATTGTTCTCAAAGCCCTGTTCTGCAATAGATCTAGTTTATTTACATGAGTACTATTTATATACACTAGTGAACTATAATCAAAATGACTTCTAACTATACTTTTATACAAAATTGATAATATTTTCGGGTCTGCTCCCCATGAGACACCTGCAAGACATTTAATTACATTGAAACCTTTTAGAGCATTCTTTGATATGTATTTAATATGTTCCTCAAAGGTTAATTTCCTATCTATTACTATGCCTAAAAATTTCTTTGAATTTACTGGATTTATAGTTTCTCTGTTATAAACTACTTTTGAATTTGTGTTCTCATTTCCAAATATCATAACACTGCTTTTGGAGGGATTAATTTTTAAATGTAGCACATCATTGTAATAGTGAAATAGTTGGGACAAAGCTCTGTTAATGTTGTCAATTGCAATTTCTAAATTATAATTACTACTGTACATAACAATATCATCAGCAAACTGCAGAATATCTACATTACTATTAACAAATTTACAGATTTCACTTGTGTAAATATTGTATAACAAAGGAGATAGTGTAGCACCCTGCATTGTACCCCTAGATGCACATTTTGGACCATGCAATGTATTATTATGTCTTACATAGAGTGTTCTATCATTCAAAAAATTATATATCCATTTACATAGTTGGCCAGGCACACCTAACCTAGACATAACTTGTACAAGTATAGCTGGATCCAGACTGTCAAAAGCACCTTGAACATCTAGGAATACACAAACAGTGTGTGACTTTCTATCCTTTGCATGTTTCAGGTCTGAAATTAAGGAAGTGAAGCTGTCAGCACAACTTCGCCCTCGACGAAATCCATATTGTAAGTGTGGAATGAAGCCGTTAGATTCCATATACCAATCCAAACGATTTTTAATCATGTTTTCAAATAATTTACCTAGACATGAAGACAGTGATATTGGTCTGTAAGAGCTGGCAAGCTCTGAAGGTTTATCTGGTTTGAGTATCGGAATGACACATTGTGTTTTCCATGATTGTGGAATACATTTACAATGCCAAAGTAAATTAAGAATATTAAGAAACATTTTTTGCGCTGATTCATCTAAATTTTTAATAGTACAATAGGGGAGATAATCTAAACCAGGTGTAGTGTCTTTCCGAGAAAACAAACTCATTTTAAATTCAGACCATGTAAAAGGATCTAGCAGAAATTTGGAATTTAGATTATCATTATTTAATTCAAAAATATTGCCTAAACTATTAACATTATTTAGATTGCTGTTGTCGGATAATTTATCTAGAAATTGGGAAATGAACTCATCTTTATGTGATTTATTGCCAGCTCTTATACCTTTAAACATTTTTAGCATATTCCAAATCTTACTTATAGGAGTAGTTCTATTAAATGTGTTACATAAGTTATCCCAACCTATTTTTTTTTGTTCCGATATGGTTCTTTTTTTTTTTTTAAGTGCATCTTTTCTTTTATAATCTAAATAGTTCTCCATACTAGGTTCACTTCTATATAGTTTCAATGCATTGTAAGAGGCAATTACACTTTTTTCACAAATGTCATTCCACCATGGAGCTGGAGGTCTGCTTTTAAAATTATTTGGTTTATTAAGTTTAGGAATTGTCATATCTTTTAAAGTACCCAATCGAGAACAAAAATCATTATAGGTTAAAATAGGATCATACAATTTTAAGACTAAATCATTGAATATTGTTTTAGAAATAGTTTTATACTTTTCCCAATCTGCTTTTTTATATATAAACCTATCAACAGGGGGATTAATATGATATTTATCTATATGTAGTGAAATCTCTGTTATTGTTGGGTAGTGATAGCTGCCCATGGCATCGTCATGTACAGACCACTCGCATATTGATGCGAGGTTAGCACTAGTAAAGCTAACATCAATTGCAGATGGATTCCGTCTCGGGTTGTTAACAGTTGTAAAATTACCATCATTTAAAATACATAAATCCAAGTCATCAATGATATTAAATAAATCATGACCTCTACCCTTACCTTGTAGTGGATAGACAACCAAATGCAATGTGGTGTGCATTAAAGTCACCACTGACAAATATGGGCTTTGGAAGATCATTAATAATATTACGTAATCTATTGATCCGTATATGTCCACTAGAAGGAGGGCAGTATACACAAAGAATAGTCAAGCTACCATGTACAGTAGATAAAGACAGAGCAACAGTTTGAATGTCTTCATAAAAACTAGTGTTTAAAACTTTGTACTTTAAGTATGGTTTAATCAGTATTGCTACACCATTATGAGTATTTTTGGAATTTTTATTATAAATATTATATCCGGGTATTCTAAAACTATTATCTTTAAACCATGTTTCGTTAAGTAAGCAAATGTCAATATTTTGTTTTTGTAAGAATTGAATCAATAAGGGTTTTTTACTATTAGCACTTTGAATGTTATACTGAGCAATACGTAGCTTAGACATTGTGTGACTTGGATCCATTACTTGAGATTTTTAAGTAGTGTTTCTTTTATACTATTTACGGTGGTAGGCGTATTATCTCCCTTATTACCCAGTTCCACCAACGTCTGTACCAGGGCCATAAGTACATCGTTGTTGGCAACTATTTGGGCTTTAATGTCTACTTTAGGAGGGATATCTTTAGATTTATTTACACTATGTACAGTATTATTTACAGATATAGACTTATTTACAGATGTATGTACAGACTTATTTACAGAGTTAGTTTGTTTCATTTTTGGAGGTAGCAGAGGTGGAAATTCAGTGTTATCACTCATGTGTTGTTTCGTCAATGTAGCACTTGCATAAGTAATCTTATTTTTCTTTTCTAAAATTTTATTTAACTTAATTGGACATAATCTAGAAATTGCAAGATGAGGCCCGCTGCAATTGCAACAGCAGATCTCTGTTGGTCTATCACATTCTTTATATAAATGCTCACCTCCACAAATGGAACATCTTTGTTTGCCATTGCATATCCTAGCAGAGTGGTTGAATTTAAAGCAACGGAAACATTGCTGTAATGGGGGCACATATTCAAAAACTCGATATGAAAATAGATCATATTGTACGTTGTCCGGAAGAATATTCGATAGAAAAGTAATGCTAACTGTTTGTAGTGGTACTCGCTCCTGTCCTACCTTCTTTGTGAACCTTCTTACAGCTATTATTTCATAAATTGATGATAGTTTGGTGTATAGTTCTTTGTTTGAAATGTTTGCTGGTACAAATCTAATTATACCTGTTTTTTCTATTTGCGCAGCCGGAATAAATGCTTTCAAGTAAGGCTCGACCGAGATGGGTTTTTCGTTCTCGGCCGAGACCGAGACCGAGAATAAAATAATATCTCGGCCGAGACCGAGAGCCGAGAACGAGAATAGAAAAAGCGTGAAATTTTTTTTTTATACTGTTTGCTTTTTAATACACTACTAATTGTTTAACAAAATTAATTGTTTTAATAATCAAAGTTAAATAACATTATATTATAACATAAAAAAAGCAATTTTTCGGCATTTTCGCCCTTCAAAGAATGTCGTCTCTCGTCATACAATTGTCCAGCTTTGCTAAAAAGTTGTTCACTTGCTACGCTAGTAGGCGGCGCAGATAATAAATTATTTGCTGCGGGCTTAAGCACCTTATAAGGCGACGAAAACCAATACTCAAAAATATTAGCATTTCTTTGCAGTCTTGGCTCTCTAAGAAAGCTTTCTAGCGCTATTTCGATCACAGAGCTTGAACTGTATTCGTCATTGGTCATTGGCTCGTCTTCCAACTCTATCGAATCATGAGCTGCCCATAAGTTGGATTGACTTGTTGCAGCCATGTTTGACGAGTTAGTTGAAGATGCCCATGTCGTCTCACGAGAATCTGATCCTACATTTTCATTGAGAGTGAGAGTCTCGATAATATGAAGTTTGGCTGAGTTAACTTCGCTTTCAGTTAGATATTTAGTTTTAAACCGTGGATCGATCAGTGTTGCAGTAACTAGTGGCAAACAACTTTTAACAAGAAAACCGCTGATTAAGTGCACTTCCGCTCATTACTATTGTAAACATAAACAATTACAAATACTGCTCGAATGGGGCGAAAGCGGCCGGCCGCAGTACGCCAGCCGGGACTTCAACCAATCACAATTCAGCTCTCTCACGCACTTACACCAATCGACTACGCGCTGCGGCGCGTTGCCACGCGCGGTAAAATTTGAATGCCGATCCGAACAATGTTACAATCTCGGTCATGACCGAGAATCTCGGCTATAATTAGCCGAGAACCGAGACAAGTTTCTCGGTTGGATTTGTAGCCGAGAATGCCGAGACCGAGATCTCGGTCGAGCCTTACTTTCAAGCCATGTTTGTTAAGAAAAGCGCTGTTGTTAATAAAGTTATTGGCCGTATTATACTGTTTAAATATTACTGCTATTTTATTTGCGTTTATTCGTTGTATAGCCGTCACCCCTTTTATTTCGCTGGAGAATATAATTATGATTGAGATAGATAGGGCTCTTATTGCCTATTCTATCCTTATTGTTGGAAGCTTCAATAAACACTTTAAAGTCTACATAAGTGGCATTTTCTGAATAAAGTCTTTTATAGTCAGGTTTAATGTACGGTGAATAGTCAGAATGCTCACCGCCGCCGCCATTACCACAGTCCATCCCATTCCCTCCGTCTTCGACCTCGGACCGAGGACGTTTATGTGAAGAGGGCGGGTTATCCCCGCCCCCCTCATTTCCCACCATTTTTTCAAGTTTGTACACCTATTACTATTGTTTTTAATTCACTCTTAAGCAAGAAACTAGTAAATATTTAATAAAAAAGAAAATTGAGAAAAAAATCTGAGCGCTCTTTTTTAAAATTCCCGCCAGAATCGACAACTATGACAGTTATATATATTTTTTTTTTTAAAGGCTAAGGTCTGAGACCATGCCGCCTAGTCATCAGTATTTTTCTTGAGTCTAACAAGACATTAGAATATGGGTGTACACATTCTAATGTATTAGGAGTATTTGGCAGCAAATGTATCGAATCAAGTTTCCCGGTAAACTTTGCTGAGGTAGCCAAAACTACAATAAAATTCTCAGCTCCATTTTACCGGGATCGCGTCTGTTTCAATGATTACACATATTGTCCAGTTGCGCAGACACTTGAGATACAAAACTACACCAATTTTACATCACAATATCCACTAGGAATCAATTTGCGAATAATTAAAACAGCCAAATAGACTTCACTCGAAGAAATCCCGCCAAAAACTCTGACAGTTATATTTTTTTTTTTTTTTTTTTTAGTTCCTCTGACAGTTATATTTACATGATGCCAATTTAACCCACATTGTCTATGAAATAATCTTACGTTTAGGAACTCACATTTTTATAAGCATTTCGAAGATTCTTTTTTCCGGGTTTATTTGAAATCGTATTTTATTTTACCGATTGGACGGAGAAGGCACAGCACAAGTAAATGTGGAAGGCCTTTGCGCAGCAGTGGGACAGTACAGTCAAACTTAAAAAAAAATTAAATATAAGTATTTTTATTTCCACTAGCTGATGGTAAGCAGCTCCAGGAGTATAATTATATATTCTGTGGTAAGCAGCATAAAAGTAGTAAGGCAGGGTGCACAAGCACAGGACGTACTTATCGTCTCATGAGAAGGTTCTCTACTACCCACACCAGACTACCTAATGTAATTGGTGTAGTGTGGCTCAACAGTAGTTATTGTGATTTAGAGATCTATACTAGGTATATCTTGCTATTATTAGAAAAAGTTGGGGTAGTCTTCCAGTAGGTATTCACGAATGATAATTTAAATATTTTGACAGTGATTAGGACAATAATAATATTGATGACGATTCACTCAAATATATGAATCACTGGATGTGCTATCTATTAATCATACTAAAAGCCATCTTCATCAAAACAACAACTTGTTATGTAGGTATGAGTTTCAATTCGCTGTCAAGTACTTTTATAATTAATTTGTATGTATGTACCTACATAGGTAGGTATTTAGTTTTTCCTCTAAGTATGTACGTCCGCTGGCAGTGCCGGATTAGCCACGTAGCAGGTGTAGCAAATGGCCAGGCCCCGCGCTGGGGGCCCCCGCGCTTGGACGTACAAAAAACAGACCTATACTACCATTAGGTTCATTGAAATATTAGGTAAGAATGGTCAAAAGAAACTTAAGCTCTCCGAGATAAGATGCTAAATTTTCGAACTCGCTTCGTTCGCTCTTGCAAAGGTTCTCTCAAAACTTGCAATCACTGTTATATCACGCCATAATATACTGGCATATCAGTTGAAGTACTTGCGCCTTTGTTTCAACATTTATTTGACTATTTAGGTATAGTGAAAAATCACCACACATCTAAAACTATTATGAAAAAGTTCTATTTTATTTTGTTAAACTTAGAACCTTAAACAAGCTAAGTTCTACCATACGTCCATACCTCCTAGGTAAAATTTGGCACTGCATAATCTGCATAATCTGGCATAATCTAGGTCTTTGTTATACGAAACGTGAGGATGATGAAGGATATAAAATTACTTCGAACTGAATCAATCGATGATTTAGACTTTAGGTGATTGAGCTCAGTCCATTTTATCGTGAAAGAAGTGTGAAATTACAAATAAACACGTAATGCCTTGTTCATAATGTGTTATACCTAATTTATAAGTCAACCCGCCTAGCAAGGGCTAGGCGGGTTCTCAACTATGTTGGGGTCGGGTGGCAGTCTAACCGGATGCAGCTGAATAGGTCCTTAATATAAGTCCCATGTAATAAGCGGCAAACATTTTGTAATTATGTACCAGTAAACCCCAAACACTAAGAAATTATCTAATTTAAACTGAGAATAAAACCTAAGACCCCACACAGCAGTTTCGTTTGCGACCCATTTAAACAAAAAAAAACAATACAAAAATGCATGTAAAATTACTATCTTATCGAAATAACATCATACCATCGAACAATAAATATCAATTATCAAAATTAGATAGTTAAGTTTATCAGTTCAAAACACAGTATAAAAGTACCTATATTATGGTGATAAACCTGATAAGTAGGTAATCAAAATATTTTGAATTCGCGGAATGTTAAATGAATAAAAACCCTTGCAATCTACAGACATGAGGTATAATATGTCCTAAGCGGCAATAAATAGGATCCCCACTTATCAGTCCACTTAGAGATACAGAAACACTTGATGTAGATGAATATAGTTAAAAGCTTAGTAGTGAAAATCCTGATACACATGCATGAAACAGTTTCTAACACCCAGTTCTAGTGCAAGCCAGTGGATATAAACAGTTTGAAAAATGTGTCGGTGCCTTGTGAAATTTATTTTAGTTGCCGTTAACGTAATATGTCTGGTCAGTATTTATTTTTCCTTGTAACTGTGTAGGTTTCTTTTTTTTTTAAGTACACGTTATATGCCAGCTACAGCTTGGTTAACCTTTTTCCATTGTGCGTAGGTAGTTATTCTTAAAAATATATTATGCTAAACTGTGTCCAGTTCGACCGCGCGGCCATAGCGTTTTTTTTTAAAAAAAACCATGTCAATTTTTTGTAAAAATTTGTCAAAGTTGATTCCCAAAACCATAAATTTGTCAAAGATACGGTTAAAAAGTTATAAGGGTTTGAACATGGCCGCGCCATTGAAACGCGGCGAACCGCGCGGCCACTGAGATCTTTAAAACTAAGCCTTGTAGAGACCTGAAATTTACGCAAATGCAAGATTTAATTTGTAAAAAATTTGTAAAAATATAAAAAAAATACTCAGGTTTATAGTTTAAGAGCTATAACACTAAAACCGAATGGCCGCGCCATTGAAACGGTGGAGAAAACGCTATCGCCTGTATCTCGCTGAAAAAAAATCGCAGAGGTGTGTAGTTTATTGTAATTACCCAGATTTGAATTTGTCGAAACTAGGAAAAATACAACAAAAATTCCTAGGTTTATATTTCAGGAGCTATAAGACTAAAACGATATGGCCACGCCATCGAAACGGTGAATAAAACGTTATTTCGCCTGTATCTCGCTGAAAAAGCATCGCAGAGGTCTGGAGTTTTTTGTAATACCTAGATTTTAATTTGTCAAAACTAGTAAAAATACAATAAAAATTCTTAAGGTTATATTTCAGAAGCTGTAGAACATTATCAGTATGTGGTGCGATAGGGTGACCATGTCTTATTGTTTACAGAATACTTTCTACTTATTGTTACAGAAATTATAATTCAAGGATTCTAAATAAAATTAAAATGAAACCATAAATATAAAAACAATTATGTTTATTGGTTTAAAAGTCACATAAATCACAGAATGTTATAAATTAAAAAAAAAAAACTCAAAAATCACAGATTGTTTACTTACACTAAGATATAATCAAAAATCACAAATTGTTTACTTACACTAAAATATAATAAAAAATCACAGATATTATATATATAGGTTTAGTCCGCCAATAGTAAAGCAGTATACTGCTTTACTATTGGCGGACTAAACCAAGGCCGCAGCAGGTAGCCGCCAGACACTGCACGCAAAATGCAGTCTTAAGAGGGGTCACCGTGAGTGTTGCTGATGGTACTTATTTAAAAATGTGGAATCAAAATGATTTACAATCATTTCAAATGTTCTAAGTTAAGTTCTAATTACCTATATGATTTAATAAAACATTAAATAATAATAATCCAGCCTATTATTGTCCCACTGCAGGGCAAACATTATATATTATTATTATTTTTGTTAGTTATTAGATAGTTTTTAGTATTTCATATAAGTTCATATACATAAGATTGTAAATATTTCATAGTAAAATATCTTAACTACACGGTCATCCATACAAATAAAGAGAGAGCTCTAAAATAATCATAAAATATTTAAATGCAACATACCTTAATCACTTCTGCTGAATTGTTTACATAATTTACCGAACTGACGTTACACCACAGTACAACACTTAATCGTAATTACACACGAACTGAACATTTTAATAATCAGTAGATCACTTTTTTATCGTGTTAACATCACAACGACACACTGATAACGAAACTCTTACGCTTACGTCGCTGTACCACAGAATAATAAGTACTAACGGCTGTACGCGTCGCACTGACCTGCGGAGGCGCGCGGGGGTGGCGCGTGTGAGATGCAATAGTGTGCATTACCAATCACATAGCTTAGGGGCGGAGTTGCGTCATTTAAACCAATCTTAGGGCTAGTTTTTCGTAAGTCCACGCGGACTGTAACTGTATTATTGACTTTTCAAGCAATAAACATAATTGTTTTTATATTTATGGTTTCATTTTAATTTTATTTAGAATCCTTGAATTATAATTTCTGTAACAATAAGTAGAAAGTATTCTGTAAACAATAAGACATGGTCACCCTATCGCACCACATACTGATAATGTTCTACAGCTTCTGAAATATAACCTTAAGAATTTTTATTGTATTTTTACTAGTTTTGACAAATTAAAATCTAGGTATTACAAAAAACTCCAGACCTCTGCGATGCTTTTTCAGCGAGATACAGGCGAAATAACGTTTTATTCACCGTTTCGATGGCGTGGCCATATCGTTTTAGTCTTATAGCTCCTGAAATATAAACCTAGGAATTTTTGTTGTATTTTTCCTAGTTTCGACAAATTCAAATCTGGGTAATTACAATAAACTACACACCTCTGCGATTTTTTTTTCAGCGAGATACAGGCGATAGCGTTTTCTCCACCGTTTCAATGGCGCGGCCATTCGGTTTTAGTGTTATAGCTCTTAAACTATAAACCTGAGTATTTTTTTTATATTTTTACAAATTTTTTACAAATTAAATCTTGCATTTGCGTAAATTTCAGGTCTCTACAAGGCTTAGTTTTAAAGATCTCAGTGGCCGCGCGGTTCGCCGCGTTTCAATGGCGCGGCCATGTTCAAACCCTTATAACTTTTTAACCGTATCTTTGACAAATTTATGGTTTTGGGAATCAACTTTGACAAATTTTTACAAAAAATTGACATGGTTTTTTTTAAAAAAAAACGCTATGGCCGCGCGGTCGAACTGGACACTGCTAAACTGGGTGGCAGTTCTGCAAATTGCTCACAGAATGCATGTCCAATGGCCAGTTTTTGGAACAAAGTTCTTTAACGCGGCTTGCGGTAGGAGTATTAAACTAGTAGAAATCGTCAGGTAAAGAAAAAACTAGCCAAGTGCGAGTCGGACTCGCACACGAAGGGTTCCGTACCACAAGGCAAAAACGCCGAAAAAATACGTTTATTTATATGGGAGCATTGGGAAATTTTTATTATAAAAGTTTATTTTATTCTGTTTTTAGTATTTGTTGTTATAGCGGCAACAAAAGTATCTACATCATCTGTGAAAATTTCAACTGTCTAGCTATCACGGTTCATGAGATACAGCCTGGTGAGTTGGTGACAGACGGACAGACGGACAGTGGAGTCTTAGTAATAGGTTTCCGTACCCAAAGGATAAAAACGGAACCCAAAAGATAAGCAACTTTTTATCATAATAATATTCATGGTTTTTGAGGGTGCTGAAGCCAAATATGTATATAGTGAGGTCAAAATGAAAATCCAAGATGGCGATTGCGAAAATTGTAAAAAGTTTCGTCATGGGTGTGGTTGTGCTGAAGCCAATAGTAAGGTCCAGTCAAAATGAAAATCTCGTCGTTTTATAATTTTTGCAGCCGCCATCTTAAACTTCGTTCCTGCCGGGGGTCCCCCGACCACACACGATTTTTTTTAGTGGCGACCCCGTACAGTCGGGTAAGGCGTAGTAGTGGCAGGCTACTGAGACACTTGGTACCGACCGATAACCTAGTGAGGGTAGCGGGAATCCGTTGGATGCGGGCAACACAGACCGGTCGTTGTAGCTATCCTTGGGGGAAGTCCTTTCACAGATATTTTATATCTCATAGCAGAAACACAAAATAGCAACCTTATTGATACGAACATATTTATATGACTGGGGTTTTTGACAGACTTGTCAGTGGCAACAACCCAAAAGCAATCTTATTGTAACTAAAATAAGGATCGTTGCAATTTTGAGTGATGCAAAATCAAAGTTAGCGCGAGTCGTGCAGAAGAGACGTGAGACGAGACGTAGATGTGACGTCCTTTTCTCGTTCTCGTATCTTCATTATTCTATATACAAAATGTATTAACGCGATCTGACACAGAACATACAGAAAGGACAAAACTCAGACGCGTCGCTTTTCCATCTGCATAATATACCATATAATTATAATATGCCACGTCTGGTGTCCCATCCTCGCCTTTTTTTTTTCCTCGCCTCACGTCCCTTTTGTGTGGCCCGCATCTTAAAATAACTGTGAAAAGACTTTACAGTCCTTTCATCATTATTTTGCATCACTGTCGAAATCACAGAATGAATGTCAGATTGCTGCGCTGGTGACTGGTGATCATGATGAACATTCTTAGATAATTGACGTAATTAATCATTTGTAATAAGTACCTACCTAAGGAAAAAATAACTAATATTTACTTAATTAATCAATAAAATTGACTAATTCAATTATATTAAATTATTTAATTACTTACAATTAGTCAATTAAATTAGGTATTTGAAGCTATGAATTGAATGATCATTTGCATTTTCTTATTTCAGCTCATAGGTTTGTTGGTGGTTGCAGCCGGGGTTATTGTGATCTATCAATTGAAAAACGTAACACACCTGACAGAAGAATTAGATATCAATCTTGATTTCATACCGTACATTATCATTGGTATAGGAGTTGTTGTGTTTTTGATTTCGTTCTCCGGTTGCTGTGGGACGATTACAGAAACAAAATGCTTGCTAATAACAGTAAGTAGAAAATATAACAAAATATATTAAGTATATAATCTTTCTCATCATAAAGGTTCACATATTTATAAACATAGAGACAAGAATTATAGTATTTTGACAACAATGGACAAAATATGATCTTATATGTGAGACTGAGAGACTGTCGTCCATACTAGAATACCCTGTGTGATGGACATCAGGCCCTCACCCCGAATTAAAGCTAATTAATATACCTACTTAATAGTAGTCTTCTCAAGTCAAGTATGCCGCATACGTCTTCTACATAGTCTACTTTGATTGTATTCGGTTTCACCTGCTTGATGGTCGTTGATAGAAAATTCCGTATAAGAAAACTTGGCATCCAAGTTTTCCTTTACGGAATTACTAATCAACGACCTAGAAGTACAGAGTAGTATCTATATAGTTAGAAGTGTGATGTTGCCTATTAACAGTCAAAACAATTAAATAAGATAATTAATTTATTTGCTCAAACATGAGGACAATACTTGCATGTAAGAGATGTTAAAAGTAAAAATAACAACAGATCATCACGTTTGCGTTAGACGATGACATGAAATATTAATAAAATGATGTATAATGTCAGCCAGAGTCTACCTATTTAAAAGTGTCAACATTCAAAATAAAAAAAAAATTTAAATAATAATGTGATCAAAATCTATCATCTAAAAACTCATTCTAACCTAAGTAAAGTTACATTACTACATAGAACCATAGCTAAAACTATATAAGTACTTATATATAATACATATATGTATATTTTATTTTTTCAGTATGCCGTGTGTATGGTTCTTTTGGCAGCCGCAAAGATAGCTTTAGTAATATTGCTGTTCGTGAGACTATCTAATTTCATAAATACAGTAGAAGCTGCTACAAACAATATGTTTATATCTGAAGATCCCTACCAGAACGCCACCTTCCATATTCTCGAACGGCAAGTAAGTACCAAAAACGTTACCCTCCTTTTGGGCTTTACCGCAGTTTTCAATAACTTCCTAAAGATTGGAGCGCATAGGCACTTAAATTTATTTTAATGTGCTACAAATCAAGTTGTGCAGAACCCATAATCCGATATTACTTACTGCATCCTAATGCCGACATAAAGCGGTCAACCTATAACTAGGCTACTTTTTACAGCCAGTTAATATGTATCTAAATGTTTGCCACTTGAAAGTCCTAGAAATCGACATGCTGCAAGATTTTCCCCACCAAATCACCATGTTTAAAAATCTTACATGCGGGACTTCTACAGCTTATAGCACACGTATTGCCTTGCCACTCTTGCCTCCTCCTTTCCTCCGCATTTTGAATAGCTGGTCCTGATTCCTTTACGATGCTTATAAGTGTGCGTATGGAGTTTCATAGAAAGAACAGCAGCACGGCTCGGAGTGAGGCGATGGTGTTCCGGCGCAGTGGTTACATAATCTTGTGCGCTGAGCTATAACCGTCATATTATTATTTTCTACAGTTCAAATGCTGCGGCACAACTGGACCAGATGCTTACGTAAACGACTACAACCTTACACCATCAACTTGTTGCGAGCAAGGTGGAAACAGTACAACATTACCAATAGAAAATTTACCTATGGATAATCTTCCTATAGCGATTCTGACTACAAAAATTCTACAAAGAGAAAATGCACCTACAGACCTGGGCAATCTACCCGCTGATAAAAGAGATGTAGATTTAGGAAATCTAGATTTAGAAGGTATTGATTTAGGAAGTCTGGGAAACCAAACGTGTAAAAAAGAGGATGCTTATAAAACTGGTTGCACGAAACGGATTGGAGAAGCCATCAAAAAATACGGGAAATACTTTGGCATTGGATTGATAGTTGTAATTGTTTTTGAGGTAAATACATAATTATAATTAACAAACTAGGTACAGTCAACTGCACAGAACAATGGTAACACATTTGACATAAGCGATCTTATGTACAGACGCCAGCACATTAAGCTACCCGAAACTGTCAAATTTTCCCAATCAACTTTGAACCTTATGCTTTAGCAATAAAGTTGAAAATCTATTAAAGAAATTTAACAGATTGTAGTAGCTTGATGTGCTGGTCTGTACAGTAGTAGCAGTTAGGGTGATTTTCGTAATACTAGTGTTACCACTGATGTGCATTTGACTGGTCTTAATGATCAGGAGGCTAATTATTGTAAAAAATTTTCAAAATCTAGTCGCAATCTCATCTCGGCGACAATCAATGTCAAAAACTTTTCTAAAAAATGTAGGGAAAATTAGAGGTATTTTTGATCAGACTGTGCATTTTTTCACTAAATTACTAGAAATGCTACTATAAAAGAAAAAGTCGGTTAAACACTATCTGATCTGCGTGCTGCGTCACTGCGCCAACTTCAAAAAAAAAGGTTCATTTCAACAGTGTATTTCTTTTTCAATTTTAAGGAATTCCCTAAATTATACAAAAAAATTGATGACTATATAGGTTGATTGTATATTATATGCCCACAATTTTCTTTTTGTTTCAGGTGTTGGCTGTGTCCTTCTCAATTTATTTAATTAAAACGATGAGACCTAAACATCCCATATATATTGAACAACCTAGGTATTATTATTAAGTAAAAATATTTTTTTAATATAAATATTAAATTTTTATGTAGATTGACTAAAGTGCCTATTTTGTTTTTTTTTTGTATTTTACTCCTTTTTTACCCACCGTACCCTAGGACATTGAAAATGATTGACTTACAAATTGAATAGCAACTGGATTTGTCTGCTTTGTCGGCGATAGGCGTTCATCCGTAAATTCAAATTGCAAAATGGCTACACTGTAAATTACATTTTATTTCCTTGAATGACCAAAAAAACGATAAATGGACTATGTGACAAATGATATGGCCAGAAAGAGGGTGACTACCACAGAACACTTAAACTCCTAGCGGAGACTACAGACTACTGAGATGACGACTAATAGAGAAGTATGGAAGAAAAGACATGTTGCGCCGATACCCAATAAAAATGGGATCATCATCATTTCAGCCGAAAGACGTCCACTGCTGGACATAGGCCTCCCCCAAGCACCTCCACTTTGACCGGTTCTGTGCTTCTCGCATCCAACGGGTTCCTGCGGCCTTCACAAGGTCGTCGGACTACCTTGTGGGAAGCCTTCCAACGCTAAGTCTTCCGGTACGCGGTCGCTACTCCAGAACCTTTCGGCCCCTCGGCCATCTGTTCTGCGAGCAAATGTGCCTTGCCTACTGCTACTTAAGTTTGGCAATTCTGCGGGCTATATTATGTCGGACACCTTTTTTTTCTTAGATGCAGTGATATCAACAGCTTCTTCGAAATTCGGGTCACTCAAATTGTATTTGTAAAAGATTGATCCTGGGGACTCTTTTCTTACTTGTATCCATTTGATGTTCATCCACTTTTGTTTTTTACTGTACCTATTGCAACTCAGCGGATTTTCTAAATCTTTTAAATCATAAAACTCTGGATATTTCATCGTGAGGACATCGTATGGCTTGGGCTTGGATCTTGCAGAATCTTTTTAAGTTTTTGGGCACGCTCTATACTTGCATGACTATTCATGCAAGTATAGAGCGTGCCCAAAAAAGTCTTGTAGTCTTGTAGAGTGAAGGTAGCGACTTGTAGATCACCGACGGCGTCGACGACTTCTATAGCAGTATCGGCAGTAATGGTAGATGAGAACACAGACACTGTGGCAGTGACGTACTCGCCAGCGAATGCTATAGGACCGCCGAGCCGGTAGTGGTGATAGCTTATGGAGCATTTCAGATGCCTTTGACTATCGTTAATCCTTTTTTTTCTTGTGGGCGTTTCACTCTCTTCTTCATTTTGATTATTAGGGACACTGTTTTCTATTTCCGGGAATACCTTTCTCTTGTGGTTTCTATTTGTTGTGTTTTTTCATCATTTTTTTAACATGCTCCATTCGACCGAAAATTAAAATAGAGTAGGTAAGTATTGTACCTAGTTGACGATGATGACAAAAGTGTGAAGTGCGCATAAAACCCACCAAGAACCTAGGTAGGTAACTATTGCACTCAATTACATCAAAACTACTACTATATCACAATACCATATAACAAGTAGGTAGGTATAGGTATATGTACCTACTTGTTATCACAATAGGCTTGTGTTCGTTACATAAGGCGATAAATATGATCATTATACAATAATAAATACTCACATTGAAAAATAGGTTTTCCGTAGGTACCACTTTTTAAGCAAAACAAAGTGTGGTTGTGTTTCGAAATATCAATAAATTAATTAATATGACACAATGACATAAAATAGCACATAGAACTATTTATAAAAATATATTGTAAACCCCTTTCTAATAATCGTGTTATATCAGATGAATAGTTACACACTGATTTCTTTCTCTCTTTCAGTCACAGAATTAATATTCATTAAAGTCATCGACACAACTCTCTAAGACCACGTAAGTCCAAAGAATAACTGTTTCATGAAAACATCATTCTTTGGACTTACGTGGTCTTAGAGAGTTGTGTTAATGACTTTAATGATTATAATTCTGTAAATCCATATTTGTTACGGCCGCGATTCATATTTTGATCGACATACAACTTAATACTGACCAGCAAATTACAAAAAACGTAAGAAAATTTGAATTTCGCGGCACGTCAGGTATTTTCATTCTAAAATAAAAGCAAAAACAAAAAAAACGACGAGAGCGCCACTGCGCGGTCGGCGTTTGGTCAGCGCTTTTAACGATGGTAATTAACTGTCATTATTGTAAATGAGTTCCAGTTGATGTCACTAAATACAAAATATGTACACTCACAATTTAGGCTGAAAGAGGTGGAATTATGTTATTTTAACAAGAGCAAACGGTAGAGCATGCTCATTTAGTACATTTGGCATTTAAATGTTAAAAATTTTGCACTTAGCATGTTTGTCTTCTAGGCAATCGATATCTCTATGCACATAAATGTGCTGTAGTGATGTAGTCTCTGGATTCTGAGTGATTTCTAAACGTGTGGCAGTGGCAGCATTCAGCAAGCTTGCCGTTCCATAGCATAGAGCACCATAGAGAAGATAAACGCTACTTATTATTGTCAACATGTCGGACAAGTTAGTATTTTTAGCAAATTAATTGTTAATTTTTGTGTATAAATATAATAATTAACTCACAATAGCTTCCCCTATTACAAATAATAAACAATCTACGTGTTTTCGTAGCAAAAATCTTTACTTGTGTCGTGTATTTTGCGTCGTTAGTTCGTGACATGTGTTCTACTTTTATCGTGATCGATAAAGTATCTATTTTTGTTGCAGTGAAGATTTGCTAGGTGACGATTTAGGAGACCAGAGCCTCGCGGACTATAACCTTGGAAATGAGGAGGAGGAACAGCTCTTGGCTGACGACTATGAGAATGCCGGACCTCAAAATGTCCCGACATCAATTGGCTCAAGTTACCGAGAGACCCTTGATATGGAACCACCAGACTATCCCAGTCATGTTATGGAGTACAATCAGGTGTGTTTTTGTAGAATTGTGAACAACAGAAAAAATTATCACAAAGTTGTGATCAAAAGAATGTCTCATTCATAGCTGGACGTAGTTAAGCAGAAAGGACTCAATCCACAATATGTCACTTTTGAGTTATGGGCGTTTGAAGTTTTAGCTGTAATTTCTCTAACAAAAAGTTAAATTTTTTTAAATGTTTCCCTTATATTATTAAGAAGATAGTTTATATTTTATTTTTCCATCAAAATAATGATGTATTTTGTAATAGATTTCGAGATAATAAGTGAAATGTGGGTTGAGTCCTTACAATTAAACTCAAGTTTGTAAAGACAGGTATTTTTTATTACTTTCTCAGAATGGACTCAAAACTACCCATCGACTAGAAAATATGCTATTAAAAAAAATCAAACAAGTATTATTATAAAAAACGTTATATAATTATTGACCTTAATCATAAAGTTAACAAAATCACGTAAAAACGCCATAATTCAAATTTAAAGAATAGAAAAAACAGCGCAAAGATAAGTGCTCATATCAATTTCCCTCATCTTCCAAATCAAAGTCGAGAGTTGGCCCGTATCCATCAACATCCTCGTTGATACAGCTGTTTCCTTTAAGGTTATTATAAAATGCGTGACAATCTTCGGATATTAAAGTAAACATAGATCTAAGATCTTCGAGTTTTGCTTGAGGAATGGCTTTTCCCTGGGGCCAAAGAACTTCAAAATCTTCTTCTGAAAATTGGATTGTAACCCCTTTGTTTCTTTTTGACAAATCTTCTTTTGAATATCTCCTCTCTGACGTCATAGTAATTAAGTATGGATCTTCTTTTTTCAACAAAATTTGTTTAGTTGTTAGCCAGTTTACTTTTTCTTTATTTGTACATATTTTGCGTTTAACTATTTTTTTTTTCTATTTTTTTTGTACTTAAAAAATCTTCTTCATTCTAGTAACTTTACGGGGTTTTTTCTTTTTACAGATTTCTTTGATTTTTATGATATTCATATATTCTTCTACGGTGTAAATACGCTCGTGATGCTTAAGCTCACATTCAATCTTGCTGAAATCAGTGTCGTTAGGCAAAAAGGAATGGCCGTTTTTTTTTTCAAGTATAAGATTTATTAAGTACATATAGTTAACCGCAAAATATGTACAAATAAAGAAAAAGTAAACTGGCTAAAAACTAATCAAATTTTGTTGAAAAAAGAAGATCCTTACTTAATTACTATGACGTCAGATAGTGGAGATATTCAAAAGATAGGTTTGTCAAAAATAAAACAAAGGGGTTATAATCCAATTTTCAGAAGAAGATTTTGAAGTTCTTTGGCCCCAGGGAAAAGCCATTTCTCAAGCAAAGCTCGAAGATCTAAGATCTATGTTTACTTTGATGTTGATGGATACGGGCCAACTCTTCGACTTTGATTTGGAAGATGAGGGAAATTGATATGAGCACTTATCTTTGCGCTGTTTTTTCTATTCTTTAAATTTGAATTATGGCGTTTTTACGTGATTTTGGTAACTTTATGATTAAGGTCAATTTATTATATAACGTTTTTTTATAATAATACTTGTTTTTTTTTTAATAACGTATTTTCTAGTCGATGGGTAGTTTTGAGTCCATTCTGAGAAAGTAATAAAAAATACCTGTCTTTACAAACTTAAGTTTAATTGTAAGGACTCAACCCACATTTCACTTAATATCTCAAAATCTATTGCAAAATTTATAGTTATTTTGATGTAAAAATAAAATATAAACTATCTTCTTAATAATATAGGGCAAACATTAAAAAAAATGTAACTTTTTGTCAGAGAAATTACAGCTAAAACTTCAAACGCCCATAAACCAAAAGTGACATAAGTATTGTGGATTGAGTCCTTTCTGATAAACAAAACGAAATATTTTATGTCAGTAAACCTATATCACAAAACGACCCAACCTGTTTGAGTCGATTCAGTTATTTGATAATATGATATTTCCAATCAAAACTAATTCTTAGAAAAGATCCAAACTGTTTGAGTTTATTCTGGTTTATCAACCTTAAGAACATACTCATAGAAATGTCATTACTCAGAAACAATTCAAGCGGACTGAGTTCGTTCAGCAAATACATTTTGTATGCTCTTCATACTGTGGGTTGAGTCAGGGTAGTGAGAAAACTAGTTTTCGTGTTCATTTTCAAAATAGGGTTTTCACTACATGATAGATTCGACCCTCAGGAGTACGATGGCATACTTAACTCAATTTTGACCAAAGTGTGGATTGAGTCCTTTCTGCTTAACTACGTCCAGTTGTATTTTAGAAGCATTTGGGAAAAAAATCAACCTCTGGGGACATACTATCTAAGTCTGCCAACAAAGATGCGGGCTTGTCTGAAAGTAGTTTGATACCTTAGAGTGAATTCCTGATTAATTTACTTTTTTGGAAAGGCAAAAACACAGTAGTAAAAGATGACTGTCAAATTGTGTTGTCATTCATTCCTAGTTCGGGCCATAAACTAATCTTATGTACCTCCCCTTCTTTATCTTATGATTCTATGGAGTAAGAAAATAAATGTCTGTAACTTTAGCTGAAATTACAGATATTCTGCATATGAGGTAGACCTCCTGATCCTTCACATTGCCAAATTCTAAATACTGTAAATTTTAAATCTAAGTAATATTTTAATTTCTAATACTAAGTACCCTCATTAATTGCAGAATGTATACACAGCTACAGGCTATATAATAATTAGGCATAATGTATGAGTACATGACCCGGTTAGGGAGCAACTAGGAATATTTAACTTATAGCTAGGTTATACTTAATGGGCAGCTAAGGTAGCCTGCAAAATTAAAATTTACTTTCGTTTTTTGCAATTTCCAGGTAAGTGTCAGATTGTAGGTTGTATGTTGATTCAAATATGATTCTCGACTGTAACTAATATGAATTTAGAATGTTGTATTGATGATTTTTGTAAATTTTGACAATTCAAAAGTGCCTGTACAAAGTTTAATTGAAATAAATGCTTTGAGTTTGAGTTTATTATTCTCTAAAAAAATATTTGTTATGGCCGCAAATCATATTTAGATTGACATACAACCTGATACTGACATGCAAATTGCAAAAAACATAAGAAAAATTTAATTTCTCGGCCTACCCTGACGATTTTGGCTTAACATCGAATATTGCATACATACTATACAATATCACATTTATTCTCCTTGCTTGCTTAAACCTTGCTACAGTTACACAATAACTATAATTTGTTTCCAGCAGCCAATGCCATATCAAGCTATGGCTGACGCCGAATGTGTGGTGCCCAATATATCAGTAGAAGTACCCAATGCACCATTACCAGAGCTCCCTACATATGCACCATATGAACCACCCGTTGTTTATGAAGAGCATGCGGTCCCACCTGCTATAGTAAGTTTTGTTTATGTCAGTAAAAGAGCCCTTAAATACTCCTAATAAGGCACAGAACGGCATGTAACAGGTTGTGTATTTGTGTGTACTCCACTTACTTACTAGCATACATGTAAATGCTACTAAAACACACTCCCAGACTCCCTAAATCAGGCTACCCTGCATTTTTTCTATGGAACTCTATGACTTTTTAATGGTAGTGACTTCAAATTCAGAACAATGATTACACCAAAATGATGGCCAGTATGTTGGCATCAAAACTTTTTCTTTGACTTATCATTATTTCATTTGGCCTTTATATGTACCTCACAAGGAATTGCATGGTGGCTCGATTTAGGAGTATTAGTTCTTTCCTATATACAAAAGATCGCCTTTCATTTTACTGGCAGGTGCACTTGTACTTTCTAACATATTGTGAAATATTGTGCAAACGCTTTTTAGGGATCCTAAACATTTAAATTGTGTCACCCTCACACATTGAAATACCTCCATTGTGAAGTATTGTGCAACACATTTTTAGGGATCCTAAACATTAAAATTGTGTCAGTGTCACCCTAACACATTGAAAGGCCTCCAAAAAGGTGGTATACAATCAGAAAATAGCCATCCTCATCAATCAATCTGTCTAGCCTTTGCCAACTATGCTGGGGTCGCCTTCCAGTCTAACTGGATGCAGCTGAATACCAATATATGTATTACATGGAGCGTCTGCTTACCTGACCTCCACAACTCAGTTACTGGGTAAAACAAAACCCCTTTGTAAGCCATTCTCATATTGATTGATTAAATCGAAATGACAACAGCTATTCTGTAATTGAGATATTCAATAATACTGATGTTGATAAATCTTATGTATCTTTTGCAGCCCGCATCCCCTATAGAATCACCGCAGATCGTCCCAACTGATATGAATGCACAGCTACAAAGTAAGTTTTTAATTTATAGTATTTTTATTTTATCAATCATAACATTTTCCTCATTCCTCGTAGGAATGAAGTCCTTCATTCAAATTTGGCTGAGATTCAACACTTTTTGAACGTCAAAATACATTAAACATTTCCCCGGCACGCCCGCCCTTCTCCACTTCCTAGTGCTTTAGCTGGGAAGAAGTGGAGTAAGAAACTCCCCAGCAGGGAACCTGTAGAAGATGATGCAAATCTTCGTACACAGTAATAATGTTCATGTTCGTCAACAGATGGTGATTTAGGAGGACCACGCGAACGTTTCGTGTCTGAGAGACCCCCAGGGGCGCAGAGATTGCCGCAAGTCAGGGATATACCTGACAGTTTAGGTAAATATTTATTTATAGATTTAGTTAGGGTCTCTAACAAAATATATAAGTACCCTACTAATATTATACGAGGGTCATTCAATAAATACTTAGCCTACAAAAAGTAAACGATAATTTTGGAAAAGTGGCAATTTATTTTTCAACATAGTCTCCTTTTAGTTCGATACACTTAGCCCAGCGATGCTCCAACTTTTTTAACCCGTCCGAAAAATAGTTTTTGTCAAACTCTGCAAAATAGGCCTCCGTGGCGGCGATGACCTCCTCATTTGATCCATATCTATTCCCGGCGAGTGATTTTTTCAGATTAGGAAACAGAAAGAAGTCACAAGGGGCCAAATCTGGAGAATACGGTGGATGGGGCAGCAATTCGTAGCGTAATTCGACCAATTTGGCCATGGCAACGGCAGACGTGTGAACCGGTGCGTTGTCGTGGTGAAACAGCACTTTTTTCTTCGCCAGATGGGGTCGTATTTTCTTTAATTCGGCGTCGAATCGGCCCAATAAATCGGCATAGTAAAGCCCTGTAATTGTTTTACCCTTCTCGAGGTAATCGATGTAGATCACACCTTGTGAATCCCAGAAAACGGTGGCCATAACTTTTCCGGCCGATTTTACAGTTTTCGCCATCTTTGGAGCACGTTCCCCGGTCTGGATCCATTGTTTTGATTGCTCCTTGGTCTCTGGTGTATACCAGTGGATCCAGGTTTCATCGACGGTCACAAAACGACGCAAAAACTCCGCTGGATTCCGCTTAAACAGCGCCAAACACGTCTCCGATGTGGTCTCACGGTTGCGCTTGTTTTCTGGTGTGAGTAAACGCGGCACCCATCGCGCCGACAGCTTTCTCATGCCGAGTTCGTCGTGAAGAATATGATGCACTGTTCCTTCTGAAATGCCTACAGTCTCAGCTAGCTCCCGAACCTTCAATCGGCGATCTGCCAATACGAGATCATGGATTTTTTTAATGTTTTCCTCCGTAGCAGCTGTTTTCGGTGCACCTGGACGTGGTTCATCAAAAACCGACGTACGGCCACGTGCAAACTCGTTGAACCAATTCTTGACGGTGGCCATCGATGGAGTCGAGTCACCGTACACAGCATCCAAGCGCTCTTTGATTTCGATGCGCGTTTTCCCTTCCAAAAATAGGAATCGAATCACCGAACGATATTGCTCTTTTTCCATTTTTGTAAAACCGATCGACACGTTCGCTTCCATAAGTTGTCAAATTAAAACAAATGAAGTGATTGGAATGAAAATTTTAAAAAAGAATTATTAAAGAATGTGCTACACTGTGGTAAAACTCTTTTGAAACTACAGCGCCCTCTGGCGATGAGGCTAGGTACTTATTGAATGCACCTCGTAAATGTGAAAGTGTGTGAAGATGATGTTTGTTGGAAGATGTTTGTTACTCAATCACGCTAAACCGTTGAACAGATTTGGATGAAAATTGGCACATATGTAGATAGACCATTTCCTGGATTAACATGTTGGATACTTTTTATCCCCATATTCCCACGGGATCGAAATTTACTCGGGGTGAATCCGCGGGGCGCTGCTAGTACATAAATAAAGGGTAACATTAGGTATTAAGTAAGTGTACTCCTTCACTTATAGGAGACCACAGCATGCACAATAAAGTTAACAACTAAGCCAACAAAGTTAAAATATTAATATGTAATACGTAACTTTTGAAAAAAGTTAAAGGTTAAAAGGACATAAAAAATAATATATATATTAACGTTTAAAAATACTTAAATTAAATCTATAAAAAGAAAGTTACATTTCTCAATATAAGAATTTAAAAAAACGCAAAGACTCGCAGATGTCTAAATTCGTAGTTTTATCAAACATGTTATACAGCAATACATCCAGTTAATTCAGTTAAACAGATCAGCATCTAAACCGCCTTAAGTTTCCTTGGTGAATTTCGCACTTAGTCTGCATGGATTTCTGGTTAATCCTACGATCAACAACAGCACTAGATTAAGGATTAGGAACAAAAACACATCGCTCAAGTGACCGCGATTGCTTATAACTTGATTATAAACATTAAGAGTAAACTAGTCGCGAGCTCGAACTAACTGGTGATCATAGCCAAAAAGCACGCTGTCTCACCTGGCTTCGTGTCTGACAGAGCTAGTATCAGTGATGAGCAGTTAGACGCTAGTCTACACGAACAACGTCTAGTTCTCACGCACAGAAACGCCGTTCCCAAATTATAGGCGCGTAAAAAAATTCGAGAAGTGCTTCGGGAAATTTGTGAAGATTTTGGCAATACAGTCCTGTCTCAGAAATTCTTTCTGTATTTGAAACTAGCTTCTGTTCGCGGCTTCGCCCACATAAGATGTCGGGGAATTATCCCCCAGGAACGTGCTACCGGGACATAAAGTAGCCTATGTCCTGTCTACGTTACAAACAAACACTTCAATTTTATTTATTTGAGATTACGCTAAATTCATTATTTTTTGGTTTTCTTTATTGCGTGGAACCCTAATTCTGTTTTTTCTAAAATAAAAGTAGCCTAAGTTACTCCTCATAACATCAGCTATGTGCCAGTGAAAGCTCCGTCAAAATTGGTCCAGCCGCTTTTGGAGATTAGCCGTAACAATCGCAGACAGAATAAAAAAAACAACTATTTTGTTATACCTTATCTAAGCATTTAGTAAAAAGCTGTTATTTTGACTTTTTTTTTATAACATTTTGATGATTTGACAATTTTATATTTGACATATTATTTATTTTTTTTCGATTCTGACATTTTTATAATTTTATTTTTTTGACAAGTTTAATTATTATTTTTAATTGGTCACAATTTTATTCTGGGTTTTTATCTGTTTTGAATTTAATATTATATTTTATAAGTAATTTTAATGTATGAGTTTGAATCTATGGACTAGAATCATGTCTGAAATAAATAAATAATAATTATTATTACAAACAGACCCTTCAACTTTATTTATTTGTACAGATGGTGCATTATAATTATGTAAATTCAGTCAGTTTTATTCTGGTTTTATTTTGTTACAGACAAAGTGGTGATACCTCGCGGCGGGTTCGGTCGCGGTCGCACATCGTGGAGGAACCCTCAGTTCGTGCAGAGATTCTCGCACCAGTCGCATCCTTATAGACGGAATAATATGCATCGGGTATGTGTGATTCTGATTACTTACTATTTCTATAAATAATGATGTAATATGATGACTTTTGACTATGTTGTGTGTGTATTTTATGTCTTACTTTTTAGTTTTTAATCATTTTTAATTTTTATTTGCAAAGTGCGTTTTTGTTTGTGCAGAATAAACAAATTTTCTTTCTTTCTTTTCTTTAATAATAATTTATTAAAATGAGCGACAATGTACGCATTATTAATTAAATGGTGTAGGTACAACGAATCGAATCGGTTCTTTCTTTTCTTCTCGATGTTATCTAACACTAGCTTCAGCCCGCAAATTCGTTTGCGTGAAAGTTGTAAGATAAACAATACCTATTCAAAAATACAGAACCTCCTTTTTTGAAGTCGGTTAATAACAGCCACATTATGGCATAGCCTTCCTCAAGAATTAGGTTATCAAATGCAAAAAGATCTTTTCGAATTTGACTGGTAGTTCCGGAGATTAACGCGTTCAAACAGACAAACTCTTTTGCCTTATATATTAGTATAGATTTCTGCTTCAAGTAACTTAAAATTTTGATCTCAAGCACAGACTGAAATCTGATTGAAAACTACAAAAAGTTTCAGATTCTATAGGTACAACAATTAAAGACACAAGCATCCTAATTAGTAACACTTTCAATCACAATCCAACGGTTTTGAAGGAAATTTCTAATCCATTGCTTCGTGTACGTTACCCCAGCAAGAAAGTGTCTCCTAGAGTTATAGGAGTAGAACGTATAATATGTGCCCTATCTGCTGTAAATGTGCCCCCAAATAAAAAATGTGTGCCCCCTGTCGTTTTGGAAAAAAACGGAAAAAACGATTCCTGCTGGGGTAACGTTTTTCTAGCAGGAAAATTCTAAACGAATGATCGGAGAGAGAAAAATTGTGCATGGCCAGAGAGCTTATATGTGTGCCCTAATGTGCCCCCAAAAAAAAAATCTGTGCCCCTTCAGGTTTTCGAGATATTGCATTTCCTGTTGGAGTAACGTTTTGATGAATCGTATATCTCTACAACCATTGCATGTGCCCCTGTAGAGTAAACATACACGAGTAGCTCTTAATGTGTGCCCCTTAGTGCCCCAATTAGTTTTAAGAAAATATTTATAGTTTTCAAGTTATAGCGGTTTTATGAAAACCCGAAAAAACATCGCAGCGCCTAAATTAGACAAGAAACAAGTTCGCTGAAAACTGTATTCGGTCCTTCTTGACGCTAATAATAACCATACAAAGTTTCAAAACTATTCATGCATGCGTTTTTGCTAAAAGTCAAAACGATGGTGTCCTAACTTTGACGGCAAAATACAAGGAACCGGCTCAATCCGAAATGTGTAGGTGTAAACCAAAATCATGTGCCTTTAGTCAAAAATATATGGTGAAAATATTCAGCTTGGAATGTTTCGCATTAAGTAAATATTAACAAATAACCAAAATATGTAAGCAACGGCTGGTTATCCGACCAAATTTGAATGACTACTAAAAAGCGACGGATTCATACATATCGATGACCTTCTTTATTGGACGTATTATACCTAAGCTGTTGTCCGTACAGTCGCGTTCAAAAGTTTTGGGGGCTAATTAAAAAATATATTAAATGCACATTGTGACTATAATAAATGAAACCGCTTGTTGATGTGGAAATTATTATTTTTATTCCCTTAATTTTAATTCTTAAAGTAATTATTGCTTCAAATCACAGATCAAAGAAATTATTTGCACGTTGTGTAGTCATTATTATTTAAATCACAGATCAGTTATTCATCTAAGTCTCTCACTTTCTCCAAGCTAGACAAAGCGACTCCTTGCGACACGACGTCAGCGGATGCCGCGGGGCCAGAGATATATGCAGCGGTGTGGGGAGGCGAAAAAAGGGAATCTTCTATTAAGTAAGGTGAATGCTCCAACCAGCCCGCAAAATTCAAATTTTTTCTGTTTTTTTTTGTTCCTACGCCTTTATGAACTTGGAGGGTTGTATTGGTGATTTTGATGATTATAATTCTGTAACTACATACGTCTTACAACCGCGAATAATATTTTAATCAACATACAACCTAGCACTGGCCTGCAAATTGCAAAAAACGCAAGAAATTTTGAATTCCGCGGGCTAGTTGGAGCATTCCCCTTAATGATGAAAAACTTACAATGCGTGCCACGAAAGATGAGACTTGACACACCACGTGGTTTGACATGCGCAGTACACGATTTTAGGTATCTTTAGCGATATCTAATCTCTTTCAATAAATATATATGTACCTAATATAAAAAGACAAATACGGGCTTTTTATTTATATACAAAAAAGAGCTACCTCTTTTTAGTAGTATATAAATTACTGGATGTATTTTAATGAAATTTAGAATCGAGAAGATAGCTTACCTTGGAATAGCACTTAGGCTACTATTTATAATGTACTTAATCATGTGTAACGTCATAGAAACAGCTAGTAGAATATAATCCAATAACAACTTTATTTAATTACTTATTACTTTTGTAAGTCAGTGTACTCAGGCACAACACGTGTGAACCGGTTAGTGAGTAAAGTAAAGAAGGTCATCGATATGTATGAATCCGTCGCTTTTTAGTAGTCATTCAAATTTGGTCGGATAACCAGCCGTTGCTTACATATTTTGGTTATTTGTTAATATTTACTTAATGCGAAACATTCCAAGCTGAATATTTTCACCATATATTTTTGACTAAAGGCACATGATTTTGGTTTACACCTACACATTTCGGATTGAGCCGGTTCCTTGTATTTTGCCGTCAAAGTTAGGACACCATCGTTTTGACTTTTAGCAAAAACGCATGCATGAATAGTTTTGAAACTTTGTATGGTTATTATTAGCGTCAAGAAGGACCGAATACAGTTTTCAGCGAACTTGTTTCTTGTCTAATTTAGGCGCTGCGATGTTTTTTCGGGTTTTCATAAAACCGCTATAACTTGAAAACTATAAATATTTTCTTAAAACTAATTGGGGCACTAAGGGGCACACATTAAGAGCTACTCGTGTATGTTTACTCTACAGGGGCACATGCAATGGTTGTAGAGATATACGATTCATCAAAACGTTACTCCAGCAGGAAATGCAATATCTCGAAAACCTGAAGGGGCACAGATTTTTTTTTTGGGGGCACATTAGGGCACACATATAAGCTCTCTGGCCATGCACAATTTTTCTCTCTCCGATCATTCGTTTAGAATTTTCCTGCTAGAAAAACGTTACCCCAGCAGGAATCGTTTTTTCCGTTTTTTTCCAAAACGACAGGGGGCACACATTTTTTATTTGGGGGCACATTTACAGCAGATAGGGCACATATTATACGTTCTACTCCTATAACTCTAGGAGACACTTTCTTGCTGGGGTAACGTACACCATTGCTTCATAGGTTCGAAAGAAAAGTTCGTCTGCATAACAAACTCAAAGCATTTATTCCAATTAAACCTTGTAAACAACGTAGATAACGTAATGAACGTGGCTAAACTGCTAAAATGAAAGCAATTGCGATCAATTGTCATTTTATGTGTGTTACGCAATGCAATAGGATAGCTGTATGCTTATCTTGTTTTGATACATACGTACGCACAAACTTTTCCTTTTTAAGGTTCCGTACCCAAAGGGTAAAAACGGGACGCTATTACTAACACTTCCACTGTCCATCTGTCTGTCTGTCACCAGGCTGTATCTCATGAACCGTGATAGCTAGAACGTTGAAATGTTTACGGATGATGTATTTCTGTTTCCGCTATAACAACAAATACTAAAAACAATAAAATAAATATTTATGGGGGCTCCCGTACAACAAACATTTTTGCCTTATGGTACGGAACCCTTCGTGTGCGAGTCCGACTCGCACTTGGCCAGTTTTATTTTTGTTTATTTAACTTTTTCCATCATTTTCTTTAACTAGCTAACTTTCGCAGGGCAACTTCAACCAGCAGCAGCGTCCGTCATTCCCCTCGCCACAAGCGCGGCCCGGCGCCACGCACGGCCGGCCCGACTTCCTGCCCGACATGCGGCCCGATATGCGGCCCGATATGCGGCCCGACATGCGGCCCGACATGCGGCCCGACATGCGGCCAGAAATGCGGCCCGAGATTCGACCCGACATGCGGCAGGAGATCCGGCCGGACATGCGACTAGAACCGCCAAACCTGCCCCAAATGGGCCCCGAAATCTCGCCAGAACGTCCCATTCTGCCCCAAGACATGCAAATGTTCCGCCCACCAATGGAACGCCCACCTTTTATTAATCCGCGTTTCCAATACCGGCCTCATATGGAAGAGCGTCCTCAATTCAGGTCGAACTTTGAGCCTAGACCAGTGTTTTTCAGGCCGAATTTTCCGCCTAGGCAATTCGCTCCTCCTATGAGGGAGATCGTGCCTAATTCTAGTCATATGCCTCAAATAACGATTAGGCAAGCCTTGCCTATGCCTGGTCCGAGTATGGACAAAGGTCCTAAGGAAGGAGGGAGGGAACAAGAAGTCAGAATGTTGCCTGTGCCTCTACCGGCTAACTTGCCTCCTGGAGGACTGGCTGGCAAGAAAGTCCTGATAAATCCGCACTTTAAAGGGAATTTCCAGCCACCTGTTGAAGGTAATTATTATTTTTATTTTTTGTGTAGTTGTTGGACTATCTCGTTTATTATACTGTTACCCCCTTACTAATAAACGTTATATAGCGTCTGTATAGTTACACAATGCTTTGTCTTCTTCTTTCGAAAGTCAAATTACTGATGACTGAAAGAGAGAAATCGGTGTGTAACTATTCACCTGATATAATATGTTTATTAGTAAGAGGGTTAGTGTTAGCCTGCATCATCCCACTGCTAGGCAAAGGCCTCTCCCTATGACTTAAAGCTCTTTTGATCTAAAACCAATGTAGACCACTGTAGCCAAGTAAAAAAAAATGCAACAAGGGTTCCTATACAGATATCCCTTTAAAATAATGCGCTTCGGAAATCATCGACTATCTTCGGGAATACGAACGCGCGATCATGAGATCTAATATGGAGTTGTTATAACCATGGATGCACTTGCCTATTTTGTATTACCATGATTACAAAATTGTTGATTATCAACTCTATGCAATTCCAAAAAAAGTTTTGGTTTAACTGTACGTCAACGCGTGATTGGGCGATTAGATTATAGATTTAATTCAATAGGCGTAGTATGGAACTTCCATTCCGTTACGGGGTTTGGTCATACAATGTTTTCTGTTTGCATTGATGTCGGCTATCGATTTATAAAGCAAATGAAATGCCCGCATTTTGAAAAAAAATATCGAAATGGCGAACACTAAGGTACGCCAGGCTCCATATAAAAATCTTCAATCCCCTTTGTAACTATTTGTGTCTATATTATTATAAGTACGTAATGTCGATAGGGTTGCCAGTCTACATACCGACGCGAATACAAAAGTCGCCGCCCCTCAGTCCTACTCATGAGAACAAATTCGGTAACTAATTTGTTGTGTACTGCATGGTTTTCGTAGCAACCCTAGATTTAGTGCCGATATTGATACATTATTATATATATTTGTTGATTTTTGGAATATAACTACATACTACAAATGTTGTTAGATTAAAAAAAGTAGTGTTGGTTTATTTTCATACTTCTGATATATTTTTTTTTGTAAAAGTAGTTTTATTACTTCTCTATCAAATCAATTTTAGCTTTTGTAACTTGAATTAAATACGAAGTTTTTAGTCATGAGTGGATACAAAAAGAAAGGTATTGGCACTATAATATTGTCACTTATTTTGCACAATATTAAATATCCACCCTGCTTGTTTTGATGTATGATTACCGAACTATTTCGCAAAAAACTATCTCACAAATTTTTTTTAAAGGAAAATCCTTATTTTGAGTGTAAAATTTTAAAACAATAAGTACCTACGTACAGATCTTCCAGTAAAAATATTCGCTTCGGCAATCATCGTCTATCTTCGGATTTACGAACGAGCGATAATGAGATCTAATATAGAGCTGTTACAACCATAGAAGTACTTACCTAATATGTATTGGTTACAAAATTTACGATCAACTACTCTATGCAATTAAAAAAAACTTATATGTTAATGTGAAACGTTCGTGGCTTTAGTTTGCACAGCTTTATGTACTCTGCACATCTCCACAGATTAGTTATATACTTGTGAATGTAGCTAACGGTATAAACACTCAAGTGCGGCCGAGAAAATGCATTCTTGACACCTGTCAGTTTCATACAAACAAATACGTGTTTGTGAATTGTTGCATTGACAGGTGTCAGGAAGGCATTCTCTCGACGGCCGGACTGTAGCAATAAGGCTGCTTGTGAATGTGATAACTTTAGTTGCACTGTATTTCCCTAGTTGTTTCTTTAGCCAGGTTTTCGTAGTCCTTCCAAAAAATCCTAGTATTCAGTTGCATCCCGTTAGACATGGAAGCCGACCCCAACAAAGTTGGGAAAGGCAGGCAGATGATGATCTTACATCTTGAACTCAACTCAACTACTGTGGTATTAAAGAACCCTTACCCAAACTATGTTTATTTAATAGTTGAAACTAAGGTGTAAATAATTATGCAGGTCCAGTAAAGGATATAGACGACGCGGCAGAGCGGTTTATAGCGGAACAACGGAGCGCCTTAGCACGCGCTGCAGTCAGGAAGTATGCTAGGCGATCGCCTCAGAGGTAAGTGTTGTTTATACAGATTGACTTATACTTAAAAATTACTACTTATAGTTTTTTTTAAATAACTCAGGACTTCATTAGTCTGCCGTAAATTTAACACACTAGCTGCTGCCCGCGACTTTGTTCGCGTGGAAGTCGTAAGATGCACAATGCCTAAACTAAAATAACAGTCACATGTTTATAAAACTCCCCGTCGCTGTTACTTCGTTTTCACTTAGCGTTCTTTCTGATTTTTTTATTTTTGCTCGGCTCCTTTTAGTCTTAGAGTGATGTTAAATAACCTTATAGCCTTCCACAAAAATTGGGCTATAAAATGCAAAAAAAATCAAATCCGACTGGCAGTTCCAGAGATTACCCCTACATACAAACTTACAAACAAACAAATACCTCTTTATAATATTAGAATAAAATCAACAACTTGGTTACTCATGTCTTGGTGTCGCCCCTTTTGTCAGTCTATCTATACAAATAAATAAAATGAAGCGTCTGTTTGTGACAAAATAACAGTTTTTTTTTTTACAAAATGCATATGAAAGTATATTATTATATGGTACTTATACCAAAAAAAACAATTTCTTTGTCCGTTTGTTCCGGCTAATCTCCGAAACGATTGGACCGATTTTGATGAAATTTGGTATGGGCATACTTTAAAGCCTAGGGAAGGACACAGCTTTTTATCGACATACCACGCGGACGGAAACTAGTTAAAACTAAACGTGCTATTTTAACCCCTGTACTTGCCAGCGTCGAACATAATAACTTGTGCCCAAGAAATCGATCCATTAACATCGCAGACCGTTCGATTTAAATATTTTTACTTTTGTATTGTTCCAGATACATAGAAAACACAACAATAGAGATAGAGAATGATTTGGCGCACCCTCCGCGCAGGAGTAACGACGACGACGATCTGTTGAGGAGACAGGAGGAGTTCATCAACGCCAACAGAGCCGGCCTTAGGAGGAGGTGAGTGAAATAGGAGATCTGGGCTCTGCCTGAGCTCGAAAAATTTTGCGACACCAAAGTAAAATCATTTATTTCAAATAGGCACATAAAAGGCACTTTAGCCTATATGTTGATCCAGGGTGCCAGATACCTTCATACAAAATTTTATCAAAATTGGTCCAGCCGTTCGAGCGTGAAGAAGTAACAAACATAACTAGCCATTACTGTCTCACTGCTGGGCAAAAGCCTATTCTCCTTCTACCTCTCTCTGTCCAGAGCTACCAAGGACCAATCTTTATCAAAGGAGTCCAGATCATCCCGCCATCTCCGTCATTAAGCGGGACCCATCGGGTCGTAAGTTTGGCCCATTGATCGTCTGACATGTGGCAGATGTTTCCAGATGTGTGTTTTTAAATAGTGTTACTTTGATGTATAGGATGCGTTCTCCGTCCCCGTCGCCCCGCCCGGCGTCGCCGCGCCGCAGCGCCGAGCGTCGCGCGCGCGCCGACGTGCCGCGACACGCCGACGAGGTGAGCTCAAGATATCCTGATTCGTGCTGTACATATCCACTGATTTAAATAAACTCTAGGTCAAAAGTAATTTGATTCCTAAATAAACAATATTTTGGGGCACCATATTGCTTCATAAGTTAGAAAAAAAAATCTAGTCAACAAAGAAAGAAAGAAAAAGTATTTATTGCGACTCGTACAGGAAGATCACAAACTAAACTAAACACAGCAAAATAAAAATCCAAGTTATATAAAAAAACAGAGAGCAGTGGTGGCCAAGTGATAACGGCCGCGACTTACGAGTCGTAGGTTGTAGGTTCGAACCCAGACAGGCGCTTTACTTTGTATAAATTATTTCATCACCACTGCTCACAAAACGGTGAAGGAAAACATCGTGAGGAAACCGGCATGTCCTAGAACCAAAAATTCGAAGACATGTAACATCTACCAACCCGCACTGGGCCCGCGTGGTGGATTACGGCCCACTCCCTCTCACTGAGAGGAGGCCTGTGTCTCCGCAGTGGGAACATTATAGGCTGATGATGATATAAAAAAAGTAACAAAAGGAAAATGAAACAGAAAGTCCTATACGAGGCCAAAAGGCTCCTATCTCAGCATAATGTAACACCGTAAATTAATAACGCAATTAATGTTGTTGAACTGTCAAATTGAAAGCTATTGCTACTGTTAGTGTGTTACGCAACTACCCCGCAGATACACTGCGGTTCGAAACTCATAGTTTGAGGAACGCAGCCGTAATTTTATGAGTTCTGTCTCACAGGACAGCGAATATAAGCGAAGACTGCGCGAACAAGAGAGCCTTCGCGAGAGAGTGCTGCGAGCTAAGGAAGTGCGGCGCAGGAAGAACGCGGTGGCCTTGCACAAGCAGCTGCAGGACAAGTAAGTTGAAAATGTTCTCTACTAACTTTTTAGACATTTGTATCCTCCTTATGCATATGAAGTTTCATTAAAATCGGTTCGTTCATTTCGAAAAATAAAGGCTTGAAAGTTTGTATGAAATGCCGTACGGCGTAAACGCTCTTAAAACAGACCATCTAATTTCCAACCCTTTTCACAGAGAACGTGAAAACCAAGACAAAGAAAAAGAGGCTCTACTAAAGCCCCCGACAGACCCCCCCGCGCCGCCCACAGCCCGCGCGGCCGCGCCGGGAGCAGCCGAGCTACAGCACAACAAGCCCGACACTACGAGGGCTTCTCCTGACAAACTGGCCAAGTTGGAGAAATCTGACAAGTTGGAGAAAGTGAAAGTTGTGAAGGAAGTGAGGGATCGGTCGCCTGTTAAGGAAGAGAGGGTGGAGGTTAATTCTACATGTGGTGAGTTTTCTTCAGATTTTTTTATAGAAGTAATTGAGTTGGATCGACGACCTTGTGAAGGCGACCTTGTCGAAGTGGCGGTGCTTGGGGGAGGCTTATGTCCAGCAGTGGTGATGAGTTGATGAGAAACTTCACCCGCATAAGTGTCGATCTCGTGGGAATATCGAGATAAAAATTATCCTACGTCCTTTCCCGGGACTCAAACTATCTCTATACCATCTTTCATCTAAATCGGTTCAACGGTTTAAGCGTGAAGACAGACACTTTCGCAATTATAATAATAGTATGGATATTTTTTATTTGGAATTGTACCTTTGCATGCCCATGTGACGGTAAAATATTGAGAACTTTGTTATAAAAACACCTATGTTGTGACAAAATGATATATCACCTCAAACATACCGACTTTTACTAAAACTACATAACTCTCTCTGCAGAAAACCTAACCCCCCCACACAAACTGCCAATCAAGCGGGATTCCTCAGACAGAGCATTAACTCCTCCCCTACCGGACAAGAGAACTGACAGCGACGACGACCTCGACCTCATCCTGGGAGACATCGACGGCATCCTTTCCGATGACGAGGACAGCGGACGGTTCAAGGAGAAGCCTAAAAAGTGAGTAGCTGTTAGCTTAAGCTTGTATTCAAGAACAAGGGTATGAAGTAAAGTTGTGTAACATTCAAAGGGCTTTAAATCTCTGTAGCATGAGTACTTGTCCGCCATTTTGATTAAACATCTAAGTGGGTAGATACAGATACTTTAAATGGACGGTAAGAATATTATCATTGTAGCAGCGCGGGCCGCCGTCGGTACACACTTCGTTAACAAATACACGGTTTTATTATAAGCACGCAGCGACTCAACATTTCTATTCTGTTCCAGGCCAGACCCAGTACCAAAGTCGAAGCCTCAAGTGGACTTACGATCCAAGCTTCCTCCCAAGTCTTCCAGCGAATACAAGAAGCAACAGAGACAGAAGATCGTGTTCACAGAAGATAATAGAGAAGAAGTGAAGAGTAAGAAGAAAGGTAAGGAACCACATCATAATTTAACGCTTGCCTTGTTCCTGGGCCACGAAAATGCTGCTTAGGGCGCTGTAATTGACATAAAGATTTGGAGGATGTTAATGCCTTCTAAACAAATATCAACTTTACTCTTCTGTGAATTTGAAATTAAAGTAATATGTACAGACGCCAGCACATCAAGCTACTACAATCTGTCGAATTTATTTAATAGATTTTCAACTTTATCGCTAAAGCATAAGGTTCAAAGTTATTGAGAACATTTGACAGTTTTGGGTAGCTTGATGTGCTGGCGTCTGTACATTATTAACAAGTAACCAACCCGCACTGGGCTCGTGTGGATTACGGCCCACTCCCTCTCACAGAGAGGAGGCTTGTGTCCCAGCAGTGGGAACGTTATACGCTGATAATGCTAACAAGTTATAGTTATTAATGTATACTACTTAGTAAAAAATAATCAAACTCAAGAGTTTGTTTGTTTGTTTTTAATGCGCTTATCTCTGGAACTACCAGTCAGATTTGGTTTTTTTTAGCTCGAAACGATCGAAATAAAACAACTTGAATATTAAAATTTAATTATATACCACTCAATCAAAATTTATGAAATAGATGATTTATTTTATAACGTTTCGGAGTTCGTTCCGCAGCAATAGTTATTCATTGAGATGAGTACTGTGAGAGGTCTTACAAACTGAGTAAGGTAACCAGGAGGAGTAGATTTAAAAATCAGTTTTCATCTTGTGTCTTTCAGCTTGTAAGCTAGACTGACCCCTACGTGTTTTAAATTCTAATCTTAAACTGAATTGATGTTTGTCTCGTATTTCTTGCCAATAACTTTTAACGGACTCGCGGAGATTTCATGTAAGCACCAAATAGGCTATAATCTCTTCCATTACACTGACTTCCACTTCCGTTTTAATTGTGGGGTAAAAGACTTGCTACTCAACACACTCGCAACATTATAATAAAAGACATTGCAAGTTAATTTTAAACTTATCTTTTATTTTGTTGCAGAAAAGTCTCCACCGCGTCGAGCGGTCGTCACAAGCTCGACAGTAACCGAAGATGCAGAACCGCCTGTCGAAGTTAAAAAGACAAAGGTAAGAAGGCAGGACTATATGGACGTAGTTAAGCAGAAAGGACTCAATCCACAATATGTCACTTTTGAGTTATGGGCGTTTGAAGTTTTAGCTGTAATTTCTCTGACCAAAAGTTACATTTTTTTTAATGTTTGCCCTATATTATTAAGAAGATTGTTTATATTTTATTTTTCCATCAAAATAATGATGTATTTTGTAATAGATTTCGAGATATTAAGTGAAATGTGGGTTGAGTCCTTAAAAGTATTGTGGATTGAGTCCTTTCTGATAAACAAAACGAAATATTTTATGTCAGTAAACCTATATCACAGAAACGACCCAACCTGTTTGAGTCGATTCAGTTATTTGATAATATGATATTTCCAATCAAAACTAATTCTTAGAAAAGATCCAAACTGTTTGAGTTTATTCTGGTTTATCGACCTTAAGAACATACTCATAGAAATGTCATTACTCAGAAACAATTCAAGCGGACTGAGTCCGTTCAGCAAATACATTTTGTATGCTCTTCATACTGTGGGTTGAGTCAGGGTAGTGAGAAAACTAGTTTTCGTGTTCATTTTCAAAATAGGGTTTTCACTACATGATAGATTCGACCCTCAGGAGTATGATGGCATACTTAACTCAATTTTGACCAAAGTGTGGATTGAGTCCTTTCTGCTTAACTACGTCCATATATGTTTAAGGCAAATAAGCCTTATCTGTGTTATACACTTTGTGCAGATTTCTCACCAGGGTCATTCATGTCGAAAACGTGTTACAAAATACAACGCGCTAAATGGAGGCTCCAATACGTAACAGAATGGCCTCAGGGCCCTACTTCACTAGGACCACTTAATGATTCCATATTTCAAAACCAATTCAATTCCCTAGGGCCGGTTTTTTGATCCGTAGTTAACTCAACCAATTGTTAAAAATAGTACCTAACTAATGGTTAAATTTTGGCAAAATGTGTTTATTGATCAATTGTTTGCCCTTGAATTGTCAAATAATTAACTATTAGTTGACCCAGTTGACCATTAGTTACTATTTTTAACAATTGGTCGAGTTAACCACGGATCAAAAAACCGGCCCTAATCACGACATCTGCTATTAACTTATTCTCTATGATGATTTGAACTGTCAAAATACATGTCCGTACGGTTGACATTTCGATTCGTTGCCGTTAACAAAACACGATATTGACGTGATTTGCACGTGATAAGATTTTGCGGGGAATAACACAAAATTAGGGCCCTGATTAAGTTTAGAATGGTAAAATCTCTACCACAAAAAGCAAGTACAGTACCCGGCGATAAATATTGCACATCGACCTTTGGAAAGAGATAATCGGCTAATTTCGGCTTCGTAGAGCGTTATCTCTGTCGCACGAAATACAAACAGTCCGGTATCTATTAGGAGCTGTTAAAACAATTATAATTTGCTTCTTTTGATAATTATTTTTATTCTTTGTATAAAATGGTTTTGTGTAAAAAGGTCGATGTGCAATATTTATCGCCGGGTACTGTAAGACCTTTACAGATGGATATGGTTACAAATAAATATGATTGTGATGAATCAAATAATAATACTTCGTTGGTCTTGTAGTCGCAAGCGCGACTGCTGAGCATGAGTTCCTGGGTTCGGTGCCCAGGTGGGTCATAGTGTTAGTGTGTTATTCCACCTAGAATTTCTGAGTAGTAGCCATAAACTGGATTTGTGCCCGTGCGACTTAAGGCCTATTCAAACCTGAGCGATATTCGCTGCCGCTGTGGGTAGAGGTACATACCGCGCGGGTTTCGCTCAGGTATTTAGTATCAAGTACCGCGGCTAGAGCGACCGCGAATACCGCTTAGGTCTGAACAGTAATATTACCGCATACCCACTGGGTTTTCTCTGCCGCAGACGGTAGCGAATACCGCTTAGGTCTGAATAGGCCTTTAAACATCACTGGCGAAATATCCTTCGAGGATCACAGACGAGACGTTATGTAATATTATGTAGCGGTATCTACAACGCCACATACAAACAACGTGTCATACTGACGTCACGCAAATCCTGCATCGCGCAAGCAGAGTTTACCGCGCCACTAGCATAGATACAACGGCCCGACATGAATCATCGGGCATTTGCCCGCCAGACACAACACCCGTCTGGTCGGAGGATCCTCCCTTTTCTATGGAGGATGAGTGAACTTTACACCCTGTTCCTCATACCTCTATAATTACAAATAAATATTTTAAATATTTGTTATTTTCAGGTAAAATCTAAACTGGACATGGCTGTGAAATCCAGACAACGGATAACATACGAGAAAGAGGTAATTCGCATACTGTTAACTAGCAACGCCCCGCGGTTTCACCCGCATAAGTGTCGTACCCGTGAGAATATCGGGATAAAAAGTATCCTATATGTTATTCTGGTGTATAAGATATATTACTGTAAAGTTGCATGAAAATCCGTTCAGGAGTTTTTTTGTGAATGAGTAACAAACATACATCCATACATCCAACCATCCATCGTCACAAACTTTCGCGTTTATAATATTAATAGAATGCTATATATACACCTTGTACCGGACGATAAGCATAAACTTCGACCAGATGTTCAGACAATGGGAATAAGCATTTTTCATTATAGACACATTAATGAATCCTTATTTTTTATTTTTTGTTAATTTTCATACAAACTAAATACTTTTACGTAAATCAACCGATATGCATGCCTCTTTATCTGAATTGGCAACAACGTATTTTCATTCTTAAGATTTGGCGCGCTGAAACTTGTCAAAACTAAGTTAAGAAACTCAAGCTCAAAGCATTTATTTCAATTAAACCTTGTACAGGCACTTTTGAATTTTCAAAATTAAAATAGTCTGTCAGTTAGTCAGAAAGTTGAAGCTAGTTGCCCATTCCAAAACGTAGATCTCTATGGAGAAGAACGGGCAAGAAACTCCATGGACACTCTCAAGACCCTTTCATACTGCATAGCTCATTTAAATTTCTTTAAATGAAATTACAAATATCTTTGTAACGAAGCCTTTTTAAGTACTTACTTCCTTTGTTATATTTAATTTGTAAAAGCTATAGAAGCGTTTGACAAAGTTTATGGATAACGTGAAGAACACGGTGTATATATGTATATATATTTTTAAAGAACATGTACAGACGCCAGCACATCAACTTACTACAATCTGTCAAATTTCTTTAATAGATTTTCAACTTTATCGCTAGATCGTAAGGTTCAAAGTTGATTGGGAAAATTTCACAGTTTCGGGTACCTTGATGTGCTGGCGTCTGTACCTAATCTTTTTCAACCTGACAGTTAACTTAATTTTTGAAGATTTTATTCAAATTACGTTTTCAAATTTTCTCCAGCAAGCTGAAAAAGCAAAAGAAGACGAGAAAAAAGCTGCGGCTTTCTCAAACAGACGAGTGATCCTACAGAGAAAAGCTCCCAAAGAGAAGTCTTCCTCAGTATTCTCAAGAATCGAGGTCAAAACCGACCCGACGAAACCCAACCCTGGCATATTCAGCCGGGCAGTCAGAACCGTTATCGGCACAGAAAGTGCTAGAATCGTCTTCAAAAAAGACGAACCACAAATTCAATTTGAAAGTGACTCGGAAATTGACGAGGACAGTTTACTAGAAGACTCGGGGAATATTGCCACTGTGGCCAATTTACCTCACGGAATGACGGACACGCGGTTGAAGACTTTGGCCGGCAGTGAAGTGCAGGTAATTAGAATTTTAGGGTTATTTTCTTTGGATTGTCTCTTTCTTTGAGGTTGGTGGTTCGAATGGTTATTTAACGTGTTACGGTAAATATCATTTTAGATAAGTACAGCTCGTCTTTCTAGTCATATGGAAACTAGGATCAGTATTTTTGTAGGTTAGATTAATAATTGGGAGAGAAATCCATATAAAATTGATATCTAATAGTAATGGCGGTAAAAAAAATAATGAAAGCATGGTTAAGAATATACCTATAGCTTCAAAGTTCCGTGTCCAAAAGGTGCCAATGGGACCCTATGACTAAGACTCGCTGTCCTTCCGTCCGTCCGACCGATTGTGTGTTACAGGATTGCATGTTTTGAACCGTAATAGGTAGGTACACACGTACTTATACTACCATGATCGCTATAACAACAAATAGAAATAAAATTAAGTTAAAAATTAAAGGGGTCTCCCATACAAGAAATATTGTACAGTGGAACGGAACCATTCGTGTGCGAGTCCGACTCGCACTTGGCCGGTTTTTATATTAAGTATGAAAGTGACATCCATTATTAGTCTTAGAACCAACAATTCTCAGACATGTGACATCTCCCCGCACTGCGCCCGCGCGGCGGAGTAGGTACGGCGGCCCACTCCCTCACAGAGAGAAGGCCTGTGTCCCAGCAGTGGGATTATTATAGGCTGGTTATGCTCATGCTATGCTTAGCATGCATCGATGAGACATTTAAGTGAGCATGACACGTTCTACTGCTATGCTCTTTCAAGTCAACATCAAAAAAATCATAATAAACGGAAACATGGTTCTTACATTTGCAAAATTTAAAAAAATGCTTCTAGGTTATACAAAACTATAGTTTGCAATTTATTTAAGAGATTAATAGAATTTTACTACCAAACCGGAAGATATATTTAATAATGAAGTATTCAACAATTAAAACTTGATTGAATTGAATAAATTATGTTCGTAATGCCAGAAACACGAAAAAGGGAAGCACCTCTTCCAAATCATACTGGAATAGTGTGGTCTTAAAGACAAGTAAGAAAGAAAATACATTTGCACAGACTAAAAGGCATACAATACAATATACACCAGATAAAAAAATAAAAAATACAGTGAAAAGTGCGATGTCTGAAATTAGCAGGAAAGTGTGCCACTGCTGCGCCAAAGGCCTAGTTCAGCAAAAATGCCAGACAACCAGTGTCTGGCGCCGTTCCAGTTCAAAACTGGAACTGATGTGTGAGGTGACGGATGTAAATCAGTTTTATACTGCAACGTGACGTGTGTATGCTTACTTAAATTAAATATATTTGTGTTAGATAAAAATAGTAACGATTACCTCTTTTATTATTAGTAGATATATATTTTTGCAACTAAAAACGCATACTTAGATAAAAATATTAACTAATGCAATTTTTTTTTTTACATTTTGAGACATTCGAACCACTCAACCTGTGATATTGATTACCAACTCATTGTGATAGAAATGTGTGATATTTATTTATATGTACATATATATATATACTTATTCCTTAGACATACATTGTAGTACACAGATTTTAATATATTTAATAGAATTATTTCCTATGCAGGTTTATTAATTTCTCACCCGCGATTCTGTTGATTATTTATTAAAAGAGAAATAAAACGTTTTTGCTTCCCGAGGCAGTCGTAAGGGTACTATTGTATCAATTTAATTATTTGAAATAAAAATATATCTTCAACATTTAAAATTATACTGCGTTGTTTTTTTGTGATTATTATTTTGTAAATGCTGATTGATCAATATTTGTTAGTTCTTTACAAAGAAAATTAATAACCCTGTATATTCTTTCTGTGGGCGAATACTACATTTGTGACATATTATAATATTAAACAAGTTTCATATAAGTATTAAAAAATATTATAATTTTTTTTTATATTATGAATTTATTATATTTTTTTTCTGTACTTATATAAAGCTGTGATAATATATTTGTGACAACTGCAGTGTTCGCTTTGTTATAATTGTTTTTTAACAATGGAATAAGATGAATTTAATCGTGATGTCTTCGATACGAGGTCATTATTTATTATCAAATGTATAAATAATATTATGGCATATGCCAATTAAATGAAATGTTTTGGCGAAGCCATGTAGCAATATTATAATGCCCCTTGTAGTCAATCATCGATTATTATTAGCTAAACTTTACAACTTAATGATGTCTAAGGGGTGTTCGAATCACCCATTGTGCAAATTACACTAACCTATTCCTAACACAAGCATATTATTATTATTATTTTTAGCTCAGATGCAGGGGGTAAAAAATATTGAAAGTTATGTATGATACAGTAGTAAAGTTTAGCCAATGTAAGTCATTGTTTACTAGAGCCATGCTCACATGATCTAAAATATATGTTACAAAAAAAGATCATGAAATAGGACATATTTTAATTTATTTTTTTACGAGTTTGATTATGGACCGTAATTATTACATTTTTAAACCATGCGCATGCACTTTATTATAATAATGTACTGTTTTATACGAATAATGCAATTTTAATATTGTATTTAGATATCAGTTTTAGCAAATTATAACTTTTGTTGTATTCCTAGTTCCGCCTATCTGTGTGTATATAAAGTAGGTACTTATTGATGCCCAGGTTTAAAAATAATATTATAAATATTAAAGATACTTTATCTAAGTTTACGTATTAAAATTGTATTATAATTAAAATAGGAAAAGTGTTAAGTGATTGTTTTAACCTAAGATTGTATTAGACAGATAAATGCTTTAGTCAATAAGTTAACTAATTTTACAGCATTATTTTTGTATCTCGCACATATTAATACTCATTTAAGATTTTGTTTTTTACCTGTTTTGTGTATTGCTATGTATAAATTACTTAACATTTTTCATATTTTTGACAGCTTTGTACCTGATATTAGTAGTTAATTAATTGGTAAGTCTTAGATATAAAAATACCGTAAAAATTGAAACAAAAACACCCACGGATTCATGTTCCAGAATTTATTACTGGACAAAGAAGAGCGATCAGCGAAAATAACGTTTAAAACAACGGTAGCCGCTGAAAACTTCAAAAAGAAATTTAACAACAAGATGGTTGCCGCCAGCCGACTATCCGTCACATTGCGCTGAATACTAATAATACACGATTCAACATTGACTTCACTACACGCCATCACTCGGGGCGGTCGCGCTCATGAAACGTGGGAGTAGGACGGCGATATTTTCTCGTCTCATCTCGTTCCCGCATTGTATGACCGCGGCTGCTACTAGTGATGACGAATTATATAACTAATTAGTAACCATGTGAAAATGTAACTTTAAATACACGATTGTTACTAGTAAACGAGTTGTTTTTGTAGTTTAGGCAATTAGGTTAAATATTCAACAGTTTTGTTAAATTTGGTTATAAATGAAATAGTTCTGGTATGTAGCCACTATTTGATTATGTTATTTAAGTAAATATATTATGTTTTAAGTCTTGGCAGAAGATTCTATATTTATCAATGTATTTTAATGCTTATCTAATTGATATAAAGTATAGATTTGGGCGAAGAATGACCTCGGAGAATTCAAGGGGACTTTCCGGTGCATTGAAATATATACTTTATTCCAATAAAATAAGTGTTGAAGTACACTGACATATTTACAATCTCATGCCGCGCCGTCAGCCTGTGAACGCTCGTTCTTATGTTCTGTATAATTATTTGAATTAGACTTACGTTGGTGCCCTAAAGTGTTTACAATTTGTACATTCATTTTAGTTTAAAAGTTCTTAATACACTTTGTGTAGAAGAATAGCAAAAAACATCTCGAAAGTTAGAAAATTTTTACTTCTTGTAAGTAGAAAACGCAATAATCTTTTCACTGCCACTGACGTTCATTGACGTCATGCTAATGACGTAATAACACGTCGAAATTATAGTGCTATTTATAGCTGGTAATACAAATGATTATGTATAGTTTGGCATTGATTGGCATTAAAAAGTAAATTTGTGTGTTAGTTCAAAAGTTTCGATCGAATTTTGTCTTAAAGTATACAGGTTCAAATTAAATTACCTAGAGAAACTTCGCAGATGTGATAGGTATCGAAATCTATACATGATAAAACAAAAAAAAAAATTATTTGATGAGTGTTTTTTTTTTTTTAGTTCATCACGCGCAGGTACGCGCAGGTGCATTAGCATTTTTTTTTTTGTAAACTTCACAGACGACATAGGTTTCGATATCTAAACAATAAAATAAAGAAATAAAACAGATTTTCTCAACTAACTCATACTTCAAGTAGGTAACATGAGTGATAAGCAGTTGACCACAAAAAAAAAAAAAAGAAATCTCTTTTATTTTATCGTGTTTAGATATCGATACCCATCACGTCTGCGGAGTTTCGATAGCAAATTTAATTTGACCCGGTATATTCTTTTAAAATGGGGGTTTTCGTGAAAATTTACGACACCAGTTGGCACCACTTTGACAAGAGGTCTTCCAATATAAAATATATGATGACGTTCATCATTCGATTCATTCATTCGTTCATCATTCCGTCATGACTAAAGAAAATATAGGCTCTTTGACAGATGCCTGGACCTGACGTGACAGTGCTGCCACCTAGCGAACGTCATTTCAGAAAACCCTCATTAAGAGAGAATTTTGTTACAAAAGTTGTATTTGTAATTGCGCATCACATATGAGATCCCAGAATGTCGTAGGTTATAATTTGCAAAAATATTACAATTTAAAGTAATTATGCTAAGAAACTTAAATCAAGTTTGTATTTCTTTGGAGCTTTTATGTTCTATATCGTCGCGATAAAAAGCGTTTATTAATACTTACCACAAGTATGCTTTATTTCAATTAAACCTTGTACAGGCACTTTTGAATTGTCAAAATTGAATTAGCTTTTTTATCATAAGTCAGTCTGGTTGTTTATAAAACTTTAATATTAAAACTGTCCCCGAATAAGTAACCACAATTACTATATTTAGTTCAGTACCTTACGAATAATCTGTTGGTTAAAATAATCCTGTATGTTACAACTTCTCATATTTTAACCAATATTGCATTTTTTTTTTAATTGATTACGTAAACAGGTCACATTTTATTACATAGAATACGATAAGTACAGTGCTACAAGGACCTTTTAACGCTTGAATGACACAGAGGGGGGCGTTGTTGGTAAACAGTTGTGAAATTCTATTGAAAAAATAATAATGGCGGCGTTAGTTCCGATTTTGGTCACGCACCTAAAGATCCTTGTACAACTGTACATATTTTAATCCTGCCATCACCATTGACGTCAAAATACGTTTAGACGTTATAAAATTCGTAAGATATTTTTCTTTTTCCGGAAATACTAATTAATATTGTTAATTATTTGTGTTTCTCATGCTTTGTATTGAAATTGTAATTGTAAGAGTAGTATTTGACGTAAAATATAAATGTTTCTATTAGTTTCCGATAGTAAAATGGAACTACACTACAATTACCGTGTCTACTTTCTTCCTATTATACACTACCTATAATGTCCATTAAACTTCTTTGTGCTCTCAACGGTATTAATAAATACATTGTTTCGACTTGGACACTTTCATAGCATTGATGGAAACTGCTCGATAACTTTGTGTACTTTGTGTAACGATATCTAAACACGATAAAATAAAAAGGTTTTTTTTGAAGGTCAGCGAACCCTTTTATTGTTGTAACTTGAAGTATGAGTTGAGAAAAACTGTTTTCTTTTACTTTACCGTCTTAAGATATTGAGACCCATGACGGCTGTGAAGTTCACACAAAAAAAAACAGATACGTATTAGAAGTGACTACAATAACTGCGGTCGATGACCCCAGAAAAAAAAACGATGAATTTAATTTATATTTTGTTTTATCATTTTTAGATATCGATACTAATCTCGTCTGCGAAGTTTAGCTAGCCAATTGAAAATAACCCTTCATAAATCTGTAGTGTATGTCATTTTACAAAATGACACTGATTTAGTTACTTGTAGCAATAGTTTGCTTATGATTAGACTTAAAATGCTGTCTCGAAAATATTGTAATACCTACCTATTCATTATAATAAATAAATGGTGTAATATTAATATCTTGTCGTGTATGTATACCTACTGTTTTTGTAATCGAAATTGTAAACTTTAAAAATGAGTCTTATTGTTAAAAATATGCAGTAGCTAATCATTATATTTTTGAACAATATGTAATTGTTTTGTCTACTTTTCATTCAAATGTTCATATAATGTAATGCACTTTTTTGTATGGATAACAATAAATTAATTAGAATAGTTAGGTGAGTCATACATTGGAGACTATCGCTCTAAAAGTCAACTGAAACTCAATTCAGAAATGGCTCGTAGGGACATCGACGCGTAAATTAAAACGTAGCGTAGCGTAGTAATTTTTCCATGGTTATAAAAAAAATCTACAATGTCATAGAAAAGTACAATACCTACGCTGCTAAAATGTATGGAACAGGTATTTTTTTATTAACTGACAAACAATTTCAACGCAGTAGAGTTCAGAATCATGTACTGAATCCATGGTAATAACAGTTTGCGTGTCGGTGTCCCTGCCACCCTGTGTAACTTAAAATGTCAAATATAGTATGTACAGACTAGCACATCAAGCTACTACAATCTGTCAAATTTCCTTAATAGATTTTCAACTTTATCGCTAAAGCATAAGGTTCAAAGTTGATTGGTAAAATTTGACAGTTTTAGGTAGCTTGATGTGCTGGCGTCTGTACTTCAAGAATTTCCATTTCCATCTTGTCTCAAAACGGTCGTTCAAGTCATCCAAAAATAATTTTGTGTCCAGATAATATTATAAAAAACTGTTTTCCTTCCTACATGCAAAAACATACTTCAAATTTTTTTAGTAAAATCTTATAAATAATCATTCTGAGCTTGTTTTAAAAAATTTGCGTGTATCAGAAATGTGTGGTCATATTTAAGGGGCTTACATGACCTAAAACGCGGTCACTGTCAGACTGCATAGAAAAGAAAGAGAAGCGCGATGACACAACGCTGGTAATTTATTGCAAAATATGAAGCAATTAGCAATTAATTAATCTATTTACAAAAAATCTATTGTTTGGACTAAAAAATTAAAACACTAGTGTTTTAGTATGTTGCATGTAGAATAATCTGACAACAAATCAGAATGATCGTATGTATATTAGCATGGTTTTTATTGTAAAAAAAGAGTTTTTAAAGGTATCTTCATGATTTTTTCTATAGTATCAAATTAGTTGTATTATGTTTTCAATACAGTATCTACCTAGCATATATCCTGAAGAATATCATATATTTTTCTGAGTTCATATACTTTTATTGTTTCAAATGATTAAGATTATTAATCATCATCTTTAATCGTTAATTTGATTATTTGATTAACTATTAACTACTTGTTCATTCATTTAATTTATTGGAAGAGCAACACCAACAGCTTATGCAATACATAAATATACTACTTCAAAAGCAGTAATTTATTAACAACAATACATCAATCTCTGGCTCGGTAGAAAGAATGTTTTCTTTTGCAACTATGCTAAATAAACCTAGGTCAAACAAATTATCTGACGATTTATTTGAAAAAAAAATAGTTATGAAATGTAACTTGAACATCAAGAAATCAGAAATGTGAAAAAAAAATCCCCATTTAACCCCTATTGGGGGTGGGGGTCAATTTTCAAAAATCCTCCCTCAGTGCTCACTTTTGTTATCATGTTTTGCTTCTGGGCCCATCGGCTTAGGCAGTGCGTTGTCTGTCAGTGAAATTATCTATTCTTTAAAAAAAATAAAAATGGTCTAATTCTTAATAATGGTTGTAGGTGCGAGTTTTTGTTTATAATTATTGCATTTAATTTAAAAAAAAAAATAGATAGTACTCTATACAAGGAAGCAAGCTTAGTCTGAATACTTAAAATGGTTTTGTTTCGAAATTTTGTAAACATTGTAAGCGTCACTAATTAACAAAAGGGTAGTGAGATTTAAAAAAAAGTAACTCACAACTTTTCTGTATGATAAAATAAATATAACAATAATTCATTGCTACACGGATAAATAACTCTAGTTCTTTTTCATAACAGATTTTCGCTAATTTCGAAACATCTTAGAGGCTCTTTTGTAATTTTTATCCACTTCCATCTAAATATTACTCTCTCTCTTATATTATGTAAAAGGTTTAACTTAAGTTTGTCATATTAGTATTTAGGTGTGACAAGATATATTTTTTAGTAATCTGTAGAGGTTAAAACTTGTTGGTTTATTCGAGGCTGCCTCGTAGTTAGCGATTTTAAAACGTCAAACACAATTTTGAAACCCTTATGTAAAATCATTAAGACAAAAAGAAATGTATTGAAGAAACTAAGTATGTTATTTTTTTTAAGTTACTGTATTTAAGAAAACAAGACACCAAAGTAATCAGTTGGTTGTGCCGACTAAGTCACTTATTTCGAGGCAACCTCGTCGAAAGCAAATTTTTCGCATTGTGACACTTATTGTTATTAATAATGCAAATAAAATACGCTAGCCGTGAAACGTTGTTTAATTATTTTGTACAAAATACCAATTTCTAAATAATGTGATAATTTTTATACCGATCCGGGAAATAAATATTGGAGGAGAATGGTTGAAAGTGTTTTAATTATCTTTTGTACAATTGTTTTACCCTGTACTTATTACGATTAGTTTTAAGATACATAATGAAAACTGATTTTGTAATATTAACTTGTGAAATAAAATAACTACCTAATTAACTACTTATCTAAGAATTTTTGTAAAAAAAAAAACTAACCCTTTTTTAAAGTTATAGAATCAGTTCACAAACAGTACAGTAAAAATCACTCACCAAATGATATTTATGAAAAATGAGTGAATGAAAGATCACAATAATAATTGTTAAGAAAGTTATCGAATAAATTTTTTTATTTTTTGAAACGGAAGGAAGAAAATAGTATTTTTTCGAGTGAAAAGTTGTTTTTTTTATATAAATCTTGCTTGCCTGAATTGTAACATTTTTTTACAATTTTAAGAGTGAACGAATTTTTTCTTGTTATTTTTGAATATATTTTGTGATGCCGGACATCGATGCGCTTAAAATGTATTCTCTGGAATATATTTTGGGAATCTAAAGACTGATTTTTAAATAAATTACGTAATATTCTCATTTTGTATTTCATTTGCGTTTCCCCTTCTTCTTTTCAAATCCATGATTATCATCATATTCAAGTCCATGGGCTCGTGGCTAAGTAACAGCCGCACCGGTTGATCGTTCAGGTTAAGTCACGCTCTCCGCGGTCGGTCCGCTTTACCTACCAAGAAACCTCCGTCGGTAATTCCGTTTATCCACCCCCAAGAATACGGAAACGCATGTTGGAGAGGATTCTCGGACGCGCGTTTCGTAAACTCAGTTTACACAAAATAAACTGTAAAATGTATACTCTTAGGGTGGATTCTCGGTCATACATACTTGAATAACCCACCTTCGTGCTTATAAAGCACATTGGTCTGGGCTGTCATTCGTGGACCTTTGACAGTCAGCGAAGCCCTAAAACTGACTACCGTCAACCAGTACCAAGGGGTATCGTATTACCAACTGGGTTGTGAACTTTGGAAGGTCAGATAAAGTCGTTCCACTTTAAATGCTGGTATTTAGCTGCGTCCGGTTGCACTGGGAGCCGACCCTAATAACACAGTTGGGAAAAGGTAGGCAGATGATGATAAGTACAACAGTTATAGGTACTAACTTGATTACTAAAGTCCTCCAGGCCGTATTTTGGCCACGGCCGTAATACAAAGGCCTCAAACTCAAAGCATTTATATATACCGAGAAATTAACGAGGATAACTTTCTCGCAATTGTTCAGCAGGACCACGACTTTGAATGTTGATTCCAAGTTAGAGAAGCTTGTCCTCAAACCTACATAGAAAATTAGTAACCCTGCAAATAAGATAAAATTAAAACCCAAAATTCAAAATTAGTACCTACTCCAGTAGTTTACGAGATATACCATGCCATTGGTGGGGTGGCAGTAGTCACGGTGCCAAATTTTCATTTCAAGATTTCCCTATTAAAAACTCTGTGATTTCTTCCCAAATTTATACAAAAATTAGTACTCCTAAAGAAGTTATAGCGACCAAAAATTCAGATTCCGGTTGGATTTTAAGAGAAATTGACTTTCATTACTTTTCCATACTAAGAGCGCTTTCACATTTAGGCGACTTTAGCAGCGCGACAGTCGCGCGGCTGGCGCGCGACTGTCGTGCTATCAGAATTTCATAGTTTAAACAGAAGCGCGGCGGTCGCGCGCTGCCGCCGCGGCCAAAGAGTATAATAATAATACGGGAGGCCGCGGCCGCCGCGTGCTCTCAGTCGGCGATGAGCCAGTGTTGCAAACTTGCAAACGTACGTAATTATTATAGACTACACAATGAACGAGTTTGATACCGAACGATTTATTACTGAAATTCAAATGCGTCCTGTTTTGTGGGACTCAAGAAGCAACAATTACAACAACAGGACCCTAAAAATTATTCCTGATTTCGAAAATAAAAGTGGGTCCGAAAAAAGTGCAGCGGGTAGGTTTTATTATTTTATTTAGGTACCTAATTATATCATGTTATTCTGCCACGGTACTTCTCCATCGGGTGGTCAAGGTTGTTTCACCGTCGGAATTGATTTTAGAAATGAAGTGCGCCACACTGAACTTAAGAGTCTATATTATGATGTTTTGGTGATATTGGGCGATCTGGATATCGGTATCTGTAAGACTTGAGAGTTTGCTATTTGGACACATTAAACTTGGACTTATAATCTTTAAATTTGCAGAAGCGAAAACACGATTGGATAAAAAAATCTCGATAAAAAAAAATAACGAAAAAACCTCGTTTTGCACTTATTTTGAGTTAGATCTCTGAAACCCTATGGAATTAAATGATGATTTTTAAACTAATAGATAGGTAATAATATTATCTCAAATCGTGCAGAATTATTTTTTTATTTTTCTACTCGTTCTCCTCGTAATTAGCAATCCAGTGATTTGGCGCTTGCGTCATTTTATTCTAAGCGAGCATACTCTCTTTCTGTCTCTTGTTTTGCACGCGGTAGTAATAGCGCTATCCTTTTCAATTTATTCAATCAGTCTGCTACGGCACCTGTTGGAGGACGAACCTATGTTTGGCGACATTACAGAGAGAGGACTATTTTCGACATTTTTATTTTGTTTAGTGGTAAGTATTACCTACTGTAAAAAGGAGTTAAACCCGTTTGGTGTAAACATAATAAATTATTATCATTATTTAGTGTAAATAAAGATGGGCAAAAAGAAAACTCTCGGAAAACACGACACATGGTTGGCGCCACGGAACAGAAAAAACAGTTTGTTCCGTGGTTGGCGCAGTGGCTGAGCGATCGACTGCTGCGCTGCGTGTCGCGTGTCGCGGGTTCGATTCCCGACCGGACAAATATTTGTATTGCCTACAGGTAGTTGTTCCGGGTCTGGATGTTTGTGTATGTGAATTTAAATGTTTGTAAACGCACCCACGAACCACGATACAGGAGTAATTCCTAGTGTGGGACAACGTTTTTTAAAAAAAACAAAAACAAAACAAAACGTTTGAGGGAACAACTCCGTATTCTGAACGAAAGAAAGAAAAAAATAAGTAGGGTGAGGTGTCCAACAGTGAACCATGAAAAAGTTGCACATTCAAAGCTGAAGTGTTTCTAAACATAATAAAGATTTTTTTTCACTAAAGTACTTCTCATGTATCTGACTTCAATTTAGCATATTAATTTTAGACCCAAACGTAACAGGATAGGATATATTTAATTTTTTTTTAAAGATGGGAAATGGCTCACTGAGTCCACCTCATGGGACACTCTGAACCGGGGGCTAGGTCAACAGTGAACCAACATGTACACAGTGAACCATCCTAATATGTACACAGTGAACCATCATATTTATGCCACAAAACTAAAGGTAAAGCAATAAAACGTCTTGTATATGTTATCAAATAATCAACTTTATTAAACCTAAATATTTTCAACAATGTGTTTAAAATATTTATTGTTATAAAAAAATTAACAAATATCTTAGGCTCACAGAGATCAATTGCTCAGTCGACTTTGTACTAATCAGTCTTAATAATTACAATTGTTATTCTTACGAAAGAAAAACTTAAATACAAAACACAAAAATTCAAAAGAAAAAGCATCTAAAAATCAAAAAGGGAAGTTCAAAAGAGATAGGTTAATTGGAAATTTGAACGTTGCTGTTCGGCGACTGCTGCCGTCTACCTTGGGGTTCGGTAATATATATTTTATATCATTTTTAGTAACCATTGCAATATCTGGCTCTATAGGCTCACAAAATGTGTGATAAAATTTGCTTTTTAATTTTAAATACGAAACGGAGTAGTCATATTCAGCTTCAGGAGAATCATCAAGAATCTTCGCAACATAATAGCATTTTATCTTTTTTTTCTCTGATTCAATCAAAATAATTACAAAATTATCCGCTTTGGGTTTTCTACGCAGTGGTGGAAAGTCTTCAGATAAAATAACTTCATCATCTTCACTGTCACTGACGAAATTTTCTCCACCAGATGAAGAACCACTAGCATAGAAAGTGCCTTCGGAATTAGAATCTTCATCAATAATTGGAGTTTCTTTTTTCTTTGTCTTCTTTTCTTTAAATAAATTACTCTTTACTTTCTTAGCTTTTACTTCAACTTTTTTTTTTCGCGATGCTATTATGTCTTTCTCAGGAGTGTCGGTGGCTATCATACTCCGGCCTAAGGGTCTGCTTCTTTTGGTAGTCTTTCTTGGGCCGGCTTTCAATGGCAGCCTAAACATTTTTGGAGACACAAAACTTTCCACTGATTTCGAAGTGGAAGCTTGCTGTTCATTTTCATTGTATTTGGATGCCAGATCATTACATATTTGTTGTGATGGTAAGTCTTGTAAAATTGAAGGAGAGGGGGTCTTAGGAGGTGAACGGTTTTCATTTATTTCACATTCTGTATTTGTTTCATCTCTTCCTGGATCGGGTCTATCCGTCACAGTGCTTGGTAGAAAATCCTCTTCTGTAAAAACTGATTCGTCGTATGGATAAATTCCACATTTCCTAAATGCGTTGGTGATATTAATTGGAGTCATGGCTTTTAAATAGGCCTCGCCTGTGCATTGAGCTACATGGTAGATATTGAGAGTCTGCCCGGGGTTCCGGAGTAGCCATGAATCGACGGCAGAGTTATAAAAAGTTTTAAATGGACCATTTAACCCCACATCTAATGGTTGTAATCTTGCGGTAGTATGAGGAGGCAGTGTCAACACTATAACACCAGCAGTTTTAGCAATGTTCAATGCTTCTAATGACAAATGACTTTCGTGGTTGTCCAGAATCAAAAGAGCTGGATTTTCTTTTGAGGCGGAAGTATGTTGTATGAAGTGTTTCATAACATCTACGAAGATGTCTGCATTCATCCATCCAGATGAAGCAGCCAAGCCAAGAGTCCCAGGAGGAGCGCCATGGAGCATATGAGATTGAAACTTCTTTCTTGGAAAGACCATTGCTGGGGGCAAAGCATGACCGGTGGCGGAAACAATGCAGCAAGTTGTTACTAAGACACCTCTTTCTCCACTCGTAACTTTGGATACGTTACTCCCCTTAAGAGCTAGGACTTTTTGTGGGCGTTGTACTGTCGTGGTTGAGGTTTCGTCCAAATTATAGACACGTGTTCCGTTACCGAAGTTAGGAGACCGTTGCATAACTTCTCTTAAGTTTTTAAAAAATGTTTGAACATTATATTTGTTGAATGCCGAGGCTCGTGCCAAGCTGCACGGTTCAGGTTTCTTGAGACTTAAATCCGTGTGTTTTTTTTTGAATGACCTTAACCACTCCTTTCCAGCAATATGTTTCTCTTCCCATGAAGAAGGAACTTTTATTCTATTAATAAATGCCATTTGGTAAGCTAGTCTTCGTGTATCTTTAGCAGTAAGCCCATAAAATTTTAGCGAACAATCTATAAGGTATTCTTTTAATTCTATTTCCTGGTTATGTGTAAAAACAGCATTTACTTCATAATTGGGTACTAAATTTGTGGTTTCGTCGGACTTAAATTTTTCTACGTATCTCCGTACAGTTGGGTAGGGTAATCCGCATTCTATTGCTGCTTTACGAATTGATTGTCCATTTTTTACAAGCATGATAGCCTGCAACATTTCTTCTTTTGTATGACCACCAATTTTCCTTTGCGCTGTTTTAATTCGCCCCATGCTGAAATAATAACATTATAATACAATGTAATGTTTCAACTCAATATAAATTATGTATAAAATTCAGAACCTACCCACATAAAGTAGCAATGTAGAGGTGGTACACAGTGAACCGGTTCACTGTTCAATCTACGTTCGTGGTGCACTGTGTACTACACCCACCATTCAATATGTAAGGTTATGTTAAAAACAAACAAAAAGAGTTACCGTAGTAATTTCAGTTTTATACGATACCCCAATAAACACTATAATAAGTATAATAAATGTCACACAGAAAAACTATACATAACAGAAGTAATAAGAAAAGATAGTACTTACGTTTTATTTTGTTTTGTCGCCGAAAAGTATAATGCGGTCCGCCACACGGGCGTCTTTGGCGCTAGCTCGCTCGCGACTGGGGAGCGGGCGGCGCGGTTACAACTGAGTACTTTCGTGTCCACGACACGGTTTGGCAACGTCGCGTTTACAAAGTAGGAAGGGTGGCTCAATGTGTACCACTGGTTCACTGTTGGACATCTTACCCTACAGACGCCAGCATGTCAAGCTACTACAATCTGTCAAATTTCTTTAATAGATTTTCAACTTTATCACTGAAGCATAAGGTTCAAAGTTGAATGGGAAAATTTGACAGTTTCGGGTAGCTTGGTGTGCTGGCATCTGTACCTAACTACCGATTTATATAACGGTATCAATTCTTTTATTTCCTTAGCTACTTAGGTATTTCGAATGTCTAATGCCTGGGGAAAAAAAAAAAAAAATTTTGAATCCCCGTTAATATTTTTTTTACCTGGCTCGTTGGTCTAGCGCGATAGCGGTCGCAAGCGCTACTGCTGAGCTGTGAGGTCCTGGGTTCGATTCCCGCACCTCTGCCCACCTCATCGGGCAATACAGGCGTGATGCTTTGTATTTATGTATATGTAAATTTTAAATCGCATAATGTAACATAATTGAATCTTTCCCGTACAATGAGAGGTCAGCTTATATACTGGAAATGTATAGCTTGATACATAGCCGTGTGTACCTACCTATCTACCTATATAATTCGGGTAAAAATACAATAAGTATCAAAATAATATCATCCTAGTTCAATCACTGATATTTTTACTAATCAATATTACTTATTCAAACTGATGAATTTTATTTAAAGAAAAAAAAAAAATTGCCATGATGGCTTTCTCTTTTTTAGGGTTCCGTAGTCAAAAAGGAACCCTTATAGTTTCGCCATGTCCGTCCGCAGTTTAGCTCAGTGGCTTTTAGTACTATTAGAAAACTATAATTTGGCATGGATATAATATGTACAGACGCCAGCACATCAAGTTACTACAATCTGTCAGATTTCTTTAATAGATTTTCAACTTTATCACTTTAGTGATAAAGTGCTGTGTGTGTAGTGTGTGTGTGTGTGTGCTTTAGCATAAGGTTCAAAGTTGATTGCGAAAATTTGACAGTTTCGGGTAGGTTGAAGTGCTGGCGTCGCGTCCGTACATTATTAATTACGCCGACAAAGTGGTGAAATAAAATCTTGAAAAAAAATTTTTTTACGCTATCGGTTTTTTTAGGTACTCGTAAAGTGGGGATGTTTTTGAAGTGAAAACTTCTTTAGCATCGTTGTGATTTGAAATTTTATGTGTTTTTGTGGATCGATGGATGGATGGATCGATGGATCGCCGGATCGCGATGGATCGATGGATCGATGGATTGATGGATCGATGGATTGATGGATGGATGGATCGATGGATCGAAGGATCGAAGCATCGATGGATCGAAAGATCGAAGCATCGATGTATCGACGGATCGAAGCATCGATGTGTGTCTTCTCGACATCCGTGTGTCACTAACGGGATGCAGCAGAATACCAGCGTCAGGTATTGTACCTGGCATATGCTGAGCTGGACTCCCATTTGGTGCAGTCATAAGACACACACCGCCCAGTAGTGATCGACGTTATTGATGTTTATGAGCTAGGTGTCTATGGTTCATTTTATCTTTTTAATCTTTGTTATTTTTAATTTTTTTTTCTCACCTTTTTTAATGTTTTTAATACCTGTATTGTGTCTTTTGTTGCACTAAATAAACGTTTTATCTATCTATCTATCTATCGATGTATCGACTGATCGACGGATCGATGGACCGATGGATCGATGGATGGATGGATCGATGGATGGATGGATCGATGGATGGATGGATCGATGGATCGATGGATTGATGGATCGACGGATCGATGGATTGACGGATCGATGGATCGACGGATCGATGGATCGACAGATCGATGGATTGACGGATCGACGGATCGATGGATCGATGGATCGACAGGTCGATGGATCGATGGATCCATGGATCGACGGATGTATGGATCGACGGATCGATGGATGGATGGATGGATCGATGGATCGACGGATCGATGGATCGACGGATCGGTGGATCGACGAATCGACGGTTCGACGGATCGATGGATCGACAGGTCGATGGATCGATGGATCCATGGATCGACGGATGGATGGATGGATCGACGGATCGATGGATCGATGGATGGATCGATGGATCGACGGATCCATGGATCGACGGATGGATGGATGGATCGACGGATCGATGAATCGATGGATGGATCGGTGGATCGAAGGATCGACGGATCGACGGACCGGTGGATCGAAGGATCGATGGATCGACGGATCGATGGATCGACGGATCGATGGATCGATGGATGGATGGATGGATGGGTCGATGGATGTTCTTTAGCATCGTTGTAATTTGAAAGTTTATGAAACGAAAAAGCGACAGTAAAAAGAGACATGTAAATTCATAAGATTTAACGTGGGAGAAAATGAGACAGGAAGCATTATACAGTGTTTTTGAAGGTTTCACCTTCTACCACGTGTAAATTGCACACATGCTGTTTTTTTTTTCTCGTCTACCCATGTTACCGTTGGATGGTCCTTTAAAAAATCTTGCGGGTTTGTGAAAACCATTTTTCGATTTAAGGATCAGTTTGTGAAATATACTGGCCTGCAAAACTAAGTAATACACTTTTAAAATTTATATTTTTTCTAAACTATAGAATTTAGAGATTTAAAATAAAAAACGTTTTGTAGCAAATTTTATCGGCTTTCTTTGAAACTAGTAACTATACATTAGTAATATTTTTAACTTAAAAAATATATAAAACAATAAAAATAGCCATTTTTAGCTTAGTGTCAAAAATACAGTACAGTGCAGTTACATTTAATTAAATTTTTAATAACTGGTATTGCCTCCTCGGGCTCTGACTACAGCTTCGAGCCGGTTTGGCATACTGAACACGAGGTATCAGAGCTGATTTTGGGGAATATTCTCCCATTCTTCAATCAGGGCCTGTTTTAGTGCCCTGAGGGTGGTAGGTGGTGGTCTACAGCTTCTGACTAGCCTCCCTAGCTCATCCCAGGCATGCTCAATCGGGTTTAAATCAGGACTTCTTGATGGCGAAGCCATCACGCTGATACCTACCTCCTGAATATACTCTTGCACAACCTGAGTCGTGTGAAGCCGGGCATTATCATGCATCAGCATCGATCCGTCACCCATATTTGCTAAATACGGCCCTGCATACGCGTTGAGAATCTCTTGGGCATAACTTTCCCCAGTCAGAGTGCCATTTTCTATGTCCACTAACTCTGTGCGACCTTCTGAAGATATGCCAACCCATACATGTACACTGCCTTCACCGTACTGGACTCTTCCTGAGAAGCAGTCTTGAAGGTATCGCTCACCAGGCCGCCTGTAGACACTTCGCCTTCCATCGAAAGTGTAAAGTGACAATCGAGACACATCTGTGAACAAAATTCTTGACCACTCTTCTTCATCCCACTGTATGTGTTCACGGGCGTATCGCAGTCTCGCTACTCGATGCTCTCTCTCGAGTTTGGGGCCACTCGCTGGTCTTCGGGGTTTCAGATTTGCTTCAGCAAGTCGTCTTCTCACTGTACTGTCACTAATGTAGTCCCTTCGGGTCTGAAGAAGCTGTTGCTGGACTTCAACTGCATTAAGGTGGCGATTTTTCAACACAGTGGAAACAATATAACGGTCTTCTTGGGCACTAGTACACCTGGGTCGGTCATTACAAGGTCTCCTCAGATGGTTTCCAATCTCTTCGTACCTTCGTTTCACCTTCTGGACCGTTCGTAACGTCACACCCACCATTCTTGCAGTACAACGCATACTGATGCCTAGTTCCAGAAAAGTCATGATCCTAGCACATTCTTCAGGTGAAAGAAGCACGATAAATAAAATGTATGTGCTGTTGTCTAACTTAGCTTTTGTAACAAGACTCATCGATCAAGAAAAAGGTTGAAACCAAAAACAGAAACAAAAAATTATTGGTAAAATTGTAATTCGAAAAGGATTATTTTTCTTTTTAAAGCTCTTTTCAGCCATTTCTTAAAAGACTTAACTCTTTTTCGAGTCCTTTTTATTTCGAAAGTTCTTCTTTCGAAAATCTTCTGCACTTAAAAAGTTATTCCAATTTCAAAAGTGTGATACTTAGTTTTGCAGGCCAGTGTAATAAGCTTTAAAGTGCTGATTTTTGTTAAAATCAAGTCCTTCTAAGGCTAAATGATTATTTTTCGATATGTGAAAAAATTCACGCTAGTAGTATAACGATGTTAAAAGGAAAACTATCACAGCTACGTAGGCTTTACAAGTTTACGAGTGAGAACATGATTTTCAACTACAATGTTAAGTTTGTTCTTGGCATAAATTCATTCCAACTACGGAATCATTCATTGTGCGTATCTATTCCATTTCATTCTGTATAAGTCTCGATATTCCCGGGAATTTCCGAGACAGTGTGTGAGTCTTGAAAATCTAGTCTCAGAGCTTGGGACTGGAAGCGCAATACTAAGGTTAGTTTTTATTCAGGTACCACGTGAGCAAAGCCGGGCCCAAATGCTACTATTCAAAAAGTCCAAAAAGTTTAAAATCTTATTGTTTCAACAAATCCAAAACGACGACGTGGACGAAGTGAACGACGATGATGAGCTCGAAGACTTGGTTTATGAGAATCAAAGGTAGGTAATAGAAATGAATGCATCGATAATATTGCAGTTCTCGCATTTTTACCGACTTCAAAAAGGAGAATATTCTTTATTTGACGGTTTTTAGGGTTCCGTACAAGTTCTGTCAAGTGGCATATTATATGAAAGGGCTTTGGCCATGGGAAAGTATCGGAGCTATTCAAAAATATACTACTATTTCAGAACATTCATGCATTGCTATTATTATCTGCTTTATATTTATGTAATAAAATGCATTAATCTTGTAGGTTTCCAGACGAAGAGGACAGGTCAGATAGAAATCAATGAAGAATCAGACGAAAGAAGAATGATAGACTGAAATTTTTTTTTAAGAATTAAAAACCTTTTCTATTCCCTCAACAGCCTTTGGTTGCGGTATAAATAATTTGGAGTTGATAGGGGAGAAAAGGTTAGTCTTCTTGGGATAAACTCATTCCCAACTACGGAACCCTTCATTGTGCGTGGTTCGACACGCACTTGGGCGGTTTTTTTTACAAGCCTACAGATACAAATGGGGAAGAATTATTTTTTTCAATGCACCCTCTTGATGGGTATAATTGAATAGGTCTATTTAAACGAAGGTAATATAAATTAATACATCACTTTTTTTCAGTTATACCGTTTGCGAAATATGGCCCGCCAAATTGCCTGCCTTGCAATGCCAGGGGGCGTTGCAAGGCACTGCAGTGCCCCCCACCCTCCCTGCCATTTCTAACCTAGAAACTTCCACGTTGCTATAACTTAGTAAAAACTGTTTTAAAATAATTTCGCGAACAATGTGATTATAACTTTTCGAATAATAAAGATAAAACTGCAAAATAGACAATAGACGTCCTAGTTCAAAGGTTTGCCTTTGCCTTTAGCAAACAATACTCTTTTAATAGCCTTCTATTTATCTTTACATCATAAAAAGTATGTTACAGTCGTTTGTAATTACAGCTACGGAACCCTATATTATATGCATGGCCCGACTTGCTTGGTCGATATTTTTATTTATAAGGAAACATTATTTTGTTCTAGGTACATGCATGGTTATGTTATGAGAGAGTTTATTTTTGTTTAGAGAACATTACTTTTTGTTATTACGGTAATACGATATTTGTAATAAGTACATACCTTCGAACGTTGCACGTCGCGAAATTTTTTGAAACCTCTTTGTCTTTTATTTTTTATGGGATTTTTATTGTTATTGTAATGGTATTATATATTCTGAATATACATATTAAATTGTTTAATAAATAAACATTGATGAATATTTACATAACATTTTATTTCATACTAACCTTTTAGGTAAGTATATAGATTGAGTACCTACGCGAGGATAGAATAACGGATCAGTCTATATAGTATCGAGTCCACAAAAAAAAAACACGAGCCTCTAAATTTCGAAACTCGCGCCTCGGAATGGAAGCCCTAGTACCTATTTACCTACTATGTTGGTGGTAGGTATGTCAGTTTGTAGGTCTATGAACAGAGTTTCAAATAATAATTATGTATGTATTGTATACCGACAATGAGCTCGTTTGTTTAGCTGTGTTATCTTTTACACATCGATCCGTCGTACCGTGGAAATACTTCCGTGAATTTGAACTTTATTTGAATGACATAATTTTTTACGAATACATTTTTATTGCCATACGAATCAAGTTCAAATTCACGGTCCGTCTCCGGCACAGATCGCTGTTGATCAGCTGGGCCGGGGCACCGCGCCGTTCAAACTCGAACTCGACTCACGCAGTCGATCGCACTTGCTGCGTCGTCGCCGCTCGCCGCCCGCGCCGCGCGCTTCCGCGTATTATAGTAGAGGGGGCGCGGGGTGGCGCGGGCGAGAGGTACGAAATCGCTCGCGTTGGGCTGCATAGGCGCCGTCTTAACTGCGGCGCGGCAGCGGCGCTGCTAACGCGCGGCTGTTCTTATAATCTGAAGGAATGCGCTTCTGCCGCGCTACTGTCGCGCTGCTAACGTCCTAATGTGAAAGCGGCCTTAATCTCCGTGTATAACCCGACCAAATTAAGTTGTCAATGGTAAAACAAAGGTATCACAGCGATAGGTTTTTTTTTTAATATGTACCAGATACACAGTTAGTTTAAAAATTTAGATATTGAACTGTTATTAATATATTTATGTGCACGAGTGTACATCTCTTAAACAGCTCAATACCATTGATTGGTCGTGTAAGATGTTGATGAGGAGACATAAAATCCGAGTGTTCGTGCGAAGGTGGATTGGGAGCCACTTGAATTACTTGCACAGGTGAGAAACATGGTCATACTTTCGCGGAACGAAAACAAAGCGAATGCACAAGTTGTGCAAGCGCTCAAGATTGTTTAATAGCTGCTCAGTAGCATCCAAGTAGCAGGCGTCGGTATAATCTATAATCGGCTGAATAAGTGTCTGTGCCAAAGAAATTAGTCTTCATGGGCAGGAGAATTTGAAGGCAGAAAAATTTATCTTAATTTATAATTTACCTAGAAACGAGAAATTTACCTTTCGACTGACCTCATTGACATTGACCAGAGCACGCCACGATACAAAGGCATCACAGATGTAACTACATCAGCCGCATTGCGAACGAATCTGCTGCCTATGATCATGGGCGTAGTCACACTGGGGCAAGCTGGGGCGCTTGCCCCACCCTGGCTCTGACCTATAAGGTGCCTAATTAAACAATTTTTTTTTTCTTATACTAATAACAATCATAATATCCGTAAGAAAGTTACACAAAAAAATTAGTCGCCATGAAAAAATGTGCGATCCTGTGGCTTAGCGAGCCGAGCCGTCCGTCATGGCGCGGTCACTCATCCCCGCCCGCGTCTCGCGCAGCGCAGACAGAAGTCTTCTATGGCTCGTGGCGCGATTCGTATTGTTTGCTTGTTTTGTTTAATTTTAATTTCTAGTTAATCTAGTTTACTTAATATTTATTTGAACAGTCCTGGTGCCTGGTTGGTGTTTTTTGTATACTTAAATAATTGAAAAGGACAAGAGACTTGTGAATTGCGAAAGTGTTATGTTATGTGAAATTTGTACCTACTTTACTTATTTTGAGAAGATTTTATTTTACAGACAGTGACTGTTCTGTGTGCCTACCTAGTGTGCCTGTGTTGAAATTGAAGGAGATGGAAGTGGCGGATCTGATCAAGATTTCGGAAATGCAATTTTATGCCAGCGTAAAAACTGCGCTCGCTTTCTTGCCCAGCCATGTACGACCTGTACAATAGAGCGATCATTTAGCACATTGCGGCGGGTCAAAACGTGGCTTCGCTCAACCATGAGCGAAAATCGTCTAAGCGGCCTGTGTATGCTAAGTGTGCACAGAACGAGGATCGTCTAATCTAAAAATAAATTTGTAGAAGAAGTGCTAAATAGGTTCTTCCAGAACCCACGCCGACTTCTCTTGAAGTAAAATTACTTAGAAAGTTAGTTAAAACTTAAATTTATAAACACCGACTATACATAATTAAAACTATAATATATATCCTGTGTGTAATTCTTTATTTTCTGTAGGTACCTGAAAATATAAACCTCTAAAATTACAGATTAACAAATTGGCATAGGCGCAGAGCCCAAACGGCTCAAGTTACAAAAAATTACCGGGGGAGGGGGGGGGGATAGGTTGACTGCTGCCCCACCCTGAGCCCAAGGCTGGCTACGCCCATGGTATGATCATGGCCTGGGATTTAGTTGGGTTAACTTGCAAACCAAAAGACTGCGCCCAAGCGCTGATACATGCTAGGTCATGATTCATTGCAGCAATTGCAGAACCCGAGTCAGCTACAGTAAAATGTCGGTACAGTTGCAAGTCATCTGCGTAGCGATGGAAACTAGAGGAGATTACTCTGGTAACAATGTTTATGAAAACAGAAAAGAGAGAACGCTACCCTGAGGAACGCCCTCAGTGAGGCTACACCAATCAAAGAAAGACTCCTAAAGGCGAACACACCGAGAGCGGCCCCGAAGATAAGAACTGAACCAGGCTAGAGGAAAGACGATAAATTGATAAATTTGAAGATATCTAGTAACATGTCGAAATCCACTGAGTTAAATGCGCTACTAAAGTCAAGCAATACCTACAAGAATAGTAAGGGACATATTCTCCATTGCCCAGTGGACGTCGTCAGTTACTTTTAAAAGATGTGTTTTAAATGTTAATATAAATTATACTTTGGTACTAAAAATATTTTAATAAAAATAGTAATAGGTACTTAATTCATTTTATTTTTATTGTTGACTAGCTGTGCCCGCGATTTCGTTCACGTGGATATCGGAAAACAAAAATATGTCGCTTAGGAAAGGTGTAATTACCACCCTTTCATTGAAAAGGAAGAACCTTCCGATCTTGCCTGGTGGGAAGCGAGTGACAATATTTTTATAGTGACAACAAATTATGTTTTAATCACATTGGGAAATAAACCCAAAATATTTTTAGCTAAAAAGCGCAAATGCAGAAAATTTGACTAGATAAGTTTAATTAGTACTACAAAAGCCATAATAGAAATAGGTACTTGATAATAATTAACTAACATAAAATGTACCTTATTGAATTAAAATAAAAATAAAAACTATACCTATGCACATACTAATATTATTAATGCGAAAGGACTACTTTCTATTACCTTATACCGCCTGCTGAACAGATTTCAATAAAACAAGGAAAGGAGATAGACCGGCAACATGCTCCTATGCGTGCTAAATATTTAAATCAATTATGTCACACAAAATGTAAAACAGCTCTAATGCGCCTGCCACACACTCGACGAGTGGCATGGGAAGTAACGAGGAAAGGAGGCAGAGACATAGTGTGGCAACATTACTCGTCATGCCACACGTCATGCTCCTCGTCCTACCCACTGCTCCCATTTTGTCGGTTTTTGCGCGCGAGTCAAAGGACCGGCAATACGAGTGCGAGTGGCCGGCCACATAATCGCGCGGTCGCAGTCTGCATGGAGCGCTCGCGTAAGACGCACGCGTATGCAAAATTGGAAATTATGTCGTCGCCAAGCGTGGAATGGACATGAAAAGGTGTTAATAATCCACCATCTCCGTTGGCGAGGACGACGACTACGATATATATTTCTTTTTACTACATTAATATAATTAGCTATACTAAAAATGCATAGCGCGCACGCTGCCACCGTTTCAACGTCCATTGTCTCACCAAGGCAAATGACAAGTGAGGAGCGTCGCGATTAATTGCGCGAGTAGAGCAGTGTGTGGGCAGAGAGGGCAACATCGCGGCAAATCACGGCAGCGCGAGGAGCATAGCGATGAGCAGCGCAAGGAGCATAGTCTGGCAGGCGCATTATTATGTACAAAAGTTTCTTTGGCATCGCTCCAAGAATTTATAATAAAATACCTGATCAGATAAAAAATGGGTGTCAATTAAATGGTTAGCATAGTATTGTTATTTCTGTGAGCAGAAAAATATAATCGGTGAGCAGAAATAGCTAATTGGTCAGCAACTCATGGTCAGCAAACATTTCAAAATCAATCAGCAATTTATGTCATTCTGGATGGCTGTAATTATTTTTGTACAGCATAAGGTGGTCGATAATAATAACGACAAACGCACATATAAACTTTTATTAGTGGAGAACGTGCTGATATTAGAACAAAAATGAGTGACTACGAAAAGAAAGAACTTCACTCGCTCTTGCATCCAATGTCGACGGAGCCCCGCTTCGCGGGGCTCCTATTTCTGTGAAAAGGGTTTAAAGTAACCTAACAAAACCGAACCTCGGGGTGGGAACATCATATGAACATTATACATTTTGATCAACAGCGCAAATGTTGTTATCGCAAATAAATATTCGATGAAATGAAAATTATGTTACCTTTTCACGCCTAATCCACAAAATCTTGCCGCTCAAGTAGTTATTTTGCGGACTGAATGTTTATTATGCAGACTCATGTTATTGTTGGCTGCCTATATATGATTTAATTTTTGACCATTATCAAAATTAGTTGCGGAACAAGAATTGCTGCCTGATTTTTTTTATTGCAAACAAAATCTTTGTATGCTGACCAAATTATTTAAATGCTGCTTTTGGGTGGCTCGCCAAATTTTATAATTGCTGACCCATTTAATTACATTTCATAAAAAATTACCTGTTCACAAGTTCAAGAAAACTTTGCAAAAAATTTTAATTGATAAATGTTATTATACGGTTGACGAACGATTAATTTAGTAACTTCAACATTTTCTCATTTCTGTGCTAATTATTTTGACTTATTTTTTTTTACTTTTTTGACATTAAAAAAAAATTTTTTTTTTTGACTGTATACTGTAAAACTACACACATTTGTATGTCTTACCATAGACAAAACATAGCGCACTGTATTTAGCTATAAGATCTGTATTTTTTTGTTACCTATGTTTTACAAATAATAAATGATTTGATTTGATTTGATTTGATGCAAACTTAAGAAAATCCTATACCTAACCGCGGGAAAATAAGGTACCCTATTTTCACGGGAATATATGGGCAAAACCGCGGGTCATAAATCTAGTAAAATATAAAAAAATGCAGTAAGTTTATATTCATGGGCTAGGCAGGACAGGCCCAGGGAGAGGCGCATATTCATAGTTAGCCTAGGGCAGTCAGAACCCTAAATCAGGCACTGGTATATCTCGGAAACTACTGGAGTACTAATTTAGAATATTGGGTACTAATTTTTTCTTGCAGGGTACTAATTTTCTATGTAGGTTTGAGGAAAGCGACAAGCTTCTCTAACTTGGAATCAACATTCAAGGTCGTGGTCCTGCTGAACAATTGCGAGAAAGTTATCATTGTTGATTTCTCGGTAAATACAAATGTTACAGTTCTGTTTTTTTTACGAAATAAATCACTTATATGGGTACTAATTATTTGTATATTTAGTAGCTGTAGCTTGCACCCTTTTTCGGTGCTCATGGTGGTTCTGCTGAAGGGAGCCTGACTACCGCAGGACCACCTTCAAAGACGATTTTCTCGAAAACTACTGAGGTACCAATTTTATTATTCGAGTACTAATTACTACCAATTGAGTACTTACTAATTATTATATATATATACTAAATATTTATATATGGAAGCGACTGGCGTTGGTGGTAGTCACGAACATAAGTCAAATTGGTCACGGTCGTGGTCTAAGATAATAATATGATGAGTTGATGAAGAACCGGAAACCTAAAAAAAACAGGTTTCCAAGACATTCTAATGATATTATAATAAACTAGTGACCCGTCCCTGCTTCCCATAGTTTTTACGACTTGACAAAACATCGACATTTCTTTATTACTTCTTTGTACCTATAATTTATAATTTATTCTGACAGATTTATGTGCATAATATAGATTATGCACATAAATCTGTCAGAATAAATTCTTTAAATGATGGTGAAACGACATCCAAATCTATTGCGGAGTTTAGATGAACAACGCGGTCACACAGACAGACACGAAAAGCGACTTTAATTTATGATAATTATGTATCTTATAATTTATGTATAGATAATAATTTTTTTATGCGTTTTAAAGCGTTTGAATAACAACATCATCCTATAAGTTGATCAGTGAAAAGCTAGGCATCGACGGACTTAGCAGTGCTTTATGTGAAGCTGCCAACAAATACGTTTTTCGTAATCTATAAGTGCATTGAATCCGTGCAAGTGACATTCACCATGCCTGACAACGGCACCAGAGTGCGTGATTCTACAGAGAGTGAGGACACTCAGGCACTCATAAATACTGTCCAGTTCACTATCCTCTACATTATGTTTGCGCTAAACACAGCAACGTTGATATACGGAGTGACGTCATGGTGCTTATTAAAGAAGTTTCGTAATTACAGTAACTATGTGTTTCTTAACGCAATCTTAACAAACGTCTTAATCTATCCGATATTATTTATTTTTAAACGACTTGTAATAGCTTTAGCCAACAATCATATAAATAACCAAAATATTACTTATGTGCTTGTTATAATGAGTGTTTTTCTAACTGCGTACGTAGCTACAGTGAAGCTGTACTGGCTGATAGTTATGTGCCACATGTTCTACGTGGACATTGTAAAAGTTTTCAATATGCATATGCGAAGGAGATATTTAAAAAGTGGCCTCTTTGGTTGAGTTCTGCCTGTAATATCGAGCCTCGTCTATATTTCTGTTTATATTTGTGTTGTTTACACTTCAAGTTCAAACTCAGACACTAATATAATTGTTTATTTATTTATGTTACCTATGATAATAAACTGTTTACTTTACATTGTAATTGTATGTTCACTTTTTCGTAGTTCGAACGCGAGCGCAAGTACAGCAGCTACAAACAAATGGCGTCGCTTGTACATTGCCACTCTGATATTTATACTGAGCGACGGCCTAATGTTCTCTTCGTATGTATCAAAGTTTCTCAATCCCAGTACAATGACATTAATTCTAGATTTTTCATTAAATATTTTAATAAACCCACTAATACTCAACGTTTATTTTGTTATTGTAAAGAGAAATCGAGAAATGTGGTACCAATATTATGTACATAAATTAAATCGTCTGTCGTTATCAGCAAGGCATAGAGATCACGATATCGCGATGAATGATAGTAGGGATACACAAGAAGTATCGATACCTGGGTAGTATCGATACATTGACTTAGATACCTAGTACCTACAGACGCCAGCACATCAAGCTACCCGAAACTGTCAAATTTTCCCAATTAACTTTGAACCTTATGTTTTAGCGATAAAGTTGAAAATCTATTAAAGAAATTTGACAGATTATAAGTAGCTTAATGTGCTCTTTTGTGTCAGTACTTTTGTACTCGATACTTAGGCTCTGATTCTTAACAGAGTATCGATACTTTTTCACATATTCGATACTTTTATCTCCTTATTAGTGTTATTTGTCGCGATGTAGCTATTTCGCTTTCTGACATGTAGCGTTATCTCTCGCTCGAGTGAAGGATCCCTGGGAAACCAGACCTACCACGTGAATGATGTACAGACGCCAGCACATCAAGCTACTACAATCTGTCAAATTTCTTTAATAGATTTTCAACTTTACCGCTAAAACATTAGGTTCAAGGTTGATTGGAAAATTTTGACAGTTTCGGTTAGGTTGATGTGCTGGCGTCTGTACAGAAGAGAAATGATACAGTGTAGCCATGACGTATTTTTTACTAAATTACGGGTAATTCGCTAATTATGATTGTTCATTTAAAAATTAACATCGAATGAATCAAACCATATAAGATTCAAATTATATACAGTATGTTAACTAACAGAGGGCGTTCCCGTTAACCCGCAATAGTATAGCATGCATACATGCTAAAAAAAAATATTACCATTCGAAAATAAAATGTTTTTTTTTTTATATTAAAATATTCACTAAAAATGGTAAATTGATACGTTAAAGAAACACTCTGTACACGCGTACTTGAAGGACAGCAATGTCGGAATTCATTTATGAATGACGGGTCGCGTGTGCGGCGATCTAATTGATTGCTATACCTACTATTGCGGGTTAACGGGAACGCCCTCTGTTAGTTAACATACTGTATATTCATTCAATCTTGTACACAATAGGTCTACAATACATTGGTTTTCACTGGTAAGAACATACAAGTTGATTATTCGTTGAAAATAATACTGTGCATTTTGTAATCTTTTGATGGCAATGGGGAATTTAAAATAATTTGAAATTCCCAAATGGCTGTTATCATTCTCGATGTTATGTTGTGTTGTGTCATAGGAAATGATGGGCATAGCGATATAGAACGCATAGCTCTGTTCCTCATTTTCTACGATTAACACAACACAACATCGAGAATAAAAACGGCCAATCTCAGCTGTAATGTGATTTGCAATTTGTAATGTGAAATTATAATGTTTATTTCTTTAATATTAATAAATCCACATACAATATATTTATTGCAGTTTTATTTTGCGATTTCAAATGTATTGAAAAAATACTCGATACCTATCACACTTCACACTAACTAATATTATTCACACTTCACACTAAGTAATTAAATGGAATGTATTATGTACCTAGGTAATAATAAGTTTGTGAAGTTTGTGTAGGCCTTGGTGGTAGTTTATTTAATTGATTGATTATGTGTGGAGTTATACACACAAAATCAATTTTAGCACCTTTCATGTAGTTTTCGTTAGATTTTAGAGTTAATTTACATAAATAAAACGATTGGATCTTGTCTTATTTTTATTGGGTACGGCGATTATTAATCGTCTTTTGTGATTATTAATTCATCATCATCATTAGACTATAGAAATCCCTGCTAGACATAGGCCTCTCCTAAAAATAAAATATGTAAGTAGGTACAATACCTATAACTCCACACAAAATCAATCAATTAAATAAACTACCACCAAGGCCTACACAAACTTCACAAACTTAATATTACCTACATAATACATCTAAGCTGGGTACTTACCCAGCTTAGAATTTCGAATAGGTCCCCAAACATCCTAGGGTGGGGCACCAGACCATTCGTGTGTCTCGTTATTATCAGCTATATTTTAACTACTGTGGGCGTATTGTGGGAAGTGTTGGTAAATGCGCAAAAGAAAAACCATTTGCAGTTCAAATCAGATATAATTTCACGAACAAATTAATCATACTAGCGAATCACACACTGTAGGTAGTCGATAATTACACCCAGATCTTTGGCAGTTTCGGAATAATCAATGAGAACACCATCGAGATACAAAGGCATCACAGCCGCATTTCGAACGAATCTGCTGCCTATGATCATGGCTTGGGATTTAGTTGGGTTAACTTGCAAACCACAGGCTGCGCCCAAGCGCTGATACATGCTAGGTCATGATTCATTGCAGCAATTGCAGAACCCGAGTCAGCTACAGTAAAATGTGGGTACAGTTGCAAGTCATTTGCGTAGAGATGGAAACTAGAGGAGATTACTCTGGTTTAACAATGTTTATGAAAACAGAAAAGAGAGAACGCTACCCTGAGGAACGCCCTCAGTGAGGCTACACCAATCAAAGAAAGACTCCTAAAGGCGAATACACCGAGAGCGGCCCCGAAGATAAGAACTGAACCAGGCTAGAGCGGAAGAAGATAAATTGATAGATTTGAAGATACCTATTTCGAAAAAGTCAAGCAATACAAGAATAGTAAAGGACTTATTCTCCATTGCCCAGTGGACGTCCTCAGTTACTTTTAAAAGCTGTGTGTTAATGCTTTGGTAATAACAATATTTTATTAAAAATAGTAATAGGTACTTAATTCATTTTATTTTTATTGTTGACTAGCTGTGCCCGCGATTTCGTTTACGTGGATATCGGAAAACAAAAGCCACTCTTTCATTGAAAAGGAAGAACCTTCCGATCTTGCCTGGTGGGAAGCGAGTGACAATATTTTATAGTGACAACAATTGGGAAATAAACCCAAACTATTTTTAGCTAAAAAGCGCAAATGCAGAAAATATGAAAAATTTTAATTAGTTACTACAAGCCTTAGTAGAAATAGGTAGGTACTTGATAATAATTAACTAACATAAAATGTACCTTATTGAATGAAATAAAAAAAAAAAACTATGTCTTTGCACATACTAATATTATTAATGCGAAAGAACTACTGTCTATTACCTTTTACCGCCTGCTGAACAGATTTCGATATACCAAGGAAAGGAGATAGACTGGCAACATGCAATCTTAAGAAAATCCTATACCTAACCGCGGGAAAATAAGGAACCTTATTTTCACGGGGATATATTGGCAAAACCGCGGGTCGTAAATCTAGTGAAATATAAAAAAAAAATGTAGTAAGTTTATATTCATGGGCTAGGCATCAGGACAAGCCCAGGGAGAGGCGCATATTCATAGTTTAGCCTAGGGCAGTCAGAACCCAGTTCAAAGTCGCTCAGCGAGCTATGGAAAGAGCTATGCTTGGAGTCTCTCTGAAGGAACGTAACGAATGCATCCGACGAGAACGAAAGTTATCGACATAGCTCAAAGAATTAGCAAGCTGAAGTGGCAGTGGGCCGGCCATATCTCGCGAAGAACCGACAACCGCTGGGGTAAACGAGTTCTTGAGTGGAGACCGCGACTCGGCAAACGTAGTGTAGGGCGCCCTCCGGCCAGGTGGGATGACGATCTGCGAAAGATTGCAGGCAGATGCTGGATGCGTCAAGCTGAAGACAGGGCGCTATGGCGCTCATTAGGGGAGGCCTATGTCCAGCAGTGGACTGCTATAGGCTGATGATGATGAGTCAGAACCCTAAATCAGGCACTGGGTATATCTCGGAAACTACTGGAGTACTAATTTAGAATATTGGGTACTATTTTTTTTTGCAGGGTAGGTATTAATTTTCTATGGAGGTTTGAGGAAAGCGACAAGCTTCTCTAACTTGGAATCAACATTCAAGGTCGTGGTCCTGCTGAACAATTGCGAGAAAGTTATCATCGTTGTTCATAATCATCCTATAGATAATGTTCCCACTGCTGGGACACAGGCCTCCTCTTGGTGAGAGGGAGTGGGCCGTAATCCACCACGCGGGCCCAGTGCGGGTTGGTAGATGTCACATGTCTTCGAATTTTTGGTTCTAGGACATGCCGGTTTCCTCACGATGTTTTCCTTCACCGATCTGAGAGCAGTGGTGATGAAATAATTTACACAAAGTAAAGCGTCTGTCGGGGTTCGAACCGACGACCTACAATTCGTAAGTCGCGGCCGTTACCACTGAGCCACCACTGCTCGTCATCGTTGATTTCTCGGTAAATACAAATGTTACAGTTCTGTTTTTTTTTACGAAATAAATCACTTATATGGGTACTAATTATTTGTATATTTAGAATAGCTGTAGCGTGCCCCTTTTTCGGCGCTCATGGTGGTCCTGCTGAAGGAAGCGTGACTACCGTAGGACCACCTTCAAAGACGATTTTCTTGAAAACTACTAAGTTACCAATTTTTTTGTTCGAGTACTAATTAGTACCAATTGAGTACTTATTATTTACCAAATATGGAAGCGACTGGCGCTGGTGGTCGGGTAGTCACGAACATAAAAATCAAATTGGTCACGGTCATGGTCTAAGATAATAATATGATGAGTTGATGAAGAACCGGAAACCTAAAAAACACAGGTTTTCAAGACATTCTAATGATATTATAATAAACTAGTGACCCGTCCCTGCTTTGCATGGTTTTCACGACTTGACAAAACATCGATATTTCCAATATTTCTTTATTACTTATAAATGTCCTGTCAGAATAAATTTTTTAAATGATGGTGACATCCAAATCTATTGCGGAGTTTAGGGGTAAGTAATAGATGATATAACAACAAAATCTCTAATATTTACAACATATAACAACGGAACCTATAATTTTATTTAATATAGCGTTTAGTTAAATAATGAACGATTGATATAATTTTAAAATAACTAATTTTTATAAGCATAACATACATTAAATATAACATCGTTTGACATAACATACATTAAATATAAAATCGTTTGACATACCACTCAAAAGATATAAAACTTATTTGGTCTAATATGATAAAAACGCCTTCTTAAAAACACAGCAAAATTGCATAAGCACGGGTTAGTTTATTTAGTATTATTTTTATGTTGTAGCCTGTGGGTAGCTCAACAAAAGTTATTGTTAGTTGTCACTTAGTTTGCGTAATCTTGCTCAGTTAAATAATAATCATTAAAGTATTTCTTTAAAAATGAATTCTTACAAGTTCATTCATAAAACTATGAGTCTCTAATCAATTAATATATACCTTTGTAAAGTATTTGTATTCTCATACGCTCGCACTTGCATTATTATGTAGACGGAGCCCCGCTTCGCGGGGCTCCTATTTCTACGTAAAGGGTTTAAAGTAACCTAACAAAACCGAACCTCGGGGTGCCCTTCGCTCGCTCTTGCATCCTATGTCGACCTCCTATCCTTCTTTCCTTCCTTGCTCCTATTTCTGGGTGGTTTAAACAAAAATTACCTAACCTATCTGAGTCGGGGTACTTTGAATCGGGGTGTTAACCATAATGATGTTTTTTATATATATTAAACGTTAGACCTAATGATTTTCGATTAAATAAACAATATACATATTAAACGTTAGACCAAATGATTTTCGATTACATAAACGTTATATATCAAACAACGTTATACTAATTAAGTTTTAGAATAAATAAATGTTATATGTAAAGAAATTATATCAACAGTTGGTATATCTCACGTTGATTATATCTTATGAACGATAATAAAATGAAATTAGACCAAATGAGTTTATACGTTATGAGACGCACCCGGAGTTTAGATGAACAACGCGGTCACACAGACAGACACGAAAAGCGACTTTAATTTATAATTATTATGTATTTTATAACTTATGCATAGATATACTTAGACACGTAATACTTATTTTATCCGTTTTAAAGCGTTTGAATAAAACAACATCTTCCCATAAGTTGATCAGTAAGAAGCTAAGCATCGACGGACTTAGCAGTGCTTTATGTGAAGCTGCCAACAAATACGTTTTTCGTAATCTATAAGTGAATTGAATCCGTGCAAGTGACATTCACCATGCCTGATAACGGCACCAGAGTGCGTACTTCTACAGAGAGTGAGGACTCTCAGGATGTCCAGGGCACTATCCTCTACATTATGTTTGCGCTGAACACAGCAACGTTGATATACGGAGTGACGTCATGGTGCTTATTAAAGAAGTTTCGTAATTACAGTAACTATGTGTTTCTTAACGCAATCTTAATAAACGTCTTAATCTTTCCGATATTTATTTTAATCGATATAGCCACCAAATATTTAAGTAAGCAAAATATTCTTTCTGTGCTTGTTATAATGTTTATTTTTGTAACTATGTACACAGCTACAGTGAAGCTGTATTGGCTGATAGTTATGTGCCACATGTTCTACGTGGACATTGTAAAAGTTTTCAATATGCATATACAAAGGAGATATTTAAAAAGTGGCCTCTTTGGTTGGGGTCTGCCTGTAATATCGAGCCTCATCTATATTTCTGTTTATATTTGTATTGTTTACACTTCAGGTTCAAACACTGCTATATTTTTTTATTTATTTGTATTACCTATGATATTAAACAGTTTACTTTACATTGTAATTGTATGTTCACTTTTTCGTAGTTCGAACGCGAGCGCAAGTACAGCTACAAACAAATGGCGTCGCTTGTATATCGCCACTCTGATATTTATACTGAGCGACGGCCTAATGTTCTCTTCGTATGTATCAAAGTTTCTCTATCCCAGTACAATGACAGCAGTTCTAGATTTTTCATTAAATTTTGTAATAAACCCACTAATACTCAACGTTTATTTTGTTGTTGTAAAGAGAAATCGAGAAATGTGGTACAAATATTATGTAAATAAATTAAATCGTCTGTCGTTATCAGTAAAGCATAGAGATCACGATATCGCGATGAATGATGGTAGGGATACGCAAGAAGTATCGATACCTGAGTAGTATCGATACTTTCTTTGACTTTGATACCTAGTTCAGACGCCAGCACATCAAGCTACCCGAAACTGTCAAATTTTCCTAATCAACTTTGAACCTTATGTTTTTGCGATAAAGTTGAAAATCTAGTAAAGAAATTTGACAGATTGTAGTAGCTTGATGTGCTGGCGTCTGTACATCATTTTATCTCGATATTCCCATGGAATCGAAACTTATGCGGGTGAAACTGCGAGGCGCTGCTAGTCTATCATAAATCATAAGTTTGTCGCATTCCGGTCATTCGTTTGACTATTCGGAACGCTAGCGCCATCTGGAGGCGCTTGACAGAGTCTAGCCTGAGTTTGTGGGAGTCGATGACAGCGCGTCAGAACGATGTGGAGCTCTTGGACATAGACTAATATAATGCTCTTGGACATTGGACATCGTACGGACAGCATGTGCTCAGAAACTGTCCCGCGTTCCGTATCTGGTTGTGTCGTGTACCTACAGTGTGTGATTAATTTGTTCGTGAAATTATAATCTGATTTGAACTGCAAATGGTTTTTCTTTTGCGCAATAACCAACACTTCCCACAGTACGCCCACAGTAGTTAAAATATTTCTGATAATAACGAGACACACGAATGGTCTGGTGCCCACCCTAGGATGTTTGGGGACCTATTCGAAATTCTAAGCTGGATACTTACATAATACCTATAACTCCACACAAAATCAATTAATTAAATAAACTACCACCAAGGCCTACACAAACTTCACAAACTTATTATTACCTACATAATACATTCCATTTAATTACTTTTTAAATAACAAAAATAATGAATCTACTAATACGCAACATAATAAGCTAGATAGGTAGGTACATTTAAATTTCGTGCCACAGCCCACAATGCAAAGTGACAAGCAGGCGCACGTCAGAACAGTTCCGCGCGCTGCCGCTTCGATGGTATGGTCCCTTGGAGAAAGTTGTTAAACTTGGTGGCCTGCAGCATACCCTTATATATATGATCACACCTTTCTATACCTAATAGCTAACCTAAAAGCCTAACTTAACCTTAAAGTTGCTTTAAAGCAGTTCTACAAAAAAGTTTATTGCGTAGGTACCTACCTGTTTTATTTCGGCGTGTGCTAAAATATAACGTAAAACGGAACGCAACGTTACGCAGACGAGTTTTGGCAGGAACCGCGGTCTTATCAAGACGGCCGCGGCCAGGGTCATCGCTGGTCATCGCGGTTCGGGCTCGGGCTTCACGCAGACACACGTGTTACACATTACAACGTTACACATGACTGCTCCTTAGCCCGGGGCCCGGACCGTGGCCGGCTAGCTCTGGAAGCGGGGCGGGCGGAGCCACATACCTACCTTTTCTGTAGGAGGGTCGAGTCGGCAACCCTGTCACTGCTCGTCTCTCGCCGGGCCTCCCCCAGGACACTGGGGGTCTCACCTGGCGGGGACTGACCGCCGAGCTAGGTGATGTGAAGAAAGCGGCACTGTGCATCACCGTTAATTTTCTTGGTATTAAAAACTAGGTCATTTGTCGTAAACCAATCCATAACTATCGAGAGAGCAGTGTTTTACGTGTCAAAATCGTATCTCTTATCTTTAATGTAGACAGGAATAGATTCCTGTCTACATTAAAGATAAGAGGTACCTATCACCTGCATTCAGTTACACTGGAAGCCAACCCCAACATAGTTCAGAAAAAGGCAGGCAGATGATGATTATACAACACTCGTTTTGTTAACTATCGCTAACCCATCTTGAGCAATCCTGGAGATCAATGCTCATGCCCTCTCTGTATGAGAAGAGGGCTTTGCCCTGCAGTGGGACTTTATAAGACTGGTTTAAGGCCATCACTAACATACAATGAAGCATTTTGTTTAGGTAATGCGTTATAGTCGATACAATTAATAACATGTTTAGGTCTTTTACAATCATTCCTACATAATACTTAAGTAATATTGCTGCGTACCGGAAGACAGCGTTGGAAGGCCTCCCACAAGGTGGTCCGACGACCTTGTGAAGGCCGCAGGAACCCGTTGGATGCGAGAAGCACAGAACCGGCCGAAGTGGAGGTGCTTGGGGGAGGCCTATATCCAGCAGTGGACGACTTTCGGCTGAAATGATGATGATGATGAGGAATATTGCTTGAATTTACATTTGATATTTTTAAGTGTAATACATTTGTTTATTTGAGGGTAGACACTATTATTACCTATTTCAATTAGCTAGGTAGATACCTAAGATTTAGGTACAGGCTATTTCCATGAACTTTGTTAATGTTACGAGTTAATGGCAATAAAAATACAACATTCACTTATACCGTCGCGCGTCGTACGGTCAAGGCAATTAATTTTTTAGCCAACTTAATTTGGTGTGATACTTCCTGGCCGCGCCACAGTATAAAATAAAAAAAAAAAAACAAGTTTCTAGATAAATTGTAGTCTTTAAAATTGTACCTCATCGAATAATGAAGTTTTGGTGGCGCGGCTGGGAATTAGGTATACTTCCTGGCCGCGCCACCATGGTTTTTGTAAACTATTAGGCGTACTCGGACATAGTGTACATTAAAGAATTGTAGTTACCAAAATTGTTCTTTTCCGTACGCTATAGATTCGAAAATTTAATTAGGTACTATAGAAATTATAGCCTCGTTGGTGCCATATGGTAGACTGGTAGAAAATGCCCAAGTCCGCCTTTGTATTATACATTTTTTACTTGTGCATATAGTATTAATAAATAAATAATTTGTCCGTAAATTCAAATCACTACTGTCATTCTTTGACAGTCGTTAAACACTGAAAATTGGCGTAGTGTGTCAATTGGATCCATATAACAATTAATTACCCGGCTGTCTGGCTGTACCTACCTATACGTTGACGAAAGATAAAGATTTTATAGGCCTAGCATACGTACAGTCGCGCCATGGAAAATGGCGGCTACGCAGAACCTATATTAAATCAGCTATCGATTTATATGTTTCAATCACAATGGCGCGACAGTTGGCATAGCCACGGACCTTCACCCATTTGCGTGGGCACCATCCATCAATGCAGCGCCGGGTCTAAGGGGAGCAACCCGGGGCCCGGGACCCGTGCCCTGGGTCTAGGGGGGGCAAGCCGGGGCCCGTGACCCAGGTCTAGGGGAGGAAAGCCGGGGCCCGTGACCTGGGTCTAGGGGGGCCAGCCGAGGCCCGTGACCCGGGTCTAGGGGAGGCAAGCCGGGGCCCGTGACCTGGGTCTAGGGGAGCAAGCCGGGTCCCGTGCCCCGGGTCTAGAGGAGGCAAGCTGGGGCCCGTGCCCCGGGTCTAGAGGAGGCAAGCCGGGGCCCCTGCCCCGGGCGTTGACTTTAGGGGGCGGCAAGTTTAAGCGTGACAGAAAAGTGCACTACCCAGCGCACCTCAAATAGGCGAAGAATGAGATGCGAAGCCCCTAAGTATTAGATATCTTTCTCTGCGGGTGGAGCCTTTAGGTAATCACTATGTGATTAGAATGGTATGAGCGGGTTGCGCCCGCGAGGTGGATTATGGCACACTCTGTCACAGAGAGGAGGCTTGTGTCCCAGCAGTGGGAACATTGTAGGAATTATTCTTCGTGGAGACACTTTTAGGGTGTGTTCTTTAGGTTGATCCTTTCCGATGCCTATAAGTGCAAAGGCGACACAATTTCCTTGAGTATTTTACCATAGCGCTTTCGCTCCTGTTCGATAAAATTTGACTAATATATTGCGGGCAAAATTTTCGAGCTTGCCCGCTTTTGCAAAACTTTTGTGTATAAAGTCGATTAAGTACTTAGAAAATCCAACTTATCTGAGGCAGAGTACGCGTGTAAAAAACGGATGCAGATGAATAGCAGAATCAGCTGCATCCGTTGTAGACTGGAAGCCGACCCAAACACAGTTGGGGAAAGGCTGGCAGTTTGATTATTGTTGTTGGGGTTGCCTCGGCACTGCAGTGCGTCGGTAATGTTCGCTGAGTCACGCATCGACTGCTTCTATGCGACGATGCGGAAACGGTGCACATCCTTGGTGCGCAGGGTCCGCGCCAGCTCCAACACCATCTTGAGGATGTTGGCTGAGAGGTTCGACTGTCACTACATTAACCATTGTTGTATGCTTAATGTAGTGACAATAGCAAGAAAATGAAATAATCATAATTCATAACACGTTAATGGTCATTATCTGTCCTTGTTTTCTATTCTACAATTATAAAATCTTGAATATATGATTATTATTAAATGAGTTATTATTTTTACATTTATGATTATTTCTAATTTTAATTTGTTTGAATGCCAATTTAATTTTTAAGTAATAAGTAGTGAAAGTATGTGTTGTTTTCTGTCTTATTTTATTTATTGTTCTAATAATATTTATTCAATGTCCATAATGTTAATATATGATCCCATTGTTGATTGAAATAAAAGGAATTGAATTGAATTGTGATTATGGAATAAAAATCGTTTCACAAAATATTAATTAATGAATACTTTATTCACTGGTCCATTCTTATAAACAAAATTACATACATTATTCATTAACATTGTAATTTAACTTAACAAATAAAACTTAAAAAACATATTAATAGTAGGTACTAAAAACACCCATAAATCTTAAACATTGAGCAATTATTATTCACAACCATGGATACGTCAGATAACTTTTATCTTAGAAATAGAAATAAGAAAAAAATAATATTATCTAATCTATATCTATACAAATAAATAAAATTGAAGTATCTGACATTCGTAGATCTTTGACAGTCGTTACGGGTAGTCAGTTGCCCACAAGTCCGACAGCTCACCACACAATACCCCTTGGTGAGCCAAGGGGTATTGTGTACCCAGTAACTGGATTGTGGAGGTCAGATAAGAAGTCTCTCTATATCAAATACTGGTATTCACCTGCATCCGGTTAGACTGGAAGTCGGCCCCAACATAGTTGGGAAGAGGCTAGGCAGGCAGATTTTACCAGAAGACTAGAACACATAATCATGTCTAAAGCTAAGGAAGCTCGCCACGTTGAAGTAGGCCGGCATCGCGGTCAGTATCGAGTTATACTCTGGAGTGAAGTCTTCGGGATGATGGATCTTGTGCGAGTGGAGCGAGATATCCACTATCGGCTGAGTTTGAAGGGAGGAAGGGACCTGGGAAATAATAAGTTTCATGTTATTTTGTTGTATGATAATGAATGGTCCTACTTACTCGAGTGACTGAATGGTTCACGTATGTCCGGTCATTGAGCTCTCGACGACTAGCTACTTTATAATCAGACAGATACGGTTGAAGGTTCAAAAAGAAAACATACTAAATAAATAACAAATACACTCACTATAAAAGTAACGTCCACAGTAAACTCAATGTCTTGTTCGTTGTATGTGGCAGCGGAGTGGTATATCACATAGACCGGTCTGTTGAGCTGCTCGAAGCAGACCACAGGCGAGCTGTTGAGCGACCAGCTCCAAACTGTGATGTTGGCGCGAGGCCAGAGTGTGATCATGTTGTGGTGGGATCCTGGAAATAATCAAAATCGGTGAGGTATGGCCTCTTACGGTTTGGGTCGGTAGGGCTATCAGAAATACATATAATATTCATGACCATTTTATATCCCCTTACCAGTAAAAACAAATCGGTATCTGCATTCGTCTCTCGCACACCAACGCGTACGCACTTCCACTGCGGGCGTCGGAGAGAACGGGGCTGGCGGGCCTGTGTACATGAACATGGCGCTATCCCTGGAAATTATGAATGCAGAACAGTTAATAGCACAGGTTTTGAAAGAAAGAAAGAAGAAGAAAGCAAAAGATAAAGAGAATTAAAAAGTATTAATTGTGTTATGACTCGTACAGGAAGATCACAAACAAACAAAAGACAATCATAAATAAAATAAAAAACAAAATTAAAATAAAAAGTAAATGTCTCAGCGCTGGTATTCTGATAGGGCCCGCTGTGGTGTCACGGTGTTTTGGGAGGTTTATTTACTATTGGTTTCTTATAGGGCTTTTAAGATCCGTGGCATACCAACTGTCACGCCACTTTGTTTTTTTTTTTCAAAATGGAGGCCACGCATGAGACCTATATACATCGATAGCTGACATCAATGCAAACAGAAAAAATAAATATTTTTTTTTAATCACGAGGTACATTAACAACGAGGTACAACGTACAACCAGCAACAATACGTATATAAAACATATGAACAAGAAATACACAAAACATAATATACACTTTTTACATATTTATACATGTATATTATAAAAAAATCTGCTGTTTAATACAAAAGTTCATCACCTACTTGACCAAAATGTTTTTTTTCGTGATTTCAGAGTTGGTCCCATAGTGAAAGTTGTTCAGTTCGATGGTCTAAAGCACCTCTTAAAGTTTGTACGGTGAAGTCCGTTTGCATTGACGTCAGCTATCGATTTATATAGCGTACATGCGTGGCCGCCACTTAGAAATAATAAAACAAAATGGCGCGACTGTAGGTATGCCAGGAATCCATATAAAAGTCATCAATCCCTTTATAGAGGTATAAGGAACAGGGTGTAAAGTTCACTCATACTCCATAGAAAAGGGGGGATCCTCCGACCAGACGGGTGTTGTGTCTGGCGGGCAATTTCCCGATGTTACATGTCGGGCCGTTGTATCTATGCTAGTTGCGCGGTAAACTCTGCTTGCGAGATGCAGGATTTTGCGTCGACGTATGACGCGGTGTTCGCATGTGGCGTTGTAGATACCGCTACACCCTTTATATGTGTTTAATAAAATAAAGGAAAAATAAGTACTTACAAAAATCGACTAAAGCCCGTCCTAAACAGCGGCAAGCCACAGTACAGTCTCGCGTCGCAGTCCGCGCTCACGTCGGCGCGCACGGCCGCGTGCTGCCCGGCGCGGGCCAGCGCGGGCAGCACGCGCTCGGCCGAGTAGGGGTCGTGCTTAGTGACCACGATGCCTGACGTGCGGGATACTATGTTGTTGTTTATGTCGTGGTGGACTATTTCTGAGTGCTGGAAAGATAAAAGATGGATAACGATACATTTTATTATTTTAAAGTAGTTTTAGAAATGATCTACCTGGTCAATATTCAATATAACTGACAATAAGACATATTTGTAAAAAAAAATACATAATTGACACAGTTTCACGACAGATGCTGTTTAATAAAGCAAAAGTTTTTTTTTATTTTCATCATGGGTGTCGTTTTTATGGTTTTCAAGGGCGCTAAAGCCGAAAGTGAGGTCAAAATGAAAATCCAAGATGGCGGCTGTAATTTTTCATCGTGGCTGTCATTTTCACGGTTTTCGAGGGTGCTGGAGCCAATAATAAAGTCAAAATGAAAATCCAAAATGGCAGCTGTAATTTTTTTAAATTTTTCATCATGGGTGTCGTTTTCATGGTTTCCAAAGGTGCTGGAGCCAATAATAAAGTCAAAATGAAAATCCAACATGGTGCCTGTAATTTTTTTAAAATTTTTCTTCATGGGTGTCGTTTTTATGGTTTTCAAGGGCGCTAAAGCTGATAAGTAATTTTTATTTTTTTTATCATGGGATTCGTTTTCATGGTTTTCGAGGGTGCTGGAGCTAATAATAAAGTCCAAATGAAAACACAAGATGGCGGCTGCGAAAATTTAAAAAAAAATTCATCATTGGTGTCGTTTTCATGTTTTTTGAGGGTGCTGAAGTCAAAATGAAAATCCAAGATGGCAGCTGCGAACATTTTTTTTTTGTTAATATGTAGTTCCTTTTGTTTTATGTTTCTGATTAATGACCGCGTCTGCCTAGACTAGCCACGGCCTAGTACCTGCCTACTTATTTTAACCAATGCACGCCACTGCCAATAATATTGAAGAAATACTCACAAACCAATGATGCCTCTGCAGTGAGATTCCCTCCTCGTCATACGGGTTGAAGGGTATGAACATGAGCACAACACAGACGGCTCCCAGGAACGATAGCACCTGCCAGAGGTATTTGCGAGAGAATAGCAGTTCCATGCCTGACTGTAACAAAATAGAATAACAATAGACTTTGCGCGGACATTGAATAATAAAGCCTATTTGGCACTCGGCAATTTCTATGTTGCCCATCGTTTTTTCGTCTTTGTAACATTTAGTATCCGGCGTCACGAATCACATTACCTGCAGTCGGTCTTTATTGACTTTCCACATGATCCACTACACTGAACTGTTTTGGGTCACTTTAAGTGCAAAGTTGAACAAACACTTAAAACGCCTTCTCGTGAGTATTTGCTCTTTCGACTAGAGGTGACATTAAATAATAAAGCTTATTCCGTGTCACTTCAAGTGCAAAGTTTGTATCGATTTCTGTTAATTTTTATACGAATTTTTAGTCAGGTTTCCAAATTCAAATCACATTATTGACCAGCGGGTTATATTATATTTGACATTATCGAACGGGTGGTGTGAAAATAAATAAATATACTCACAATAGTACAGAGCACTATGACAGCTAGCCCCGCATTAAGTAACGCCACGGTGTAGTCAGGCGTGTCACTGGCAGAGCGACTCATGACGGGTAACATTTGTGCGTTGACGCGCAGTGCGAGCGAGTACATAAACATTATTGATGGGAGAGACAGGGAGATTTCTAGAAGGAGGTGTTGCCAGCCTGGAAGGAGGAAAAGAAAATATATGAGACTAGCTTTGGCATGCGGCTTCCTCCGGGTGTCGAAATTATCCCACGGAAAAGTGCTACCGGGATAAAAGTACCTGTGTTAATCCAGGACATAAACTACCTGTGTGAAAAGGTTAAATCATTCAGCCGTTTTTGTGTGAATGAGTTTAGTCCTCCAGACTGTTTTCGGTCATGCCCAAGTAACATTTAAGCGGAAAAATATTATATTTACCAGCGCATTACCAGCTATAAGCTTAATAAATGATGTACAAGAGTGTAAAAATATGTATAGGACTGTACTTTAGTATAACTGTACAACTGTATACAGTATAGCTGATTAACGGATGTATAGAGCCTAAATTTTTACCTTTAGCTTTTAAATAGCATTGGAAAATGCTAAAATACAGACCGCGGCGTAAAAAACTGCGTTCAGCAACTTTATAAGACAACAATAACTGTATACTGCTCTCAAATTATACTTTTATATAACCTACTTCTGCACGAGAGCATTAAATATTGTTATAGCCTGAATATTGGTGTAAAATTACTCTATTGTTCAGCCTTCAAGTTAAGCTTGATAATAGCTGTACAACGGAAATCTAGGATACTCTTAGCAAGCAGTTCCCTTTATAATAGTTTAATTCAATTCTGTCTCATGTAGAAGAGTTTAGATTTACTCCTTTTTAAAGCCTTATGCGATTGGCGTACATTTTTCCCTTTTTACAGTTTTTCGTGTTTTAGAAGATTAAAGTTATTATTATAGTGTTGGCATACACAATTATCCAGCTTATCGATTATTTTGAAACTAATATAACCTAAAATCAGTCTATATATTATCCGATTCCTTGCTCACCGCCTTACGGGCCTTGGATCATAATGAGGTTTTCTATATTTTCAACTGAACCCTAATTAACTGTATTAATGAATATGAATAAGAATTTAAGGCAGCTTCTACAGTACTTAAATACTAATGTACAGACAATGTTACTCTTTAGGCTGAGATACGTTCTTAAATAACGACTCTGTTATGCAAAAAGCTGTATTAAGGGGTACTAGAAGAGCAAGAGCTGTATAAACTAAGGACGCCATTTTATAATAATTTATAAATTGCATTGCAATTTTACGAGATATTTTTTTGTTTGTTTTTGAAATTTCAGTACAAAATTACAAAAGATTTTAACTGTATAGTACACACAATTACGTTTACTATCAATAGAACAGTCCGGGTTACTCTTAAAACTGTTTTCAGATTTGATCACATATTTGTTGTTACAGAAAAAATGTATGTATATTCCTTATTTCGAAGGGGCGTGAGTTTTGAGCTTAAAACTAGTATACATAATCACATAAAAATATCAGTCGCAAGCATAACAACAACGATAAACAGGAGGAGTAGTACCACTTGGTTATTAAATATTTTTTCGCTTATCTTCAGATATGGCACATAGTAAATAAAATGGAGAATGAATTCAACCACGAACACAATTATAATATATTTATTCTTTTATTAAGATTTTCACAAGCCTGAGTCTGTATAAAAGAATAAAAAAGAAAATTAGAGAATGGAAGCTGTATAAAAGTATCTAAATAGTATCTTAGCCAGCCAAATAGTACAGCTATTATGCAGGTGTTATACAGCTAAATCTACACTTAAAGCTGTATAATTTTGGGGCCCATTTCAGAGTTACAAGGGCTGTATAGCTTGCTATACAGTCTTTATACAGCACGTTTAACAGCCTGCAGTAAACAAATAGTCCATAATACAGCTTTTATACAGTTTAAAATGTTACTGGCGGCTTATCTCAACGGAGACTAACCTTCGGCGCAGGAGATATAGTGCAGGCGTGTGCGCACACACAGGAGCCCTCTTCCCTCACTCTCATACTCTACTGTAAAGACACGCGTACACAAGGAGAGCTTTTGATACCCTTTGCTTCGTTCAGTCACTCGACAGCTGATGTCTTTTCATTAGTCGCAATGTGAGCGCAAGCAAGCAATCTAATCTAATCAAATCTAGCAATATAATCTGGGCCTTTGTATATATGCTAGTTGCGCGGTAAACTCTGCTTGTGAGATGCAGGATTTTGCGTGACGTCAGTATGACGCGTAATTCGCATGTGGCGTTGTAGATACTGCTACAACATGATGCTCATTATAAACAGCGGCGTGCCTAATATATCTGAGTGATGCGAATATACATATTTTCCAAGAAAAGTATGCGTTTCGAGGATCATCGCCTATCTTCTGAAATACGAACGCGCAAAGATGAAATCTAATATAGAGCTGTTACAACCATGGAAATACTTGCCTATTTAGTATTGCCATGCTTACAAAATTGTAGATGAACAACTCTATACAGTTCCAAACAACCTTTTCAAAACTACAACATTTTGAAGCTTTGCCTTGAAACTTGAAATACGAAGATTCTCGAAGCGTATACCTTTTCTGGTTTAACTGTAAACGACATTTTATATCAAAATCTTACCTCTCAAAGTGACATATCTGACGACATTGAGCGATATTAAAGACACGATGCTCATTATAAACAGCGGCGCGCTGAACAGATATCTGAGCGAAGTGAGGGATGGTATACACGCTAGACATAGTAATATAAGCGACATTAGTAGGCGGGTCGCTGACATCGCTTGTAGGCAGCGGAGGGAGCGGCTGAGACCGTTCTGTGGACAAGGGGAAAATAAAATTAAGTATAGTGAAGCCAATTGTATGTTGTAAAAATTATTTTTTTATGCATTTTGTATCGGCAAACATCTAGAAAAATAGTATAATAGTCATGATTATATTTTCACTGCTCCTGTTGTGTGATTATTATTATATACAGGGTGTAAGGAGAACGCTCCCGAAGCCTGAACGTAGATTATATACAACCTATATGCAAACGGATACCAATAACCTTTCGCTTGAAATTGATTATTTTCAAGATTTCGTATTTCGTAAACACGCAATGGAAGCCGTACAAAACGTGAGGTCAATGACACGCAAGGCAACATGGCGTCACCGCATATTCGCGCGTCGCGGGCGCCGAGCGCTTCGTACGACGGAGTCACGGGATTTTATACGGAATTTACAAACACCACTTTCAAAATGCCTACCCCTACAACACTTCACAAAATTATTTAATCGCATTCGTAGCCCACTGTTAAAATTAAAGCTGACAGAGGCAATTTACGTACCTGTCTAAATTCTTTGCGACCTTATGAGGTTTGGCTCGAACTGCGCTCCATCCATAAGTCATAAGTCATTTGACTTATGACTTATGACTGTCTCGATAAATTCTCAACGCTAGAGAAGCATTGCCACGGGCTTCTCCTAAACACATCAACATGTTGCCGTATTCACGAGCACTGTACACGTATGCCTCAGGCATTGTTTAAAACAACAAAAAATAATAACTAAAAACCAATAATACAGCACTAAAAACTTAACAATAACAACTAAACACAAATTTAAAACTAACAAAACAGTATTAAATACGATGCGATGTAGCGATCGATTTACCGTAACGCACGTTCGCTCACGAACCGAGACGGAAAGGAACTAAAGTACTAACTAGATTACTAAAGAAATACTATGAAGATCAAACACGCCGCCTGCGTGCGATGCCGGCCGCCAAAGGCGCGGCGCAGACGCCGCCGACGCGGCTTAGATAGCGGTCTCTTTTGATGTGCAAAGGTCAACAAATTACAGAGGAGAAAATGTTAAAAGAATACTTATGAAATCAGAAGCAAATTCATTTTAATTGTTAGGAAATTGTACAGCTTTATTACAAACTGTTTTCATTTTCTAACTCTAAAAAAATATTAATTTAAAATTAATTTAATTTAAAAGATTAATTCATTTAATTATCCAATTTAAATTGATTGGGTTTACTTACTAAATGGAGGATACAGTTATTGCAATAAACGAGCGCGCGTCTTGTGACTCTAATAACATTGACATAAAGTTCAAATTCAATTAATTCACGCGCACTAGTTGCTTCAAACTGAACACGGGATGAACACACAGCTGATGTCGGCGATCTTTTACTTTATTCCATTCACTGTCGATTATCTACTTACATACAAAATTGTTATTAAATGCAAGACCGAGTGCATCAATTTAAAACTGTTGACACCTCTGTAATGTTTCTTCTCATTTATTTTGGCGGCGCTTTTCAAAGTGAGTCGCGTGGACTCGGGGTCGTCGGTCGCGCGACTGTCGGCGAGTGCGCTCGCACTTTGAACTCGAGGTTACGCGCAAGCGTCAGCTGATATTTATTTACGAATACATTGCTTTTTAGAGTTGTAAAGAAAAATAATTTGTTTAATCGCAAATAATGGTTTCATTTAACTGTTTTCACAGCATAGTGTACGAAAAATGCACAAAAAAAGGGTGAAAAATGTTCATTTTTTTTTTCCAATTTTTTGTTGGTATCGTATCGAGAATCACTAGCCCCATCACCTGTCTTCGTTTTCGGAAGCGTTTCCCTAACACCCTGTATACACATATAAATATTTATATAGATTTTCAAACTAAAACCATTTACATTACAAGCACTTGTCATCGGCGATGCATCACACGTCCACTGACCATTAAAGAACTACGAACAGAAGACTATTAAAGAAGTAGGCTGGACTAAAATAATATAGGTACTATACGAAATGACAGTTGTTTTTCGTGCCGATTTAAAGCGCTTGAAGCTCTCAAGAAGTCAAATTCAAATAAATAAAGTTGTGAATGTTCCATGTCGATAATTTTCTTCAGACAGTGAGTAATTTTTAATTTACGTCTAATTAATTTTAAAAGATAATTAATATAATGTGTAATGTTTATTTGTTTCCAAAGTAAACACCTAACATCGAAATAAAACTTGCCATTTACAATGTACTGTGTACTTTAACATTTTTACTTTAATTAAATTTCAGATTTCCCACCTACTAAGCAGTTATGGCTCAACCATAGTAGTTTTAGGCTAGATTTTCAGTTAGCCTTTGCAAAAATGATTCTATTACTTTAAAATGAAGCATAAAAATAAGTGGGAGTGATTTGATTTGTTTCTCTTAAGTAATTAATTACTCTCAGTGGTTACAACGATCGATAATTTTTATCGGTTATATTTTTTTTATCGAAGGATATGTCCCATCTCTAATATAAGTTCCACGGATCCTCACGTTGCCATCAGCGCGCGGATCGCGTGATTGAGTAACAAACATCCAAACATCTTCACAAACTTTCACATTTATAATATTAGCAGGACTAGTAGGATTCACATTATGACATTACTGTTGCCCCACCTCGTACATGTGTTTTTGGTTTGATAATTTCCTAACTATGTATGTCCTATTTATATTAAAGCACTGGACAATAATATTCTTACCCTCTTCAGCGTCCACGCATCGAAAGCCTGTGCGGTCCCCACGGCCGCTAGGAGGTATGGCATCCAGTACAACGGTACCACTAGCCATGGTTCTGTTAGATATCTGGAACATACAAACATTCTTGTTATGCAAAACGGCAATGTGCCCATGGAGGCGGGGTCGCGGCAGACCACGTACCGTGCAGTCGCGATTTATTTGCCAAAAATGTAATCAAATTGAATTAATGGAAAAACAAATATGAATCAATAGAAAAATAACTTTAATTTCTACACAACAAAGTTCAGTTTACGCTACAACTTCAAATATTTTTTATAACTTTGTCAATACTGCTAGTCACTCTGAAATCAACTTCATTGTCATTGAAATAAAGTTGATATTTGTTTAACTTGAAATAGGGTAGAGGTGTGCAGCGCCGCGCACTTTTACTTTAGGAGATGGTGGGACGAGCTGGATAGGTTCTGTCTAAGGGAACAAGTCGCATGGGCTTGCGAAAGATTGAAGGAATGGAGGGAGAGCTTTGCCCAGGGGTGGGACAGCGTAGACTAGTAAAGAAAAATGACAATATTAGTGGCAGTAGCGGTCATAGAACGTGGGAGCGAGACGACACGAGGCTCAGTATGTAATTTTAGAAATGCCGTACTAAATATTCACTATTCTACTCACACGGTCTATGACCGCAAATGCCCATGTAAAACACTGTACTAAACAGTGTTTTCGTAGCTATTCACAACCTTTCGATTCGCTTCCGTGCCGAATCGAACATCAGTAAAATGTTATCAAAAGAATCCTCTAAAGGCAACAAATCCAAAACTCGAAAATTTTGTCAGCTTATATAAACCGACGACCGACAGCCATTTGTTGTTGGAGGCAAATAAGTTATTGAAAATTTGTCATTTTTGATACGACAACTTGTCTGACTGGATTCAGTGCGCGCTGATTATCGATCGTGACTGAGCGTTTAGTGCTTAGCTGACGGCAGCCGATTACTCACAAGAGAGGTCACAAGAGATATTGCGTACGTGCGTGCGGTCGGTCGCTCGGTCAACGTCGCACTAAATGCCCGCACGTACCGACATAGAGCGTCAGTCGACCGACGTACGGTCGATCGACGTACGCCCGTCCGACGAGCTCGACCGACGTACGCCCAACCGATGAGTTCGACCGACGCGCGACGTACGCCCGATCGACGTATGCCCGACGTACGCCCGACCGACGAGTTCGACCGACGTACGCCCGACCGATGAGCTCGACCGACGTACGCCCGACCGACGAGCTCGGCCGACGTACGCCCGAACGATGAGCTGGACCGACGTACGCCCGACCGACAGTCCTCGTCAGCGCGACGTAGCTGTACGCGCGTAGCGATACAGCAGCGCTCCACTGTAGTATTGTTCATAGGTTTTCATTGATATAGCTACGTTCGACCGATGTCAGTAGGGCTCAAAAATAATACCCATTTACTAATTGAAAACTAACCTCATCTGCACAGTGGTAGCGACCATGATCGACGTGCATATAGCGACCACTGTTAGACCGACCAGTACAGCGACCAGGCGACCTAATACTGTGAATAGTAGGTTCTGAACTGTTGACCATCCTGAAAATAACATGATTTTGTTATAAGAATCATATACATACCTACATTTCATCTATAACATACATAGTACTTAAGTAAGGGTGCCCACGAGCAACTTTTGTCTCAGCAACTAATTTATCTCTACATAAAACGTATGAAAGTGTTGTCTTTGTCGCGTCGCTACATGCGCGCACTACATACAAACCCGTAGACTTAATGTAAGGACAAATTAGTTGCGGAAACAAAAATTGCTCACGAGTCCCTTATATTAAACACAGAAGCTGTTGGTGTGCTTTAATAAATAAATAAATAACAGCACGATTTTATTCTATAAAACTATATCCACAGTTCTGTTTTAGGGGCTGCCTCCACGAGCGAGAGAATCGCGGCGATAGTCTCGCCGTGCCATCAAATTTTCACGGCGATGATATCGCCGTGTGGAGACACGTTCTAGGAGAGTGTATAAAAATACGTGGCACGAAGATAATATCGCCGCGATTCTCTCGCTCGTGGAGGCAGCCCCTAAGTTTCATGTTATAAGAGGCGAGCCTGTTGTACGTGAATACGTTTACGTAACGGGGTTGATCCAGTGTTCGATGGAGATCCGCTCGGCCGCATTCATTCTTTTACGCTCCCGGCACTGCTGGACATATGCATATGGTATTTTATTGGTATCATTCGAGTGCTCTTCAGAAACCCTTTCCAACCGTATACGATTTCTGTATTTCAATTTGGCTTTTTGACGCGTATAGGATTTTTTTTGATATGTTTTTAAATAGGTATTTATTTTAACAAATTGTATTCACTGTCACTATTTTACACTAATGTTTTGTATACAATCGATAGATTTTGACGAGAGCTGACGATTGAAACTAAAACGAACGTCATAGCTTTTCCGAGTCAAAAGTTATACTAAGTGGAAATCTCGATAGGCAGCAAAATGTCCTCAAAATGGCGGCGCTTTCGCGATGCGTCACAGTCCAATTGGCGTAATGAATTCTTTGATCCTTTAGCTATTTAATGGTGTAATTGAATTTAGGATGGAGATGATAGATATGAAGCTGCAACACCAAACTGTATACCCCGGTTTTGTTATCATTGGTTTTTTTGACTGGCCCCCACAATGGTAGCAATTTTAAAGACGTATTCACGTCAAAACAGATAGAACGCTAAGAAAAAACGTAGTAATAGCGCGGGCAGGCGATGCGATACGCCGGAGTGAACAAGAAGTTTCACGCGGGCAGAAGCTAGTAAAATATAAGTACACTCACTCGGCCCAACCAACCACACGTAGTACCCAACGCTGGCCAGTCCCAGCACTCCTATAAACACGTCTACGATGTAGGACGCGGTGATCGAATACGTTACTAGGAACAAGTTCAGGTAGTCGTAGTAAACTGCTGGTGTGGACCAGATCTGCGGACAATATGAGAATAATCAGCTTTTAATGTCTGCTGGGACACACGCCTCTCTCTGTGGGAGGGAGTGGGCTGTAACCACCACGCGGGCGCAGTGTGACGTGGTAGATGTCACATGTCTTCGAATTTTTGGTTCTAGGACATGCCGGTTTCCTCACGATGTTTTCCTTCACCGTTTTGAGAGCAGTGGTGATGAAATTATTTACAGATAGTAAAGCGCCTGTCTGGGTTCGAACCCACGACCTACAACTTGTAAGTCGTGGCGTCACCACTGGGCCGATTGCTTTGATAAACTTGAATAAAACGAAATCATTAAAAAAATCACTGTTGTTGTCATCAAATCTGAGATTAAACTAAAATAACTGCCACCAACTGCTTGAAAAGTAATTTTTGCAATTGCGTTTTTTGTTTTATTTTCCACCTTTTAGTGAGTTATGGTTTTGAATCATCTCTTAAGGTCTTGGGATAAAATTTTATTACCTTTTATTTTTTTTTCTAAGACGACGAATATAACAATAACAGTATGGCAGCAATCACTAATAACAATGTTTTCGAAGCCTGGTGATTAAAATACATCTTTTGTTCGTGTCAAAATCATCTCGTCTAGAACGACTTTTTTTTTGTCTCTTTTACGAGGAAAATAATCAATCAAAATCAACTCAACCTATCGCAGTCCACTGCTGATCACCGGCCTCTCCCAGACTACGCCACAACTCCCTGTTCGCCGTCTTTAGTCTACCTCAGCCACCTTCTTTGGGTCGTCCGTCCGTCTAGATGGAGGACTCTCACACTACGCTTGCCGATACGCGATCTCCACTCCAGGACTCGTCTGTTCCGCCGGCCATCGCTCCTTCGACAGACATGGCCAGCCCATTGCCACTTCAGCTTGCGTAGGAAAATGATAACAAGATGTATATACCCGCTCATCCAGCCCGTCCGCGTCGGCTGCGCCGGCCAGCAGCGCCAGCAGCATGTCGCCGCCCGCCTGCAGCACGCCGGGCAGGAGCAGCTCCTGCTTGTCGTTGCGCGTGTGGTACACGTTAGCCCACTTCACATAGGCTATGTCCAAACCTATAAAGAATAATAATAATGATTTATTACATACTAGCTTTTAAATCGCCAGTTTTTCTTGGAAAAACGATTGACAGTAAATTACAATGGGGCCCACATATAGAAAAGTTGTCAGAAAGGCTTAGGTCAGTCGCCTCCCAAGTAGCACAAAATAGCTTTATAATCGATGGATAACAGAATTAGCATATTATTATAGCTTTATAAGAAGTCTACATATAGGCATTATAAACCACTATACAGCTCTTGTAATGCTAATTTGGGCCCCAAATTATACAGCCTTAAGTGTAACAATGGCATTTTAGCAGCATTATATTGGTTGTGTACCGGAATGATAAACGCATTATAATGGGCTGTGAAAACAGGTTAAAGCAGTGCGCATATGTTAAATGCGGCTCTTATACAGCTTGTACCATTACAAAGGCAAAATAAAAACATTTTCAAATATTATTTTTAATTTCTGTTATTATTAATAAATCTTGTGTAAAAAGAACATGGATACTTTCAACAAAAAAATATAAGTGCTACAAGGCAAGTAATTAAACTCTTGTTTTTGTTCTCTATGAGTGAATTAAGGTTGCGAGTATCAGTTTACTGTGAAAGTATGTATATATTTGAATCAAATATTTCATGCGCCTTCAAATTAAAGAGCTATTTATTACAAAAATATTATAAAAATTTGTGGAATTGTAAAAAAAATTATGCTCTTACGAAGAAATCTTTAGTTTTAGTCATTATGATACCTGTATTGTACCGGCCGGTCAATACCATAGGTTGAAGTCCTTTCTAAAGGACTATTTACCATAAAATTAAATTTTAAATATTATCGATACAAAAAGCAAAATGGCGTAAGCATAATTAAAAACTTTAGGCATGCGGATGGCCGGTATACGACTTATTGCTTGTTAAAATTCTTGTCATTATACGTTTGTATAGATAAAGGCTATATAATATTATGATGAAATGCTTTTAAAAAGCTGGCATTAAAACAGCACCAATGTACACCGTTAAACAGTTGTGACCCATGCGAAAGGTCGTTATAAAACATAGAGCAGTTTTAAAGAATTTTGAAATGCTTTTTAATAGCCTAAGCCGTAATTAATGCTTACATACGGCCTACACTTTTGTATAATGCTTACAGCTGTATTAGAAGCTGTATAGCGACATAAATTATGTCTAAAATAAAACCTTTAACTGCACAAAAGATTGAAAAAGAGGATTATATAGCTTTAGGAACTACAAAGTTAATAAAATGCTGTTATATAGAAGCAAGACATTGCTAAAACCCTTCAAATTCTATAACGAAGCTAGAAGAAATTTTCTGGTCATCACTTTTTCCATTATATCGATTTTGTGTTACTTGGGCTATGCTGTTAAAAAAATTCGACAGATAACGGAGGGGCAATTCTCGTAATTTTAAAAACGTTCACAGTCTGATCTCAGTCTCTATCTGTCAAAATAGTTTTTGACATTTATTTGTCGCGGAGATGAGACTGCGACTAGATTTTGAACGTTTTAATTTACGAGAATTTGGCCTACTGATGTGGATACAACCCGAATTGTTCATTTTAGTTATTTTCATAGTCTTATGTCATATAGGATTCTTCTCAGGGCAGTGGCGAGCATTGCATAAAGACATATAAGCAGTGCCTACCTCGATAAATCACCATAAGCCTGTCAATTAAATTTTAGTGTGTGTCATTGATCTTTACTCGTTCAAGTTAAGACGACGAAATTAAAAATACGTACGTCTCACGCGTAATACCATGACGTTCGACCTTCGCAATTTATTACCCTTTTAACGTACCTATGCCTACTCAAATAACCAACCGAGTATGAATGTTAAAATCGTAATTTGTAATTCGTTCTTAATTTGGCCGTGCGAAGAAAGAAAGAGATGGATATTGAGGTCGCCTATAGGGAGGTAAAAATAAAAATCCAAGATGGCGGCTGCAAAAAAATTTCATCATGGGTGTCGTTTTCATGGTTTTTGCAGGTGTTCAAGCCGATGGTGAGGTCAAAATGAAAATCCAAGATGGCGGCTGTAATTTTTTTAATTTTCATCTTGGGTGTCGTGTTCATGGTTTCGAGGGTGCTGGAGCCAATAATATAGTCAAAATAAATATCCAAGATGGCGGCTGTATTATTTTTTTTTAATTTTTCATCATGGGTGTCGGTTTTATGGTTTTCTAGGGCGCTAAAGCTGATTGTGATGTCAAAATGAAAATCCAAGATGGCGGCTGCAATTTTTTTTTCATCATGGTGTCGTTTTTATGGTTTTCAAGAACGCTAAAGCCGATAGTTGCCAAGGTCCAAGAGATTGCCTTCGAAGAAATACCGACATACTATTACGACGCGTAAATGTGATTGCTATAATCCTATTTACAGAATAAACAATTTTATTTCATTTAATTTCCCGCATATAGGTCGGAAAATATCCAACTGGGTAAACAAACACATGAAGGGGTCTCGGTATGTAATCGATGGTCACCCATCGACAGACCGACCGCGGCAAGAGTAGCTTAACCTTCAATCGACTCGTCCGGCTATTATTAATTAGCCACGAATCCCTCTGTGTTTGTTATCTCTACAACTAAAAATATATAAAATGCCTCAATATCTCACCATTCATATTCCCGAAGTCGCGCCATATCCTGAAGTCTGTATCTGAAGGTATAATTCCCGAAGAGAACAGGAACTCCGCCAGTCCTTGTGCGTTCGGCGTCGCTACTGAGCGATGATAAACGTTTAATACTCGTGGGTCTGTCGACTGAAAACAACGTAGAAAAACATTTTATTGCCGAAAAAGGGGCTTGTGGTTAAGTAATAACAGCCGCACGGATCGATCGATCAGTTTAAGCTACGCTTGCCGCGGTTGGTCTGTGGATGGGTGACCATCTTTACATACCAAGACCCTCCGTGCCTCGGAAAGCTCGTTAAAACGTTGTCCCGGCTGTGATTCGCGGATCTTTGATAGTCTTTACGTGTCGTCAAAAGCCCGCATGTCTGACAACCAGTCTTACCAAGGGGTTTCGTATTAGCCAGTAACTGGGTTGTGGAGATCAGATAGGCAGTCGCTCCATGTGGTATTCAGCTTCGTCCGGTTAGACTGGAAGCCGACCCCAACATAGTTGGGAAAAGGCTAGGTAGAATATGATGCTGAAATACTGTAGGTATGAAACAGAAAAAATTACATGACAATGTTATGTTTAACTCCTATGTAATAGGGGCTCGCCTAGTGCCAGCAACGGGCACACATCCAGACTCCGAGCTGCTGAAGGGCGGGCGTTTCGGGGCACGGCCTTATGTAATTTTGACGTTCGCAAAGTGCTGATTCTCAGCCTAATTTGAATAAACGAGTTTTGTTTTTATTCTGGATGAAAAACACTTTGTCCACTATGCCCAGCAGTAGCGCTGGGCTAGCTTAAAAATGTAAGGTTTAAAATAAAACTTACTTGAAAAATCGTAGGTTTCCCATTCATCCCCGCAGCGTCTAAGTTGATGACAACAGGGGCGCCTTTCGCCCAAGGGTGTTGGAGAAATGCGTGACTTGCCTGTAAGTCATGAAGAAACATTATTTTTAATTCGTTTTTTCCATAGGAAATAATTTAAAGATAGGTCAATTTCCAGACACATAATCAGCCTGTAATGTTCCCACACCGAGACACCGGCATCCGGCTAACGTAACATACAACAAAAAAATCAAATCATTTCTATGAGTTTGTGTCGCCATTTCTTCTCAAGGGTAGTCTTTCTATCTAGTTTTTTTAATATGACTTGTAAAATTGATTCGGATATCCTATTTACAGAATTAACAATTTAATTTCATTTCATAGAATGATATCCTTATTACGTAACGCAATTTAATATCACGCAGTAATTGCTATCAATCAAAGTCAAACACACATGAATAGCTTTGCATTGCAAGGACAACATTAACATTTTTGCATCTATAGAGGTATGAGAAACAGGGTGTAAAGTTCACTCATTTTCCATAGAAAATGGAGGATCCTCCCACCAGACGGGTGTCTTGTCTGGTGGGCAACTGCCCGATGATTGATGTCGGCACGTTGTATATAATTATGCTAGTTGCGCGGTAAACTCTGCTTGCGCGATGCAGGATTTTACGTGACGTCAGTATGATGCGTAGTTCGCATGTAGCGATGTAGATGACACTACACAAACTCAAACTCAAAGCATTTATTTCAATTAAACCTTACTTTTGAATTGTCAAAATTAAAATAGTCCGTCAGTTAGTCAGAAAGTTGAAGCTAGTTGCCCATTCCAAAACGTAGATCTCTATGGAGAAGAACGGGCAAGAAACTCCACGGACACTCTTTTAAATCAAGATATTACAAATCGTGGGTACATTATTATTGTTGCTTAGCTATATGTGAGAACAATGAAAAAAAAAAACACAAATGAAGAAACATTTCAAAATATAAGATTAAAAATAAGCATTGGCATTTAGGAGATGACCAGTCTCAACCGACGGCGCCCGTTCACGAACATGACGCGTCACATCAATGAGACCAAGGTCACAGTAAGTACAGGTGATGCTCCCTACAACCCGGATATCAAATGATTTATATTATTTGTATCATATCAATTAATTTATTGCATTGGCGTTTTATTATATTGGTAGCAATAAACTTTTATCTAATACCTACACATAAGCGTGTAAACGTTTATAGATTTTATCAATAAATAATTGCGGAGTTCTAAATGCGTGATTTTTAATTTTTCTAGATTACACGAAATGATAAGGAGTCTTAAGTACATGCCTATTCAAACTGAAAATGAACCTTCTTACATAAAGGTACAGAATTATAATGACAGTTCAAAATGTACAGAACATACTGACATTCGCATGGTATCCGATTTCTCCCTCTACACAGCTAATTAGAACTCATTCAAAACATTAACAACATGAAATGAATCTTCTTACCTAACCCAAAAGGCACAGAATCGTAGTTACGCAAACCTTCACATTTGCATTTCTTAATTTTTATTCTAACTAAAAAGGGTCTTCTATAATTACCATTGAAATTATGGCAATATTTCATCATCAATACAAATAAATAACATTGAAGTAAGTATATGTTTGTAATGTCAAACTCAAAATAACAGTATTTTACTAGATGCATATAAAAGTATATACTTACGGTATTTATAGCAAAAAAAAAACAATTTTTTAAATATTTGTCTGCCTTGTCTGTTTGTTCCAGCTAATCTCCGAAACGGCTGGACCGATTTTGACGGGCCTTTAACTGGCAGATAGCTGATGTTATACGGAGTAGCTAGACTACAAGGCTACTTTACTACGTTTTTATAAATTATAATATTTTAGAAAAAGAGTAAGGGTTCCGCGCAAAATAATTAAAACCCATGTAATTTCCGACATCCACGCGCAGCGAAGCTAGTTATCTGTATATGTGTCCAATGATCAGCAGTGGGTGGTGAATCTGAACTTGTTAGTCATTACCTGTAACCCATTCTCCTCAGCTCCGTTGAATAGGAACACAATATTTCGTTTTAGCTTCTGTTTTCTTCGAGACAGTTTTGCTAACGCTTCCGCCATTATTGCGCAAAATGCTGCGTTGTCTGAAGCACCTGCAAAATGAAACAAAAAAAATAATTTACTTATTTAAAAAAAAATAGTTTACTTATTTCATATCCAATATCAAAATATACAGTAATATTATGAATGATCAATTGACCAAAACATGAAGATTTTCTTAAAAAATGGCAATATTAAGTAAGCAAGTAGTTTTGAACTAATATGAACTTTACAGTCCATTAAACAAGGCACAAAATCGTAATAATAATAAATAATTTTATTTCAGGCATTGTACAGTACATACATATATTTCACCCATAGTGACTACATGTCATAATTAAGTATTAATAGTAATGCAATAGACAAGTTAAAAATCTGACCAACTTAAAATAAACTTTCTTACCTAATGCAAAAGGCACAGAATCGTAGTGACAGTTCACCAATATCGAGCTTCCTATAGTGCCGTTTGCATGGAATCCGCTCTCTCCCTCTAACAAAGCGACTATATTCGAAGCGTTCTGATACACGTTAAAGAACGATGTGCTTGATGTGTGGAAGTAGTCACCTGTAACAAATAAATAAATTATTAAGTAGAAAAGTATTTTTTTAAGGCTGATAGAAAGATACGTAATCTACATTCGCGATTTATTTGCCAAATATGATTTTATGGAACAATAAGTTTAATTCCTACACAATAAAGTTCAGTTTACGCTACAACTTCCAACATTTTTATAACTTTTTAATAGTCCTAGTTACTCTGAAATCAAATATTGTATATTAACGTTATTTGTTAATCAGATATTAACGTTCAAAGATGATGCAATCGTCAACTTTGAACGTTAATATTGAACGTATTGCGTCTTTGAACGTTAATATCTCGGAAACGTGACACTACGGGGTTTAGTTTAGTTATGTTTTCTGTTTGCATTGATGTCAGCTATCGATTTTTAAAGGTCTCATGCGTGGTCGCCATTTTCAAAATGGCGCCTACTGTCACACCTATGTCAGCCGTATGGCAGGCTCCATATAAAAATCTTCAAACCCCTTTATTAGTGAGTGATCATTTGTAAAAGGGTCTTAATTTGCTTGCAATGCAATTAGAACCTTATCCCGTATGATATTGAGTTGAAAACTCACCCGAAGCTATCTGCCAGTCAGTCTTAACCACCTGATTAGCTTGGGCCGCTATATCATCGAGCATCGCCTTCAGGTCGCTGGTTTGCGCCAGATGATACTTAGTACCAGACACGCGCGGCTCAACACCGATGATACGGTCCAGGTAGCGCCGGGCTACTTCTTCACTGAATGTGTCCCAATTCTAAAAGGTAATAAAGGTAATTTAGAAGTATCATCATCCGCTTCCAGCTCCGGCAGAGAACCAAAGCTGAAGTGGCAAAGGACCGGTCATATCAGCCGTAGAACCGATGACCGCCGCGTCTGTCTGAACGCGATAAACTCAAAAACTCCGGAAAAGATTTTCATACGGCTCTTTCCAATGGACGGAGTGATTCATGAGGAAGGTTTAGGTGTATAAACCATTAAGGTTTTATGTAAATTAGCTTAAATATGACGATGATTGTTGATGGCGTTGAAAAAAATGATGCCGACTGGGGATCTTTACTGGCATGCGCCGCGTAAACATTAGTAGAAATTTGCCACACATATGTTTATAGCTTGGATTAACACATAGGGTACTTTAAAACCCGGTAGTACGTTCCCGTCTTTAATCTTGTTTTGTATTTATTCTGAATTAAAGTTTAAAAATGTACTTACATCTTTTGCTACATCTGCTTCGTGCACAATAGCAGGCATGTCATCTTCAACCAGTTGCGTCAGGTATGCCAGCAGCAGGTAGAGTCCTAGTACTAGTATTAGAAATGTGCTTGGTACCTGGAATATTAAAGTGGTGATGATTTAGGTGGAACGAGGTTTTATGTCCGGAGGAATCACCATGGAATAGTATTCGCAGCTAAGCTAGGGTGGGGAGCCCTTTAAACAGAGCCCGGATATATGTAGCAACTTGCATACGCAAACAACATAGTAAAAAGTTTGCACGGTATACTGCGGGGCAATTGCGTAACACGCTAACAGTAGCAATAGCTTTCATTTTGAGAGTTCAACAACATTCATTGCGTTATTGACGTTGTTGAGCAGACGAATTTTTCAAACAAATGAAGCAATGGATTAGCAATAGCCTTCAAATTAATTCAGATCGTAATTGATAGTGTGTTACGTAATTACGCTGTAGGTATAGGGTGAATTTTTAAAGTGGTCAAATTCGAAACCATAAGATTTTGCGAAATACTCAACGGAGTCTGGGGGTCGATTATAATAAAAACTAAAAAAATTGATTATTAACTTTCACAACGAATGTAGTTTCTATTTTAAAAATGTAATTCTCAAGTAAACTACAGTAGTAAGATTGCCTTTTTTAAATCAATTTATGCCCTAAGGCTTAAAAGAAATTTGGAATTTGTCTGCTGAATTAATTTCATACTGTTTAGAAACTCGATTTGATAGTTTATTGGAATAAAAATAGATAATCAGTTACTAAAAATGCAGGTGTTAATTATTAATAGATATCTGATCAACTGATAGTTTCTATCGTAACATTTTGCAATGTTTTGATTTTATCCGTCGTCGTCGATTTGATCAATTCATACTTACGATTGAAGGTAAGTACCTACTTACCTGTGATAAATGAATAATCTGTCTACAAAAAATACCTACAAACTACATTCTGCATGCATGTTCTGGCAATACTTACATTTTTTTTAATTTTAACCTTCCATCCTGCAAGAGAGTAAGCAAGCTGCAAGTGGCAAGGAAGGTTGCTTGCGTAGTTGAAAAGCTCGCATGCAAGTTAACATGACACAAAAGATTGACAAACATAGGTTTGACGTCACACTTTTCTGCAAGCTACTTGCAGAATAGAATGACGTTTTCATACGCATTTTTACTTATATGTATAAAGCATTTTAAAAATAACGGCCCACATTGAATCGATCATAATCGATATATTAAGGACAATTCCATTAATTTTCCAAAAACACATATTAAACCCAATTTTAAAAGACGTCACAATTCCCAAAAAAACACCCTTTTATTTTATTTACAACTTACAGATCTGACAGGGTCATTTATATAACTGCCATTCTTTCTCAGTCCTTTGAAAACCTAAAATAATACATAAAAATAAATATCTATCAAATAATCACCAACAATAATACTCCCTTGGATAAGAGCGAATTTCACCAAGCTTTTTATATCTTGAATAAGTCTATAATACTGAGTTAAATTTAATTAGCTACCGAAACTTCGCAGAGGTGATGGCTACAACAAACATAAATTAATTTGATGATTGTTTTAGGGGTCAACGACCGCAGTTAGTTTTCACTTGAAATATCAGTTTAAAAAAATCTGTTTTTTTGGGTTAACTTCGCGATTGGTATCGATATTTAAAAACAATAAAACATATTTTATCAACTCATACTTCAAGTAAAAATAATACCAGCGGTCGTTGACCCTTAAAAAAGCCATCAAATCTTTTCAATTTTAATTTTATCGTGTTTAGGTTTTGATACCCATCAGTCTGCAGAGTTTCGCTACCCTGTATAGAGAATAAATGTTGAATTTTTGTCTGTTTTTCCATAATAGAAAGTAACTGTCACTCACACGTCAATTTTATTCCACTGATATAAGATATCTTGGTAAAATCAGCCCTAAATCTATTAGATTCAAAACAATCTTAAGTCAAGCATGTCAACACAAATGATAATTAGAGATTATTACCTATTATTCAGTCTTAAAAGATTACCTTGTCTAGCATAACTTACTTATTACTTTGTCTTATAAGATAATTTGTAGTAAATCGAAAGATACTACATTATTTACATATTATTGAATGAAATTATTTTATGAATGAAAATTCACGCTTGAATTATTGTTTGAGGAAAAGTTTATGCTAAACTAAGATCCGAAAAGTTAATTTGAGAAATTTTTGTGTTAATATGTCAGTGAGAAACAAAATTTTGTATTGTTATAGCCTTGTTATGAAATGGTATATATGTCAGCGTGAGTGAGCAAAAGAAACAAAGGTACCTAATTACTCAAATTGCTTTGTGCAATAAGTGAAATAACTGTGCATTCGTGCAAAGTGAAATGATAGAATGTAATGTGAAGTAAATTGAATGAAACTTGTGTGAAATGTAGTCAATTGATTGAAAAAGTTATGTAAAATAATGAAAAGTGAAAATTTAATTAAGCTTGTGCGAAATGAATTCAATTGATTGCACTAGTCGTGCAAAGTGAAGTAGATATAAGCGAAGTTGTGCATAAATAAAATGTGAAGTAAAAATGACGATTTAGTAATGTATGAGTGTTAACCCGTTGCCAGGGCTTTTCCGCGCGGTCGTCCTCGCATTCACCGGTCAGCACTCCTTGGTAGTCATCACTATGAGTCTGGAATGTAATAGCAGATCAGTAGAGTAATAGTTGTGTAATGTACAGGAGTTTGGTACAGACGCCAGCAGATCAGGCAACTACAATCTGTCATATTTCTTCAACAGATTTTTAACTTAATCGCTAAAGCATAAGGTTCAAGGTTGATTGAGAAAAGTAAGCCTATAATAATATGGCTGTAAGTCATGGATGCAATTACAATACAAAAGTAGAATGTAGGACACTGCGCAGAAGAAATTAATCATAATTTTGAGAAGAGAGTTTAAATTATTTAAAAAAATAATTTGGTATTGGCAACGCGCGTCAGAATTAAGAACAGAAGAAGTAGAGGTTAGGTGTATCATAACCAGCCTATAATGTTCCCACTGCTGGGACACATACCTCTTCTCTGTGAGAGCGAGTAGGCAATAATCCACCACGCGAGTCCAGTGCGGTTTGGCGGATGTCATAATGTCTTCGAATGTTTGGTTCTAGGACATGCCGGTTTCCTCACGATGTTTTCCTTCACCGTTTTGATAGCAGTTGTGATGGAATAATTTACACTAAGTAACGTGCCTGTTCGAGTTCGAACCGACGACCTACAACCCCCGGCGGGCCACTGCTCGGTTCTGTAATGTTTTATTTTTTATTATTTTGTTTATCATCACTGTAATATTTTCAGTATTTTGTAAGGAAATAAATGACGTATGACTAGTCAAAAACGTTGGAAAAAAAAAATCCGCATTATTTTTATCTGTATTTTTGATGTAGAAAGATAATTAGAAAATAAACATTATTAGATAATCAGCCTATAATGTGCCTCTTCTCTGTGAGAGGGAGTGGGCTGTAATCCACCACGCAGGCCCAGTGCAAGTTCGTAGATGACACATGTCTTCGAATTTCTGGTTCTAGAACATGCCCGTTTCCTCACGTTGTTTTGCTTCACCGTTGATTGAATGTATTGTTACATTGATATGTAACAATACATTCAATCAACGGTAAAGCAAAACATAAGTATATTAGATGTCATATCATGATGTGATCATAATGATATGACATCTAATATACTTATGTTTCAAACTGGATTATATTTGAACGCAATGTCAATTGTTACTGAATAAATACATTGAATTCATTTGAATAGCTCTGCTCTCAGCTCTGAATCCAAACATATGTATCCCGGAGATTCCGGAGGAATCCAAACACAACAGTAGCAATGGCTTTCATTTTGACAGTTGAACAACATTCATTGTGTTATTTAAGCTGTTGAGCAGACAAATTTCTCAAACATATGAAGCAATGGGTTAGAAAATTTAATATCCTTTAAAGTTGTTCAGATTGTGACTGTAAGTGTGTTACACAATTAGAGTGTAGGGCCCCAATTCTGAATGGTAATTATTATTCCCCGCGTTATCTTATCGCGTGCAAACCACGTCAATATCGTGTCTTGTAGAAAACCCTGCAATGTCAAGGAATCGAAATGTCAACCGTGCGGACAACATGTATTTTGACAGTTCTAACGACGTCAACTACGCCTTCATTTCACGCGTTTCGTTCATTGTGTCATAGAGGATGTCGTGATTAGCTAAGGAATTGACGTGATAGCGAAGTAAGGAATCACATAGTGACTTAGGGCCCAGGTCGAAAATGTACAAGAATCGGAGCCAAGCTCGCAGCGTCGTGTACCTAATCATGGCTTTATCAAAGATACTGCAAAACACCAGTAAGATTAACTAATCTTACCTTACCTACTTTACCTGTATAGGTATACAGAAAACATAGGTGAGGCAGTTGCCTCACCTATGTTTTTTTTTACAGGTAAATACCTGACAACGACCTACACCTCGAACGTTATCGCGAACGTTGCCCTAAACTTCGAGGATAATCTGTGATTCAACAACGGAAGATAATCCTTTGATTATTTTTAAAAGACAATCGTTATTGTTCTGTTTTTAAAAAAAATAACAAATATGTTATGAAAGCAGTGGATATGTCATATAATATAATCAGCCACTGTGAGCCTGAGTATGCAATTCATCTGGGCATGAAATAAGATAATACTGAATGATAAATGATTTTTCACACCACCTGCTCGAAAATTTCAAATTATATGTCAAGCAACCTTAACCTAAAGTGAGTCATTAGTGGCCGGGGGCACAGCCGGTCAATAATGTTGTACTGGATTTCATTATGACCCGCTGGTCAATAATGTGATTTGAATTTGGAATCTCACATGCTCAACTAAATTGGCAGTATAGTACTAACAAACACCCTTTGGTACCAGAAAGAGGAAAGCTATTCTCGATACCCTTACTACGCGTGGATGATATTCTCGATTTCCTACAAAATCATAATGACTGCTTCTTCATATCGTTACCATGTTTTCGAAGACATAATATTGTAAGAATAATTAGATAACTACGAACCATTTTTTAAAAGGAATGGAAGTGCATAAACTAACTAGTTCTAAATATGTTAGTCTTACTGTTTGTTTATTTAATAAATACTTTGTTTTTCGTACTATGGCTATTATTTTCTCACAGTAGGTGTAAAAAGTAGAGTATCCTCCTCTGGGCTAAAGGTGTCTTTGCCTTGGGCTAGCTTGAATCCCTCGCTGCATTCAGGATTCTTGTATTAACTCCCTCGCTTCGCTCGTGAGTTAAACTCTTAATTCCCTCGCTGCGCTCGGGAGTTAAATCCCGAATCCTTCATTGCGCTCGCGATTCAATATGACGCCCGTGACATAAGACACAACTTTAGCCCCTCGGTGCATAATCTACTATTTGGACACTGACGGTCGAACTGTTCCACAAATTCAACGTCGCTCAGCGCTCTATGGAGCGAGCTATGCTCGGAGTCTCTTTGAAGGATAAAATCAGGAATTAAATAATTCGGAAAAGAACCGGAGTTACCGACATAGCTTGCAGAGTAAGCAAACTGAAGTGGCAGTGGGCTGGCCATGCCTGTCGAAGGAACGATGGCCGGCGGAGCAGACGAGTCCTGGAGTGAAGACCGCGTATCGGCAAGCCCGTAAGCGTAGTGTGGGATACCCCTAGCTAGATGGACGGACGACCTAAAAAAAGGTGGCTAGGGTAGACTGGATGTGGAAGGCGGAGGACAGGGTGCTGTGGCGCAGTCTGAGAGAGGCCTTTGTCCAGCACTCCAGCAGTGGGCTGCGATATGCTGAGTTGATTGATTGAAATGATTTTATTTCTGTAAGTAGGTTTGCACAGACACTTTTACACGTCAATCATATTTTAAAAACTAGATGAGGTCGGCGTTTCCTATTTGGCTACTCTAAGAAAGGCCGAAACAAACTCAGAGGTCACAGTCTCTTTTAAACTCCAGACATAATCTTGGTCAGATCATGTGAAGACCATGTAGATTATTGTAGATGGATGACTGAGTGGACTTGTCCAGTTAGTGCACGCATTTGTCAGGCGTAGGCGTGCCTACCTAAAGTGTCCCCGAAACGTCCACAAAATGCAATTTGACAATTATATGGCTATGCTTGTTTATACATCATTGTATGCTTGCCAATTTTAAGAATATTAATGTAAATATTACTTTGAAGTTGTTTAAAATGTAATTATGTAAAATAAACATTATTATGAAGTTATGGGTACTTAAACATATCCAAAGCATAATCAAATAAAAGTAATGCTATCTAGTAGGTACCGTACTCGCCAGTGGCGCCAACTGGTGAGCACAAAAACGATAGCCTCCATTGCAATTGATCGTTCGTTCAGAGAGACAAAATAGTCCGGCTCCTAGTTTTTTAACCGACTTCAAAAAAGGAGGAGGTTCTCAATGTGGATTTCTATTATTTAAGTATTATTTTTTTATCATCATCATTTTAGCCCGAAATAACCTACTGCTGGATATAAGCCTCCCTTTTATCATATTTATCTTTTTAATGATGTCGACCTTGGCTGGCCAAAGTCCGATCACTTCAATCTTCACTAATAATAAAAAAGCTAAAGACTGTGTGTTTGTTTGAACGCGCTAATCTCTGGAACCAGTAGGTTTTGAAAAAAAAATTGCATTTTGATAGCCCACTTCTTGAGGAAGGCTATATGCTATTTAATATCACGCTATGACCCTTAGGAGCCGAGTAAATAGAAAAAAAGTTATAAGCTAAGTTAGGTATAAATAATTTCCTTGTTTTCTTCAATCTAATCCTAGATTAGGCAGTGACAATTTAATAGGCACATATTATTTAGTTAGAATTTATTGCTTCAACAATGCGTCACACAAATCGATTTTTTGTTTGAACGAGTGACAAATATCCGCTATCATTTCCTGCTTGCTGATTTCTCACGTATTCAAGATCTTTTATGATTAACAAAATAGCTTTTTTTAATCAAGTCTTATGTGAGTTAGTCCCTGACCTGGACTAACCACCAACCAACCCAGCCCAGCGTAGCCACCAGCTGGCTGCTGCCTGCTGGTTTAAGGTCATGGTCATAGCACACGTATCAAATCGGAAAGGGATCGGCACCGTATCGCCTTTCGCCTCGCCGTCAAACAGGCGTCAACCTAACGTAAGCACGTAATCAAAGCAGATCAGAAGCTCCGATACGTCGCGTCGACTCGGCTACGGCTAGGCGACGCACATTGGAAAATGGTAGAACAACGGCGTATCAAAAATCGTTTTTACTTAGGTCGTTATTGACGCACATTAATTTTTTTTTAATAGTATAAGAGTGAAACTTTAATATAATGTAGTCATTTTGCTTGAATTAAGTTTGGATTTTTTTTAATACGACCAAGTTTAGTGTCAATTCTAATTGTAGGTACAACAAATTTGTGTTTGTTTCTAGTACATATTTATATTATGGATATCACTGTATTTTTTGAACAATTTTATATTTTTATGGGCATATAAAAGATTTTCATAAATATACTGAGAAGGCACAGTCATTACATTAATCTCTTTAAATTTGTCTCTGAGTGTCTCGGACTTAATTTATAAAGATATTTTATGATGAAGATAGATCTTTTAAAAGTGAACGAACTCATTTTGGATTCCGAAGTTCACCAAATATAATTAAGCAAGTGTACTACATTATGCTTCATATTAAGATACATATTTTTTATAGTATTAATTTTACTTAGAAATTTCGTAATTTTAAATGTTTTATTAGATAAATATCTGTAATCATAATTTTAATTACTTATTTAAATACTAAAGAGCTATGTTACAGTGTTACTATTGTTTTATAATAAACTAATGTAATTATACATTTTTATTCACAATATAAATAGTGTTGTCCTTAAGGAAATATATAAAGACCATTTGTAAAAGTTTTCCTATTATATTTTTTTAATATTTATACTTTAATAAAATGATAACATCGGAACTTTATCTAAAGCCTTATTTAATACTCTAAGCATGTGCAAAAATTCATGCGTTTTTCTTGAAAAACAAAGAAGTTATCGATTTTTTATCTGAAACAGACATCGATTTTCCATAGTGCGACGCCGCGCTTATGGCTCGCCGGTGCAGCAGACAGGCCGGACGGGTGAAAGGGGCAAGGGTGGACGAAGAGACGTAAGCTCGGGTACGGAGAGGTAAGCGCGGGGACGACGACGAGCCGTTACGCACCGCACCGCGGTTCGTCAGCTTGTCCCGAGGCGAGGCGATTACGTTACGATTCCGATTAGTGTGCGTTGCAGTAGGGAGTTTCATAAAAAGAATACTGAACGGCTCGATTTGATACGGTGACGATCCCTTTCCGGTTTGATACTTGTGCTATGACCTATTTCGAAGAATTAGATATGATAGTGAAGTGGAAAACGTACTTACTCACTATACTATTATCGCACAAGCAGTATGAAACTCTCCTGAATCTTTATCCATAATTTCCAACGTGCAAGTTACATGCCTATTGGAAACGAATCATAGGAAACAGAAACTATTAACTCAGATGCAATTAAACACTTTGGTTGTTCACTTGAAAAAAAAAACTTCATTTTACTATTTCTAATTACTATCAGAATAAATTTATGGAAATTATATGATAGTGCAAGTAATGGGATCTCTGGTTGACTTGCGGACTTCTGACGCCCCGTAACGACCGTCAAAGACTCACTGCCGGGATTAACGGCTTAACGTGCTTTCCGCGGCACGGAGAGATCTCAGTATGTAAAGAGATTGACACCCATCCAAGGACCAACCGCGGCAAGTGTAGCTTAACCTGAAAATCAGTAGGGGCCTTTTTTTTTGGGGGTGGGAAATCATCAAATGACTCCTCCCGTTCTGGGTGGAGCAGAAGGGAGGGAGTGTCAGACTCTTACTGACTAATACCCGTCCGTGTTCCTTCCTTAGCCCTGTATGTTCCGTGGTAGCGGTAACCGTTTCGAGTCAGTAGGAGCCCGAGATTGAAATGTCTAGATAGCAACGTTTATCAAAGAGATAAGCGTAACTATCAAGTTGTATCAAACTTATATTTGTGTGTATATAATAAAATAACAATCTACACGGTCCTCACATGATCTGACCAAGATTATGGCTGGACTTTACGTTTGTTTCGGCCTTTCTTCTCAGAGTAGTCGGATAGGAAAAGGCTGATCTCATCTAGCTTATTGTTTTTGGAAAAGCATTATCTTCCACTCCTCCATGCGCCGATAGCGAGGTGAAAATGTAAATCCAAATGTGGCGGTTATAAAAATTTTCAAATTTTGAGGCATGGTTGGTTGGTTTTCATGGTTTTCGAGAGTGCTGAGAGCAATAGTCATTTTAAAATGTTTGCCACCGCCATCTTGGATTTTCTTTTTGAACTTCGTTCCTGCCGGAGGTCCCCCGACCCCACATGTTTTACTAATATGATGTGTAAATCATCACTCACTATCTTTATTTCATTTCTTTAGGTAATAAATATTATTTTTAGTTTATAATCATGGGTCAAATTATCAATCAATCAATCAACTCAGCCTATCGTAGTCCACTGCTGGACATAGACCTCTCCCAGACTGCGCCACAACACCCTGTTTGCATCCAGTCTACCCCAGCCACCTTCTTTAGGTTGTCCGTCCATCTAGCTGGGAAGCTTCCCACACTACGCTTGCCGATACGCGGTCTCCACTCCAGGACTCGTCTGCTCCACCGGCCATCGGTCCTTCGACAAACATGGCCAGCCCACTGCCACTTCAGTTTGCTTACTCTGCAAGCTATTTCGGTAACTCCGGTTCTTTTCCGGATAATTTCATTCCTGATTTTATCCTTCAAAGAGACCTTGAACTTGTGGACCAGCCCGACCGTCAGATGATGTCACATCATATTTTTTGAACCTGCATCTTTTCGCTTAGATGTTATAAATAATCACTCTGAAACTTTAAAGTAATCAAAGATCTATGCAACAAGATGTAAGCAAGTGACACTTTGACTGTTGTTATTATTTACGCGAGCCCCTCAATTCCCTCTTTAATATTTGTTTCTATTTTACACAAACACATACCCAAACTCACGCCATCTTCCCATGCGGGTAGGCAGAAATTACAGAACGCCACAATCTTTATAATCTCCTTTTGCTTCGTTTACGTTCATACAGCTGTTCATACACGCACTCTGGTTGTGAATACTACGCACCCGACCTTTCTGAAGAACATCACCAATTAGGTCACTGTAATGACTATGTCCTTTAAGAGCCCTAGTGGCTCAGTGGTAACAGACGCGACTTACGACTTGTAGGTCGTAGCTGGCACTTTATTTTGTTCATTTACACAAAATAAAGTGCCTGCTAGTCATCACCACTACTCTCAAAACGGTGATGGAAAACATCGTGCGGAAACCGGCATTTCCTAAACCAAAAAGACATGTGACATCTAGCAATCCACACTGGGACCATATGGTGGATTATGGGCATGGCCCACTCCCTCTCACAGAGAGACACCTGTATCCCAGCAGTGGGAACATTATAGGCTGATAATGCTATGTCCGGTTTGGCGCCTTTTTTTTATTTTTAACATTAAGCACTTGACTTTGCCTGAGCTTGACTACAAGGATATGTTATTCACACTACTCTATCAATGCAATAAAATGATAAATTTTGACACTATAACTGATATCCACTTTATGACTACAATTACATACATTTATTGAGTGATTAGGGTGCCTAAAAACATACAATTTTATTGGCAAATTTATAATACATGAGATTAAACAGTATCTTTTCTAACGAGGGAGACTAATATGGATTTTGTACTCTTTTATTTGTTACTAATGGCCTTTCCCTTCTTTGCACGGTTGACAAAACATCAAGATTTCTATATTATATTCCAGTTTCTGCTGGATGTGATGTGGGAAGCACAGAACTGGTCAGTGGAGGTGTTTGGGGAGTCCCATGTCCTATGTCTTTCGGCTGTAATGATGATTCAAGTTTAACAATTTGCGGGATGCTAAATGCACATAATAACAATGAAACGTCTATTGTGTCTTTTTCAGTGTCCTCCAACCGGTTAATATGAATACACATACGAGTAAATACAACACAAATTTAACTCATAAGTTTTCCAGATTAAATTATTAATTGTGATGAAAACTACTTCATAATTCTGTGTGGTTTAGAAGAACTAAGACAGATGCGAAAAGCAACTTCATTTTAGTCTATTTATAGATTTCTATCTAATCAAAAAGTTACTTATATGATGTACTAAACTGAATAAAGAGGAGTATTGTCAACATAATTTTAATTATTTTTCAATTCAATGAATTTGCTGTTTATTAAATTGGTATCTTCTGAGTTCAAGCTTTTTTGGGTAATAATACTTAATATTATATTATGTGTTAAAAACATTTGTTATCAGTTAGGAACTAGGAGCACTTTTAAATTAACATCAGATATATAAAAAGTAAGTAATTTTTAGAGTTTATGGAAACTCTATGACTTACCTATCTCACTAAATTTAAGTTGTAGGTAGTAGGCTACATATCACTTAAATTTAGTGAGATAGGTACTTACATACAATCTGAATAAAACTAAATTATTATTGTAGGTACCTAATGAAGAAATTTAAAGTCCACCTAAGTTTAAAAAAAAATTGAGTTAAGAATAAATTCTTAACTCAATTTCTTTTCCTACAGTAAACTGTAGGAATTAACGATACAGTTTTTAATAGGTTTAAGACTTTATTTTTATAATAGTTAAACTGAAATAATTTTGCTAGCATAAAACCATTTTAAGTTACTTATATATATTTATTGTCTAACTAAATAGTAGTTTAGGTAAATTATATACCCTAATTAGTAATGCTACTTAGATGGTAAGGTTAATTTGAATTTATTGGCATAGAAATCTTTACGAAATTTACGAGAAAAAGGTTTAAAGTTAAAATCAAAAACATACCGCTAATATTCCTCTATTTCGGTTCAACGGATTTGTTTTGTCGGGGTCACTCATTGCATTTGTTTTGCACTAACTTTTCTGTCACTAATATATCTGTGTATTAAATAACAGAATTACTAATATACGTAATATAGACAGTAAAATTGGAAAGAGTTCACCTATCGACAGAAAAAATGACACTGACAGAAAAACACACCGGCTGCGCAGACCGCAGTGTCACTGTCACAAGATAATAAGGAAAATGACGTTCTCTTTTTTTTTTTTTTTAATTATTTATTCATGACAATGGATACATGTCCTTCAGTCGTAATCTTTAAACATACATACTACTCTTATATTAAAAATACATATTGTGTGTTTGTTTACCGCTCGTACGAGCTAAGTACATCTGAGAGACGATGAAATTATCTAATTAACAACAACAAAATATTAAACATAAAAATAAATAATAAAAAACAATTAAATTTTTTCTATAGTATTCAGTATATATATCTAAATAATGGATTAAAATAAACAGTTTTGGAAAGTAATTCCTGAACGTGGCGGGGAACACATAACGAGTTTTGTTCTGCTATGTCACTAATTTCACTGACAAGTAACAGTCTTTGCATGGCAAACGATTCACAATCAAATAAAACGTGTTTTATATCCGCATTTTCTTCAGAACAATAGGTACATTTGCTTTCACTGATAATTCTCATCCTGCAGAGATGAGCTGGGACTAAGCAATGGCCAAATCGCAAGCGATTAATGACGGTTATGAACTTTCTGCTGGAGTATTTGAATTTATTGTACCACGGCATTGTTGGTAAGTCTTGCTGTAATTCTGAATACCATTTTCCTTTTGTTTCTGTTGTTGCGTCCCAATAATCCTTCCATATCTTCTTAAATAATGTTTTAAATTGTTCATAATAATCCGTGAAAGGGACCTTAAAAGATTCTGTAATATCCTCGTCGTGATCCTGACGAGTTGCCAGATCTACAACCTCATTACCAACTATGCCACTGTGAGATGGAACCCACAAAAATTCTACATGTTTTCCCAACTTTTGTAGAGTGTACTTAATTCTATGTACAATATAATTTTGTTTATAACTAAAGTTACAATTACTTAGACCAGTTAGAACGCTTTTGGAATCACTTACAACTAATATATTATTTACACTATTTACATTTTTGCTTATACCATGTTCATTATTATTTACAATAGTATTTACATATGTTAGAGCAGCTAGTATAGCCCAACCTTCTGCAGTGAATATACTACAACTATTTGGCATTTTAAAACATTTGGTTATTCTCTTTTGTGGGTCATAATATGCTGCTTTAACATAATCAGCAGTTTTAGATCCATCAGTGTAAATAATATAGAAATGTAATTTGTCATTCAAAAATTCTAAGAAATCATATTTATTTTTGACAGTATCTAAAAAACAATTGATATCAAAGTAAGCTAATAAAGTAGTGTATGGGAATTCATATACTGGCCACTTCTTTTTGATGTACATGTCTCTTGTCAGGTTCTTTACTTTAACTAGAATGGTTGAAATTTCAGGCAGTGAACCAGAAATAAAAGTATTTGCTGAGATGGAGGATGTGACAGCTGACTGTGTGACCTCTAGAGGAAATTCAATTTTATCAAGAACTGTACTATTATTGCAAGATAACTCTTTGAGACAGAATCTCTCAGCCAGCTGTAAACGTCGCAAAGATAAGGGAGGTATAACATTTTCAATTTCCATAGAATTTATAGGGGTGGTGCGCATTGCTCCACTAATTATTCTTAAGCCTATATTTTGTATCACATCCAGTTTTCTTAACAATGTGGTACTTGCATTCATATAGGCTAAGCAACTATAGTCAAAATGACTTCTGACTATGCTTTTGTATAACATGTTAAGTGTTTTTGGGTCAGAACCCCAAAATGTTCCTGCTAAGCTCCTAAGGACATTGATGCTCTTCATGGCATTTAGACAGATATGATCAATGTGCTTATCAAATTTTAGTTTATCATCTATTATAACACCTAAAAATTTGTGATGATTGACAATAGGAATAACATTGTGGTTATATACAATATTTACAGTGGACTGTGCTAATGAATCTTTACTAAATAATAATACTGAACTTTTCTCAGAACTTATATCTAGTTTTAAAGTATTACTGTAATAATATTGTAATTGAGCCAATGCAGTATTAATATTGTTAACAGCCATATTCAAGTTTTGATTTACTGTATATAAAAGCAAGTCATCGGCAAATTGTAATATTTTGACTTGAGAAGTATTTACATATTTAAGAATCTGGGATGTATACAAGTTATACAACAGGGGTGAAAGTGTTGCTCCTTGCATTGTGCCTTTACTAACTAACCTAGGGCCATGGAGCTTATTATTGAATCTAACATACAAAGTTCGCTGGTACAAAAAATTAAAAATCCAATTTAATGTTTTACTTGGTAAGCCCAATTCATGCAAAACTCGAATTAGACATTCAATATTAACATTATCAAAAGCACCTTTGACATCCAAAAAAACACATATGACATTAGAATGACTAAGTTTAGCCTTTTTTAGGTCTGATATAAATGAAACAAAGCTTTCAGAGCAACTTCTGCCTTTTCTGAATCCATACTGTATATCTGGTAACTTGTCTTGAGTTTCAGCAAAGTAATCTAAACGTAACTTAAGCATGTTTTCAAAAAGTTTACCCAAACAAGATGATAATGATATAGGTCTATATGATGATGGAATACTTACAGATTTATTGGGCTTTAAGATTGGAATGACACATTGGGTTTTCCATGATTCTGGTATAAGTAGTGTATCCCAAAGTTTATTATAAACATTTAATAAAATTTGTAAGGCATTAGGGTGTAACTTTTTTATTAAGATGTATGGTATGTTATCCAGACCTGGGGTTGTATTCTTCCTACTCTTAAGAGCTATGTGCAATTCGTTTATTGTTAATGGACTATTAAGAAAGCAGTTGGTTTCAGATTCAACAGATTCTTTTAAAATATCATTTATATTATTTTCATTAATTATTGATGAGTCTGATAAGTTTTCTAAAAATTCAGGTACCCAATCATCATGTAAATATTTGTTAGAAGAAGAACCTATCCTTTTAAACTTTTTAATATAGCCCCATATTCTTGCAACAGGTGTCATTCTATTGAAACTACTACATAACTCATGCCATGAATTGATACTCTCCTCTTTTAATATTCTTTTCTTTTGAGCATCAAGCTTTTTGTAATGTATGAAGTTGGGGATGCTTGGTGATGTTCTATATTCTAACAGAGCTTCCTTTGATTTTTGAACTGCCTCATTACATGTTTGGTTCCACCAAGGAGCTGGTTTTCTTAAAATTTGCATAGTTTGGTTAGGTTTTCGTTTAGGGACTGTATTTGTTCTTATATCATATAAAATATTTACAAAATTATCATACAGATGAAGAGGTTCCATATTATCAATGTCTAAATGAGAAAAACCGGTTTCTGATAATTCATAATATTTAGACCAATCTGCTTTACTATAAATATATTTTTCTTCCACAGGCCGGACTTCATATGTTGATGGCTTTACATTTAAAACTACCTGGGTTGGGTAGTGATAACTGCCCATAGGATCGTCATGAACCTGCCATTCACAAAGAGGAGCTAGTGCGGAACTTACCAGAGCTAGATCAATAGCTGATGCATTCCTGTTTGGGTACTGAACAGTGGTTGCTCTACCATCATTTAAAACACATACGTCAAATTCATCAATAAGGTTATATAAACTGTTACCCCTATTATTGTTTGTATGACATCCAAACAATATATGGTGTGCATTAAAATCACCCATGATAAGACATGGCTTAGGAATTTCAAGAAGCACCTTTCTCATTTTGTTAGTATCAAATCTGTTGCTATTGGGAGGACAATAAACACATAGGATATGCAATCTACCCATGGATGTTTCTATGGAAATACAGATATTTTGGACTGACTCGTAAAAAGTTGTTTCTATAACATTATAAGTTAAATTTTGTTTTATCAAAATACCTACTCCATTGTGTTTATTTACTGAATTTTTATATATAAAGTTGTATGATGTAAAACGAGGAATTACACTACTATTTTTTAGCCAAGTCTCATTTAACAGGCATATATCTATTTTTTGTTCAAAGAGAAATTTGTTTAATAAGGCCTTCTTACTCTGTAAGCTTTGTACATTGAATTGTGCTATATTTAAAAATGTATCCATCAATTAATAATTAAATTTGCTAACAATGTTTCTTTTATTCTTTTATTTGTTATTGGAGCATTATCTTTATTATTACCAAGACCAATTAATGATTTTACAATGGCGTTTATAATTATTTCATTATTTACAATTTCTTCAGCAAATGACTTTGAGTTATCACCCAAAGTCCTTTCATTTGGTTTTTTGAGAGCTGGGAAAACATTTGTATCTAACATAGTTGGAGGAGGTGTACTCACCACACTGGCGTATGACCGACTGAGAAACTTCTTCTTCTTTTCTTCCATTTTTTGCTTCTTAATGGGGCAATCCCTTGAAATTGCTAGGTGGTTGCCGCTGCAGTTTATGCAAATAATTTCTTCAACATCACACTCTTTGTATGAATGTCGACCGGCGCAAGAAGAACACATTTGCTCACCACGGCAAGCTCTTGCAGAGTGGTTATATTTAAGGCATTTGTAGCACTGTAGCAATGGTGGTATATATATATGTACTGGGTATCTAAACATGTGAATGTATGCATACTGTGGCAATGCTGTTGCGGCAAATGTAACTGCTATTGTACCTAATGGTGTAAGTTTTCCTTCAACTTTCCTCATAAATCTTTTAATAGATGTGACTTCTACGTCACTTTGAATGTTTTTATAAACTTCCTCATTTGACATATTTTTCGGTACATAGCGGATGATGCCTGTTGTTTCCGTCATGTATGCAGGAACGAAGGCTTTTAATTTATTTTTTCCCAAGAAATGTTCCATCTTGAGAAAACTATTTGCAGGTGCAGGTTTTTTAAAAGTTATCCCAACTTTGTAGGCATTGACTCGATGTACACCTATGATGCCTTTAACATTTTCGGTGAATAATTTTGTTAGTCCAATTGGGTTTTTGTTGCCTAATTTTTCATTTTCCATTGATTCCACAAATACTACACAATCGCCACTGTGGCATTCGGGAAATTGTCTCTTGTAATTCGGTTTCATAAATATTTTGTAAGCTGCAGACTGTGCTGAATCCATGGGAGCCAATTTTCGCTTTTTTGGCTCTATGTCGATGGGGGCATCGCCCCCATCGCTTTCCGTTCCCATTTTACTATATACACTGGGAATATAATAAACTATCTAAGCAAATATACACAAAAATACAAATTAATATGTAGGAGAAATTTTTAAACACCCGCGCAATTTGATTTCCCGCCAGAGAATCAATGACGTTCTTATCAAGTAATGTTGCCATCCGAGGTTAGTTACTACCGATGTGGTATAATTCAGAGACTTTATTTAGCAAATCTATACATACAAATAAATAAAATTAAAGTGTCTGTTTGTAATGTCAAAATATTTTTTTTATCTGTCTGTTTGTTCCAGCTAATCTTCGAAACGGCTGAACCGATTTTGATGGGACTTTCACTGGATAGACACTGACAAGGTAGCTGATGATAGCATTTTGAGAACTCGTATTTTATAAAAAGAATTAAGGTTCCGCGCACAAAAAACCAAACCTTTTTTTTTCGTTTGTATAACTTAAATTCTTTACCAGCTATAGGTTTATCTTTCTTAAAATATTTCATGTATGAATAGATACATCATAAAGTGTATTATAAGGTGTACATAATTTGTCAAATTAACCAAAAAAAAAAAAAATGACAAATTCCTTCCAGGACGTGATAATTTCGAGAAAACTTAATTTTTAAGTATTTCTGAAAAATTTCCTGAATTCGTCACTAAATAGGTAGGTACCACTTTTATCTAAACTTTCGAATGTTAAAGTCTATATTGCTATTCCATTGGATCTACTTACATAAATCTTTCGATGTAAGCAAATGTCCTAAAACATCAAACAGTTAAAAGTTGAATGAAGAAGTTTATTAACCATTTCCAAAAATCATCTTTACATGAACTTTAACACAAATATTTTACAATGGCACTAAGCGTATAAATTACGGGGAAGGCAGCTTCATTTATTCAGATAACTAACGAGGTAGAAATATAAAAAAATATTTAGAGATGCCGATGAAACAGTCTCCATAATGCTGGCAAAGATCGAATTTGCAAATCGCGGAAATATTTAAAAATTGAGTGATAATCAAATTAGTTATCTGGTATGGTCTATTAGTTATCTAGCTACGTTATGCAGCCAGATCGTCGCTACCAGTTTGCATGTTGAGATGCCATTTTTGAGCAGTTAGTATAAATTACTCGCAGTGGATGAACTTATCACTTGTCGCTTAGTTCGCGTGTTTTTAAACTACTGTACACGTACAAACACTTAATTCTTATAAACTGACGATTTTGGCTCCCTCATATCCTTCCAGCCTACACTGTCCCACCTCACACTGCTGAGCAAAAGCGGGACAGTATGGGCTTTTCAAATCAAATAGAGAATAATTCAACTTTCAAGTTACCTAATAGGTACTCCTAATAAATAGTGACGTGCGGTTGACCGTAAATTGGTAAAATTCTAACCGGTAACTCTTTACTACTTGTCTTTTAGTTCTATATTATCTACGATCAATTATTTTAATAAATTACTTTCAAATCGTGTGCGATGAAACGAGGAAGTGCACTTTAAAAAATACTAGCGCCATCTTTTTTCATTGAGATGCACTTTGCACGACGAGTGCAAGTGGAGTAAGGACCAAGATCTGCGAGTTTTAAAGACGGCTACTAGATGGCGTTGTTCGCAATCTGACAAAAACTTCTCTTATTGATTGCCGTAAGTTCAGATTTAGGTTATAAACTTATAACACGGTGGTCCAGATATGGCGGGCTCTGCCAGCACTCGTGCTTTCTCCCTTGTCGTGAAATAATAGAAAAAAGGGTATAGGTTCTGTGCCAGGGCATTGGCAATAATTATCTTCGCCCCATGTTACATGGGACTTAAACATAACAGGCGAAATGCACATACATCTGCCTATGTTTACGGAGAATACAGGCGTGATAATGTCATGAACTGATTTTCAGACAGCAAATTACCAGTTACGATAAGTATTCAGTCGCTAGGGGTAGCCAAAAGCCCGAAAATCTGACAACCAGTCTTACTTATGTGTATCGTGCACGTGCTACACAGTAACTGGTTGTAGAGGTCAGATTGGGAGTCGCTCCGTGTAACGTACAGAAGGCTAGTTCCCGTAATTAAAAACGTTCAAAATCTAGTCGCAGTCTCATATCAGCGACAATCAATGTCCAAAACTTGTCAAAAATGTAGGGAAATTAGAGATCAGACTGTGAACGTTATTGAAATTACGAGAATTGCCCCTCTGGTATTCAGCTGCATCCAATTAGATTGGAAGCAGACCCCAACATAGTTGTTAGAAGGCTAGGTAGATGATGAGAATGATAAGTAGGTATTTGAATTACAACAAAACTTTTACAAGACGACGCCGTAGCGCGATCGTAGCACACTACGAGCTACGCCGTAGCGTACCGCGTAGCGGTCGTAGCAAGATGCTCTACGCCGCGCGCCGGGCGGGTGCAACACGGATTTGTACTCCTGTGCAAATATTGGACTAGAATTTTAGTCATTGATGCGAATAAATTGTGACTTCTACCTATCACCGTTAGCATAATTATAATTAGTGATTAACAGTTTGACTCATCAGTAATTAGCATCATAATATTATTATTTAGTACCTACCCATAAATTCTGGCTACGGAAAAGGAGGGGTAAAACCGATTCCGATTGATAATGTGACCCACTGGTCAACTGTTTTAGTACTTTATTGATCTGATACCCTACCTCAACTACGTTTTCAATCTACCTAGCTTCTAACATTAAATTACAGACAACGAACCTTATACTCTACACATAAAGTTCAATTTCCACTGCAGCATTAACATATCGCCGTGAGCCATTCTGAAATCGACTTTATGTTAATTGCGGTAAAGTTGATATTTCTATAAGAGGGGAAATTAGACTTCAAGCCTCTTAAATGACCTAGGAATGAGTAACGCCCGGCAGTCTAGGTTTGCCCTTCAAGCGAACTGGATGTAATGTTTCATAGAAAATATCTAAAAGTATTGGTTGGGTTTTTTTTCTTTCGGCGCGTGTTAGTGTTTTTTTACCGTGGTCGGGAGAATTTGGGTAAGTTTTTTTAAAAGTATTTTGCTGTGTGATGCTCATAGGCTGACTAAGATGCTCTGGTTTCTATATTTGACGGATCATTAGTTTTTTCTCGGTGTTTTTGTTTGAGGATAAGAATGTAAACAAATGGTGTAAGATGAATTTAAATAACGCGCCTAAAGACGTTTACTAACAGACGTTTTCTAACAGCCTTTGTTGTTAATATCCTCTATTTTTTAGTTTTCTTTATTAGTTCTCCGTATAAAGAAACAAATTATGCGCCCGTGGAGTTTCCTGCCCGTCCTTTTCCATAGGTACCTACTACGCTTCGGAATGGGCAACTAGCTTCATCTTTCTAACTGACCGACTCCTTGACAATTCAAAAGTGCCTGTTATTCGTTTATTTAAAATAAATGTTTTGACTTTGTGTTTAATAAATAGTAAAAAGTTCACTACCTATTAAATAGGGAGATACAGGATTTAAAAAAATACCAATAACGACTCGTAAATAATATAGAAACTGCGCATTAACTAGTTAATATTAAACGATCGATAAATCGGAAACACGTTAATAAAAATACTAAAGATTGTTGATTTTTGTTTTGTTTTTTATGAATCTTCAATATTCCAAGATCGAGCAATGCGATGGCTGATTGGCTTTGCGGTTTAGCACTTGCCAGTGTTTTTTGGTAAAATAAATGAAGTAATTTGTGCCTAATGTTATCAATATTGACGACACGGTTGGCGCAGTGGCTGAGCGATCGACTGCTGCGCTGCGTGTCGTGGGTTCGATTCCCGCACGGAACAAATATTTGTATTGCCTACAGGTAGTTGTTCCGGGTCTGGCTGTTTGTGTATGTGAATTTAAATGTTTGTAAACGCACCCACGATACAGGAGTAATTCCTAGTGTGGGGCAACGTTTTAAAAAAAAAAAAAAAAAAAAAAAAAAAAAAAAAAATATTGTTACTTTGTTTTTCTGTTGTTTGTGTTTTTTTATTTTTATGCGTCATGTTTGCCGCAAATAAACGTATTTTCTTTCTTTCTTTCTTCTTTCTTTCAATAAACGAGGGGTTGGGGCTAAATAATAACAGCCGCACGGGTCAGTCGATCAGGATAAGCTACGCTTGTCGCGGTCGTTTCGTGGATGGGTGCTGGTCCATTCCATATCGAGATTCCTCCGTGCCTCGGAAAGCACGTTAAACCTTTAATCCTGGCTGTCATTTGTAGTCTTTGACAGTCGTAGCCAGAAGCATGTTTAGGATGCATGAAGTAGCCTCGTCGTGTAGCGCAGTTTATTCCGCTAGTTACTCAACTGAACGCTCGCGTTCGGCGCATCCTGGACACTTGGACAGTCACACCCAACACCTTATTTGACTGGCCAATTCTTCCCTTGCGGTGATAGGGCTAACACTCGCCTGGTTTGCGACCCACCGGAGTCCGGCGTCATGTCGCCTGCTGTGTTTCGTCGTTGCGTGGAAGTTCCAGTGCCTTAGGCATCTTCTGGGTACGCTCGTTCCACCATAGACCTCATCCATCGCTTTCCATCAGGCGTGATCGGGGTGAAGAGCGGGCCCATTCGGCAATAAAACAATTAAAAAAAAAAACAAAATTCAGAAACCAGTCTTACTAAGGGGTATCATTTTACCCAATTTTACCCAGTAACTGGGTGATGGAGGTGAAATAGGCAGTCGCTCCAAGTAAAATACTGCATGGTATTCGACTGCACCCAATTAGACTGGAAGCCGACCGCAACACGTTGGAAAAAGGGTAGGCAGAAGATTATAGCACTAAATGTTAAAAATAAAGGTTTAAAAAACAAATGTAAGGGCAGGGGGAGCAAGATATTTTACACGGACGAAGTCGCGGGCATAAGCTAGGCTCAGTCTATTGTAGGAAAGATTAGAAATTACAATAGTACAGTCGTGATGATATGATAAGTTAAACAAATAAACAATGGCGGATGGCACATCTTTTAGACCCGCGGGACGCATGCGCGTGCCCTGCGATTATTGATTCCTTGCATTACCTACATATTGTGCAGCTATGCAATATTGTATAGCGTTGGGATCGGGTGAAACCCTACCTGCGAGGTAATTGAGTAATAATCAGCCTGTAATGTTCCCACAGCTGGGACACAGGCGTCCTCTCTTCGAGAGAGAGTGGGCTATAATCCACCACGCGGGCCCAGTGCGGGTAGGTAGATGTGACAGGTACCTGGATGTCTTCCAATTTTTGTTTCCAAGACATGCCAGTATTCTCACGATGTTTTCCTTTTTGAGACCGATTTGAGACCAGTGCAGGTGATGAAATGATTTACACATAGTAAAAGCGCCTGCCTGGGTTCGAACCCATGACCTACAATTCGTAAGCCGGGGCTGTTAACATTGGGCCACCATTGCTCTCTTTATTTGAGTAGATAACTCATATACAATTGCAATATCTTTGGTTTTGACAATACAACAACATTCATTGCGTTATTTGCGAGCAGATGAACTTTTTAAACATATCATCATCGTTATTTTGCTCTTATTCCAATTTATTCGACGCCAAATATTTTTTTTTTAAAAAAAAGGAAGGTAGGAGGTAAAAAAGGAGGAGGTTTTCAATTCGTCGGAATCTTTTTTTTATGTATGTTCCCCGATTACTCGAAGACTGCTGGATCGATTTCAAAAATTCTTTCTTTGTTTGAATACCCTTTCAAACAAAGAAAGAATACTTTCCAGATGGTCCCATTGTCATCAGGTCAGGATCTGATAACTCTGAAAAGAAAGTCCGAAACAGACTTAGAAACTTGTAAGTGCAGTACACGATATCGAGTGTCCCATCGACTGTGGAACAGCACCATAATATCATTTTGTATTGTTACAGGTAATCCCTTTTTCGACGTGATCGACAAAGCCATTATAAAACAATGGTTCAATTAAAAGACGAAGACACGCAATCACAGGAGTCTGTCGCGATCGCGAACATACCAGTCCTAACTAGCGGCGTGGCCAGCAGCCGGGAGTCTTACATGGCATACTTAAGACGGCAGCTGGAAGACTTCCTCCCGCCCCACGATAAACGACAAGACGACTTCATAAACAAGCTTCCGAACTTACTATTCTTACCAACAAACGCGAATGATGAAGCTACAAAGATATACGACGAGCTGTGTGTGAAGAGGGCTAGGCTGATTCAAATTCAGGAGGAAAGGGTGGAACTTAATACCTGGTTGTGGAGTTTTTATAGAGAGGAAATGCCTCATGTCACCCATCAGCAGTGTAGGGAGAGAGTGAAGCAGCTGTACGCTGGCAAACAAAGGTTCTATGACATCAGTAAACAAGTGGAGCAAAAGCTGTACAAGTTACATGCAATAGGATGGTAATCATTAATTTTTGTTACTTATATTTTGTACACTTTTGGCAGATAGTTTTGGATTTTGAAAAAAAATATTCAAGAAAAATTTGTGTTTTGTTTTTTTTTATGCCCTTCTAAATATTATTCTGGGTGGCAAGGATATCGACGCGCAAACTGTAATCATGAATTCAGTATATGATTCCAGACCCCCAGTGTAGACATTCTTCATCGGTTGTCAAAAACAAAATCAGAAAACTACGCGGTTACAATGTATACATGAATGTATGTATGTATTAGCGCTGGGGCTCTGTCCCGCATAGGCTTGATTCTGAGCGATGGCCGTTTTACGTGGATGTGACGCATGTTCCCCCAATCTGTTATTTTTTTTATTTGTGTGTTCTTTTTCTGCGTCATGTTGGTAAACAACTTAGTTCTGAATCATACTGAATCCATGGAAAAGGTTTTTGTCCCTGTCACTCCGTATTTAATTTAATTTAATTTATTTATATATGTCAGATTACAAACAAAAATTTAACCATTCAAAATACTATATTAGTATATCATTGTAATTTTTCTCATTTTCATTATAAGTGTCTATTATCTACTTTAATATTATATATTTTTTGTACTGGACCATATACGTACCATATACATACCTAGGAACCTTCTGGTTACGGAGATATTGAAGGTCAAAATTACGACGTTTTATCATTACAACTAGTTTTTAATGTTGTAACACAACTTTAATTAACCCTACGACCTTGCATGTTTTCTGCATTTTCATTCTAAAATAAAAGAAATAACCAAACAAACGATGAGAGCGCCAAAAGGCGGTCGGGTGTTTTTGAAATGTCATCTATGTGTTCAAGAAATAGAGTGCCAAGATGGTATTAATAAGTGTCATAATGATTTGGTTTTATTTCATACCTACACCTTTATTTTGCAAACATTATCTTCTGCTGAAAATGGGCTTCACAGTTCCCAATAAACAACTAAATAAGTATATTGAAATTGAAACCCTAGGGCTTGGAAAAGGTATCAAAAGTACAGGTTCTGTACCGGTAGGTACTTTGCGGTTCTTGCCATTCCAGATGGGTAAGTACCTACCGGTTCTCCACCTAACAAGTACCGATATCAAATTCAGGTACCCACCGCTTACTACAAGTTATCTCGTATCACCTTGAAGTGGTTTTTCTTTTTTACGTAGGTACTAATACCTACCTGTTTTCTCACTTAAATTACGTACCAATAGTACCGGTACTAGGTCTGGTACCGGTACCAAGAGTACCGGTACTTCGTCTGGTACCAGTACTATTTAGTACCGGTACTTCGTCTGGTACCAGTACTATTTAGTACCGGTACTATGTCTGGTACCGGTATCACTTTAAGGCTAAACTAATCAACATTCTCCTGTCCTTATATAGGTATCAATTTATTTGGAGTTGCCGCAACATGTACTTATTTTTCTTCCATACTTCTGTATTAGTCGTCATAACGGTAGGAATCCAAGTATCTAGCCATATCGTCTTTCACACAGTCATCCATCTTTTCTAGGGTCTTTTCCTATAACTCTTAGGGCCTGTTTCACAATCGCTGAGTAAAGTTCTAAGTAAGCTACTTCGAACTTATCTGCTCAGTAAACAATTTTTTACGTTTCACAATCCCTGAGTAGGGTTAATCACCACTTTATCTGCTCATTAAGTTAATCATCGGAAGCACTGCCAAGTAACCGTTTACTTGACAAGTAAATGTAAGAAAACATAACCTCAAATACGACATTTCCAGATTTTCGTCAACAACAAATTTTTTTTAATATTAAAATGGACATTTTTGATCTTATTGAAGATGAATTTGATGATTTTTTCCACCGCATGACGGGACCGCGTAGAGAACCAATATTTCGGTATCGTATAAATAATATGGAAAAATATGACGATACTGACTTCAAGATGAGATTCCCGAGATAAGATAAATAAATTCAATTTCAGACTAATTTAGAATATTTACCAAACACCGGCAATTTTTTGACGTTTACTGACTGACCCGCGACGTTTGACATAGACATTTTGTTGACAACTCGTTGCGTTCCATTCTTGCAGAAACATTGCCTTTTTAAAAGGTGGAATCACTCTTTTACATTACATTGTACTATTTTTTGTATGTATTTATCTTTATTATACTTGATAATATTAACGAACAATATTTTTAATGATAATTCTGTGATTACTATACTTTATAGAAACACATAAATTACTCTTGCCTTGAAACGAAACGTTAAACTCTAAAGTTGCCAGCACATTCATTTGTAAGTATTAATTAGTTAATCATGACTTTAGTTTACTGATTGGATGATTGTGAAACGCAAAGAAAGCTAACGAAAGGATTTAACCTCTATGTAATTAACTCGTTGAGTAGCTACTTATACCTTTACTCAGCGATTGTGAAACAGGCCCTTAGAGTCATCCACATTCATAGGTACTCAAAACATTCCTCACGACATTTGTATCAATAAGCGCCATCTAGTAACACATAACGAAACTCTTTTGACCCTTTGGTGCGTAATCTTAGCAGTAACTTCGTCACAAGTACAGCGTAACAGCGACACCAACAATGAGGATGGTTTTAGAAATTACTACTAGATGGCGTTGATAATAGCTGCTTGTGTTAAAACTTGGGGAACCAGCAATGCACAACACAGCAATGCACGGCACGAGAACGCACGACATTGGAATGAACGTGTTTTGAATTCCAATGACGTACATTGTCATGTCGCGCATTCTCGGCCCGGACCAAGAGTGTCCGGCTTGATAATGTACAGCACGGGAATTGGAATCAAAACAAACAGTGACGTCACAATAAAAAAGTAAAAAGCCATGTGAAACTAGGGATGAGATTTTGATTGATTAAGGATTGATTTTGATTGATTTTGTTTCATTTGACGTGTGGTTGACGTTCAATCAATTATTATTGAAGTAAATCTGTGAACTATTCGTTAAGAGGAAATACGGGCGGAACGACTTTTGAAAATTAGGTATTTGAAGAAACTATCGCTGTCGCTCTGAGAGCCCCCGCCCTCTAATGCGTGCGATAAGGACAACTGCAGATCCGACTGAATAGCCTAAGTAAAAAGTCACATTTTCGAGGTTTGGCTCTCGCCTATTTTCTTCACCAATATTGAACCAATTTAAAAGATATTTCATAAACTGGATAAGAAGGATATGTACTGTGCCGCTACATTATGGTTAACACCCCGACTCAGAGTACCCCGACTCGGATAGGTTAGGTTAGAAGGCTAAGGCGGGAGCGAAGCGTAGCGGAGCTCCCGCCTTAGCCTTCGTGGTTATTTTTTTTTTAAACCACCCAGAAGTAGGAGCCCCGCGAAGCGGGGCTCCGTCGACCTATCTTACACTCTGAGTGCTTACCAAAATTTTATTAAACATGAGCAGCTGATTGCAGCTTATATAATTAATATGCTGTACAAAACTCTTTTTATAAAGACTTCTCTGCTTAAAAACTTATCAATCGCGCAATCAATCGTTTTTCGGAACAGCACTATCTAGCTCAATTACCTAGTATCCAAGTCCCAAAATTTCGAGTCACCTGATTGGCCAACCAATCGGCCAATCACGCGATGTCGCCAATTCATGTGTTGTACACTCTCGGGTCGGACCATCAAGGTACACCCCAGGAATTGGAGACATCGCGATGTCGCCAATTCTTGTGTTGTACATTCCTGTGTTGTACAATCCAGTGTCGTGCATTGCTGGTACGTGCATTACAGTGACGTGCATTATAGGGACTCAAAACTTGTACTTTAGTAATCTATTATTTAGTAAAAATAGGTAAGTATTTAAATTATTCATCAAGTTTACATCAGACTATCTTTTGCCCGCGGCTTCGCCCTCGTGGAGGTCGGAAATTCTCCCACGGAAATGTCCCTACTACCTACCGGGATAAAAAGTATCTAACTTATGTAAATAGATACGCCAGCAAATCAAGCTACTACAATCTGTCAAATTAGTTTAATAGATTTTAAAATTTTGCGCTAAAGCATAACGTTCAAAGTTGATTGGGATTAGACTTGATGTGCTGGCGTCTGTACCTACTGACCTACGTTATGGAGTACTTGTGTCCTAAACATCGAAATTCGAGGTAACAGACATACAGTTATTTTCGCATTTATAATATTTGTATGGATAGTAACAGCCTCGTTGGTCTAGTGGTCACACTACTGCTGGGCGCAAAGTCCTGGGTTCGAGTCCGAGGTGGGGCAAAATGTTTTTTCCATCAGAAATTTCCCAGTAGCAGCCCGGAGTCTGTTTGTAAGCCGTTGATGGCAATAGCCTCGCCTCCTATTACATGGGACTTAATCATAACTGGCGAAATGGGGATGTGCTAAACTAGGTAGGTACACCTCCGTCTGACCCTTCAGGCAGGGCCGTCTTTACCCGGGGATGCAAGGGGTGCGTAGCACCCGGGCGCCAGAGTCTTAGGGGGCGCAAGCCAATCCTTATACCTACACGTACCATGCGTAAACCTTCTCGAAATTGAAATGAATAAAAAACTACTTACGTCTCAAGTCAAGATAGACTGACAAATTTGGCTATAGCATACCTATCGAATTGGAAGTTGATTACAAAACAGACAATATCTCAAAAAAGATTGCCGATATTAAACCCAGAAAAAATAAATTTGATGTTTGAAAATGTACCTAATTTTTTTGTAGAGTAAGTAGTAACACTTTCACTGACACTGAACGCCCCTCGACGTAATAACAATAAAACTTCTATTGTGTCTCGTTCAGTGTCCGTCAATGTGTTAAATAAAAAAATAAAATACAAAAATTGGCGCGCAGGCTGATTTTTGCACCTCGGCACCCGATATGGTCAAGACGGCCCTGCCTTCAGGGAATACAGGCGCGATTATAGTACCTATGGATTGGGTCTTCCCATTGGTAATTTCTTAGTAACAGCCCAGTTTGGAAGTTGGCGGTGTGATACCCCCGTGCCTCGGTGCGCACGCAGCCGTTGGTCGTGCGCCTGATCTCTTTCTGGTCGTTCCGGATTGCCGTCCCATCGGACTATGAGAGTGAGGGAAGAGACTCTCTTCCCTCACTCTAAGAGAGGGTACACCTGTTTTTGCGCACACACTTGTGTACTATAATATCTTCCGCGCCGAAGGCTGGACTTCGCTGAGATTGGTCGCCATGACCGAATTTCGTTCTGGCTGACTTTGATAACAGATTAAATCTTTGGACTCTTGATATTTTAATAAAGGAAAACGGGAACCAAGGACCAATAAAGGTATAAAGCCTAAAAAACAGGTTTAATACGTACTCAATATTTTTATTAATATTATGCTCACAATCTAAGTACAGTGTAATTACCTACCGAATAAATTAATAATCTGGTAATTTCTATCGAGTTAGAACAATTAAAATCGTTTTTTTTTTACAATGAAAAAATGGCGATACGTTTATCTAGAATATGCGATACAAAAATGAAAAAAAAAAACAAAAATATTGTTTACATCGTCATGACATTTACATTATTGTAAATGACATTTATTAATAATACTTACGTAAAATTATAATAGTATAAAAGTGACTATTTTTTACATCAATACAGAAGGCCTTAGGTATACACGCTTATATTTATTAGTAGGTAAATATAATTACATATACATAATTTATTATTTACATTGAAATCTATGTACATCGAAAACACTAACAGATCATCATGATAAAAATTATAAAAAAACATACCCAGAGGTAAGAATTAAAACTATAAGTACATTTTTTTTAATTAATATACAAACTAATGGTAAACATCACATTATTATAGTAAATAGATAGTTTTTAATATGTTTCATCTTTCGTTTTGGGCAGTAATAATTTATATCCTTAAAAAAAAATGGAAATCCAAGAAAATTTAAACGACTTGTCACACATTATTTTTTTAAAGAAGTAAAATTTTTATTTTATTTTCAGACATTTCATAATAATACGATATTTAAAATGTAATAATTCCCAATAGATCAATTATTACTGCTCAAAAACTTGTTAAACGACATTTCGAAGTAGTAAGGCATAACTGCCAAGTACTTACCGGCAATTAATTAAAAAAAAAAACAGACGCTTGCACTGTCCCAATTAGCTACTAGGTAACTAAATTAATTATTGATTTGCTTCAATACGCACTGACCTTTTTACTTTACCGAACCTACTTAGGCTAAATAATATGGACCAATTTAATTATTAAGATTAAACGCGGTTTATTCATGGTCGTTGGCGTTCATTCCATACTAGGTACCGTATTCCTTCGTTTTCTCCCTACATCCATAAGGAATGAACACACCAACGACCACGTGATCACGTTTCCTCCTAAGTAAGTCCATTGTTGCACTAAAAAGTTTTTATTTCGAATCCAATAACAACCGCTCAACATTTTGGAACAATTTTAAGTTCATACTAGAAATTAGTCTTTGCGTACGGAAGATTTTTTCTTTTAAGTTACTGGCCAATATTATTTCAAAATAAAAACAAAAAAAGAAATGAAAACTCTTGATACAAGTTATGTTCTATAGATTTCTGATAAGTTTTGAATTTAACGCTTCTTTTTTATGCCCTTGAGTGGCGTAATTAGAAGACCGCCCACCTGATGGTAAGTGGTCAACGCCGTGGACGCCTTGAATTATGCCTGCGCCTATGGATCTGCAATAACAGGAGTATAGCTCGATGAAAACTTTACATGCTCTGAACACGAGGCGAGTCGCTGCGCAGAAACAAATTCATGTGTCTGCGGGGGTGAGGGGTGCGGTACTGCGCAGTGAGTAGCGCACTTCAGAGCCGCGGGGCTCACGCAGGTGTGTTTCTTACCCTTTTTCAAGAGAACTCTCATATTTTTTTCTTGAATCTGGCCATTTTATATTTTAACGTTAAAAGTTCGCATTGATTCGTAAAGGCAAAATTACCATTTTTATTTATTATTTATCTGTCTTGAAGTCATCTAAAACAATCTGTCATTAAAACTGTACAGTAGGGTAATTGCGTAACACGCTAACAGTTGCAAAGGCTTTCGGTTTGACAGTTCAACAGCATTCATTACGCTGTTGAGCAGATATAACGTTTTTCGAAGCTAAGAAGCAATTAATAATACTCTTGAAAATGATTTTGATCGACTGTGTGAGTGTGTTACACAATAATAATTAGGGTGCAGGGCAATCCTCTGGCGATACTCTTTGCACGTTCGTGGTAATGCCACTCTTGTTTATTTTACAGAAGATGTTTATAGGAAACTCCACATATATTCACAATGATTTTATCGTTACACTATCAACAATATTATCAAACCAACAAAACCGGAGCTCACTAAACATTTTTTTTACCAACGAATCTCTTTGCAGTTCTCCAAAACTTCTCGATGGCGTTATTAATTAATATAATTCAAGTTCTATAATCAACACCAAAGTTCACACACATAGTCTTTGTATTACGTCACACGACACTAGGGTGAGGGGGGGAGGGAGTCATCACTCTCTAGGTAGGTGACGTAGTTGTCCTCTCCGTGGGGAGCTCGCGGTGGAGGCAGGTTCGGGATGTCGTAGCCGTGCATCTGGAAGTAATCACAGTACTTTGTTACACATAATTCTGCTGTTAGGTCTCAGGTTTAGGGGGGTTGTTCTGTTTTGGTCCTAAGCGACCAAGGGGGCCATAGGACCAGCGTATTTTTTGTTGCACGATACCTTTGTAAGTTCCTAACAGAAAATCATTTGTCCTTCTGTGAAGACATGACTCTACTAAAGTTATGGGCTGCGAATTTATAATCAGTACGTTATAATAACTTATTTTCATAAAAGATTTAATGTAGACATTTAGTAAACAGGTTGTTTTATTCAAGACTACTTTCGTAGATCAAGCAAAAAATTACGATATTGTCATTGTGTGTAATTAAAATAGACATAATAGGTTTCGAATACGAACGAGTAAATTTTATCACTTGTAGGAAACAGAGTTTTTTATTCACGATTCAATACTAACCTGATTTACGAGCTGCTGAAACGCGGCACTGTGTTGCGGAGCCCTATCCAGATCGGCATGCAGCGCGAAGTCCGAGAGCGCCTTCCAGGGCGGCTGGTAGGCGGTCACCTCCAGCGCCAGCGACCCCGCCGCCTCGTGCCGCACGGGCGAGCCCGCCACCAGCGGCACGCCCATGGACATGTAGCCGAGCCGCCGGCCTTCCTGTGGCAAAGCATAAGTTGGGACCTTCGACAATAAGAGAGTTTCATTTGTTATTTTTGGAGTCGATAGCATGGAGTATGCCTGAGGTATGGCACGTAGTATGGGATCAGACATTGTCTTATATGAATGACTAGGATGGCATTGGAATCAACTGGCAACTACAATCAATTCTATTTTTCTTGTACATTTTGATATTCAAAAGTGAATTTTAAGTGTCGATATTGCCGAAAATTATGCACTGTCTCCTGTTCTCTTCGTTACTATAGAGTTTATTGTATGTGGTATGAGAGATGTGGTACTATAAAAGATTCAAACGAATTGAGAACCTCCTCATTTTTTGAAGTCGGTTAAAAATGGGATGAGACGCTATCTTAAATGTATTGCTATGCTGGTCACATGAGAGCACAAAAAAGAGCGGCTATTATCTAAGATCTCAACCACCATGAGAAGTCATAGAATGCAGTTGCTGAGACCAAAATCGGCTAGATGGCTAGATCGGCTAGATCTTCATCATCAATTAATGTAATTGGGAATAACTAAGATGGCTTTAAAGGTAAAAAATCAGGCCCTTTCTCCTGGTCTCTAAAGATCCATTCATCTTATTAAATCCGTTTAACTTTCTCGTCGGCCATGGGGTTTGACAACGGGTTTTCTACTTGGAGGATCAGAATTCGGTTTCCTGCTCTTGACTCGTGACCAAGGAAATAAATCTCCCAGATATTCAGGGTTGTTGTTTGAGATCGGTCAATTACATTAACTATTGTAGCTAGATTTTGGAATAATGGTACAGTCATCTAGAATAACGACGATTCTCTGAATTCTCACGTTTTATTTAAAACTTTTCCCACACAGGTGACAGATAGCCAGAGACATGTCAATGGGGGTACCACTGGTAGGCAAGCGATCCCGTGGCGTCGTACTCGTGGAGATAACTTGGGACCTTCGACAAATAGAGATATTTTTTGTTACTATTTTGGTACTTAGCACAATCGGCCTATGATTTTCCCACTGCTGGGACACAGGCCTCCTCTCTGTGAGAGGGAGTGGACACATGTCTTCGAATGTTTAGTTCTAGGATATGTCGGTTTCCTTAAGATATTTTCTTTCACCGTTTTGAGAGCCGTGGTGATGAAATTAAACACAAAAAGTAAAGTACCTGTCTGGGTACGAATTCACGACCTACAACTCGTAAGTCGGGGCCGAAACCACCACTGCTCCTTATGTTTTTAGGGGTATAAAGGGACAGCCTGGGCTAAGATTATTTGTGTGTGGCATGCAATATACCTGAGTTATGGCATTAAATTAAAGGATAAAATTATCTCCTTTGTCGTCAAAGCCTTCGTTATTTTACCCATCGACACAACAAAACTGAGAGACGACAGCATTTCTACTTAGTAAGAGACCATTTCACGTAATTTTAAGAAAGTTCACAGTTTGTCAAAAATACCTCTAATTTCCCTACTTTTTTGACAAGTTTTTGACATTTGTCTGTCGCCGTCGTTGTCTGACACTTTCTCGTAATGAAACTCTTCAACGCATTAGGACCCACCTTCTCTTGTTGCATTTGCATCTTCAGCTGGATGGTCTTCTTCTTGTCCTTGCAGCGTTTGTTCTGGAACCAGACCCTGATGACGCGCGGGCTCAGGCCGGTCATCTCCACCAGCTGTTCCTTCATTAAAGCGTCGGGGCGAGGGTTTGCGGCGTAGCAGGTTCTGTGGAAGATTATAAGTGGGTTAAGGACATCGTTTTTGATGGTCTGACAACGTTGTTGTGGATTGATTGACATCCTTAAGTAGCCTGGTAAAGTTAAAATTAGATTAACTATGGAATGTACCCAGTGCGGACTGACTGATTTCTTTATGAGAAATCTCTTGACTAAGGTCAAGTAAATCTAGTCTGATTTGAACTATTATACTGTACTAGCTACTGCCCGCGACTTCGTCCACGTGAAATTTCACCCTTCCCCAATTCACTCCCTTAGGGGTGGAATTTCGAAAAACCCTTTCTTAGTGGATACCTACTCTTCACAAAGAATACACCCTACAAATGTCATGTCTCTAGGACCAGCGCTTTAGGCTGTGCGTTGATATATCAGTCAGTCAGAACTTTGAATTTTATATTAGATTTAATATTAATAACAGGTACAAAACTGACCAAATACGTATAATAAGGTGGTTTGTTCCTGACTACACCTCAAATAGTACATTACAATACGGCGTTTAGCAGTTTAGCACACTCGCTACATTCGGGCGGTAAATTCATGCCGTGCAATAATTAACTACTTAAGTCACACGTATTGTATACTATTTTATTGCCCTTGTGACCTAAACCCGCGCTTAAGTCACACTTTTCTGTGTAAAAATGGACTACTTAAGTCACAGTTTAGTGTGATTTAAGTGCAGTTTTAAGTCACACAAGGCCATAAATTATAATTAAAGCACGAATACGTATATTAAATACACTTCTGGTAAACGAAGACACAACACACTCATTTTGGGCAAAATAAGCATGTTAAAATGTGCAGTAAACATTGTTAGGCTTGTCCAGATTTAGAAAAGTAGCAGAAATAATTATACGGCCTCATACCCTCACTAAGTAGGAACAAAGACACTGGAATGATGATAAAGATAACATAATATTACAAATCTCACCTCAAGGTATGTAGTTGCTTCTCGTTCAAGACTGTGCGCACTCGCGTTGGCTTCCCGTCGGCGGCGGCCGTGGTGCGCGCGCGCCCGCTCTTGTGAGAGCCTGATTCACTGCCAGAGTCTGTGGGGGAAAGACAATTGTAACATGTTAAAAACTATAGTTATTTTAGTGGAGCGAGGATGTTTTAGGGGTTGTGTTCTTGGTATTAGGACCTAATGAAGTTTTATTGGGCCTATTACCAATTACCATAATCAGCCCATAGTGTTCCCACTGCTGGGACACAGGCCTCCTCTCTGTGAGAGGGAGTGGGCTGTAATCCACCACGCGGGCCCATTGCGGGTTGGTAGATGTCACACGTCCGTGAATATTTGGTTCTAGGACATGCCGGTTTCCTCACAATACTTTCCTTCACCATTTTGAGAGCAAAGGTGATGAACTATTAAATAGGAATAAGTTGAATATGTCCCACATCCAACTGAAAATATTGCCTTCACAACTCCCACCCTCTCCTCTCTCTCTCTTACTCTTAACAATTCACACCCAAAAAACAAACAGTCCTCTCTCTACCCCTACTCAACAAAAGTGACAAAAATTATGCACATACATGAATCTACTACAAACAAACAACAATTCAATAACATAATCCAGCTACATCCATCTCCAATCTAACAGAGGGTCACTAATAACCGGGATTAGGTTCCCTGTCCATTTGACACCTCCATAATCCTACTAGTAATCCATGGACACCTTTGTACATTCCTAATTAGAGATAATTATTTTAGCTTTTGACTGGACAGTGTGAAAGGGCTTTAAAAATGTATAGTGGACAGTTTTCCTGGGATATTTAGGGTTGCAAATGATTGTATTTTTGAGTGGATAGTAAAGAGCATTGAAGTCTATTGCTTTTGAGTTCGATGCAAAGTCGAGGATTGAAAATTGAATTGCGCATTCAAATACCTATACTTAAAACTAAAATTAAAATTCTTTTGGAAAGCAAGGGGAACTAATGTATATAGGTAATTCCAAGTTTGAAAGTCAAAAAAGAAATGGTTAATGTTAGCAAACAAGACGACTGGCACACCTGGTGGGAAGAACGAAACTGATGTAAAGAGATTGCCCTTCTTAAAGATCATATTATCATCAATTTGTAGCTACGTCATTTGACAGCCGACTTATCAAGTACCTACAGTGGTAGTACCTACCTATGAATGTAAATTATCTACTTGTAGTTGTACATTCTGCTAATCGTCAATTTAGCACGAACGTATCCGAAACAATTGTTCCTTGTCCTCTGAAAATTGGTCCTTTGGTTCGAATTGTATAATGGAAAGACACATTTCATAGCGCAGAAATAATTTGCTGGGAAACGACTTTTGGTTTTGGTGTAATAATTTGCTGTTTGCAGTAACTGCACTGTAACGAACGGTTATGGGTGCATGCAAAGGTACAGGAGTCGTGGGGGTATTTAAAGTTGTTATAATTATCATTAAAAACTTGTTTTCGTAAAAAATGTCGGTAAAAGTTGGAATCTTGACTTTATAAAGTCCTCCAGACCGTATTTCGGGCACGGCGGCCAATCTCAACGCCACAACCCAGTAACTGGGTAGTACGATACCCCTTGGTAACACACTGGTTGCCAGACTTTCGGGCTTCTGACTACCCGTAAAGACTGTAAAAGATCCACGAATGACAGCCGGGACCAACGGCTTAATGTGCTTTCCGAGGCATGAAAGGGTATTGGTATGTGAAGATGGTCACCCATCCACGGACCAACCGCGGCAAGCGTAGCTTAACCTGATCGATCGACCCGTGCGGCTGTTATACTAGGCCATAAGCCCCTCAACGTTATGCACTATCTTTTGACTAAAAAGGTTCTCGCCAAAATACAAAAAGGAAGAAAACGAATGTTATCACCTTCAGCACTTCAACCCAACATTATCTTTCTCACCCGAACTAGATTTACACATTTTTTAATTAACCGATAAATACTACAAGCGACTAACTCTGTTCGGCATTATAAAAAGCGTCGGCACCTTTGTCGGCGAACATCAAAGGTGTTATCGATAAATCACGGCATGATCGCGAAACGATTATCGATACTCGAATTTGTAACGATAATATCGATAAGGTAAGGTAATCGCATGTACCTATGATATGGTGGATCTAATATTGGTTGATGTTAAGATTGTAGACTAGTGTTTTGCGGCGGTTTCGTGCGCTATCGCTGTTTGTGTGTTTGTTGAATGATCTTTTAGGTTTTTTTTGGATTTTTAGGCCGTAGCCGCGCCTTAGATCTTTTTTTGGAGTTCCGTGTGTTGGAATGAAATGACGGAACCGTTACAGAATCACGGAAAAGAATAGAGGAAACAGGGTACGTATATATTTTTTTAACTGTTCGTCAATACTGAACTTTGGAAGTACTAAACTACATATCACTGAAATTCCGAGTTTATCTGGGACATTACTGATATCTATGAAGGAAAAACATGGTGAGGAAAACTGGAAATCCAGGTTTCCCCGCTTTTTTAAGTCTTTTTTTTATAATATCAGATTTAATCCATACTAATAAGTATTATAAATGCAAAAGTGTGTCTGTCTGTTACCTCTTCACGCTTAATCCGCTGAACCGATTTGGATGAAATTTATACATAGAGATAGTTTGAGTCGCCGGAAAGGATATAGAAATACTTTTATCCCGATATTCCCACTGGATCGACACTCATGCGGGTGAAACCGCTGGTATTATAAATGCGAAAGTTTGTTTGTTAAGAGTATTCTATTCTATTCTATTCTATTCTTTCACGCTAAAACGGCTGAACGGATTTGAATTAAATTTCTCACACAGATAGACCATGGTCTACCCGCGACTTCGTCTGCAATCTAGGATGAAAAGTAGCCTATGTCCTTACCAAGGTCATGACCTTGGTAAGTTTCTTCTACACCCTAATTGCATAACACCCGATCAAAAGTTCTGAATCGTTTTAAAGGATATTGCTAATCCATTGCTTCTTATGTTCGAAAAATTTATACGCTCAACAACGTAAATAACGCAATGAATGTTGTTGAACTATCAAAATGAAAGTTATTCCTACTGTTAGTGTGTTAGCAATCACCCTTCTGGGCTTCCTCTCTGTAAGAGGGAGTGGGTCGTAATCCATCACGCGGGCACGGTGTGAGTTGTTAAATAAGTTTACTTACCAGACATAGAACCAAGTTCATGTGGATGATGTGAGTTGTTGTTGCTTAAAGTTGTGTTGTTGTTGCTCTCAGCGTTCCCACTGGCGGCACTGCTGGCGGTTGTGCTCTGAACGAATGAATTTCACTGTTTTTAGACAAATTCATAGCATGTTCGCTGGTACATAACGATGATTTTTAAGAAGCGACTTTGTCTAGCTACAGTTTAATAGGTAAGAGGGTAAACGGTGATGATATTAATGGGAGATGAACGAAAGTTGTTAGTGGAAAATTAAAAAAAAAAATGTAGAGGTAGCGATGTTAATAAGGTTGGCATATTAGAATTTGTAGACATAAGATGTTATGCTGAGAAAAGAAAAGATGAAGAGAAGTTTCCAGGTAAAAACTCTGAACTCATTTTTAAAACTAACACCGAAGAAGGGTTAAGACATCTCCGTAGCGCAAACGATATTTGTCTTGCGAGAACACGTACAAATTACGGAAAGAAAAGTATTACATACGAAGGGGCACAGATGTACAACAAACTACCACGAGAAATAAAAACCCACTACAAGTTTACAAATATTTAAAACTCTGTTAAAATCTTTTATTATTGACAAAATTTAAATCCGGCCCTGGTTCATGTTTGTAATTTACCCACAAAATTTTGATTTTTGTTTCGCATGAATCTTTTGCTGCTACCTTCGATGTCTTGTTATGAACGTTAATTATTGTTGTCTTCTCTTAATATTTGTGCATGTCTATACTAGCTCTGCTCATGAATGTCACCATTATTTATCGTTAAATTATTTCTGTAGTAAGTTTCTTTTGAGTAAATAAAGATTCTTTAACCACAAAATAAAAGTGATGTGACTAAAATATTAAATTTAGTTTTTTTAGAAATATGCAAGTACAGACGGCTGCATAAATTAGGCACTCCTCTCACTTTAAATATCTTTGAAAATAGACAACGCATTTATTATTGACAGTCGGGTTTACATCATTGCAAAACATTATTTACCCGACTCATTATTCAATTTTTATGTGTAAAGATTCAGAAGTTTTTAAGTGTTTAATGAACCAACCTTTTCTAATACATCGTGGTCTTCTCTACAATACAGGGCTCCTCCTTCTCGTAACGCGAATTCGTCACCTGCAGGAAAAAAAAAAATTTGTTTGTTAAAGAGGGTTAGAGTCACATTTGCAGAACGTATGTTAAATATAATATGCATCAACGATACTTCCAGTTTTGATACGCTTAAATTTTAATTTATTCAAAGTTGTGATAATGAGCCCTTTTGATTTTACAGGTTCAAAGGACCAACGGCAAAATACCGTTCAAAATTAAAACTAACAACAAAGCTTCCAGTCGGCTAGAGTCTTGTTTGGGTAATTTTTGAGCTAGAATCATGACTTTGGTACAACAAGATTATATTATGGAGAGCAGGAGATACCACCTTTTGGAAGGGGCAAATAGATTCAATTCATTTTTTTTTCTTGTAAATTTTGACATTAAAAATGCCTTTTAATGATCTAATAAGTATAAATAAACGATTTGTCCTTGTCTTTGAAATATAGGAGAAGAGCAAAATATGATGAAAAATTATATAAGTACCTAATTTTCGAGATAACGGGATAGGTAAATTCTCGGTATGACTCAGTACTTACCTGGTATAAGTTGTCTGGCGCAGGCGCAACACCGGAAGCAGTCGATGTGGTAGATCTTCGTCTTGGCTCGCATCACGAAGTCGTTCTTACTAAAGGAGGAGCCGCATTTGTCGCATTTTGTGCCGAATAACCTGGGGACAAGGAGATAAGGTTTACTATTGATGTTCTTCATTATTGGATTCAAGGAGCAGTAGTGGCCCAGAGGGCCACTAGTGGCCCATTGGTATCGGCCATGACTTACGAGTTGTAGGTCCAAGGATCCAACACAGACAGGCACTTTACTTGTACCTACTGTGTAAATTATTTCACCACCACTGCTCTCAAAACGGTGAAGGAAAACAACGTAAGGAAACCGGCATGTCCTAAATCCAAAAATTTGAAGACGTGTGACATAGTCTACCAACCCGCACACGGCCCTCGTGGTGGATTACGGCCCACTCCCCCTCCCAGAGAGGTGGCCTGTGTCTCAGCAATGGGACCATTATAGGCTGATTATTATTTATCATGCACTAGCTGATCCAGCAAACTTCGTACCGCCTCAGAATCAATAAGAACAAATGTATGAGATTATGTATCTTCTTTCCTCTTCTTTTTTTTCCCTCTTTTTTCTTTTTCTTTTCTTCTCTTTATTCTTCTTTCTTTTTTTATCTTCTTCTTCTTCTTTTCTTTTTTTCTATAAAATTCGTGGATTTTTCTGTTCTTTTTTATTATGATTATTAATGATCATCATCATCGTTATCATTCTCTTGCCTTTATAAGTCTCAATTTATTTGACGTCGGCGCAACATCTTTCTTTCATAATTTTCTATTATTCGTCATCTCCGTAATCACCCACTTTCTCCCGACAAAAAATAAACTGCGGTACTATTCTCTAAAAATCTCACCGTGAAAACTTAGGTGAAGTGAGCGTGGAGAGAGCTGTCAATAGTGTCAATTCCTAGCAAAAACAAACTCACTTCACGTAAGGTTTCACGGTGAAATTTTTACAGAATCGACCGGCTGCTCCTAAAGATCAAGTGATGTAGTTACGTATTACAAAAAGCGACTATGTGCATTATGAGGAATGCAAGATCTTTTTGTCTGCTAATAGGTCTATCAAGTATACCAGACTATATGGCAAGTGGGCGCTGCTGATTGCAATCTAGAACAAATCCGTTAATCACCTTTCAGGGCTAGTAAGGGTATGAGAAGGACCACATTTTTTCTTGCTAATATCTAATCGCAGAAGATTGGCAGCATTGCCATGTTGAATGGCAGTGCTAAATCTTCGGTTTAAGAACGAGCCAGCACTCTGGTTATGTGAAGGAGATTCGCACACGGGCACCATGTTAGTTGACCTGCATGTTAGTTGAGCAAACACATTTTTCGAACATATGAAGATTGCTTCATATGTTAGAAAAATGTGTTTTTTGTTCGAAAAATGTGTTCGAAAAATTTGAATCATTTTGTTTGATAGTGTGCTGTTTTCGCAATTAGGGTGCTGAGCGTAAAACACGTATAACTAAAAAAGTATAACGATGATTCAGTCATGACTAGGATTTCCCGTTTCTACAAAGTACAAATATTTGAAGGCCATCCAGATACCTGCTGCGGGATTCGAACCGCGACCGTTAAGTAATGGAATGTCATAATTAGTGTCGTCTTTACGTCACTATGGGGAATTTCCTTGTAACGATTTTTCCTTGTTTAGAAAACAATGTATTAAAGTGCTTCGTACTCCATAGAAATATTGAGAGCAGTTTTTTATGGGAAACTAAATAACCCGCCGCTTTGTGTTCCAGTTTTTATGGTTCCGTAGCGAAAAGAGCCTAAGTTTTAAGTAAAGACTGTCTTCAAAGCGAAATTGAAATTTAAAAATAAAATTCTTCTCCATAGAAATCTTGGCATTGCCAATTCTCTTTTCTTTGTTTTTTTTTCCTTTAATTTTTGACTTTCAAAAGTGTGGTAAATAAAAATCAATTGTTTAATTTTTTTTATTATTTATATTAGACTAGCGACCCGCCCCGGCTTCGCACGGAAACACTATTATTAATAAATACATATAAACCTTCCTCTTGAATCACTCTATCTATTAAAAAAAACCGCATCAAAATCCGTTGCGTAGTTTCAAAGATTTAAGCATACAAAGGGACATAGGGACAGAGAAAGCGACTTTGTTTTATACTATGTAGTGATATTGGTAATCCATTGTTTCATACGTTCGAAAAAATTTAACAAAGTAAATAACGTCATGAATATTGTTGTACTGTCAAAATGAAAGCCATTGCTATTATCTCGCCGAATGTAGAATGTAAAAAAAATGTTTCAAAACGATTAAAATCTCAATATTCAAACATGTGAAAACAAAAAAGTACACAACAAAATCGAGTTTACATCAATAACAATAAAAAGGCAAACTTATAAAAACTGAAATAGATTGAGGAACGATGGCACGATGTATTTTTAAAATCCACCCCGTGGGGAGGGGTCAACGACCGCACTTAGGGGCTGGTTCCACCCCCAGCAATCCTGCTAAAAGCATCGCCTATGGCTAGAGAGATACCTGTATATTTATTCTGTAGGTTAAAAAGTATAGGTAGGTTGGCAGCCTTGCGAAAGTTGCTAATGTTGGTACAGTCAGCATCAAAAGTCGATTAACACTTAAGTTTTTTTAATCTCAGTTATTGAGCAAAATACTAACCCTTCAGTTTTTTAAATCTCAGTTATTGAGCAAAATATTTGTTCAAAATCGCATTATACTTCTGCTGCAATTTCGAACAAATATTTTGCTCAATAACTGAGATTAAAAAAACTGAAGTGTTAATCGACTTTTGATGCTGACCGTACTAGCTTTACGTTGGCACCCTTAGTAGTCTAGTTTTTAAGTTGGCAGTATGCTCTAGTATTCTTATGTTCGTATTACGTAATTGGATTGTGGTCTTTGTGGTATAGTAAAATATGTATGTAAGAATTACTTTTTATGATGTTGGTATTTTTATTGAGTTAGGTACTTGGTTGGGTTTCAAATTTTCATATAATAATATACTTACTCGTATTTAAAATATTGGTGGACTCAATATTATTTATGACAGGGCACTATTATTTGTAGCTAGGATCTTTATTGAAGGTTGGAAGGGAAAGTACCCCCTGTTATATTTTAGATCAGAATAAGTGGACGAGTCTATGTCTATGACGGATCAATATTGATAGTAGGAATATACTTAGGTATAGTCCGACTTTTAATTAGCTGCAGTAAAATGACACTTCTAACTCATTTCGGACTGAGTTTAGAGATATGCATGTCAAATAAGTTTCGTTTGTTACACTATTCTGTACTAGAAAAACAAGATTTGGTTGATGCCCGCGAAAAAACAAAAAGACGCCAATTTCAGCCATTTAAGTAACACATGAATCATTTTACTGCAGCTAATTAAAAGTTCGACTATAGTAGCTTAGACAAAATTGGTATACGACTAATACGACCGCAAATTGGTAATAAATAGTGTAATAAAATACATCAGCCTTGAAGAATGCCGACAAAAATACCTTGTAGCCTAAATGTGCAACACACTTACAATGACGATGCCTTTCAATTCGACAATTCAGCAATATTCATCGCATTATTTACGTTGTCCAGCAGACGAATTTTTCAAACATTCTCTAAATAATTCACTGTGCATCATTAAGTATGAATTTCATTCAAAATCCTTCGAATTGTGATTGCAATTGGGGTACCTTATACGGGTATGACCTTGCTGTCTGGTTACCTAATAGTTTTATTACGGCAAGAAGATGACTGTTTGCCTCAAATAAACGTATTTTCTTTATTTCTTACGACTACACTGTCATTTAAATGATTTCTTGAGCCCTTATGATTCGCTGATACAAAGTAGTTTTTAAGACAGACAAACAGTCAGTGACACTTTTACGACATAAACCTGCAAAAAATATCCAAAACTTATCTTTATAAGTATTGATATATGTTTGAGTGTTAGACTATGATGAATTAGGCAGATCACTATCACTGTTTATCATATTTTATCTAGCTACACAATGATTATCTGAGTCGATAGCGTGGAAACATATACGTGATAGACATCTCTTTCGATGGAACGTTTAGGTAGATAATTTACGTAACTAGGACATTCTATATTTTGAGTTCTTCCTGGAACAAGTGGACAATTTTGGCAGTAAGTATAATAAAATCCTGTTCAGGTCTTTATTGATAGGTACCTACATGCCAACATTCTCATCTTTGAATCTCGTCAGCACTGTTATTAAAGATGATGAGGTTGATTATATGAATTCGGTACCCCGTGGCCCAATGGCTGATACGTGAAGATTAATCGATGTGCGATGCTAAGCTGCTGCCTTTTAATAGATTATGGACTCTTCACCACAGATCAAATCGAGACTCCACCAGTATCGGAATGGCAATTGTTACGGGAAGTAAAAAACTTAAAAGTCTCAAACCATTTTACTATGATCAGGTTGTGTCAGACCTGTCCCTTGTATCGGTAACTTTTGAAAACTGAGATTACAAAACAAAGACTCTGACATCTTTGAAAATCTAATAAAAGTCAAGTTGCTGAGGAATACGCAACGTTGTCTCACTTAATCGATCGGCGGGCGGTGTGGTAAATCAAATGAATCATAAGGCTAGTTTACATGTCGTAAAATTTTGTTAGGATTTGGACCAGGGGAGGCAGCTAAAATTGTTTTTACATCATCCAAAACCGCATAGCAAAATATGATAATGAATAACCAAGACCACACAGCCTGGGCTCCTGCCTACCCGTCACCAGAAACTGACAGTTTCCATAAATAGCATGTAAACAGTAACGCGACACTCCGGCGCAGGATAAAGTTACGCTAATTGACGCTTGCGCGGTAGCTGTTCGGTTCAACTGATTTGAGGCGGAGATTTATTTGTTTTTAGTTGTGATTTTTGTTTATTGTTATTTTATTACTGAACTAGCGACCCGCCTTTACTTCTTCTTTATTAAACGTAAGTTTAATAAAAATGTATTATATTAGTGGTTGTTCTCGTCTGGCTAAAGGAAAGTGCTTGTACAGGCATAACAAGTAGCCAGGATTGTTCACCAGTAACTTGCTTTGAAATATAAACTTGTGGATTCTGAGGTACCGTTTTACAAGTATGTGTCAGACTTAGTACTCGAAAATGACATGCCAGCAAATCAAGCTACCCGAAACTGTCAAATTTTCCTAATCAACTTTGAACCTAATACTTTAGTGATAAAGTTTAAAATCTATTAAAGAAATTTGACAGATTGTAGTAGCTTGATGTGCTAGTCTTTACATACATTGATAATTACTGACTAACTAACAATTTGACTCAACCCTTTTTTGCAATCCTGCCGTCGAGAGCTACGCATAAAATAGTGTTATCAAACTAGTAATAAGGTATCCGACTACGACCGACGTAGCAAACCCAGGGTCCTTTGCTACGCCGTAGACGGAAATAACTGATTTCTGTAGACCCTAATATTAGCTTTGTTTTATCACTATCTTCAATTTAAGTCAAAGCTTTTTGGGCAATATTTGACTATATTTTATGCCATATTTTGCAACTGGTAACGCAAATAATAAATTTACAAAATCCAAATATTTCAAATGGATTTTTAAATCTGCAGAAATGAGATGTACGTCACTCAACAGAACAACTTTATTCATTTGTTTATCAACTTCAATAAGAAATAATTGAAACAACAATAACCCCGACATGTTAACACCACAACATCCTAAAGGATATCCTTTCAACCAATAAAAACACTTCAAATCATTCCTCATTTCCTCTAAAATGATGGATCACTAGTACACGCTGTACTCAGTACTACAAACAACGATATTTTGTCTTAAATAGAGTATTTTCAGTACATTTCCTATATTTACATCGCGATGATAGACGCGGTCGCTTCGACCGCTGGTGTAAACACTGCGTTTCCGTCCTGAGTTCGCTTTTAAAGGGTTAATTATAATGTTTGATTGGCTATTTTTGTTGTATTTTGTTTGATTTATTGTTTTGTTTCGTTTTCAGGGTTAGCTTTGAAAGTATTGCGTTTGTCGGTGTATGAAATGTCCTTGTATGAAATCTTTTTCTACAACGTATGTCCTGTTCGAGGGTCTATTCTTGGGTCTCTTTTTAGCATATAGATTTCTAAACAGCTATTATCTATTTCCTTAAATGGGAACAGAAACGGCAGCATCAATCAACTCAGTCTATCGCAGTCCACTGCTGGACAAAGGCCTCCTCCAGGCTGCGTCACAGCACCCGCTGTCCTTCGCTATTCGCATCCAATGTCTCCCAGCCTCCTTGTTAAGGTTTTTGGCAGTACAACAGCATAGCATTTTCAGTCTATAATGTTCCCACTGCTGGGACACAGGCTTCCTCTCTGTGAGAGGGAGTGGGCCGTAATCCTCCACGGGCCCAGTGCGGGTTTGTAGGTGTCACATGTCTTCGAATATTTGGTTCTATGACATTCCGGTTTCCACACTATGTTGTCTTTACCGTCGAGCAGTGGTGATGAAATAATTTACACAAAGTAAAGCCTGGGGTCGACCTACGATCTACAACTTGTAAGTCGCGGGCGTTACCCTCTGCTCCACAAACAACAGCGTGGTCTTCTAAAATGATTGATTGATTGATTGATAAGTACCTACTTATTATCTTTACTCATATAAACGTATTTTCATCTTCCCAGCTTTGTGGTAACGGAGGTTTTAGGGGCAGATGAATGTCATTTTGACCTTGAAAATGTGGTGATTCTAATTTGGATAAATGATTTATCACTGCAGCGGTCTATTAGAAGAACTAATATGTCGGTCAGATTATATGATTAATTAATTATCTATGCCAGATAGGTAACTCTATGGACAGACACACAGTCGGCATCTTTTGACATAGGCTATAAGTGATAGATATTAGCATAATTCTCAGAACTGCTGGGTAACGGGTAGTCGCATTGGTTAGAAGTTTTATCGGATTCAGGTTAACAGTTAACATCTACATGTTTGGGTATAGTTTATCTATGTTTTCCTAGAACATTGTTAAATCCTTGAGATTATCGCGTGGCGTAATTCTAAATTCATATCGTAGGTATGCCTACTATAGTAAATGCGAAAGTACCTAACTGTGATGATGATGATAATTGTTTCTGTAAATTTATTTAAAAAAAAAACAATTCTCCACAGCAAAATTAATTAAACGGTTTTCCGACGCGAATTTCACTGCAAAAGGAACAATATCTACATACCTAGTACCTACCTTCAAATAAACATTTACTTACTGAATAATAATTAATAAATAAACAAAACTTAAATAAGAAAAACCTACTTAGGTACTTACTCATAATTATTTGCTCCAAGGTTACTAAAAAGAGTACTTACCTATTTTAAAAAATCCTGGATTTTAGGTTAATACAAAACTATATCTACCGTGATTGCTTCAGTAAAATTATACGAAAAACTAGTTTTTCGAACTTGAAAGAAAATGTGTTGACGTTTTTCTCCACATTCCTGTCTGACTCATACCTTAGCAAAGTAAGAAATGCAAATTCTTCCGTTTATCAACAGTTTACAAAATGCCTAAAACTCGAGCCTAAAATTAGAATAGCGTTACGTCAATCATAAGTCAGGCGCCACTTTATACACACAGACTCCAAAGATGAAATTCACTAAAATAACCTCTAATGTTTATCTTTTCACCCTTCTATTTCTCGCTGCTAAAATATAGTATTACACTAATACAAACAAACTAAAACCATTGGTAAAATAAAATTATAATCTCAAAGTTTTTATTCCAAATGAAATAAAGACTAAAATTGAACGGGCTAATCTGAAAATACGTTTTCGAACAGCAAAATGCGTTGGTAAAGTCTCACTGTGATGTGCCGAAGTGAAAACAAACGCAGCTCAACTCAGCATTATGTATTTTGGCGCCAAAACAAACGTCAGTTTGACAGCACGGCGGGCGGCGGGAACACGATATCTGTTTGTTCCCGTTTACACCGGCCGGATAAGCGGGTTTTCGATTACCAATGTTTTGTTTTTTTTTCTTTTTTCTTTCGATATTTTTTTAGGAATGTGAAATTAGTGATTGCTGTTAGATCTGTAGGTAATGAGAACGGACTTGGTCGTGTTCTGAAGTTTTGATGTGAGATTTACCGTGTCTTCATTTGGCTGGTGAGGAAGATCAATATTTGATTGGTCGGATTCCGATTTGATGTCAGAAATCTAATATTCCTTTGTTCGTGGTTCGCCGCTGCTTTGAATATTTAGATTGACAGTTAAAATCGTGTTTAAGCTGATGAATTTCCATAAATACATTCATATCACTAAAGGACAGTAATTTCAACACCAGGTAAATTGCCAAATTAAAGTATATGTAGATTTTATGAATCATTGAAGATGAATCAAATCCATTCATTCAAATATCGTTTGTAGAAATCTGCTTGAGAATCAGCACTTTTTGAATTAAAAGTTAGATAAGACAGCACTCAAAATACACGCCCTAGTTTTAGCTATTTTCCGTAGGTACATAGGTACCTACCTAATGTAGGTCTAAGTAATACTTACCTATCGAAAAATTAAAACAACAAATGAATCTCGAGAATTGAGTTTTGACTTGCATCTTCTAGCTTATAACAAAGAACTTCAGTGTCGTTTGAGTATTCGGTGGACGACTCCCAAATTATCTCGTACACGTCATAATGACTGCTATTCGATTCTGTTAGTTTAGCTTATCGCACTCCACTGCTAGACATAAGCTGCTCCCAAATTTCGCCGTACAGCTCGATTCAAACTACATAAGGTGAACAAATTCACGTGTCAGCGGGGGTGAGGGTGGGGTACTGCGCAGTGCGCAGTGAGTAGGTACTTCAGTTCTGAGCCACCATAACCGGGCTGTACTTTACATAGTTACACCCGGTTCTCCGTTTTCCTCATGTAGTCTTATTCTCTCTTACCTAGGTAATCTGTCTTGCAGTAAAGGGCAACTAGCTTCATCTTTCTGACTGACCGACCCTTCACAATTCTTGTACCTAGTCAAGTGTCTTGAAAAAAAATGCTTTGATTTTGAGTGTCATTTCAGAGTATGGGGAAGACTCCCAGATTCTAGTTAATATCTAGTGAAAGTTAAGACTGCAATTCTATTCTGTAAAAAACGGCAATGCAGTCTTATTCTCTCTTACCTAGTATAATCTCTCTTGCAGTACGTCTTCCCATCCCTCACGAAGCAGGTACAGGACTCGTCGAGGAACTGCCGGCACTCCTGGCACTTAAGGCAGGCGGCGTGCCACTCCAAGTCTGGAGCCACCCTCAGGATGTATTGGTCGTGGATCTGGCCGCCACAGCCCACGCATAGCGAGAGTCGGAGTTTTTCTGTGGAAGATTTGAAGGTTTTGGTTAGTGGTGTCGAAGAGTAAATTGAAATACTTTTCTTTCGAGTAAAGTAGACCATCCACAAATACGCTTTGAAAACGATGAAGGAAAACATCGTGAAGAAACCAGCATGTCCTATGTTTTTTTCATGTTTGCATTTGCATGCCTATAAATAAAAACGAATCGTTTTGCTTACCAATAGTAACATTTTTTATTGTCAAACTGGGCATATAAATAGATTCTTAAGCTGTGATAGCTACTTCCATATAGGAGGATCTACTATGCAAAACGATGAGGTCTTTGCTTCATTTATTGGTAAAGATACAAGAGTCTTAATTTTAACCGATAATGGTCCTTAAATTATGGGTATCGACTTGAGATATGCCACGTAAGCGACGCGGTTCATTTGTTTGTCAGCCGTAGTATAGCCATGTGTCGCAGTGGACGATCTCATCTACATTCGCATACAAAGTGAAGCTAAGTAGACGTGCGTTGCTTAGCAACGGGCGGCTGTGGAGCGGCGCCTTTACAGTTAAAGGAGTAGGAAACTCGTTGAGGTTTAGAACTTTTGTAGTACCTATTTGTTTTAATTTTATGGCTGACAAGCAGGCGATCACCTGCACTAGTAGCATGTCCACTTTTATCTTTATTCTACGAAGAATAGACATATCTACCGATATATTTCTATTCAAAGTGTCATTTCTTTTCTTTGTAGCGGTATCAACAACGCCACATGCAAACAACGCGTCATACTGACGTCACGCAAAATCCTGCATCTCGCAAGCAGAGTTTACCGCGCAACTAGCACATATACAACGGCCCGACATGAATCATCTGGCACTTGCCCGCCCGACACGACATCCTTCTGGTTGGAGGATCCTCCCTTTTCATAGAGTAGGTATGAGTGAACTTTACACCCTGTTCTTATATCTCTATAACTTCATTTAAAAACATCGCGCCGTAGAAATCTATCCTCAATCTGTCATGTATGTCTTTCATTTCTTCCGTTTCCACGTGGTCATACTACACTTGCTGGGTAAGTTGTCACCACTGCCTTTGAAAATCTGCCTACCAGAGTCATCGTAGGTGCGAAGCCATCCTAAACCAGAACCTAGTCTTGAAGAAGGTCATTTAGAAGGCCGGTTTAAAAGAAATTATGGTGGTTGATAGATATGGGTTGTTAGAAGTAAATTTTGTGCTTGGTTGTTAATGTCAGTGATTGTAAAATATGTTTCATGACTCAGCTCATCATCTGCCTAGCCTTTTCCCAACTACGTTGGGGTCGGCTTCCAGTCTAACCGGATGCAGTTGAATACCAGTATTTTACATGGAGCAACTGCCAATCCGACCTCAGTTATGAGACATTATTGCGTTTGGTCTGTGGCCTATAGGTCTGATTCTTGCAAACCCCATCTTGCTACTTAGGGTACCCCATCTTACCCGAGGGAGGGGCAAGATGGGGAAATCTGACTTTATCTACTTTTTGAGGATTTGCTATATAATTACTTAAAATAAGTTCCTAATTACATTGGATTATGGAAGACTGATTACCAAAGATGATTACTAAACTAAAAATGATAATATAAACACGAAAATGTTAGTTTTATTGAGTTTCAAACGTTAAGTACCCCATCTTGCCCCCCCTTCCCCTAATTTGTTCAAATCGTGAACATATTCGTAGAACTTATTATATCCATTTAGTCACTGATTTTCCTGTCTGATGTAACCTACAAAATTGACGAGAACCTATTACATACAGCAGGAAATACATAACAGGCAAGTCTACATACCAATTAATTTGCCATTAGTCCCTTGTTATCTACCTCACAAATCATACTACATTCAGGTACATTATTTTTTTCATACTACAATACCGATTAACCCTCCGCGCGCCGCAGCGAACAATATTATTCGAAAGAGGACATAATAACAGAAATTATGAATAAATTATACCTCACGCCGATCGATACAAGTGGGCGTGGCTTTAAGCGCCACCCCTCGCCTAAGCAATGCGATAATCTATCCGTCTCTTTCTTACATGACGTCTCGTTCACTCTTATACGGGAGAAATTGCAGTCAACATTGTAAGTTGTCGAGTTGGAATTGGCAAGCGTGTGTTGTATGTTGTTTAAATTAAAGATAAATTGCGGCACGGTTCGGAATAGACCGCACATTCTGTATGTTATAACCTAGGTATATTAATCTCTAGTTTCTATGTTCAAGCTGAATCCTTTTACGTACTATTTTACCCGAGAAATACACTGTTGACGAAGGGAGATATATAGGTACGTACCTATGCAATGCTATATGATTTATGATTCCTTGGAAATGATACAAATTTTGTTGTCTTTGGTCTTTAGGAAAGATAATAATTAAGGAACTTAGATAACATTTCGATTAAGGATTTTCGGGTCGATCGATCAGGTTAAGCTACGCTTGCCGCGGTTGGTCCGTGGATGAGTGACCATCTTTACATACCGAGTCCCCCCGTGCCTCGGGAAGCACGTTAAGACGTTGGTCCCGGCTGTCATTCGTGGATCTTTGACAGTCGTTATGGGTCGTCAGAAGCCGAAAAGTCTGACAATCAGTCTTACCAAGGGGTTTCGTATTACCCAGTAACTGGGTTGTGGATGCCAGATAGGCAGTCGCTCCATGTTAGACTGGAAGCCGACTCCAACATAATTGGGAAAAGGCGAGGCAGACGATGAGTCAGATATACATAATTTGTAAATTAGTAGACTCACTATCTCTATACCAAATTTCATCTAAATCGGTTCAGCGGTTTAAGCGTGAAGAGGTAACAGACAGACACACTTTCGCATTTATAATATTAGTATGGATTATCATGAATGTTGAGGATTAGAATAGTGATTTTGTTACTCTACCTGTACGTATACGATTCTTATAGAGCTATCTATCGATCTAGCTACTTTACGAGTGCTACCGAGTCTCAGCAATGTTGAATAAAGTACCTACAGTCACGAGCATAAGTATGTATACACTTGGCTTTATTCAAAGACGATTTTCTCCTTAAGTTTTGAATGAAATTTTATGTTATTACGAACAAAGTATTTTCGAACCCATAGCTTTGTGTAATGTGTCGTATTTCAACGTTGCATTCGTTATTTCACGAAAAAATCGCAATTGAAAGTTGCCAAGTGTTGATATATTAGTGCTAGTGACTGTACATACCTACATAAAAAAAACAGTCCATAAAAAAATCACTCAATAAAAAATCTATCAAAAAATTAATTAAAAATACTGCAACCGTCTTAAGTCTTAAAAATAATGCAAATTTTCGCATAAAAATAAAATAACAATAATATTTTTTATTATTCGAATGCAGTTACAGTGCAGCAGTGTTAAGTTTTACGACTGAAAGGATTTTATTATTCAAAACGGAACCACCATCGTCAATTGTAACAATTGGATTACAGTTAATCAATTAATTCATTAATTGAATTGAATTGATCCGAAGATTGATCGGTGATTGACTATCTTTTGTAAAGTACCGTTAATACTTTCGCGACTTTTATTTCATTATTATTATTTAATTAGTTCTAATCTTTTAACTAAGATCTGTCGCGTCTGTAAAGTCTGATCCCCTGAACCCCCCTCCACCCCCCCCCTCCTCCGCGATCCCCTGCTTGACGTCTTCTGTTTTAATCTCTGTCTTATCCACTATAAACTTTCTCAGAAAGTGATCGATGCTTAAGAAGCAATTTTCTTCAATAATTACTTTTTAGGGTTCCGTACCCAAAGGGTAAGAACGGGACCGTATTACTAAGACTCCAATGTCCGTCTGTCTGTATGTCTGTCACCAGGCTGTATCTCATGAACCGTGATAATTAGACAGTTGAAATTTTCACCGATGATGTATTTCTGTTGCCGCTATAACAACAAATACTAAAAACAGAATTAAAAAATATTTAAGGGGGCTCCCATATAACAAACGTGTTTTATTCGGCGTTAATGTGGTACGGAATCCTTTGTGTGCGAGTCCGACTCGCACTTGGCCAGTTTTTATTGTTTTTCATATCTATTTGCGTTTTCTATTATTTTAATTTTGTCATCTTTCCCAATGCTGTGCTCCACACCTCAACCTCAAGTAGCGGATGTTGGAGAAAAAACGCCCAAGCTGAAGTGGGAGTGAGCCGGACACTTCTCACGAATGCACCCGGAGAGATAGGCAAAGATCGTCACTCACTGGACGCCTGAGGCAGGACATCGTCGTCGAGGTAGGTAGACCAAGGCGTAGGTGGTGTAACGATTTTATATCATTGGCAGGGCCAACATGGCCAGAGATCGCACAAGACAGGGAGGGTTGGAAGGAAAAAGTGGAGGCCTTTGCCCAGCAGAGGGCACAAAATAGGCTAACAAAAAAAAACAGTGGCACTCCGGGAGTGCCGACCGAAGTGAAAACAAAACACAAACAGAATACTTTGCCATCACTCACTGACATTTCGGATTTAAAACCGAGTACATCCCGAGGACAGCCGAACACATCCGAATGTAGCGCGGTGTCGGTAACAGTGTCGCGAGTTCAATGGTTTTTTCCCATCTCAAACAATGCCCAACGCGCCTAAAGAAGTATTCACTTCAAAAAATCTTTCCCAACGAATTTCAGCATCCCCCCCTCCACCCCCGCCCCCCTCCTCGATCTCCTGCTAGTTCGCACGTAGTTTTTTTTCATCTTCTGTCTAAAAATTTGTAGGTTTATATAAGTAGGTATTGTATGCGTGAAAGTCATGTCAAGTTTTTCTTCAACAAAGAGTTAAAACTAGGATTCATCCTTCAGCGTCAGCTTCAAGAATCAGCAGCTTCAGCTTTTTGGAATACGGACCGTGATCTTTCGATCATTTGTTTCGAATGCCTGTCAGTTAGGTACTGTTCAAGTTCTGAAGGCCAAATAGTACATCTCAAGGACAATCAATGTCAAAAACTTGTCAAATATTTAGGGAAATTAGAGGTATTTTTGACAGAGTGAAACTGCAATGAGGTCAGACTGAACGTTCTTAATATTACGGGAATTGCTCTTTTGTTTACCTAAAACTCGATATTTCTATCACTTGTATGTTTATTAAAAATTATAATAGAGAGAGAGATAAGTCTATTGTGTAGTTATTATGAGTGCAGATAACACAAAGTGTTAAATAATCATGAGCTTAGATTAAAGACTGTTGTCTTGTGATTTGCATAATTGTATTAGCGTGGGTTGGTTTTTATGGGCGAAGGCAAACACAGACGGATACTAGAAAATGATTAAATTGATCGTTTATAAAAACATAGTGCTTTGACCTGAGCTTCTGTAACTCAGGAATTTGGCACAGATGACATTCTTGAAAAAGAGGAAATGAAGCAGTTAATTGGGTTTTGTTTTTCATATTATTCACTAAGTCATTTGTCAAAGAGTAAGAAATTTAGTAGTTACGTAAAGATAAACAATTTATTATTCCGAAGACTCAGTAATAACAAAAAACTTTAGATTATTAGATAAAATCATCTTCTAACACGTTAGAATAATCTACCCACTCTCTAAATAAGTACGGTCAGCAACAAAAGTCGATTGTGCTAATCGACTTTCTCGCCTGTATACCCCGAAAGGTTAGGCAGAGCTGCTCATAGTACAGTCAGCAACAAAAGTCGATTAACACTACAGTTTTTTTGCCTGTTTTTTTTACCATTCATTTTACTTGTGACTATTCCATTTCAAATGCAGGTACGTTCCAAGTATATCTGAGACATTATTGACATTGGTGAAGGAAAAAAAACTTGAAGAATTACGAGTGTATTTTGTGAATCGTCTTATAAACAAAACACGCGTGTTAAGGTGTGTTCCTTATTTTATAGGGTTTTTTGCAAATCAGGTATGATGACCAAAGTGACTGGTTTATTCTTCTCGTGAAAGGAATTTATTCAGATTTACAAATAAGCACACAGTTATATATCCGTGGTTCAGCGCCATCTCGTCGTTGTTGGATGAACTACGTAGTAGTTCTTCCCGATGTGCATAGATGGCGCTGTCTTCAACAACGCGCGTCTTAAGTTTTACGTCTGACGTTAGTACGCGAGGCCCTCGTAGTTCTTCCCGATGTGCATAGATGGCGCTGTCCTCAACAACGCGCGTCTTACGTTTTACGTCTGACGTTTTACATCTGACGTTTTACGTCTTACGAATTTTCGATCAGGGTCACGTGACCTGACGCGAATTTAGAAGTTTTTACCCATTCCAAAAAAAGTACACAGCGCCGCTAAAGAAGTTTTCACTTCAAAAATCGTCAGGAAAACTGGATTTATCCTAACTATATAATATATAGTTAGGATAAATCCAAAAATTTCGCATTTATAATATTGTTAGAAGAAAATCAGCAGAAAAGTAGCAACACCGCGACGGGCTATATAAGGAAGGCGGCTGGCGGCACTCGTCCATTTGCCCATCGGTCATCGCGGAGTGCGGAAGCTCTATCCTGATATCGATTGTCGTTACTTATTTCAAATATTGTAAATTGTTTGGCCGGAGGCCATTAAAATCTTTTTAAAAAATTAATCTGTGTTTCTATTTGTAACATCAGAAGTGGGATTCGAAGGCTGAAAAGCCGTAGAGACTCATTTCTGGTTTTATAGATAAGACTCAGTATCTCTCCACGTGGTTTTGGTTATTTAATATTTGGACGGAGTTTTTGTCTTTGCGATGCCTGCCAACGATCAACGCAACAAACGAAAACGCCGTGGGCGAACTCCTTCGCCTAATCCAATGGAGGAGATCCTGAGAAGACTACGCGCGTTGGAGGAGTCCCGCGCGTCAGTGGAGACGCAAGCCGTTGCAGCCACCAGCGCTGGCCCTAGCCGCGCCGCAGAGCTGCCAAGCACGACACCGTCGGTGTCGGTGCTCGGGGCGCCTACACCACCGCGCGAGCTTGTGCCCGCTCAAGTGGGAACGCCGCCGCTGACGCCGCACGCTAGCAACATGGAATCGACGCAGTCTGAAGACGTGGTGACAAACGCCGCAGAGCGTCTTCTAACCGCTATCAGCTGTGCTCAGGTCAGATCCAACCGATATTTTGTCTCTGATTTTGATCCGAGTGTTCATGACTTCGACACGTGGTGCGATGAAGTAGAAAGAGCTCGTATTTCGAACTATTGGGACGACAGAGAATGCCTTGCTCGCATCGGACATTGTCTAAAGGGTGAATCTCGCACCTGGCTTAGCCAATGGACAAGCAATATTCGCACATGGTCCAGTTTCAAATTAGAACTAAAAGCACTATGCCCACGTTCTGTCGATGTCGCGAACATTCTTTATGATGTAATGCGGACAGAGTCTGATAAATACTCCACATACGCTGAATATGCTCGTAAATCGCTTTTAAGGTTACGCATAGTTAAGGGCCTAAGTAACGAACTACTTACCGCTATTATTATTCGTGGAATCTCAGATCCGCAAATTCGCGCTATGGCTACTAACGCTAAACTATCGCCCGATTCCATAGTGGAGTTTTTATCGAGTTTTGTTAAACCTCCTAGCAGCTATAATAAGAAAGTGATTCCTAATGGCCGGTCTGATAAGTCTTCTAATAGTAATAACTCAAATCGCAAACCGTTAAAACGTCAATATGATTCTAAAGATTCAAAATCAATAAAGTGTTATCAGTGTAATCAATTTGGTCATAAGAGTGTCAATTGTAACAAACGGTCGAATACAACCCCGAGTAATAACGACGAGAAAGCAATCGCGTTACCGGCGACATCTCGTGGCGATCCGCCGAAGTGTACGTTTTGCAAAAAAGTCGGTCATTCCGAGGTTACTTGTTTTGCTAAGGAACGCGCAAACTCACGAAATAATAATGGTGTCAATTTTTGTCGCGAAATTGCGGGTAATTCCAAAAATCGTGATGTGACTACTGCCGTCATATTAGGGATACCGCTAGACGTGCTAATCGATAGTGGATCGTGTATTTCCATAATGTCAAAAGCTGTTGCTAAACATTTCCCGTGTCAATTAAAGCCTAATATCCAGATATTACGCGGCTTGGGTGGTACGGAAATTAAATCTGAGTCATTTGTAACGCTACCCGTTGAGTTTAGCGATATAACGATAGAAATCGATTTTTGTGTTGTGGGTGGCAATAATCTGAATGTACCCGTCATAATCGGTACAGACGTACTGAACAGGAAAGGTATTACTTATGTTAGGTCCGGTAACTGCCAACGTATAGTTCATAGTGAGGTGACCGCAAACGATGTTATGCAAGTAAATTCGATTTCCTTGTCCGATCAAGTTAATACATCGGTATCTGGAGATGATAGGGAACGGTTACTAGAGATTCTCTCCAAGTATTCGGAATTCTTTTTAAGTGGTACCGCTACCACAACAGTGAAAGATAGTGAGATGCATATTAAGTTAACAACTGATGTGCCCGTGTACTATAGACCCTATAAATTATCGCATGATGAAAAATTAAAAGTACGAAATATAGTGAAGGATTTGCTTGATAAAAAAATTATTCGCGAGTCCGATTCAGAATACGCTAGTCCGATCCTTCTAGTAAAAAAGAAGGATGGTTCTGATAGAATGGTCGTGGACTACCGTGCACTGAATCGAATAACTGTCAAAACTAGACACCCTCTCCCCTTGATCAACGACTATATAGATAGGTTAGGTAATGCTCGCTGGTTCAGCTCCCTAGACATGGTTTCCGGCTTCCATCAACTTAGGGTTGCTGAAGAGTCTATTCATAAGACGGCATTCGTTACACCAGAGGGCCAGTATGAATATTGCAAGGTACCCTACGGTTTAGCGAACGCGCCGATTTTTTATCAGAAAACTATCTCTAAAACGCTTAAACCCTTCATGGATGCTGGAAAGGTCATGGTCTACATCGACGATGTGTTGATATTAACGGACGGGATTGATGAAAACCTCGTTTTATTAGATTCGGTTATAAAAACTCTTACTGAAGCAGGGTTTTCAATTAATTTAAAGAAATGTACTTTTCTTACCAATGAAATAGAATACCTAGGTAGAATTATAAGAGATGGACAGGTTAGACCGAGCAATTACAAAATTGATGCATTAGTTAAATCACCGCGACCGAGTAACGTCAAACAGGTTCGCCAATTTCTTGGTCTCGCGGGATACTTTCGAAGATACATTCCTAATTACGCGATTAAGACTGCGCAAATTGCCGCTCTAACTAGGAAAGGAATAAACTTTAATTGGAGCGATGAGCACGAAAGCGCACGCCAAGACATCATTTCTTATTTAACTAATGAACCAATTTTGGCAATATTCGATCCCGAGTTGACAACTGAGCTGCATACTGATGCCAGCTCTATTGGTTATGGCGGAATCCTCATGCAAGTAGGCAAGGACGGCCGTAGGCGAGTAGTTGCTTATTTTAGCAAGTTGACTGCTGGTGCGGAATCCAAATACCACAGCTATGAGCTGGAGACCCTCGCGGTAGTAAAATCATTACAACATTTTAGGCAATATTTAATTGGTAAATCTTTTAAGGTAATCACTGACTGTAATGCATTAAAAATGACACAACGAAAGAAGGATCTCCAACCCAGAGTTGCAAGATGGTGGATTTACATGCAAGACTTCGATTTCTCGCTAGAATACCGTAAAGGCGCGCTTATGTCGCACGTAGATTACTTGAGTAGGAATCCGGTCAATGTTATTAATGTTGTTCAAAAACCACAAAATTGGGCTCAAATGGCACAGGCAGGTGACGAGGAGACACTAACGTTACTTGAAAAATTAGATAATGGTAAATTAGATAACACGCGTTACGTGAAACGTAATGACCTCTTGTACTATAAGTATGACGTCACGGGTGAGCAAGCGCGATTCTTATGTTATGTACCAAAGGCATTTCGATTAAGTTTATTACGCGTTTTCCATGACGAGCATGAACACATTGGTGTAGACAAAACTACTAATCTGATCCTGCGACACTTTTGGTTTCCCGGTCTTAGACAATTTGTCGCAAAATACGTCAGGCACTGCGTAGTGTGCATTTCACATAAGCAAGTTCCTCGCGCACCCTTGCAACCTATATCCTCTTGGGAAAAGACTCCAGTACCATTTGATACGATACATGCAGATGTACTCGGACCACTGAGAGAAAGTGATGGTCATAAACATGTGCTTATTATAGTTGACGCGTATACTAAGTACTGTTTGCTCTATGCCCTACCAAGGCAAGATTGTAGCGAGTTAAAGCGCGTAATGACCCAAACAATTTCTCTGTTTGGTACTTTTAAAAGACTAGTGTGCGATAGAAGTCGTATGTTCGATAACCATGAGTTTATTCAATGGATTTCAAATTATGGGGTCGAAGTGCATTTCATTACCCCTGAAATGCATCAGGAAAACGGTCAAGTCGAACGTTATTGCCGTACAGTTTTAAACATGTTAAGAGTAGAAGTAAACTATAATGAAAATGATTGGTCAAAAATATTATGGAAACTGCAATTGGTTTTAAACATCACTAAACATAAAACTACTCAATATTCGGCGTTAAACCTTCTTATTGGCACCGATTCCACTACACCTTTAATAAACGCTTTGATCAAAGATATAACGTGCGAAGGTTCAAATCCAAATCGCGATGCAATACGCGAGATGAGACGGCAGCGTGCAGAAGGACTTATTCGCGAAAACAAAGAAAAACAAGACTCTTATGTTAATAAAAATAGGAAACCGCCTAAAAAGTTTCAAGTTAATGATTTAGTCTATGTGATTAAGAACTCTCAAAGTACCGGAAAACTCGATAGCGGTATGAGAGGTCCTTATAAAGTTACCAAACTCCTCCCTAACGATAGATATGAGGTAAAATTGCTAGCTGGTGCCTATGGAAAGACTAGTCAAGCAGCTGCTCCATACATGGTGTTATGGAAGGGTGAATGGACACCTGAAACTTGTGCAGCATTTTTTGAAGGTACTTATTGTATAGTTGCTGTTGTTTGCTTTGTCAGCTTACATACCTACTAGTCTTTCCCTATTCTTGAGTTAGATTATGTACCAAACAAGTCTGTGTTTATTGATTTTAGCAACGTTATGTTGTGTTCAGTGGAAGAGACCCACGTAAATCCTGTGCGCATGGTATTGGGTTGACCCTGACACTGGTGGTTTCTGGGGTGAGTCGGTGGCGCATCCGACAACAGACCTGTGTAAATCCAGCCCTTATTAGGTATCTGGGGTGAACTACTAGAGACTGATGTAAATCCTGTTGCGCACGCGAGTATGTGCGGGGTATTCGGTTGCGTGGTAACAGACCTGTGTAAAACCTATGTGACTTGAAACGCTTGTGTGTAGCGTCGATTACTGCTCATGTTGACTTGTTTGGCTAATCGGTACATAATCTGACACCTCTATACGAATTTAGACCAACTATTGATAAACGATGTAAATAAGTAGGTCTCTTAAAATGTGCGTATCTTCACAGAGATCGATGGTGATGACTCCGAACAGCCGTTGGACGCGGAGGGTGTTGCTGAGCCATCCACGAGTTGCTGCTGAAGGCTTCGAGCACGCAGCCCCGTCAGGAGAAGCCGTGTTAGAAGAAAATCAGCAGAAAAGTAGCAACACCGCGACGGGCTATATAAGGAAGGCGGCTGGCGGCACTCGTCCATTTGCCCATCGGTCATCGCGGAGTGCGGAAGCTCTATCCTGATATCGATTGTCGTTACTTATTTCAAATATTGTAAATTGTTTGGCCGGAGGCCATTAAAATCTTTTTAAAAAATTAATCTGTGTTTCTATTTGTAACAATATTATAATATTATAAATGCGAAAGTAAGTTTGTTTGTTACGCTTTCACGGTAAAACGGCTGAACGGATTTAGATGAAATTTGGCACACAGACAGACCTTGACCTGGGTAAGGACATAGGATACCTACTTTTATGTCTGAATTGCAGACGAAGTCGCGGGCAAGTAGTTAATATAGGTCTGAATTCGTCAACTCGTCTTGAGCAAGCGTGGTGATCAATGCTCATGACTTCTCTGTATGAGAATAAACCTGCCATTTGCACTGCAGTAGGATACTACAGCATCCCAATTGCGTAACACAAATTTTGAAGGATACTGCTAATCCATCGCTTCAATACCTAAGTTCGAAAAAAAATTCTGCCTCAACATCGTAACTATCGTAATGAACAAAATTGTCCATTGCTACTGATAGTGTGTAACGCAATTACCCCACCGCTGTGGCCCTATCGGTACAGCGGTGCTATTCTGTAAAAATCTCACCGTAAAAACTTAGGTGAAGTGAGCGTGGAGTGAGCTGTCAATAGTGTCAATTCCTAGCAAAAACAAACTCACTTCACCTAAGCTTTCACGGTGAGATTTTTACAGAATCGACCGGCAGTACCCAGGCATTTTTTTAAAAGAGACACAGCATAGTGAGAGAGACAGTGTCAGACGCACAAAGCCAAAATGATTTCAAAAGCTCAAAGACCCCATATCAATAGCCGTATAGGTACTGCAATAATGTATGCTTAATTAATTATCTATGTACGTCGTTAATTGCAACATATCGCATAACGTGGTCCGTCACGGTGTTGCGCGGCACACAATGCACTGCAAGGCGCAGATCTGACCGATAGCACGCAGACTCCTTTATTTTCGTACCGAGAGGTTGTGAACCTTGGGCAGTCAGACGCGAAGTTTCTTTGTTAATAATGAGTAGTTTGATTGGAAAAAGAATATTATTGATTTTTAGGTGTACCATTATGGTGTAGCTGTCAAAGTAACTTTTATATTTAGTCACACTTGGCTGGATTTAAATCCTGCATATGGAAACAAATCTGCGGAGCCTCTTGAGTTGCAGATGGCCATGATCTGTGTGATAATCTTATAATATAAAATTCAAAGTCCTGACTGACTGATAGGTATATCAACGCACAGCCTAAATCGCTGGTCCTAGAGAGTAGAGACATGAAATTTGGAGGGTGTCTCCTTTGTGAAGAGTAGGTATCCATTAAGAAAGGGTTTTTTGAAATTCCGAGAGGGTGAACGAGGGGAGGTTGAAATTTTGGCGCGGATGAAGTCGGGGGCAGAAGCTAGTAAGCTTACAATATTCCCACATCTGGGACTCAGGCCTCCTTTCTGTGAGAGGGAGTGGGCCGTAATCCACCACGCGGGCTCAGTGGGGGTTGGTCGATGTCACCAGTCTTCGAATTTTTAAAACGGTTGTGACCAATTGATGAAAGATAGGACGCCCTTGCACTTTATAATATTTAGGATATAATATACTTGGAGTGGAAAGAAGAAATTGAGGCATTTGCCTTGCAGTGGGACAATATGGGCTAAAATAAACATAATTTGCAGGATGTGCTAAAGCCATGCATGGCACAAGAACCCTCACCGTTAGTCCTGGCCTCATATTTGCGGTTTAAGTCCGATATATATCGCTCTCGCCTACCCAAGATATAATAAAATAATTAAGATCTAGAGATTCAGTCAACTGGATATTATTAACTTGTCTAGGTAACAAATTTAAAGGAAAGAAAAATAAAATTAACCACTCCCATATTTTTTGACATTTCGTCAATAACTAAATATACCTTAACTTAAGCGACCTCTTCACAAAAAAGATTTTCCAGCTACTTCATTTACCTAAGTACCTTCCATAAATTAAAAGGGCATAAACTTTTAATGAAACCATTAATTTAATTAGTAATTAACAGTACGTTGTAAGCTTTGGCGGAGGTATAACGATCCGATTTACTGTGGTTAGTCGTTATCTTAACCATCAGTAAGGGCACACACATGAGTAAGTAATGCGACAGAGGCCACACTTCATCGCGTTGCTCAAATGACTCACGCAAAAGCAAATGAGTTGGTTATAAAACACGCCTGAATTTTCTGAAGGGTTTGGCTAAGGTTTGATTGGGTGTACATATTCATTGATATTCTTTATTGTGGATCATAGTTAAGTAAACAACACATACGTTACGTATACGTTCTTATACGTTAAATAGAATCAGCTATGTCCCGCTGCTTAGGCATACAATAACAATCACATAGTAATTGAGATTAAATAATTTATATAAGTCAAAATACACCAATTCCAATAAATGTCAGAAGTAACTATAGCAGAGTATAGCTATTACACATTATAAAATATACATTATTAAGGTCCCATTAAAATAGATGGAAGACTTTTAGAAATCATTCAGACCACCAAAATGTGCTAGCAATTTATTATTTTAGGTCAAAATAAAATCACTTAAATCAGTGTTTTTTTTTGCTTGGATGTCTTTGGTTAGACGTACTGAGCGCTGTGTTAAAATTTGTCCATCTATTTTAATGGGACCCTGTATATATACAGTTGAATCACACATCTGTGTGTTGGTTTATAAACTCCAAAAGAAGTCATAGACATTTAAGTTTTTAGTGTATTTCTACGTTCACTGTTAATATTCTGAATACGTTTTTCCAATTATTTTGTTCCCGATCTCATTTCCACATATACTCAACAAAAATCACAGGAACATAAAATAGTACGCGCAATTTCCCTAGTTACGTTATAAGCTCCTTATAAGAAGGGGTGAGTTTATATCCGAGATTGACCAGGCTAGAAATCATAAGCTCAGCGTCTTGAAATTTCAAAGGTCTAAGTCATGGGTCGCTAAAGGCTCAAGATGATGAATGATATTATCCATTTTGCCAGTTGTGGATTACTACATTTCGTGTGTGCGTGACGACGTCTCACCTACGTGCGACGAGAGGAACAAACCGGCTTAGATTAACAATCTTGTCAACGTCACACATAAGCTATGTCTAGTGTTGGTACTGAATTAAGTTTGGTCTCTGTAGGACATTCTACTCTGTGTCACTGCCCACATTATAGTGCCAATGGGAGACAGCTTTAAGATAAAAATCTACACATTATAGTTAATTTTAAGCTAATTCCTTTTTAATTACGAATTAAGTTACAATTACATTGGCAAGAAAGGAACACGTTTTCTCTATACGTGATGTTGTAATGGCATAAAATAAATTAAATGCCAAGACCAAGTCTTGTATGATTGTACTGTGCAATTTGTCATTGAAGAGTTGTCTGTTATATTCTTCAATGTTTTTTGTAGCCTGATTGGAGTTTGAATTCTGAGCTTGGTACACGAGTAATAAAATTGCGTTTGTCCATGCAAACCTTCTCTAGGTTTGGTGTAGTCCCCGTCTTTTTTAAAACACGATTTTGAAAGGTAGCATCTTTCCGTTACAAAAGTTATGGCTACCACCAGTAGCGAAGGGTCAATTTTTTTAAAAGGTAAGCCGGAGTAGATATCTTTAATATGATTGTATTATTTGTCTAGAATACTGACTGTGCCATTTTTCAAAGGGAAATCGGTTTGAATCGACTTGATTACTTGCCCTATGAGTAGGAACCTCTTATACGTTTCACCGACACACAACGATGCAGTGTCTTATAGTTCCAACGGCACCTGTACGAGGGGGCTGTGTTTCGGTTTGAGGCGAGGGTTTCGGTGAGGATTTGTGTCTGGTGGACTTCTGCCTGACAATTGACGTCGGGATGTTGTACCTATAAATGCTAGTTGCGCGGCAAACTCTGCTTGCGCGATGCAGGATCTTGCGTGACGTCAGTGTGATGCGTAGTTCGCGTGTGGCGATGTAGATGCCGCCCGAAAAACACAGCAATGTTGCTAAGCGGTAGAATTAAGCAAGACCGACTACTTACTCCCTCCCGGATTAACTCTTTTACAGGTAGCTTTCCTACTACTAATCAAACATCTACAAACAAATCAACGATTTGATCACCATTGATCACATCCGGATGTCATTACGTCACTTTACAGACGTCATTAGGTATGTGCATTTGTGTGTGTCTTGTCGATAGTCTATCGATAAATAATGGTCTATGTATGTGTAGGGGTTCGGAAAAAAAGTGTCGAATTTATAAAGTCTTACAGAAATAGGGTTAAATTATCAAAAATTTGAAGCACCTGATACATTCTCTATTAGAAATAATGCAGGAAAGATCTTAATATTTTCCTGTAGATATAATTTATTTTAATTTGTACTCTTTTTCTCTGATTTTATTCGGGTAGGTTACTTTACTAGTCCTGTCAAAAACGTGGCTTTTTATTTACGTACAACAGACAGTTTATAAAAAGTCTTATAATTACCTAAAACACACTTCAGAAAACACATGAAAACAAACAAACCTTTTTCAAAAACAATTGAAGTTGAAATCAGTTTTGCGCAGCCGCCACTAATGAGTACAATAACGTTTTATTCGATTCTTCATGCCTATGTGTGTGTGTGTGATCACACCTGATCTTGTTGTTATGTATGTGTGGGTGGGAGGCTGGTTTTAAAAACGCGTGCGTTAGAATTTATAGTGTCAATAATATGGTTGGCGTCGCGTGCGGTAGGGGTGACACGGGGCAGAAATTATATTTAATTTTTATTATTGTTTTTAATATTATTTTTGAAGATACACAGGGTTATTGGTAAAACATTAACAACCTCTTAAGAGGTCATTCTACTTATCATTATGAACAACTTTTACTATGGGACCAAACCTGAAATCGTGAAAAAAAATCTGCTGTTTCTTACATTTTGACGAGTTATACGAACATAAATGTAGGGAACAGCTGATTTTTTTTCTCGAGGAGGAATAAATAAAATAAATGATTAAGAATATAGATAAAGAAGGAAGAGAAGGTCGCGATGTCAAGAGTTCAAAGAATTCACTCTCAAAAATCATAGGCGAATGATGATGAACGAAGAGAAACAGAGCTCTTAAGATAAAGAGGAATAAACGAAATAAAATTGTCTAAAGGGTTTAGGTTAGGTAAGTTTACGTAGGGAAACTTGATAGTTTGATCAACATAGAAAGAGAGGCGGCAATTATATGATGGGGGCAGTGGGACAATATAGATATTACATATTCAGCCCTTAAGGTTTCCACTGCTGGGACTGGGTATAGTTCTTATAGAAGGACTTGACTGTTTTAATAAAAAATCATGGGTGCTTCTCTGATAAAATAAAGATGAAATAGTGTGCAGCAATGCAGTAGAAGTTATAGAACTCAACCGCTTTTCCAGCAAAATAAATATACGATAACCTTTATAACAAAACATTATCTACCTCTAAAATCAACAAACAAATCCAGTCCCACAATAAACACACCAGCAACGTGCCAGCCCTACACCCAATAACAGAATCGGAGGCGGCTCAGCAAAGCGGCGGCAAGTCAAAGAGGCCGCGAACACGCAGCGCGATATCTTCACGACACGGCTGTAAGGAGCGGGTCAGGGCGGCAGGATGGAAGGATACTGTACTAAAATAATAGTGGGGGTGTCCGACCTCTGTGTTATTCGGGAAGGTACATCAGACGAGGCTTCGGAGGAAAAAAAAAACAGTGGCACTCCGGAGTGCCGACAGAAGTGAAAACTTGAACTATTACGTTTGTATTTTTTATATCATCTTATAAACAAAACTCGCGCTGTGTTGGTAACGGTAACAGTGTCGTGAGTCCAATGGATTTTCCCATCTCAAAAAATGCCAAACGCATCTAAAGGAGTTTTCACTTCAACAATGAGTTTTTCCGACACTAATCATGAAATCAGAAGAGAATTGTTTGAAAAATCACTATCGAAATTAACTTCATAGAACCGTGGATGGGTAACCATCGTTACATACCAAGACCCCTCTGTGACTCGAAAACACGTTTTAAGCCGTTGGTCCTGGCTGTTATTCGTGGACTCTGACAGTCGTTACGGGTCGTCAACAACCCGAAAGTCTGACAACCAGTCTTACCAAGGGATATAACAGTACAGTAACTGGGTTGTGGAGCTCAGAAAGGCAGTTCCTCATTGTAAAATACTGGTATTCAGCTGCTGGGCAGATTGATTTGATTTTATGGAACGTCACAACCGACATCAATAATTCGGAAACAAATTCAGTACATACACTTGGTTTCAATTAGGAACGAAGTCCTAAATAAAACCATGTTTCGGCACATTAACTACGAATGACGACCTATAAGACTGCTATAACGGAATCTACCGCCTGTAGATAGACATACTTGCAGTGCGATTCTGTAACCATCTCACCGTGAAAACATAGGTGAAGTGAGCGTGGAGTGAGCTGTCAATAGTGTCAATACCTAGCAAAAACAAACTCACTTCCCCTAAGTTTTCACGGTGAGAGTTTTACAGAATCGACCGGCTGAAGGTCAATTCCCAAAATTAAAAACATTGAGAATCGTCGCAATCTCATCTTAGCCACAACCAATGTCAAAGACTTGTCAAAAATTTAGGGAATTAAGAGGCTTTATTGAAAGATTGAGACAGAGAGCAGACTGTGAACATTCTTAAAATTATGAGATACCAAAGACCAACATAAAAGAATAAATACAATGTATGTTTAAATTTTTTTAAGGCTCCTACAAACAGGCGCGACATGCGATATAATCGCGTGTCGCGCCTGTTTGAAGGAGCCTTTAAGCTTCATGTGCTCGTTATTTTACCAGAACGTTTATAACCCTACAATATGAGCGCTAATCCTGTTGACAAACTGTCACGCAATTTGGCAGGTATATGAAATGTGTACAAGTGTTTGGTCCAAAATAAATACCTAATTTATTTACTTACACTGAGATAAAGTACTACGAGTAATAATAATTCTATGTTTATTTATTATTAACTAGCATAAGTTTCTATCCCGTGGGAATATCGGGATAAAAAGTAACAAACATATAAACATACACACACTCACAATTTTTCACCTTTATAAAATTAGTTTGATTATGAAATGTGCTTGGTAGCAGCACAAATAAGATAAGGTGTGACGCGTACTGCGAGGGCTGCGGATTTGGGGAAGGTCTTCGCTTAACAGTAGTACAGCATGACCTAAGAAAAAAAAAGCAGATACTTCCTCGTATGATATCCCTTCAGAAGAAGCTCTCCTACCCAATACATTTAAGTATTTAATCTCTAACTTCTTGAATCTTTTGCTGCTATTCAATGTCTTGTTTACGATAGTTATTGTTGTCATCTTATATTTGTGCGTGTCATACTAGCTCTGCTCATGACTTCATGAGCGTCATCATAATTATATAGTTAAAATATTTCTCATTAAAAGTTGTAGTATATTACTTTTGAGTAAATAAAGATTCTTTTACCACAACTAATGTCAAGCCGGCATGAAGGCGCCACAAACTTACTAATAGTCCTAACCCGTTAACTGCTCACATTAACCCCCCGTACCACGACAATGGTCCTTTTGCTCAACCATATTAGGTCCAGATATTTGACTAACAAATTAGTAGAAGAAGTCTTTAAATTTCACCGCGGTAGGACTTGCTAATTTTAACCTCCGTCCTTTACAAATACTTGTTGAATCAACAGGATGTTTCATACGGGTCATTTTACCATGCAACTTACTCAAATTATACACACAAAATCTTTATTATGAGGAAGATGTGTGAAAGGATTCTGGTCCTTCAAGCAGTTTTGAGGTAAAGATAAATTGTTTACCCAGTCATTAGAGTCGGGATTTCAATGTTTTTATTCCCTTTGGTTAGGTTTCGCTGCGATGTTAATTTTACAGTTTGTTGCCAGTATAATATTGTTTATTTTTTGAAGTTGCAACTAGGTGGACGTAGGGTTGGGACCGAGGTGTTTGAGCTCCGGTTAGAGGTGTGCTTCGGACTTCAAGATAAGGTTTTTAAATGCACATGACAGTGCCGAAGACTATAAGTAACTATTGGTGGCTACTTTTGCATTTACTTCATGGTCTTTCGGTTTTGATAGGACCACGACATAATGGATTTAAAAAGATCTTCACTTACAGTAAGGATATACATCTAAGAAGCAAAATCTGGACTTAACAGTTTGGATTCACTAACAAACCGTGAGCAAGCGTGGTTCACTGTAGCAAAAGAAAACTGCTTTGCAGTAGGATAGTCACAAAACATAATTATAAAATCTTTCGTTATTTATGTTCTGTGGAGATAGTCCTAAAGGTTTTCGAATGGGATTTTGTCATTGTATGGGGATAGACTTGTACTATTATTTACACACATCAAAAGTGTATATGGATCAAGTACCTACATTTTCAAATATAAAAAATATCCAATTAATATTTACCAAATCTAGTCTATCAGACTGGCTTCTTACTTTAATGCCTGTTTAAGTTAACAACTTATCCGTATATTTTGTAAAAAATAAGAAAAATTGCAATTTTGAAAATTGTGGGAATAATAAATTCAGTTAATGTCGTCAATTAAATGACAAAAAACGGCAAAAATGAGGATTTTAATTTTTTTATAATAATTTGTGTTTCCATTATTCACAAAGATTTGGCATGCTTAAAATCAGTTCATATCAAAATCAATTTGAGGAATGGCCGCCCACGTTCTTTCTAAGATTTCAAAAAGTTGTTGTGGGGTAAGCACGGCATCCATACTCGGCAGAGCTCTTCTTTGGAGCATATCCCATGCGTGCTCAATTGAGGTCTGGCGATTGAACTGGCCGCGACAGAACATTGATGTAAGCATCCGCAAGAGTGCGAGTTTTTAATCAAAATTTTAAGAAAATTCTTTGTTAAAATAGTGAAATTAACTAAAAAGAATCATTAACAAACCAAAAACGTTAAAATAATAATCCTCAATAATTGCAGCTTGATCCCTAGATACTTTTGATGTAATTAGCTTAAAACTGTAATTCAACCAAATTTTCCCTTCCAATCCAAAATTTTCATACACTAAACTTCAAAAACACCACATCACGTATCCCGAAACCAGAATTTCTGCTTACCCAGCAACCGTGACTCAAGCACCCAATATTTATTCCCTTCGTATACGCTTTTTTTTACCGCTTTTTACCGCGTTTTACCGCCAAAGACCGCCGCAGTAACACTGTTTACCGAGCGCGGTAAAAAAACGCGTCCTTTACAAAAATCTAATGGATTGAGTATTGATATTGGTATCCGGAGAGAAAGATGGTAGTGCTTGTTGAAGTTATAAGTGTTTTGCGGGAGATAAAGAAAGTTGTTTATAGGTGGTATTAGGAATTGAGCTTGAATGAATCTTTTGTTAATTTGTCGGTGTCGATAACCACGAAGTGACTATGATTGCTAATCCATTGCTTTATCTCTTCGAAAAGTGTGTCCACTCAACAAAGTAAATAACGCAATGAATATTGTTGAACTGTCAAAATGAAGCCCATTGCTACTGATAGTGTTTGAGTGTTAAGCAATTACCCTGCTGATCTCTTTTGTCTATTCCGTTCGTTTGATAGTGAGAAGCCTAAACAGATGATTAACTAATGATAAAGACATACACATAAGTTATCAATGCGCCTGTATCCCTCGAAGTAAAGTACCTATAAATATTCTAAGTATATATTATAATAAATAGTACGTATAAAACATATAACTATTTATGTATTTGTGTACCTAGTTTTTTTATTGTGGCAAGCTCTTTAGGCGCGTTGGGAATTTTTTGAGATTTGAAAAAACCAAACCATCAAACACTGTTACCGACACCGCGCTACATTCGGATGTGATCGGCTGTACTCGGGATGTACTCTGTTTTAAATTTGATATGTCAGTGAGTGATGGCAAAGTATTCTGTTTGTGTTTTGTTTTTACTTCTGTCGGCACTCCCGGAGTGCCGCTGTTTTTTTTTCCTTTAGCCTATACTGTCTCGCTGCTGGGCAAAGGCCTCCCCCAAATCCTTCCAGGAAGTCCTTTCCCGTGCCAACTCGTGCCAGCCTTCGCAGTATGCGTCCAGGTCATCTCGCCACCGCTTTCTGGGCCGACCTCAGAAGCGCCCAGTTTTAATGTTTTTTTTTTATCATTGTTCCTCTCAACCAAATCACCTGCCATCTAATCTCATCACCACTCTTGGTTGTCTGGTAGAGAATGCCTAAGGCACTAAGTCCGCCTTTGAACCGTTCCCCCATTTCCGGCATAACTGTATTCAAGCCAACTGCCATTTGAAAGCCCCAAATATAGACTCCAGGCTTCTACTAAATCCATACTAATCCATATTCATACTAATATTATAAATGCGAAAAGTCTGCGTCTGTCTATTATCTTTTCAACCGTAAGCCACTGTGCTGATCGATATGATGAAATTGATGACAAATAAGTAGCCTACAGAAGGAGAGACTACTTTTTATCCTGGATTTTTCTATAAAAAATGATGAAATACAAAATACATATTCGCAGACGAAATCACGAGCACCAGCTGGTATTTTATAACGGAAGGAAACCCAAGCACAATTCCCCGGCGCGGGGATCGAACCAGAACCATTCTCCTAACAGTCACACTTGCGACCACTAGACCAACTAATAGCAATTATTTGCAGATCTCAAATCACATATAATTATGAACAAGTGTAACTCAGATGTAACTGTCAATCATTCTCTGATTGACTACTCACTCACAGGAGCAAGTGAGGCCTGTAATTTAATTAGTCTCATCGTGGGAACCAATTGAAATGTCATTACAGTGTGTAAGCTGTAAGTAGTGCTGTGTGAGACCGCTACTGTTTTGTTTGGGGCTATGAGAGTAGCGGGGAGAAATGGTTAAGTAGAATGTATAAGCGGTAGCGATTATGTCGGCTGTAAGTAATGAAGTTCAGGCCAAAGAAACCAGGGCCATCCAAAAGCGCGTTGAGTTGACGATATCATCAAAGTCATCAACCCCTGGATGAGGAACGTACAGAACCGGGAAGAATGGCAGATGAAAGGGGAGGTCTATTGCGGTCTATTGTGGGTGATTCCGGACTGAAATGGTGATGATGAAGTTTTGAAGTAACAGAGCAGGATTTGTGTAATATTAGAGGTGCTATGCACAGGTGAATCAAACAAAGGTTTTAGTCAAAATTAGGCCAATATTAAAGTTAGCTAGTACTTACACAAAACTTAAAGAAACTCTACGCTAGATAAATCGCGAATTTGTGTCTACGTCTTTAATAGCGGATAAATACCTACAGGATCATTTAACTTTAACATATTGAACATATATGTAGGTATACAAATATGGATTATAGGAGAAAAAGGACCAATAGTAATTATAATCAGACTCCTAGTAACATATGCGACGCATTTTATAATGTCTTTTCCTACATTAACTTTCACACATTTATGTGTGAAGGTAAATGTAGGAATTTTCACTGTTCTGTGTGTACCTATACCACAATTCCAAATCTCCACCAGCATACCAGCTCATTTCATGGCCACAAAATTAAGACCACAGATAATATCAGTGTGTTCGCCTGACATCTATATTCACATATCGCGACGCCATCTTGAATTTGAAAAAAAGTAAAAATCTTGCCTTTATTAGTAACAAATGATTTGAGATTAATTCTTATCGGAAATTCTTTTGGGATGTATCTTCGTAGGTACGATGTATTGTGGCTTGCATGACATTTAGAAGTAGCGGTCTATATGAGTTAGCTGTTCCCATGCATCATGTTCTGTGGTTTCTGTCCAGCTCCTTGGAAAAAAAGCATAAGTTTAAGCTTTATTTGTCCCTGCTCTAAGTATTATTGCATGTAATTGTGTAGCCTTTGTTGGAGATCCAAATATATTTAGGTAATTTTTTTTTATCTTCATAGTTTATTTGTCCAATAAGTTTCTAAGGGCACTCTAACTTAGCTTGCCGTCCGCTAAGGACCTGCGGGGTAATTGCGTAACACACTACCAGTAGTAATAGGTTTTATTATGACAGTTCAACAACATTCATTGCGTTATTTGCGTTGTTGAGCAGACACATTTTTCGAACATATGGAGCAATGGATTAGAAATATGCTTCAAAATTATTCAAATTGAGAGTAATAGTGTGTTACGCTATTAGGATGCAGGCCCGGGTCGACGACGCGTTGTTTCCACGCGCGCCTCAAAGAGATGGCAGCACTAACTGACGGGGTCCGCTAGGGCCGATGCCTGCCAGAGTCGCGGGTTGTTGGAAAGAGTTACCGTGGCCCCTGGCACAGGCAACTGAAGAATCGCGGGAGGGTTTTAGTCAGTAAGTAAAAGTCTGACACGCCCTCCCGCTTCGCCCAGAGCGGGAGAAGCTGTTTGATAATTACCCACCCAAACAAAAAGGGCACTCTAACTTGCATAACTCGTTGGGATAATCATCCTTTTCGGTAAAGTTAAATTATCTTTCTCATAACGATTACCTTTGCCAGTATGTTATTACGCATCATAGCTTTAGATTCAGGACAATTCCATTCTTCAAAAGCACTTACTTACATGAGGAAAATTATAAAAACTTTCAGAATCAGGTATTAGGTAGGTATTGGCAGGAATATCGATGTGAAATCTGTAACTATGACGTCAGCACATGTTTCTAGACCCCCTAGCGTAGTAATTTTTCTACGGTTATAAAAAAAAACCTACTGTTTCATAGAAAAGTGCAATACTTTAGCGGTCAAATTCTATGCAATCTTTTTATAAATAGGTAGCCGACGAAAATGTTCAAAGTCTTGTCAACGAATGGTCAACCTGTAGGTATATTATCAGTACCTACATGATTCTGAACCCCTCAGGTACTGAATCTATGGTAGCAGCTTGCGCATCGATGTGCCTCAAAACCTGTAGGTATAATATGCAAACATAATGTTTATTAAAATTAATAAATTAATGATTCGAGCACTTAATTTAATAATTTCTATCCCAAAATCTCGACATTACAAGGTCATTTCAAGTTTTCCCTTTCCTTTTCAAACTCTTGTAGTTCTATCTGTCTATCACAAGTCAGAAAATTTAACAATAATCTGGGGTATTCGGTTAGTACAGTTTCAACTATCCCACCTATGTTTAAATCAGAAATACAATTCGCGTAATCCAAAAGTTCAAAATCTAGTCGCAGTTTCATCTCGGCGACAAACAAATGTCAAAAACTTGTCAAAAATGTTGACAGATTGAGACCGAGAATTACCCCTCAGATGTATTCGGTAACCACAGTTTCAAATATCTTCCTTGTGTTTAAATCTGATTTAGTATGACAAGAGGCGCCTCTGAGCGCGCCTGAGCCAGTCTACAGTTACTGCACTTGTTACTGACGTCATCAAAACAAAAAGTTTTTAATAACGTCAGACGTCGGATTATGAGCTGACTAGGGTATTTAGTAGGGAAGGAGACACACTGAGTGAAATGGGAAAGGGTAGTGGAATAAATTGCAGGCATTTTGTGTGTAATTATTAGTTATACCAGTTTATAGCTTTTAATAACAGTTTGTTATTTGTCGCATTGTCACACTTTGGCACTACCTAACCTAATGAAATAAAATAAATAATAAATAAAATTATAAAATAATATAAATAATAATAAAATAAGAAAAATGTTAAGGTAGTAAAATAAATTAAATTAAATACCAATTTTACAAGAAAGTTTTACAACTAAGTAACCTAGCCTACTTAGCCTAATCAGTTTATTTCTGGGCATATTTAGTTTTAAGTCCGCTTAAACTACCAAGGCATCATCATTAATTTATAATTTCGTGCCCGTTCTTCTCCACAGGTACCCAGGTACCCACTTTGGAATGGGCAACTAGCTTCATATTTCTGACTGACCGACTCCTTGACTATTCAAAAATGCCTCTAAATGGTTTAATTGAAATAAATGCTTTGAGGTTCAGTTTGATTTTTACACACTATAATTTGAATCAAAGACAACATTAACTTCTTAAGGTAATAGTAGACAATAATGCCTACTTCTGTATCTACAGTAATTCTACAATGGGTACTAAAATGAAACAATAATATTAGTCTAACAACAAACTACTATTCAGTGTGCCACTGACCGAACCATAAAAGAAAAAAGTTTTGACAGCCCCCGAGCTACTGTAAAGGGTTTATGACAATGGACGCAGACGCACAAAAAATATACCAAAATCTGACTCGATTTACATTTACGATGGATTTATTATCATCATACGTACTTAACATACTTATATACCCATAAAACCAAGGTATCATACGTGATTTGGAGGACTAAATTTCAATTAGAGCCAAAAAGTCTTGAAATACATATTTACTGTAGTGCGAACGACGAGAGTATGCGTTCTTGACACCTGTAGATATAGGTTTCATACAAACGAATAAGCGTTTTGCGAATTTGATCTTTATTAGCTACTAGAATTACCGCACTGACAGGTGTCAGCAACGCATTCTCACGACGACCGGCTTGGAAGTAAAATATTTTTATATGTTTTGATGGTCCATTTATATGTTATCCGGGTATTTTTTTATATGGTCCTTTGGCAGTGAAAACTTTTTAGGCGTGTTTAGCATTTTTTTGTAGGGGAAAATATTATGGGTTCGCGTCATCGTCATTATGACGTTAACTGTATATCTGTAGATTTATGTTTTCTGCACTTCTGACGGGAGTCTCCATGACTACCTAGTCATGGGGGATGTTTTATTAAATGCAAAGAAGTGTTATGTTTTTGCCTAAAAAGGTCTGGTAACGATTACTAGACCTTTTTAGACAAAAACATAACACTTCTTCTTCTACTTTTAGTTATGTAGGTGGTGAAAAGGTTGAGGTTCTATTAACTAATGAAGATGACGTTTCATATTGACAGCTCCCCTAACAAATTCTACTTCTAGGCGCCATATTTAGACTGTTAATGGGCTTTAATCAAGCCTGGGCCACGAACACATTTATCAAACCTAGCAACAAGCCTAATTAGTCTTAATTAAACACCTAATCACTAATTAATAAGGTTACAAAAACAAACGTGAAAGCTTATAATATTGACAATGACACCATCCGACGTAGCTCGCAAATATAAAGCCATTAATATGATATTTTTATTTCTATATTTGTTTAAAACAAATTCCTTCACGCTTTCTGAGGACGTGGGTACTTGGTTGTGATAGGTAAAGTTCACATTATAGGCAAATAGATTTGATTTCTACGAGTATATCAATGTTTTCATAAGGGAATTTGGTCGCTATAGAGAGCTTGTTTAAAAGCAAGAAAAATACTGCTATGTTTTAGTTGGATTCCTAGCTGAGTTGATCATGTCAAAATTGAGCACTGACTGGACAGGTCCACTCAAATCTGTGTGGTACTTTCCTCAAAAGATCATTTTAGACATTTATCTACATGGTCGTCACATGATCTGACCAAGATTATGTCTGGACTTTAAAAGAGACTGTGACCTCTGAGTTTGTTTCGGTCTTTCTTCTCAGAGAATTCAGATAGGAAACGCCAACCTCATCTAGTGTATTTTATTTTTTATATTATGACGTTTAAAAGTGATTCCGATATCCTATTTACAGAATAAATAATTTAATTTCATAATTTGGTCTTACTTCTTTTAACTTCTTTCTTAGGTCTTACCAATTTGAACTCGATTTAGGTAGACCTACTGATGTATTCTGCACAAACCTCACGGTTAAAACTTACAGTCCGGCCGTCGCGAGAATGCGTTCTTGACAGCTGTCAAAGCGACAATTCTACTAGCTAATAAAGATCATTCGCAAAACACGTATTCGATTGTTTGAAACTGACAGGTGTCAAGAACGCATTCTTGTCGGCAGCACTGTAGGTGAAGTGAGTTTGAAGAGAGATGTCAATAGTGTCAATACCTAGTATCAGGTAGAATCCCACACAGACAGCTCACTCCACCTACGTTATCACGATGAGATTTTTACAGGATAGACGGGCTGAAATCTGTTTAATTTTTTCAGTCGATATTCATGCCTAAATAATTAGAGGGGTCCGTGACTAAATAATAACAGCTGCACAGGTCGATCGATCAGGTTAAGCTACGCTTGCCGCGGTTGGTCTGTGAATGGGTGACCATCTATACTATACATACCAAGACCTCTCCGTGCCTCGGAAAGCACGTTAAGCCGTTGGTCTCGGCTGTCATTCGTGGACATTTGACAGTCGTTACGAGTAGTCAGAAGCCCGAAAGTCTGACAACCAGTCTTGCCAAGGGATATCGTATTACCCAGTAACTGGGTTGTGGAGGTCAGATAGGCAGTCGCTGCAGATGATGATGATGAAGATGATTCATGCCTGAATAGAACATCGCCCTTCTCTTCTACTCTAGAGTAAAGTGTTCATATACCTACATACTGGTAGGAACGTCGACCCACGACCTGTTGCTATGGATTCTGGTTTCTATGAAACAGCTGATATTTTTTTGTTATCCGACAACAAAATTGTACGCTATGGGGTCTATTTTAGAATCATTTGTGCTGAATTCATGTATTCGGTTTGCGCGTCGATGTTGCCACCTTGTATTTTGATGTGAAATAAGAGCAGAATGTCCGAAATGATGAACCCTGCTGCAATTAAGGGTTCCACAAAAAAAAACAGACGGACGTTCAAAATCATAAAAAAAATTCTTCCCACTTAGCACGTGCAGTCTATGCTAGACGTAGGCGCCAACAAAACGCCCAAAAATCGGAACTTCCGAATACAAAAAAAAAAACATTTACGGCAGTCCACAATAAATCATTAGGGGTCCCGTACGGGGTATATTTTATTTAGAGCCTTGGTCAGTGCCCTACCGAATGTGGACACAAAAAAGAAAAAAGTTTATTTTCTTTTTGTTTTTTTTTTTACTTCTCACCGGATATCATCGTCGCGACATTACGTTGGCGACAAAACCGTGGCGCCTTGAACTTTTTTTTTTCTTTTTTGTTGTTACAATCTGAGTTTTATCCCGGTGGTTTAAAGTTCATATTAGGATTTCAAAAGCAGTGTTGTAGTAAAATAGTGTCGAATTACTGGTGACAATAGCATTAGTTTTGACTATTGTGTTGATGTGGATATTATAGAATTTGAACTGTATTACTAATCTGATAAGGTTGGTAATAAAATGACTTTGAAATACAGAAATCTCTGTGTGCGACTGTAAAGTTCCTGTATTATTTTATCTCCGTCTCAGCAAGGGTCAGTTTTCTTGTTCATTTACAAACCCTCCAATGTTTGTTTTGCTAAATTTCGTGGAGGTAAGTTTTTGAGCAAATAGTAAAAACGGTTTAGTTTTTGGTTTAATAAACATCAAAAGAAAAAATAACCTTAAATTTTTTATATATATTTTTTTTTTTATTTAAAAAATTGCGGTAGTTTTTGCTATTTTTGAAAATAAAATGGTTTTTTAACAGAAAAACCAAAATACTTTTGTTGTTTTTAAACTAATTAAAAAACTTGAAAAATGCAATACTCACGTAACATTTATTGCTATATTAATAAACTATTGACATCTCTTATAATCAAAATCAATAAATTTTACTCTAGAGAACATAACATCACGCCTGTACTCTGCGAAGGGTAGGAGCAGAAGGTACTATATATCGTCGCTCGCATGACTAAAAGTTCTATCTCATTTTTCACATTTTTAGCTGATCTGTGTCAGGACAACTACTCAAGAGAGTAGCTTGGCCCGGAGTGGCTCGGTTAGTGAAAAGTGTAAAGAATCAAGAATAGAAGACTATTCTTGATTCTTTACACTTTCAATTCACTTTTCACTTTCAATCAAGAATAGAAGACTATTCTTGATTCTTTACACTTTAAACTAACTGTCGTACCTCTGTGTTATTTGGATCTCAAAGTATAACCATTTTGAAAGGCAACAAAATGTAAAGAATCACGAATTGAAAAATGTAGCCGCCCCAACCGAAAACAGCTAAAAAATGAGATAGGGGTTTTAGTCATGCGAGCGACGATATTACCTCGTATTCCGACATTTCTCAGTTATGTATATCCGATGTAGGTAATAGGGGGCGACCCAATTGCCATCAACCGGGCAGAAATCCAGAAAAAAAAATGAAACTTCATAAAAATCACAGCAGAAACATTTTAACACAAACATCACGACATTGCCAAAAGGCGCCAACAGTAGGTACCCGTTACCAAAGATAACAGCAAATATTTTGCCGATACGTCATCCAGCCAAACGACAGGAATGTAGAAAAAAAAGCCTTTGTCACCTTGACAAATAAAAAAAGAGAAAAAAAAAACTGAGCAAGTGAGAGTTTTTGGGTTAGGATTCCGCAAATCGATGTTACATTTTGAACTCGTAAAACTAATTTTATGCATCTAGAGCTTGTAGCTAACTACAAGCTCTAGATGCAAGTACTTTATCTAGACATAAACTGGACTAGACTGGTGTCATCAAGGATAGCTGTTTTAGTCTTCTCTGCAGAAATACTAGTTATTTGTTGGACCACACAGTGCGGTGATGTTTAAGCTTTTCTTAGGGGGGTTATGATTATATTCAAGACTATTTATTTATTTAATACTTCAATCCCAAAAATGTACAGGGGCGGTTTCGACCAGTCAACCCTTGTGATGCAGAGACAAACAGTGGTACGTGCAATTATGAAAAATTTAGGAATAAATATGTATTTAAATAAAACTAGCGTCTACCTCAAACATACAAACTCAAAAAATATAACCTCTTTATAATATTAAGTAAAAGATGGAATTATTTGATTAAGGTAGGTATCGTTAATCAAAGTTATATCCTCCAGAGGGCCTAGACAAAGTGGCTTTCTATCAGCGACGGCAATCATGAAAAAGTAAAAAATGTATGAGACTGACTTCAGCTACCGAAGACCTTATGTCAATCTTGTTGAAAGTCGTTGTAACGCTTTGAAAGCGATTGTCACTTGTTTAGGCCCTCAGGTACCTAACGTATTTGCAAAGACTAAGTGTCATACATATACATGTCCATATCTAGGCAAAACACGCACAAAAGACATATCTTCAGAAGTCAATAAACAAGGAAACCTTTGAAAGCATTAATCATAATTAACATTACCTACCAACCAATTCTTAAAGACATCTCAGTAGGTAAACGTACAAAAAATTGTGCCTTATACCTTCAAAATTATATGGAACCTTATCCTCAAAAAAAAGGCGGCAACACAGTTGTCAACTTAATTATGACAGCTGTCAAACGGGCGGGTGTTGTCAAATTGAGATTGACATTTAGATTAGTTTTCGAAAATATTTTGAAATTTTGCGATGTTTGTGGTCAAATTCTGTCTATCATTGTATACCTGTGTGGGTTATTTATGGTAAGCGATTATAATTTGTAGTTTTGCTTCGTTATTAAGTTGTTCAAGTCATTATGTTGTCAGATTCATAAATAGTCCTGCTTTATGTTTTAGTTGATTGACAACTAGCTGTGCCCCGCGGTTTCACAAGCCTTGCTTGGCTACTAAGGGTCGTAGCTTGATGTTGAATAGCCTTTAACCTTCCTCAAGAATTAGGCTGTCAAAATCTAAACGGATTTTTGAAGTGAAAAATTCTTTAGGCGCCACCAAAACCATTGAACTCGCGCCACTGTTACCGTAAGCGACACCGCGCGTGTTTTGTTTATAAGACGATTAAAAAAATACCCGCTTTGTATGTGTTCGGCTATCGGTATATCCGATATGTCAGTGAGTGATGGCAAAGTATTCTGTTCGTGTTTTGTTTACACTTCTGTCGGCACTCCCGGAGTGCCACTGTTTTTTTTTCACTAAAAACCTCAGCTTTATTAGATATACCTACTACCTGAATATCCAATATAATCATCTTTTTCGTTATCATGGCTACTACTCTCGAGAACCAATAAAAACTTAAAAACTTTAACCAACTTTAATTTACTTCCATCTAATTTCATCGACCGTCTTTTGAAGTTATACTCATCTTCTTCTTCCATCAAGTCTATTCTATAAATATAAAAATATATTATTAAACCATCTCCATCTTGAATAACAAACTGAATACCGACCAGCAATTTATCATCTGGGTCAGTAGTAAAAGACAATTAAAAGAAATGAATTATACTAATGCTTGCAACAGATGATTTAGTATTTATACTTGGCACATCAGATGGATTAGTTATACTATCCAAGTATCCATGGTGGGTATTGCACGAACCATAACGCGAAGTATTAGAGAGTGCTTTACGATCGAAATTTTTTTTTGCCGCCTTTTTGCAACTGTTTCTATTATTATAGTCCTGCTAGTACACAGAACCTACTCCATACTTTATATACCATTGTATAGACAACTTAATGGAGATTAATTCTATACCTTTCAAAATTTGGTTTAATGCAGTAGAAACGAAAAAAATATCGAAATTTTTCTAAAAAAATTCCCGTCTTTCAAGTGTGTGCGCAGCCTGAAAACATTATAGCTTGCGAAAAAAATCAATTAACTGATTCAAAGATTTGTTTCACCCATAGGAGGAACCCTATTGAAAATGGCTATTTTATTCAAAGTACCTACATAATTATTACCTAATAAAAATTAACTAATAATATCTATGGTTTTTTAAACGATTCGAGTATTATGAGTCGTGCACTTTGGATTTTCCAACTGTACATATATATTTAACAGCGCAGGATAGCCTTAACCAGAAGTGGTCATCATATTAGGGTGAATTTCACCAAACTTTAATACCTAGAATAATTCATGTCACTTCTGCGAGCAATGTGCCCTGCCCACTGCCACTTAAGTTTGGCAATTCTTCGGGCTATGTCGGTTACCTTAGTTCTCCTGCGGACGACCTCCGCATTGGAGTGGCGACCGCGTACCGGAAGACGTAGCGTTAGAAGGCCTCCCACAAGGTGGACCGACGACCTTGTGAAGGCCGCAGGAACCCGTTGGATGCGAGAAGCACAGAACCGGTCGAAGTGGAGGTGCTGGGGGAGGCCTATGTCCAGCAGTGGACGTTTTTCGGCTGAACTGATGAAGTCATATTATATCATCATCATCAGCCCGGAATCCCCCACTGTTGGCTTCCTCTGCCTTCAGCCACACTTCCCGGTTCTGTATGTCTCTCATATGTCTTATCCTGAGAATGAATTTTAATTTTTGACCATTTTTCCATACTAGAACTAGTGTTAGACGTCAATAATTTTATTCATCTGCCTAGCCTTTTCCCAACTATGTTGGGGTCGACTTCCAGTCTAACCGGATGCAGCTGAATACCAGTATTTTACACGGAGCGACGAAACGAGGTACTGGTGAACACGTTACCTCGGTAAGACTGGTTGACAGACTTTCGGGCCCCAGACTACCCCTTTCACTGTCCAAGATCTTTGAATGATTGCCGGAACCAATAGATTAATGTGCTTTCCGAAACATAGCGGGATCTCGATATGAAATGGAATTACCCATCCGTGGGTTGACCTCAGCAACCGTTGACCTTGATCAATGACACGTGTAGGCTAGCTGTTACATAACCACAAGCCCTTTAATTATTACCAATATTGACTTATTATTAAAAAAAATATATAATTTAATATGAAGCATGTTAATGTTTTTGACAGCAACAGTAATTGTCCTTATTATATTTTCCGTGTATTTTATCGTTACTAAGAAACAACGTTATGTGGGTTTTCACAACCTCATTAAAGTTCAAATATTTTATTCATCATAACTGGGGCGAACATTTGTAGGTTCACCGCTTAAGTATTAGGTACTAACACATTTAATTTACTAATATCGAAATAATGATCCAAAAATTATAAAAAAAATAACAATAAATACCTATATAAAATAACAATCTGTGGGGACTGTGTCTCACGTACCCATCCCTTGCATAGTTGTTAAGAATGTAATATTTTTAGAAGTACTTATTGTAATAATTTTTAGAAAGTTTCATTTTGTGTTTTTCCCACGAATCACATCTGCAAGCGATTTAAGTTATAGAGGTACTATTGTCTTTCATGATTCTTTACTTTTAGTTAAGGTTCTTCATTGTTCTATTATGTTTAGTTATCTTGTATTGTACCTATTTGCTATTGTTAGTTAAGGTTCATTGTTCTGTTATTTTTAGTTGTCTTGTATTGTACCCATTTGCATTTCTCGTGTTTTATTATTGTACTTTTAAAATGTGCCGCGGCCTTTGTGTAAAATCGTTTTGCCGCTTCCTTTGTTTAGTGAACGGCAGATTTGGGAGAGTTTTGGTTCGGAGCTTCAGTCTGTGCTGAACTACGATCGTGCGAGGTCCTCTCTGACCCCCGATCATATTTTACTCGCCGAAGCTCGCCGTAATAGTTTACGGCGAGCTTCGTGTTTCTATTAGTTTTACTCTTCATGTAACATTGTTTAATTTTACCTTTTCGTGTCAAGTGTAACTGCTAGCTTTAGTTACTTGATATCGTAATAAATTAATCGTTACCTATTTACAACATACTCCAGTGTATTACTTGTCCACCACGGTCACGAATAACCCACAGTGGTGACCCCGACGTGATGAAAACTATCAATAGCGTGAGTTCGTGACAGTGCGGAAAGAGTTTCGCGAGTGCTAAATCAAAGTACGTGTTAAAATGGCGAGCGATCCAGCGGGAGTCACTAGCGACGGATGACGCGCATTCCCAGCCAGCCATATCCCACGGCTTCAACGGGTATCCTGACCACCAGCATGCAGCGACCGCGCATACCTGGTCATCACCCTCAGCCTCATCAACAACCTCGGCACAGCACACTGCACTTTCGGCCGGTCAACAAAAAGAGCTCAATATTCCTCTCCTGGTCGACGCAGCAGCCAGCCTCAACCCGGCCCTATACCACATCCGACGCACTGGAGCATAACGCAGCGCCCGCGCCACCCCGACTCACTGGGGACATCTTCGCAGATAGTTCCGACTCACCGTGAACTATGCGGCAACCGGTTTCGACTCACTGGAACCTAAGTTGGCCTGGCAAGCATATTCCTCGCTGTTCTGGTCGCTGTACCACATCCGACGCACTGGAGCATAACGCAGCGCCCGCGCCACCCCGACTCACTGGGGACATCTTCGATTCTTCTCAGATAGTTCCGACTCACCGTGAACTATGCGGCAACCGGTTCCGACTCACTGGAACCTAAGTTGGCCTGGCAAGCATATTCCTCGCCGTTCTGGTAGGCGAGTTAAATTTCCTGATTACTATCAGGCAGGTGTTTCGTGATCTTTATCACTGGTAGGGGGGTACTGTGGGGACTGTGTCTCACGTACCCATCCCTTGCATAGTTGTTAAGAATGTAATATTTTTAGAAGTACTTATTGTAATAATTTTTAGAAAGTTTCTTTTGTGTTTTTCCCACGAATCACATCTGCAAGCGATTTAAGTTATAGAGGTACTATTGTCTTTCATGATTCTTTACTTTTAGTTAAGGTTCTTCATTGTTCTATTATGTTTAGTTATCTTGTATTGTACCTATTTGCTATTGTTAGTTAAGGTTCATTGTTCTGTTATTTTTAGTTGTCTTGTATTGTACCCATTTGCATTTCTCGTGTTTTATTATTGTACTTTTAAAATGTGCCGCGGCCTTTGTGTAAAATCGTTTTGCCGCTTCCTTTGTTTAGTGAACGGCAGATTTGGGAGAGTTTTGGTTCGGAGCTTCAGTCTGTGCTGAACTACGATCGTGCGAGGTCCTCTCTGACCCCCGATCATATTTTACTCGCCGAAGCTCGCCGTAATAGTTTACGGCGAGCTTCGTGTTTCTATTAGTTTTACTCTTCATGTAACATTGTTTAATTTTACCTTTTCGTGTCAAGTGTAACTGCTAGCTTTAGTTACTTGATATCGTAATAAATTAATCGTTACCTATTTACAACATACTCCAGTGTATTACTTGTCCACCACGGTCACGAATAACCCACAGTGGTGACCCCGACGTGATGAAAACTATCAATAGCGTGAGTTCGTGACAGTGCGGAAAGAGTTTCGCGAGTGCTAAATCAAAGTACGTGTTAAAATGGCGAGCGATCCAGCGGGAGTCACTAGCGACGGATGACGCGCATTCCCAGCCAGCCATATCCCACGGCTTCAACGGGTATCCTGACCACCAGCATGCAGCGACCGCGCATACCTGGTCATCACCCTCAGCCTCATCAACAACCTCGGCACAGCACACTGCACTTTCGGCCGGTCAACAAAAAGAGCTCAATATTCCTCTCCTGGTCGACGCAGCAGCCAGCCTCAACCCGGCCCTATACCACATCCGACGCACTGGAGCATAACGCAGCGCCCGCGCCACCCCGACTCACTGGGGACATCTTCGCAGATAGTTCCGACTCACCGTGAACTATGCGGCAACCGGTTTCGACTCACTGGAACCTAAGTTGGCCTGGCAAGCATATTCCTCGCTGTTCTGGTCGCTGTACCACATCCGACGCACTGGAGCATAACGCAGCGCCCGCGCCACCCCGACTCACTGGGGACATCTTCGATTCTTCTCAGATAGTTCCGACTCACCGTGAACTATGCGGCAACCGGTTCCGACTCACTGGAACCTAAGTTGGCCTGGCAAGCATATTCCTCGCCGTTCTGGTAGGCGAGTTAAATTTCCTGATTACTATCAGGCAGGTGTTTCGTGATCTTTATCACTGGTAGGGGGGTACTGTGGGGACTGTGTCTCACGTACCCATCCCTTGCATAGTTGTTAAGAATGTAATATTTTTAGAAGTACTTATTGTAATAATTTTTAGAAAGTTTCATTTTGTGTTTTTCCCACGAATCACATCTGCAAGCGATTTAAGTTATAGAGGTACTATTGTCTTTCATGATTCTTTACTTTTAGTTAAGGTTCTTCATTGTTCTATTATGTTTAGTTATCTTGTATTGTACCTATTTGCTATTGTTAGTTAAGGTTCATTGTTCTGTTATTTTTAGTTGTCTTGTATTGTACCCATTTGCATTTCTCGTGTTTTATTATTGTACTTTTAAAATGTGCCGCGGCCTTTGTGTAAAATCGTTTTGCCGCTTCCTTTGTTTAGTGAACGGCAGATTTGGGAGAGTTTTGGTTCGGAGCTTCAGTCTGTGCTGAACTACGATCGTGCGAGGTCCTCTCTGACCCCCGATCATATTTTACTCGCCGAAGCTCGCCGTAATAGTTTACGGCGAGCTTCGTGTTTCTATTAGTTTTACTCTTCATGTAACATTGTTTAATTTTACCTTTTCGTGTCAAGTGTAACTGCTAGCTTTAGTTACTTGATATCGTAATAAATTAATCGTTACCTATTTACAACATACTCCAGTGTATTACTTGTCCACCACGGTCACGAATAACCCACAAATCAGTATTAAATATAATTAAATTCGACTGCTTGAAAACATTCCTTAACTTTTTATACCTACAGCTTGAAAATCAAAAGTCATTTATTCAAATCAGGCTGAGAATCAGCACTTTTCCGCCCTTCACCACTTCCTAGTGCTTTTTAGCGAAGAAGTGGCGCAAGAAACTCCCCAACAGCGGCATTACAAAGTCACAGGCAAGATAGACATTGCTATACCTAGTTTGAAATTCAAAACGTGAAATATGCAAAATTCTTCTACGTTTACTCCTGCTAAACGCAAAAGAGTACCTAAATACCTATTACACTATAGGGCCTGACCACACATTCCAAGGTCCATGTTACCAACCCGAAGTCCTCCTTATCTCCTGCGTAAATTCTGTCAATTACGAAAAGAGTCTTTGGGAAAAAAAGTCCAAAATTCGTGCCACCGGCGCCAGCCTTAGATAAGACGGTTCGGAATAAAACCCCTTTTTTGTTTCTTTTTTTAAACCAGAGTTACTTTTATGGGGACACTCGATAAGAAACGTCGCCTTTTTTGAAACGTATCGTATCGTATCGGTTCGGCCCGTTGTAATTATTTTCTGTTTGGAAGGGTTAAGTCCGAGGTTATTATTTTTATAGGTTGATGAAGAACTGGTTTTATTCGGTCAGTGTAAATGAGGATTTAAATAGGATTTGTCATGGGGGTAATGGGTTCGAACCCAGGCAAGCACTATACTTTGTGTAAATAATTTCATCACCACTGCTTTCAAAACGGTGAAGGAAAACATCGTGAGGAGGCATGTCCTAGACCCAAAAATTCGAAAACATGTGACATCTACCAACCCGCACTGGGCCCGCGTTCCCTCTCCCTCTCACAGAGAGGAGGCCTATGTCTCAGCAGTGGCAATATTATAGGCTGATTTCGCTAAAGGGAAATTAATAACAAAAAGAAAAACAGTTGCAGAACACTTGTAGAAAAATCAATGGACGAAAAACACTGGTTTCAAGCCTTAGAGGTTTTAATATACATTATACTACTCCTGAAATCACACTTTAGCTGATCAAATCTGTTTTATTTCTAGTTAGTATCTTAATACAGACCAGTCATTGTTAGTAGTAGGTATTGAAACCTAGCATTTACCGTCTTCTACATCAACATAAATTTCAATCACAATATCTCCCAAAGTTTAATTCAAACCGGATTCAATCTCATGTTACTCGAATAGAAGCAATCAATTTACTAACACCATCCACAAAATTTGCTTAAGACTTAAAACCAACTCCAAAAATAAATCCGATTCTAGTGACTAGTCCAACATAACACTTGAACTCTCCCGATAAGATCGTATATGAGATCAAACGCGCCGCTATCCCAAGCGCTCGCTCAATGACTGGCCGATAGTTCTCGCGGTGTGTATGATGCTAACACTTATCTGATTCTCTGTGTGACTTCCGAAATTCTAAAGTTCAAAGTATGTAGCGCCTCTTGAGCTGTTGGTTATGGTTTTTAGGGTTCCGTACCCAAAGGGTAAAACGGGACCCTATTACTACGACTCCGTTGTCCGTCTGTCTGCCTGTCTGTCACCAGTCTGTACCATGAACCGTGATAGCAAGACAGTTGAAATTTTCACAGATGATGTATTTTTATAACCAAGTTTATTCTGAACTTTTAAATCTGCAAATCAAAATTGTGGAACTTGGTGAAAAACTTTGAGAGGTCAAGAACTTTTTGAATCCGGACTTAGTTTTATTTTAATCCTATATTGTGGGGCTAAGTTATAACAGACGCACGGTTCCATCGATCAGGTTAAGCTACGCTCGCCGATGTTGATTTGTGGATGGGCAATCATCTTTACACACCAACGGCCTTCCGTGCCTCGGAACGTTGGTCCCGGCGGCCATTCGTGGATCTTTGACAGTCGTTACGGGTTGTCACAGGCCCGAAAGACTGACAACCAGTCTTACCAAAGGGGTATCGTATTACCTAGTAACTGGGTTGTGGAGGTCAGATAGGCAGTCGCTCCATATGAAGTACCGGTATTCAGCTGCATCCGGTTACACTGGAAGTTGACACCAACATAGTTGCCAAAAGGCTAGATCGATGATGATGCATGGGGTGCAATGTCAGTTTTTTAAGAGGAAGTGCGGTCGGAGAGACTTGAAAAACCCTAAGTAAAAAGTCGTAATTCGAGATTTGGCTCTTGCCTATTTGCTCCTCCAATATTGTACCAATTTAAAAGATATTTCATAAACTGAATAAGAAGGATATAATACTGTGTCCTTATGTTTATCTTTTTTCATTAATTAACACATAGGGTCATTAACCAGAAAGAAAACAGGAGAGAGCGTTTCTATGGAGAAAGGACCACCCGCATTTTCTCATAAGGAAAGATGAAGATAAAGGCACTAGCCTAATCAGCACGTCGATTCTGTAAAATTCAAGAGACAACTCGCATCTCACTTCGCTAGCCACTCTCACTTCGCATAAGGTTCAAAATGACCTTGATTTTGCATTCTGTAAGCATTACCCAGTCACTTGCGAAGTGAAGTGAGCTCCGAAGCGACCAATATTGTACTAGTGACTGCCACACTCAACAAAATGTTAGTCGAGTTTTATCGATTCTCGTTTTTTGACACAATTGTTGAGTTTTTGGCACAGAATTTCAGCTAATATGATGTTTAAATTAAAATTTATTGTTTCATTTTTTTATTTTGCTTATTTGAGGCAGCTAATATGCAAAAAAACAGAAAACTCTGAATTTGTGCCATGAATATAATCTATGCATCCCTTTCGAAAAAAAAAAAATGTCAACCGGGACAATATTTTGGTAGTGCGTGTGCGCTGCTTTGTTTTGTTTTTGTGTTTGATTTGATCGTTCAGTGCCGAAAACAATAGTGAAATAATCATGAAGTAAGTTTATATTTGTGGTTGTAAAGTTTAAAAATGATATTAATTAAAATAGTATTTATTTTGTTTTATAATCCAACAATAATGTTCCAGTCCAAATGAGCCACGTTCCTCTCATCCATCGTCGGCTCAGGTTGAAACTCTGGTAGTGTTTATGGAAAAGAAACTCAGCATGGCGAAGGGTTTCTTGAGAACTCAAAATGCCAGAGAGCGAAGTCGACGCCAGTGGGAGGAACTAGCTGTGCACCTAAATAGTATCAAAAATTTCGAACAGTCGACCAAGGTGAGCGTCACTTTTTTTACTACTTGTCAGAACCACTTAACATTGAGGAATGTTAAGTGGTTCTGACAAAGCAAACCACTAAAAATGTGCGACGAATCTTGGTCTTAACAGTTTCCCTGTCCCATGAGTCATATTCATATATGATTCATGCTGATTGTTTAACTATTGTGTCTACTTTATGGACAGTTAAGTTGTTAAGTGTGTTCCTTGGTTTCATTATCTTATTATTAATTTTACTCAATCAATGACTATTAATAATAAGAAAATGGAGTTTCTTAAATAGAGAGTAAATATAGTTTGAAAAATACATTGTGCATAACAGCATTTTTTTATAATTTCTTTAATTATAATGTCTGGTTGTAGTATTGGTCTGACTGGTGGTCTTGGTAGGACTGGTGGTTTCCGGTAAGAAATCTAGAAATGCTAAAATAGGTACTAGCTTTTTTGCATCAATCCTGTCTGGCTGGTATTGTCCAAGAATTGGGAAATCTATCTGTTTAAAATACATATAATAATGTAAAGTGTATTTTTATTTGAATTATTTGGCAAATTTTATTATTACCTGTTTCAGGAAAATGATACTCTATCTCCATCACATGAAGCGCAACCAATACAAGATGCTGATACTGACTATGTATGATATTTAAATTTAATTCATAATTGTATGTGATTAATTAATGATATACTCTTATCTAGCATTTATCCGTTATAGATTCATGTACACAACAAGAGTCAGGCACCTACAGAGGAACCACCAGTTATTGTGATTTATGTAAGTTAATATTATTCTACTAACTACTAGGTACATACCCACTATTATAAATCTGATGTGTCTAGATTCTATTCTATTAGATCTAAATGTAGTACCTATCTATATTAAAATTAATTACTAATATAATTCAAATACTAATTTAGTTTTAGGGTACTATTTTCAGTCTAAATATTTTTGTCTAATTTTATTCCATAAGGAAGATATAGAAAAGAAAGAAAGAAAAGAAACAAAATACGAGTAACATTAGTGTAGTATATGGAGTAACATTTTATCCAATTTACTTTTTAGGGTTCCAAACTGATTGAGGATAGTCAAGAACACAATTACAGACTACCTGATCCTGCAATTTCAAGAACACTGTTTGCTTCCTCATCCAGCGCAACTGTTGGAACAAGCCCAAGCATTTTGCAGGTATGTGTCAGAGTGACTGTGAGCTATAGTTTTGGGAGATAGCAACTTAGCTACTTTAGTTTCTTATTTTTGTTGATTATTATTTAATAACATCTACTTTCACTTTAGCAACTTTCCTTGGAATTATCAATATGTATTTAATAAGTGGGTTTCCATTTTAGGATTGTTTCTGTTGTTTCAGAATATCCAGTAAGAACACACTCCTCCAAATCCTCATATCATCTAATCAGTCAAATCATCATAGCCTGTCCCCTCCACCGATAACACTTTCACACACACCCACCCCTCCTTCACGCCGCAGTTCCACCAGACTAGTACAGATTTCTGAGGGTGGAAGAACAGCAGCTGGAGATACAATGACTTTATGCACAAATCCCGCAGTCCTTTCTGGAGAGGAGTGCGGAAAGAGAGGATTTTAGCTGTAGCTGTAGTGGGGAAAGGGCTGCAAGCATTTGCTGCGGCTAAGAATAGAGATAGAGTGTAGTCATTTAAGTTAATATAATATATAATAAATAAAACTATTTTAAACAGATACTAGAGTGGTTTTATTGAAAGTACATTGGTGATTAGTTTGGATTTGGTTTGACTGAATTGCGAGCAGTTAAGTGACAGTCATTGTAGAAAGCTTCTGGGGAATTATCTTCAGCACCACTAATTGGCGTCATAAGGTAGGCGCGCTGAGCATATCCTGAATCACCTGAAAAAATGAATAAGTATCAAATAATTATATAGGGTCCTTATACTAACATGAAAACATAGGTAGCAGGGCAACAACCTAAGGGATTTTTTTTTTAAATGGGTTTGCTGTTGACTAATCTAGGTCAGAGATGACACAGACAAAGTCTATGATGGAGTGAGCTTACCCAGAAGAAGCCTGTTCACTCTTACTTGTATTATATGATGAATATTGAATATTCCTATGAAGTGTTTACATGAGAAGCAATAAAGTATGTTGGTGTGCTTGTTTACAAATCTATCAGCTATAAACTGTATAAATACTTACAAAAGTAACTTTATAGGTACTTAGTAAAATGAAGCACTTACTTTTACACGAGTTGAAAGTCCTTTGCCTCGACGTTTTGTGGGCTTTATCAGAGGCTGTAACTCATATTCCAATTGGTCAATTAGTTCCTTTGACAATCTATATACGCTCACAAGTCGTCATCTCGGGTTAATAAAAATGAACTTCGAATTTGGTTAGATTGTCGACGCTTTTCTAGTTTATCCAAAGCATGAGCCTCTTCTAATCTAATAAAGATTTAAAAAAAAACATTCTTGCTATCGTTATCGCTGTATTCACTACATACAAACGCCCAAAAAGTAGTTTTTAACCACAAATTATGTAGTTATTGTACTAATTTTTAACACTGACATAAAAATATTATTTTAACACTATTTATATAGGATTTGTTGTATTTTCACTCGTAAAATAGATACTTATTATTTGACACTTTGAATCGGGTTCGAATGCGAAGTGAGTTTCGAAGTGATGGCGGAATTACCTGTAAGAATACCAATTCTTACGTCATCTCATACTTTACTTGTCAAAATCTCACGTTCAATTTAGTTCAACTCGCTCACACGCTCGCAAGTGTAGCGCTAGTGTAAATTCGAATTGTCAACCGAGTTTTTAGAATGCCAATCAAGCAACTCACAGCGGATTCAGATGCGAAGTTTGGAATGAGGTCTTACAGAATCGCACTGCAGGTTGACTTGTTCGAACCTACACTCTTAAATTTAAGCCATGCCACTGGACCACGATTGCTTACTTCATCGGTCCGTTATACCTACTTGCCTTAAACTCACAAGGGAAGTTGGTTGCAGTGATAAGCACAAACTATTAATTTCCATTAAATATTCTATCATTGCAATCACAATACTTAAACAATTCAATTACGACAACATTGATAATATTGATATCATTGAACACAAAAGATTTTTAATTTGCGCCAATCACGATTATTCTTGTTAGGCTAGTAAGTTAAAGTTCATGGGAAATAATCTTATTACAATGTAACTCTGATAAACAATGAATTCACTGAAGGAAATACAATAAATTAAAAAGTTCCACGTTTTTGCAATGAAAAATGCAATGTCAAATTGGAAGAGGAGACGGACATATAGCATGCACTATAGTTATGACATTCTTACTCGTAATTAGATCATGCGATGTGTTTGAAGCAAATTATGAGTTGCAAAGATAGAACATTACTTCCTCAGTATAAATACATAAACTCATGCTTACGGTTCGTGTAGGTAGGCAGAAACAACAGAACGCTTCTTCAGTATAATGATCTAGTAATTGCAGGAGAGTTTGACTAGAGCTAAATAAGTATGACTATAAGGAAAGGTGGATGGATTTTTTTAAAGATGACATAGAGAAGGAGGGGAACACTGAGATGACTGCAGATACTGTTGTAATGCTGTTTTTTGGAGCTGGCAACACTGGTAGCCGGTCGTCAAAAACCGATCTCTAGGTTAATTATTTTTAGTAAATTATTAAAAGTGTTATAAATGTGTTAAATTGTTGTAATATAGTCAAACCTAGATATTAAGTATCCTAAACAGTGATTGTAAAGTGTTTTTTGTCGCGAAAACTTCGTAAAAACAAAGGATTCAAAACCGGCTGTCAACTCAACGCACCAACGGTGACGGATTTCAAATTATCATCGATCCCGGGGAGTATTTTGTTTTATTTAAAGTGCTTGTAGTTAATATTTACAGACCACAGAACATCACAAAGTACTGCTCAGGTCTCTGAGCTACGTCCATCACACACTGGCACGGTTTATGTCTCCTTTTGCTTGACAACTAGTGGAAGCAAAATCGACGACGAAAACATTCGCCCAGACAATAAACACTACATAATTTACTACACAAAAATAGGCTCATTTTAAGTAGCTTAATGATTAATTATTCACACTATAAAACCTGTCATGTGTCATAAACTTGTTATTGTCAATCAAGTTTCTTTGTTTTTACAATAATAACAGTATTCCTTGTAACTTCACTTCTACTCGTATTTAACATTCCCATCTAATTCCTTAATAACTTGACCTAATTTTAAAATCTATTTGTTAACATTTACTTACTTAATTACTTATTTTTCACTTAATTTATTTTATTTTTTTTCCCTTCTACCTCCTACTAATCTAAATAGTGGAACATCTTTTCTCACACTGTTATTTAGCTGCATAACTTCACACATTTCAGGTGACTGACCCTTCAAAGAAAATGATGACCCGCAGTGCTACAGTCAAGGATATGGCAGCAAAACTAAGAGCTACCTTGAAGGAGCTAGAGGTTTCTGAAGCGATGTGTAAACAGCTGCTCCGCGAAAGGGAAGACAGCGAAGTGGAAGTGGAAAACATTATTTTAAAGAACACCTCCCTCAAGAACGAACTGTCTCAGCTGCACATGCAACACATGGACTTAACTGACCAGCACAATCAACTACAACACGTAGTGTCAACATTTCAAGATTGCAGTGACACCCACGAATTGGCTTTGAAACGGATCACAGAGCTTGAACAGAGATTGTTTGAAGCCCAAGAGGCACTATCAATCTCTGAGTGTATCAAGATCAATAACCAGGTTGCTCGCACTAGTAATCTTTTTGATGAGTTGGTAGGTTGTAAGCAAAAATCAGTGTGTGAGCCAGCTGTAACTATAGATTTGACTGGTGATGATACCATACCATTGTGTCCTATTGTTATGAGTCACAACAAATTAAAGAAATATATTAAAATCAAGAAATTAATTAAACGGTCAAAGAGATCAATAAAAAAACAAAATCTCTTAAAATTAAATCTTTCGCTTAGAAAGGAACGTGTTGTGTTATCGAAAAGTTTAAATATTTGTACTAGTGAGTTAGATAAATGTAGGGAAAAGTATGACACTGATATCCAGCTCCTCTATAATGACATATTACACAAGGAGCATTTGCTGAAGGATATTTTTGAAAAATATGAAAGTTCACAACGGCAACTAAGTGACCGCTTGTTTGAGGCTGGAGAACTACTAGATTTGGTGAAGTACAATGCTGAGAGGTATGAGTCTTTGACTAATGATCTTTCAGGCAGCTGTGTCAACCAACCACCATCTCTTCAGCCTCAGTCTGACTTGCCCCTTCCGGTGTTAGCTCTTCCAGCAGAGACCACACAGATAAACAAATCAATTTTTTTTTGTGACGAGTTAGGTTCTGGCTTAGGAAAGATTTTACTCAATTACCTTAGCCATGGTTTTACCAATCACAGTTACCATAACATAAGTTTTAAACAAATGATAAAAAGAATTGCCTATGCAAACCTAGATAATTATTATACTATGGTTTTGCTATTAGGTAATAGCACGGGTATTACCAGAATGGACATAGTGAATGGTGTGAACACCTTATTAAAATTAAACATAGGTAAGCTAATGTTGTGTGCTTTTCCTTACTCAGATACGTTATCATATAATGAAAATAATTATATTTATAAGTTGAATAATACTATTCACAAGCTGACATGTTGTCATAGTGACAAATTATTGTTTTTTGACACTAACAAGTTTGTTAGTGGTTTTAAGTTAACTCAGAGAACTTTATCTCTGTCTGGGAAATGTAGACATCTGATTGCTATGTTGATAGCATATAATATTAACGAGGTTATAGCTAATATAACGAATTGTAGTATTAGTGACGAGTCTGTGTTGCCTAGTTATACTAACAACATAGTGATTAATTATGAATCGTCATGTACGAAGGAGGATCCACCTATAATACCAACATCTTTGGAGACCACTACCAGTCAGATAGGGTATTCTCCTTCTGCTGGAACTTATTCGGACAATCTAAACTCTCCAGTTGTAGTTGTGGAGGTCACTCCGGATAACTCTTTAAACTAGATAGTAAGACAACGGAAGTTACCCCTTCAAATAACCAATTACTATTAGAGAATAATAAAAAGGTATCTTCTGGCAATATTACTCAGAATAATAATAAACTAAAGGGAGGGCAACATATTTTAAAATTACTTAACCAAAATATTCAAGGTTGCTCTTCTAAATTACTGGAAATAGAATTGTTTTTAGAAAATACCAAGTTTGATGTCATTTGTTTAACAGAACATTGGTTAAAAGCCCATCAAGTAATGTCAATTAACTATGAAAATTATTGTGTAGTTAGCCATTTCAGCCGAACACGTATGATACATGGCGGATCATTAATATTAGTTAAAAATTCAATTAAATCAAAGGAACGAAAAGACATCGTCGGGCTGTCTGTTGAACACACCATTGAATTGTCCTGTGTTGAGCTCGATAAGCATGTAGTAGTATGCGTATACAGACCTCCAAGTTACCAGAATCTAGCTTTGTTTGATTCTGTAATGGAAGATGTGCTAAAGAAACTTTCTGCTAGTAGTAAGTCAATAATCATATGTGGCGATTTTAATATTAATTTATTAGAAAACAACTCAAATACTATCAGATTATTAAGTCTTTTTGGGTCATTTGATTTATCAAATGTTTTTATTGAACCCACCCGAGTAACAGCTTCCACTGCCACTTGTATAGATAATATTTTCTGTAACTGTGATTATTTACACAAACAAATTGTAAATAAGTTGCCATCTGATCACAGTGGACAAACAATAACATTTTGCTCCTACGTGCCTTTACAAAAATTTTTAATAAGGTTTAGGCCAATTACATGTAAAAATTTAGAAAAATTAAATAATTCTTTGGCCAGTAAATTATGTGTTCAGAGTTTTAATAATGTATGTGACCCAAATGAGTTTTACGCCGAGTTCTTTTCACTATTAAACTCGCAATTTAATGACACTTTCCCACTAAAGACTAAAAGTATTTACACAAAGTTCTTATTTAGCGATTGGGCGACTCCAGGTATTCGTAAAAGCAGGGAAAACCTCTTTGAACTTTATGGCTTGAAGCAACATATGAATAGCACAAGCTTTCATCAGTATGTTGCAACTTATTCTAAGACTTTCAAAAGTGTGTGCAAAACAGCTAAAGCTCTTTATATTAGCAATAAAATAAAATCAGCCGATGATAAAATAAAAACTACCTGGCAAATAATAAATAATGAAACAGGTAGGAAGAAACAGCGTAATACTGAATTTAATTTAGAGACTGCACATGGCCCTATCAATTCAGATATAGAAATTGCTCAGGAATTCGAAAATTTTTTTGCAAATATTCCCATTAAAACTACTGAAGCTTTGAATTCCTCACCCGCGCTTTCTGCTGACTTACTTAGAAAGAATGTTGAGGCATGCCCTTCGGAGTTTGGGTTTCAACATACAAACCCCCAGGCTGTTATGAAAGCTTTTAAAGATCTTAAAATTAAATCAACAGAAGATCTTTGGGGAATGTCTGTAAAAGTTTGTAGATCTATCATCGAAACGATTGCGCCCTATTTAGCTTTCATATTTAACATCAGTGTTGACCAAGGAGTCTTTCCGGATCTCATGAAACACAGTAAAGTAGTTCCTTTGTTCAAATCCGGTGATAGTAAAGAACCCAACAATTATAGGCCTGTCTCAATTCTGCCGGTTCTCAGTAAGGTGTTTGAAAAGTTGATGCTCAATCAAATGTTACGCCACTTTAATAAAAATTCCATCTTTCATGAACAACAGTACGGTTTCACCAAAGGGCGTTGTACCACTGACGCCGGTGTCAACCTAATAAAGAACATTTTTAACGCCTGGGAGGAAGCACAAGATGCCATTGGAATCTTTTGCGACCTCTCTAAGGCGTTCGATTGCGTAAACCATGAGACACTTCTGCTGAAACTTGAGTACTATGGGATTAGGAATTTAGCTCTTGATTTACTAAAGTCATACCTAAAAGGTAGAAAGCTTAAAGTTCAAGTAAACGGTGTAAACTCAGTAGGGTCTGGAATAGCAATGGGCGTTCCTCAAGGTTCTATATTGGGTCCATTCCTCTTTTTAGTTTACATTAATGATTTACCCCAATTACTTCAAAATCAACCGAAGATGGTGTTATTTGCAGATGACACCTCATTGATCTTTAAGATAGACAGACGGGCACAAAATCTTGACGACGTGAATAACTCTATTCTTCAGGTCCAAAATTGGTTTACGGTAAATAATTTGGTACTAAATGAAAAGAAAACTAAATGCATTAGATTTAAATTACCTAATGTTAGAAGTAGTGAATGTGACATCATACTGAATGGAGAAAAATTGGAATTTGTTGATCAAACTGTTTTTCTGGGAATCACGCTAGACGACAAATTACAATGGGGACCTCACATAACATCTCTTGCGGGGCGGCTTAGCTCGGCCGCTTATGCTGTTAGAAAGATAAGACAATTAACTGATGTAGAAACCGCGCGTCTAGTCTATTTTAGCTACTTTCACAGCATTATGTCGTACGGCATTTTACTATGGGGTCGAGCTGCTGACATTGAATCCATCTTTATTTTGCAAAAAAGAGCTGTCAGAGCCATTTATAATCTACGTCGCCGCGAATCTCTCAGAGAACTTTTTAAAAGGATTAATATTATGACGGTACCTTGCCAATTCATTTATGAAAATATTATGTATGTAAGAAAAAATCTACATCTTTTTAATAAAATAAGCGATAGACATAATTTTAATACTAGAAATAAAGATAAAATACATCAACCATTTTTCAGATTAGCCAAGGTACATACATCTTTTATGGGGTACTGTGTTAAATGTTACAATAAAATACCATGTGATATATTGCAGTTAAATGAAAGAAAATTTAAAACTCACATTAAACGTACACTTTGTAAACAAGCATACTATAAATTAGAAGATTATATCCAAGATAAGAACGCTTGGAAACATGCTGGTCCTGCTCCATAGGACAATCTGGAGCCTAGACAAAATCAAACTGGTTGCTAATTTAATTGTAAATTTATACTTTTTTTGACATTGATTTACATTCTGTAACTACTTTAACTCACACCCTGACTTATTACTTGTTATTTTTTTTTTTTTTTTTTATCGTTTACCTTTACCATGTTTGTAAATATGTGAGCACCATGTATCTATCAGATAATTAATTTATATAAGGTCATGGTTTCATTTTTAAGTCTTTTACCTATTGTGGTATAGTAATTTTATTTTAGGTGCATCGTGTTCACATATTATTATTATATAATTAATGTATGCAAAATTTTGTAAAATATTTTAAAAGAGTAACGGTGGAGTTTCTTGCCCGTTCTTCTCCATACGAAAACTACCTTTTGGAATGGGCGACTAGAATCAATTCTATTTTATTTGTAATTTCTGACGTTCAAAAGTGCCTTTTATGTGCCTACTTGAAATAAATGCTTTGACTTTGACTTTGACTTTGACTTTGATAGGCATGTCTGGAGGAAAAATACTTTATACGACGACCCCAAATAGTAGTAGCCTATTGATGTCTGTGCGCTGCAGTGGGACAGCACTGCAGCGCACAGACATCATCACAAAGACAGAAGGCACGAGCATTGATCACCACGTTTGAAACTCGAAAGGAGGAGGCTTCAGGTAATGCCAGCCTGACCTACATAAATTATGAGAGACGTTGACACAGTAGGTATGAATAAAGACAGAATTTAAAAGAGTAATCAAATTACTGTATGTAGTAACTATTGCTCTAGACATAATAAATTTTTTTAATCTTAAATTAGACAAGGAAATCGGAATCAAAGAGGATACTCATAACTAAGGCAAATTCAAAGTTTCCGAAGACATTTCAACCAAATAACAAGTCTTTAAATCCAACCCAGTCTCTGCTACACTTACAGAACACACCAAAATTCAAATCAGAGCAGACAAAAAAAAAGAAGTTAATTTAAGACCACTTGAAGCTAATACATTAACCGTTCGGCGTCGATTGGGTACTTTTGATCATTATCTCAACATTTTTCGACTTCCGAAATGTGGTTATTTGAATGTGGTCATTTGGAGGCGCTAAGCGGTATCTTTTGATCAGAATCACCGGAAATGGTACGGTGATTAAAATTGTTAAACGGTGGTGCTACAGGGTTGGTTAAATTTAAATTAAGGACAGTTTTTAATTAAATTAAAATTGTTGATGACGTAATGAGGTTCTTGCGCCTGGTAAAGTTGTCGATCAGATGGTAATCAAGGATAAAGAACGTTCTAAATGCATGCAAAAAAGCACGGGAAAGATATAATAAGTATAATTTTCATAAGAACTATTTTTAATTTCCCGAGGAGTTCTAGAGGACCTTACTTATGTAGAATTTCATAAAACTCTTTCTTATAATATTAAGAGAACGAACGAGGCAACAATCTATTTGTCTACGAAACTTGATGATGCCTTTGAAAAACATACATCCTTTTTGGGACAGTAAATAACATTTTTCAAAATCTTTACAACCTCTTTCAAAACGTCTGTCCCATTGCTTGCAAATGCAGCTTCATCTAATTACATAACCAATCACAAACTGTTCTTTATCAACTAACCATTCCCTCTCACGAAGTATTTACCTCTGTAACTTACGAAACTGCAATACTATGTATTTCCACACTTACTAAAAGTTCTTTTTAAACCAACTCCGGATCCTAATCTATTAGATAACAAACCAGAATCAAGAATAATTCTAACCCCATACATATGTAAACGTCAAGTCGTATGTAATGGCAACTTACCTACCCCTAGATGGATAAGGACGCATATAAGTGAAGACGATAAGATAAGCTTTAAGGTTCTGCTAGATAATAATATCTACGCAGTTAGTATTAAATTTACATTTTTACGCATCATAAATAGCTATTTGTTTAACATCGAGAATTGCAAGAGTGATTTGCATGGAGTTGTTGATATTTTAGACGATACGGCTTTGAGAGTTGTTAACTTAAGGAGAGGTTCTATAGATAAAAACCGGCCAAGAGCGTGTCGGGCCACGCTCAGTGTAGGGTTCCGTAGTTTCCCGTCCGTCACAATAAGTGTTCCCACTTATAAGTTTAAAAGTGGGTATCCATTATGTTCGCGCTCCAGCAGCGCTCCGCGCTCCTGCAACTGCTCCCGGTAGTGGGTACGTGCGCGAACACGGAGCGTGCATCATTGCACGCTCCGCGGCAGGCGCTCCGACTCGTGACGGTTTTTAGCGCGAACACAAAGGGATACGTTCAGGATAATAAAATATGTAAACGAAGTTAAAAAAATGCTTGCATATACGATTATACTACAAACTTAGTCCAGAAATTATTTTGTACAACTTTTTGTCTTTTTTGTACAAAAACTGTTGTTTCCATCAAGTTCAAAATAATTTTCCTAGAAAGTCCTTATAAAGTTCTACTTTGCAGATTTTTTTCATATTTTTTAAACTTATGGTTCAAAAGTTAGAGGGGGGGGACACATTGTTTTTTACTTTTGGAGCGATTATTTCCGAAATTATTGACATTATCAAAAAATGATTTTAGTAAACCCCAATTCATTCTTAAATACCTTTCCAACAATATATCACACGTTAGGGTTGAAATAAAAAAAAAATCACTTCCCACTTTACATATAGGGGGGCTACCCTAATAAAACATTTTTTTCCAATTTTTATTTTACCACTTTGTCGGCGTGATTGATATACATATTGGTACCAAATTTCAGCTTTCTAGTGCTAACGGTCACAGAGATTAAGCGAGGACGGACAGACGGACAGACAGACATGGCGAAACTATAAGGGTTCCTAGTTGACTGCGGAACCCTAAAAAGGCACCTACATTTCCATATTATGTGGGTACACCTGCAATTTTCTAATGATGATGTCTTATAGTTAAGACTAATATTAATTCTAAAAGGAAACTCGTAACATTTACAGGCACTTTTGAATTGTCAAGGAGTCGGTCAATCATAAAGATGAAGCTAGTTGTCCATTCCAAAGCTTAGTATGTTCCTATGGAGAAAAACGGGCAAAAAAACTCCATGGCTCTTTTATTATTTTATTTTAAGTTAATCGTAACAGTTCGTGCTTAGTAACTAATACTTCATTCGCAACTGTTTTCCTAATAAACAAACAGACAAACAAACACATGTTACCTACATTACTGCAGATAACAGTTATTTGCATGAGTTAAACTTTTACTACTGGTTATTTGTTCTAGATAAGGAACAGTGCTACCTAACATATGTTGTGTTACACCCTCTAAGTGGGTAGATTCACGGTGTTGTTGTTCAGGGTAGGCTGAACAAGGAATAATGACTGATAAAGCTATTTATCAAGTTTTGAAAGCACCTAGGCTAACCACCCTTTAAAATGTATTTATCAATCTATTCTACTGCAGTAAGGACACACAACGTCAAAAATGATTTGAAATAAGCTACTGAAAAGCTAATTTCAATCCGGTTGAGTCGTTGTAGAAATACGAAACGCTTTGAAACTGATTGTCAATTTATTGTCTAGGCACTAGCTGTCTGTCCTCAAAAAATGTTGTCGCTCCGACTACAGAAACAAGCTTTAAGTTTCTGAAATCCGTGTTCGTAATACAGTTTTATCTTTGCGAAGAAGTTTGCAATGCAAAACAAACCAAAACTCTTTTTGTATACCGACTGCCCTAGAAGAATAGGTATGCCTTAAACAGAAAATTACTTTATTTAATTAAAGTAGGTAGTAGAAACAAATCCGAAAATACATTGACCTACACAAACTATTTTGGCACTAATTAATAAAGATCCAATATCTGTACCTTGTGGCATTCCCTACCAAAAAAACACACTGGGCCAAAGACACTTCCTTTCGGCATCCCTCTACTAAAGCTAAGCCCCCATATTAACACTATACAGTCGCGTATAAAAGTGACTGCCGACTGTAAATGTGTAATGCGGTGATCATAGAAGCCGACACGCGCGTGCGACTATCGATTGTTTCGACACGTAGAGGTCAAAAGTTGTAAAATTCAAATTGATTTTTTAGTATACGAAAATTTTATATTCGAGGTTATGATAATTAATAAATAAAAAACGGTTTATAGGTGTAGTTTATGGAAAGTCGAATGCTGATCGCAGTCTTGTGGTAAAGACAAAAGATTAATTTGACGTATATTCAGGTGTTTTCTGTTTTTACCTACAAATCTATGTCATGAATACAATGGCTTAGAGTAATAACTATAAAGACATCCAATCTCAATGGCCGACCCAGTACCACAAGGTCATACGACCTTGTGGTACTTGTGGCCTTTAGGTTATCATTCTTTATTTTGCATACGCAAAATAAAGAATGATAACCTAAAGGCCAATTTCCGTAATTAAAAAACTCAGGATCTCATCTGAGCGACAATCAATGTCAAAAACTTGATAAAAATGTATGAAAATTGAAGGTATTTTCAATAGATTGAGACCGAGATTAAAGTGCGGACGTTCATAAAAATACCGGGATTGTCCCGGAGAACTTTACTGCTAACGTGCAGTGAGAAAGCTCGGCGATCATTGATCAATACATAACTTATTTCATTTCTTATGAAAGAGGCTCTTTTTGTAGGTCAGGGTCAAAATATTTTAAAACAAAACCTGATGTTAAAGACGCATTCATTTCCATATCTGTATTCACAGCTAGATTACCATTTATAAAAGCAAAATGCATGATGTTAATCTTAAATGTAAAGGAATAAAATGCTTTATCTTTAATGATAGCATCAGCATTTAAATCATCTGCAGCTATTATTAGATATCGCATGTATTCATATGTAGTTGTTTGTTTTACATGGTCAATTACAATATTAGAATACAAATTATTATTGAAACTTATCGGATTACTTATATTTTATTCATGACCTACAATGTTTTTGCTTAGGCTATTAGATTTGAAATGTTAAGTAAATTATATATGCGGCAACGTCTGTGTTTGTGGACTTTACAAATAAATTCTAAGAAACCATGTACTAACATGGTTTCTTGATTGCAGTTATAAATTAATTAATATAAAATCATAGATGCATACTTAATTTCAGTCACACACACACAAATATACACATTCTCACTCACATTTTGCTTTCTCAAATTGTGGACGAAATATTGATTATTGTATTGATAATTTCTGAAAAAGTGGATTCATCAAATTAGGTCCTGATTCCAGGAGCTAGATTTAATAATCTATAGTATTTTTTTAATAATAATAAACATCAAAGTTAGCGACATTGCTAATGGGTCTAGAATGTTGATGGCTGCTCGTAATTAAATATAAAATAACGATTTTAAACTTGACATTTTAGCTACAGAATGTAATAGGTATTATAAATACTATAGGTAGGTAGGTACAATAGTTTCCGTCCTCCAAACAAGTGGACTTATTTAATTATTACATTAATTTTAAATCAATTCAGAATGCTTTTATAATTTGTTAAGAGCGCTATCACAAGTTTTTCTTGTTTAGAGCGTTTGACTCGAGTTTTGATTTGTGATTATGGTTTAACTAAAGTCACAATAGTAAAAAAAATACATGCCCGAGAAAGTTTAATTCCTTCTTTTGGGAGCGCATTCAATAAATATTTCAGTTTGTTTACATAAATCAGTAAAAAACTTGTTCCTGCAAAGGCTGTTTCATAAAAATTTAATTTCGGGCATCTCGCGATGCTCTGTTACATCGAAGATATAATAGTTTAATAATTTATAAAAATGTCCACGGTACAACTGTATCTTCTACTTTGGTATGCATACATCAATTTATTATGTTTAATACAGTAATAAACCAAAAATAATTCCGTAAAACAGAGAGTTAATGATATTTTTTCAGCCGAAATGATATATTTTATCTCTGAATATTTAATAGAAATTCAAACAAAAAGTGTTTAATAACTAAGGTTACTTTGTCACCTTGCTTGAAAAAAAAAAATACTCTATTTTGAAGTAAAATAATATTTTTAAGCAATTATTTTATGCAATGCTTTTTTATCAATATAAATCTCGGGATGCACGGTCTTAGCTTTAGTCCGCGCCGAGCGCTTTCAGAGGGAGGACGTAGCGCTCACTCGCTGCTGCCGTCACGTGATCTCGTTCGACAATTCGCCACGAATAAAAAGCGACCAACACTTCTTGATACAAGTGAGTTTTTTTTTTTAATTAGTTATGTTCTGATTGTAATGTATATAATATAATTATTTTCCTATGATGTTCCAACGTGAATATAATTATAGAAAAAAAACATACGTAAATATAGTTGTAGTTTTTAATTTTTCTGACTTTTTTATTTATCTCCAACTTTAATTTAATTAGTTATTTTCAGACAATAGTTCACAATAATGGGCAAAATAGAAAAAAATAGAACTTTTGGTGCTGTCAAAATAAAAAAAAAAGGTTTTGGCCGATAATTTGAAACGCGCAAGAGAAGCTCAGCGGTAAGAATTTTATGAGGAGTGCGTGCTTCCTGAAATCATAGATTCGAGGAAAGCACGGTCTATGCCGCTTCGGAGAATATTATTTTAATTATTTTACAATTATTATACTGGTTTTTTATGGTTCCGTACCTTAAGGGTGCCAACGGGACCCTATTACTAAGGCTCCGATGTCCGACCGTCCGTCTGTCTGCTAGTGTCTCATGAACCGTTACAAGTTCACAGTTGTAATTTTTAATTTTAATAAAACGACTTTTGATTTGTCTTTTTTATTTTCTTTTGACTTTTTTGACGTGACAACGTCTAATAAATCGATGAAGCTGGCTGCACACACGAAAAAAACATGACTCATGTAGCGTTACCTCGCGGCCTTGCTCTGCTGTAGCGTTGTACGCCATGGCGGCTTGAAGTGCAAGCGAGAGCGCGGAACGAGCGATGAGAGACAGATGATGTCGAACGCTGCCGAATCGGCCTCCGCGTTCGGCAATTTCATTAATGTTTTGTTATGACGTTGTCACGTTAAACTATCGTCCGTAAACCGACTTTACAGACAACCGATTTTTATCCAAACTGTAGAAACAACATCACATTGCATTTATTTCTATAAATAAGTACTAAAATGTCTTCCTACCTGCTAAATAAATTACATAATATATTAAACTTCGTAAAAAAAGTAGGTACAAAAAGTATTTATAAAAGTAGCACAAAAGTATTTGTAAGTAATGTTAGAGGCTGGCAACGCGCAAGTAATGCAGCTTCTGGCAATGCAAGCGTCTTTAGGCCAGCGTTGCCAGTATGTTACTTTTGTAACATTTTACGTTACTTTTGACCCTCTCATGTTACCTCCATGTTACACGCCTCAAAATGTTACTAAAAATAAACATGAAACGGAACGCATACAAGAAAGGTTTCGTTCGTCATGTTGGCGCACTTGATTGTCTTGATTTTGTGACCAAATTCTGACGCGACGACAGCGCGAAAATTTTTCACTTCGTTTGTCGTATCGCATATTCACTCACTCGCGTGAATTTCTAAATGACCCATCCCGCTTACTTAGGCGAGTGAGCGACAGCCTAGTAGTGGCATCCGTGTTGGTTCAGTTCAGTTTGTTATTACGATTCTTTCGAAGCCTACTAAGGGGACAGCTTTTTTTTATGTAATAAAGTGCCATGTTATTATTAGTCGTTTTCCACAAAAAATAAGGTAATGTTACTTTTCTCGTGAAAATGTTACTTTTTGAGCTCTCTCCTGTTACATTTCACTATCTGTCACTGGCAACACTGCTTTAGGCTGCGGTAACTACACACCATCAAGCGGGCCGTATGCTAGTTTGTCACTTTAGTGGTATAAAATAAAAATTAAAAGTGAAGTAAATTTGTATGACCCTATTGTAACTCAAACCGTTGTAGGTAACACTCATCGGTACAAATAATATTTCATGAACTATAATAACAGTAATTTAATTTATTTTGAAAACGAAGGCTCTTGTTGGTTTGATCCTGGCGTCCGACGCATAGCGGTTTGTATGTGTGCATAGCGTTCTTCCCTAGACGCACACGTGCGCATCTGCTGCCGCGCGCCGTCGAATTTACCTAAAACTGAGCACTTCGGTTTTGTAATAACGCTCTTAATTTCAACCTATTTTTAGTTCCGATGTCTACGAGATTCACCATCATCATCTGCCTATAGCAATCCACTTCTGGACATAAGCCTCTCCTATTGCACGCCATTCAACTCGATTTAAAGGGAGATTAAATCTTGATAAAAACACAAACATTATGGGAGCTTTCTAATATTAATAATGCAAGGTTATATAGTTTAAAAGATTGTCACGGCCAAAACAAAATTATAAAAGCAAAAAAAAAACGCCCAGCCAGCGCAAACCTTTGAAGAGCTCCTTTAGTAGCAAGAAGAGAACTACATTTTCTGAAATACAAATATTTAAGCTAAAACTTAGTAACATCACAAAATAATTCAATAATTTCATTCATAAAAGATCAGTCAACGTCACAATTTTTTTCCTTTGTCGACACCATTGGAAAACGGGTTGGAGTATAAACATCCCATAGGTGCGAGGCTACCGGCTTCGCACCCCCATAAAACGTACTGGTGGTCTACCGTAGGCGATGCCTTTTTGGTTCCAAGCTCATAAAAAAGTACCATTAGACGGTACTTTTGTGCCACCGGTTTGGGGACTTTAAAATGATAATTTTTGAGTGTACCTAACTTTTTTGTTGAAGTGTTAAAGTCCGGTGGGTTTTTATACATTACCTACGCCTAGTTAGGAAAACTAACGGATCTGTTTGGCAACCGATCATAACTATGATTTTATAATGTATATTGCTTACCTACCTAAATGTATGATTGACATCACACATTGTTAAATCTCATCCACCAACCTGCACTGGGCCGCGGCCGGCGTGGTGGAGTACAGCGCACTCTCCCTCTCACAGAGAGGCCTGTGTCCCAGCGCTGGGAACATTATATATATATTTTTGAATCTTGTGACAATTTGTGCATGTTTAACAATATGCCTGGATTAGGCAATCTACCAAATTGTCACGCTTGTGACATGTTCGCTTCGTGATGTACGAATCCGAGAGTTTATTTTTTCATTATAACACAAATAAAGAAATACATAGAACTGAGGGCCTAGATAAAGTGAAATTCTATCAGCGCGGCGATGACGATGATGGAAAAGCCAAAAAAGTATCCATGAAACTGACATAAGCTATACCGAAAAGCTTATGTCAATCCTGTTGAAAGTTGTTGTAGAAATACGAAACGCCTTGAAAGCGATTACCTAAAAAAGCGATAATCGATTACCTTATTTTAAGCGATTATCTAGGTCTTCTGATCCTACAATATACGAATAACTAATATTATAAATGCGAAAATAAGTTCGGTTGTTTGTTCGCTTTTACGTTAAAACGGCTGAACGGATTTGGATGAAATTCGATACACAGGTAGACCAAAACCTGGAGAAGGAGGTTTCTTTAGTTCCTGGATCGCAGACGAAGTCGCGTTCAACAGCTAGTATATGATAAAGAAATTTATGTTAGTAGAAGACAAGTTCCTTAAAGTAAACAAAACAAATAGAAACTTAGAAGCTGGTTAAACCAACAAACTTCACTGCAACTTTCTAAGGCGCGCGGCACACATTACACATCAGCATAATAATGTCCTTCGGCACATTTAAATCGGTGTAAAGTAAAATATAAATGATCAATAGGACTAGAGAAAACTAACTAGAAGATCCCATAAAGTTCAAAGAAGAAGACTTTGAAACGCAACCTACAGAAAATGGCCCCTTGCAAAACAGTAAGGCATTTTATAAGCCACGATGCATTTCTAGAAATAATGAAATAGGGAAATAATTTATTTCATTACCAAACGAGATAGATCAAGAAGGAACCACATCTATAGATCAAAGAGTAGGTAAGTGGAAGTCGAATTAAAATATCCAAGCATTAGCATTTTTCAATGCAAAATGCTGAACTAACAAGAGCTTAAAATGGATTTTTTTTTAAATTAGGGCTTAGGTTGAATATTCTTCAACTAACGACCATTAGAACAGGCATATCAGAAGAAGTGCTACGAAACCCGATTTTTTACGTACCGCAGTCCTATGGCAGACCTTTGTTCGACTTTGCTAAATACCTAAGCGTATTAGAATTAGGAGTGGTACTGCAGTACTACACTATAATGCAACGGGTGTGGTCGACCTCTCGGTCGTTAGACCGCACCCTATACGTTGGCTTATTCTTGCAATCGTAAATGATTAAAACTATGGGCAAATAGCGTAGGAATAGTCAATATCTTTGTGACAATCTCTATCAGTTTCAGAATTTATTTGATAGTATCGATTTTATTAGGTACTAGCTTCTGCCCGCGTGAAATTTCACTTTCCCCCCATTCACCCTCTTAGGGTGGAATTTTGAAAAACCCTTTCTTAGTGGATACTTACTCTTCACAAAGAACACACCCTCCAAATTTCATGTCTCTAGGACCAGCGGTTTAGGCTGTGCGTTGATATATCAGGCAGTCAGGACTTAGAATTTTATATTTATGTAGATGTACTTCTTTAGCGAATTCAGCTGCAGCTGGCCCATTTGCTAGACTTAATAGCCTATAAAATTCCCGATGCTGAGACACATGCGTCCTCTCTGTGAGAGCCACGCGGGCACAGAGCGCTTTAATACACAACAAAATTAAAAAAAATATATATTTATAAATATATATATTTTAGGGTATTAAAATTTAGAGCCTTCAAAACTGACAATTCTAAATTTAATATTAAGCTTGATCCTTGGTTAAAACAACAAAATTTTGATTTCTTTTGTTTTAGTGTTACCATATCGCTACAGACTTTACACATTGCGGCTTGCCCAGACGAAGATGCTTGCCCAGGCGGGCTGAGCTGGACTCCTTCAACAAGAACTGAGGGGCAATTCTTGCAATTTTAAGAACGTTCACAGTCTGATCTCAGTCTCAATCTGTCAAAAATACCTCTAATTATTTTCCTAAATTTTTGACAATTTTTTATACCTACATTTGTTTGTAGCCGAGATGAGACTGCGACTAGATTTAGAACATTTATATTACGAGAATTAGCCTTCTGATCCTTAGCAGGAAGCGGAAAGAAAGTGGATGAGGCATTTTTTTTCAGGATGGGAAATCATCAAATACCGCTCTGGGTGGAGCGGAAGGGAGTGTCAGACTCTTACCGACTAAAAGCCACCCGTGTTCCTTCCTTAGCCCTTTATGTTCCGGGCCAGCGGTAACCCTTTCGGACAATCCCGCTGACCCGAAGTGGAGGAGGCTCTGCCTTGCAATAGGACGTCACAGGCTTTTAATAATTATTTGACTTTAATCAAAATTTAAAAACAAGATTTACGTCTTTCAAATTATTCTAACTTTTGTCAATCCTTCTCAGAATTGACACCGATAGGCGATAGGCATATGAAGTTAGGTACTTGCATAGTCTTGTTAAAACAGACGTTTGAAGTGGCTGCTACTTTCTTTAATTTGTTTACTGTTTAACACACAGTGAAGGTTTTATAGCTTCTGAGTTCGAGCCAGTCTGCTAACTAAATGTGTACATTTTGTGTTGCATTCGTGCTAAATTTTCGCTAAAGACTGTGGTTATAGGTAGGTAGAAGATAATCCGCATGTTGAGGTTGGAAACAGGCTTCAAAATATGCGACGGTGAGGATCGTTTTTTTTAATGAATATGTATGACTAGCTTTTGTTCGCGACTTCGTCCGCGTAAAATTTCTTGGTCTCCCGACCCACCCCGTTGCATCGCATCGCCTGCTCACGCTATTCGTTTTAGATTAGCGTTCTTTCTGACTTTTTTTCTTTTTGCTCGGCCTCGAAAAGTCGTAGCGTGATAGCTTATAGCCTATCTCAAGAATTGGGCTATCAAATGCAATGTATTTGTCCAAATCCAACCGGTAGTTCCAGAGATTAGCGCGTTCTATCTCTTTAGCGTTATTATTGATAAATGATATCCATCTCTGATTTATTCTCAAAATTGCAACACAAGGCATTTCTTTAAAATCAAACCATTTTATACAGGCACTTTTGAGTTCTCAAGGAGTCGATCAATCCGAATGATGAAGTACCTAAGTTGCTAGTTTCAATGCGTAGTACCTACATACTTATGTTCTTATGGAGAAGAACGGGCAAGAAACTCCATTGGAAAAAACACACACGTCAAAAATAAATTATCTTTTAGTCCTAAAAATATTATAACACCTGAAAAATATATATGTGGCACATATCAAAAAGAAAGGCATTTGTTTTAAAAAGGACCTTCTAGTTTGACAGTTTATTGAATGCTTTTTATTTGCAATTTATATTTATTAAATGCTTTCAATTGACTCAATATTTTAGCAATAATCTAGATGGAGAAGTTGAGTCTTCTTTGAAGGGTGATGTTAAAAGCAGGTACCTATAGGTTGTACCTACTTACATACCTATTTATCGATGAACCTAACATTAATAAACGTATAATCCGTTTAACTTTTGACATTATATTTTTTAAGAAACATTTAGTAATTTTGAAAACACATTTTGGTGTTCTTTCTTGAAATTGCGCAAAAAAAGTTAACATTTATCCTATCTTAATAGGGCTGTGCCACGCGACAGAAATTCAAAATTAAACAACTAAATTTAATTACACTATTAGTTAACGTTGAAAGTTAAAATTAAAACCATTAATTTTATTTACAACGATATTTTCAACAATAAAACACATTTTAAACGTTAATTACGCTAATTGCAATAATTTCACTCGACATTTTTTACATTTTAGTTTGACATTTAATAAAATTTAGTAAAACACGCAAATATTTTACTAGAACTAATTAATAACATTTAAAAGAGAAACGGCTGCTATAAAATTCCAGGTATTTTTGTGTCATCATTATTGGTCGCTTGAATTATTTTTGTATAGGTAAATACGTAGATACCTACTCGGCTGTTGATATAAAGTAAGAAATTCGTATGCGTGTTAAAGATTAAAGTTAAATATTAAAATATTTTAATTTAGAGTTATTATGGAACTTTTCATAAGTTCCGGATTTAAATAACATCTTGACGATATATTAATGAAAAAAATGTCTAAAAGAGTACTTTGAAAGCATTCTTTTTTATATATAAAAAAGAATGCTTTCAAAGTACCGTACTCTTTTATTTATTTAAAAAAGCACAGCCACAATATATTACATTAAACTTATGCTAGAAATAATCTTAGAAATACCAAAAGGTGTAACATACGGTGTGTTGTAATGTGTGTATATGTGTGTGCATGTGTATTTAAATGTTTATTCAAAAAGATAGCACAAGTTGGTAAAACAAAAATTTCCTGATAAGATGCCGTAAGTTTGTCAGGAGTACCTACAGTTTGTCGGCCGTGTTCTCGTGATAACAGTCTTCTTGAATAATATTTAGAACCTAAAGGAGTAGGTGCAATGACACAACTAATTCCCCCAAAAAAATCCGACTAAAATCTAACCAAACCCGTATGCCAGACTACTATTCAATAAATTCTTTCTTTCGCATAAATTTTATGCGTAACCCTCTAATGGGCAGTTACGCTTGCTCTGCCAAAAATAATGCCTCGGTCCCAAAGACCCCGCGATTTATAAATCTTCCCCCTTTTGACGCAAGATTGGATGGAATCCCCATTATTTGATTAACTGTATACACTAAAATTTTCGGCATGCTAAAAGTAAAATAAAAATGTTATTTTAGTGTTTAGTTTTAGTCCGCAATATATTGCGTACCTACTTTTATTTCAGGTTTATTAAAATTTTGTGAGAAATATTTATTTTATATTCAAATACTCGTATGTTAGTTTTGTTGTATTGTATTGCTTGTATCTAGATACTGATGCAAACTAGTAGTTAGGTAGGTACCTACCTATATTTTACGGCTAAAATACCAAAATAGAATGAGAGTTGTCAAAATTCTTTAATAGTTGTATTTGTCTTACGCTTTATTATTGACCTAGTTTCTTAAATGTAGGTAGGTATATCAGACTCCGTATTTTTATAATTCAGAAAGCAATAAATTAATTGTTTTCGCAAGCTTAAAATTGAACAAAGTAAAAAAAAACAAGTTGTAATAAAAGATTATTAGTCACAAAAGTACCGAGTCAATTGTAAAATATAAAATAAAAAAAAATCCACGGTCGCAGTAAATAAAATTAATTCCTTTTACTTGATTGAAAGCTTGCAAAACTTATTGCTCTCAATTTTAAGGTCCAACCTTGAAGTCTGACTAAATGATCGCGGTGCAAAATCTTGCAATGCAAAAAACCTTGGAGTTGTAAAATATTGATTTACTTGAACGCTAACAATCAAGAGATCAGCTTGTTCGCCAAAAAATATTTGTGAGTGATGTTGGATACCATACCTTAGCCAATTAAAAAAATATCTGGGTCCTGACTAAATCCATAATTAACTCCAAATAAAGTAAGTACATACCTAAAACCAAACAGCATTACGACTGTATAATTTTCGAGGGGCTAGGCAGAGATGTACCCTATTTGTACACGCATTATTTCACCAGTTATGGTTAAATCCCATGTAATTTATTTATTTATTTCAGGCGACGCAGGCCCATACCCACCCACACCTTTACCTTATCATACATATTTTTATTAAAAAAAAAATAAACATCCGAATTGAGAACTTCCTCCTTTTTAGAAGTCGGTTAAAAATTGTACTTCACTAGCTTGTTCTTGTGCTGTAATGGGGGGATGAGCCTTATTGTCATCAACCGGGCACAAATTCAGACTCCGCCGAGATTGAGAAACTAGTGGAAAAATCCAATAAAACATTGCTCGACCCGGAAATCGAACGCTCATGCTCAGCAGTAGCGCTTGCTGGCACTAGACCAACGAGGCAGTCAAACTAAAAGCTGTTTTTATTGGTCTTCGTTAGTTCATTTAATAAAAAAGGGTTGCCAATCGTTTCGTTTACACAGAAGGTGGTAGATACCTACCCCGTAAAATTTATATCCGTTTTCACAAATAAACGGTAATCTGATCTTTTAAGCTACTAATTGGCCTCTAGAGATCCAATCTGCTTTGTTTTATGGAATTCAATTCAGTTCAGACGGTATTGGGTTCAGTTAGACTATTTTTAGGCAGTGTAGTATGCAAGGCGCGTAGGTAACTCGGTAGTGTAATGTACGGTTCCATACACAGGATAGTGAGTGTTGGTCGAAGTATATTTTTACGTACTTTTAATCAGAAGGTAAATATCACTTTGTGTGTCCATGGAGTTTCTTGCCCGTTCTTCTTCATAGGAACCTACTACGCTATGGAATGGGCAACTTCATCTTTCTGACTGACCGACTCCTTGGCAATTCACAAGTGCCTGAAATTGGCTTATTTGTTATAGTTTGAGTTTGTCGATGCCGATTTAAAACTGCTTATCTATTACCGACTTCGTACAGATTTATCTTGTCTTTAATCCTAGAATTGGTAGCATGCTTGCCTGTTATTTCGTTTAAAGCACTTTTTCAACTTAAGTAAAATAATATATCAAAATTATATTATACATATATAGATACTAATTCACGCCTTCTTCTTCTTCTTATACGATAATTAGTAACAAGCAGTAAAAAATAAGATAAGTACCTAGTAGGAATTCTAGGGGTGCTAAAACTGAACACATTCATTTGTTTCCTATCCTATTTGGAATAATACCGATAGATTAGTCAAAATTAAATGCTGTCCCAGAAATGAACTGTTCGAAAACCACTGAAACCGGCGACAAAGTTAGTAGGTACCCACACGACGATGATAATTGTGAATAATTGTCACCTTTCTCTTGTAGCCTGATCGGAACCGAACCGGTATGGGACCGGGTGAAGTAGGTATAGGTACCACTTAAGGCGACTAATAATTACATTATCACCTAAGTATACTGTACTAACAACGTGCTGAGATTTTTTTGATACGGCAGGTTAGCCTGCATGGCGGTTGCTATAAAAAAATAAATATAAAACATCACCATGGTGAAATCATATACCTATTTAGTTTTTGACAGCAACCCGTCGCAGTTTCTGATTTTGAAATTTTGCTCTGTCACATTATTTTTTAATTTTAGTTTTCATGCACTAATAGACTTTTTAATCTTTGTAAACTTTTTATTGTTGTTTTGTTATTTCTTGATTAGAAATTTTGAAATCGGTTTTTTTTCTCTTCAGCATTTTAATTTTCTATCCAGGATGCAGACCATTAATTGGTGATTTAAGAAAGCATTTTAGAAGAATTCAAATTAAATTGCAAAACTAAGTTTTGTTTTCAAAATAAGATCCGCTTAGATGATGGAACAACGATCTATAAGATATAATTTAGTCGTTTACCGAAAATTTATGAGCTACCGATCCAAAAATTGGTCCTGCTGTTATAAATACAATAATAGAACTACCTAATTAAAAAAAAAAAAGATAAAAACAGATGTCTATTCATGTCAATCTGGAGAGATTGACATGAATAGACATCTGTTTTTATCTTTTCCAATAATTCTATCATAATTATAATAGATGACTCATGACAGTAGATAGTATTAAAATCCAGTATACCTACTTACTGGATTTTAATTTGATAGGTAGGTATTCCTTTGTTTTTACTGAAAAAAGTAACAGTTTAGGGTTAAAATCTAAAGGTAAGTAGGTATAACATCGCTTAGTTTCTGTCAACTTTTTGAAGACAGACTGAGACAGAATATTGTTTGAAATATAGGTCATCGATTTATCTCAGTGAATAAAATTCAATTTTAATAAGAATATGGACAAGGAGTTTCCAATACTCTCCTTATTATACAAAAATCATTTAAGTTTGTCCTAAAAACTAAAAAGCTATAAAAATACTTCATAACAAGTATTAAATCCATACATTAAGGCCCAAACAGTTGTTTTCGCTTGTATCTAACGTGTTGAGGTTTAACTTTAGGCCAAATTCTGTCTGTTCTTCTCTTGAGGGCTGATTCTTCAACCGTCAGATAAGTTTCATCCAATGGGAATAAGTATTAACGTTTTGTTAATCCATAATATTTATTCTTCAGATATAATTTGTCTGGCTATTAAAAAAAGGCCCTAAATACTGGGTGGAAGTACAGTAGACAGATTAGACTGTTTCGCTGCATAAATCTGTTTTTATTTGGTTTACAATTTAGATAATACCTACCTGTGAGTTTCATAGCGAAAGGTATTTAATATGACGGATAGAATTACCCTTAGACCGTTGCAGATGATTAAATAGTCACCCTGTATGTCAACTGGCATTGAGTTAACAAACTTTTCCGTAACGATTAGGTAAAAATAACCGGTGAAAAAAAAACTACTCACTGGGCATCATTTCGACGTGTGATGATGTGTCCATGATATTGTGGTGATGCAACATGTCGGGTGGGGACTGCACCAGTCCACCACCGCCCCCGCTGGCCATCACCATCACTGACGCAGTTATATCTTCACTGGTGATCACCTTTAATACTTTTAACAAAAAATCCTTTAAAAACCGCTCACACCCGATATTTCTTTATTTTTAACCAATTTTTACTTTAATTTTTTCTCTTAAGGTATGTTGTGTGGTTTAAAAACTGGATCCAGTTGTTGATTTATTGCAATGACATCACACTTTATGAATATAAATGTATTTTTTAGTTAAAAGTCTATGTTACACACGAAAAAAAGTTTTTTTGAACACTATAGTTCTATCACAAACAGAATACACCAAAAAAGTTGTTTAGGCTTAAATAAAAATTCCACTAATTACGGTTAGGCACTTCGACATATTTATTTCTACAAAAAAAAATTGTTCGTTTATCACGTACGTCGTGTCACCGCGCCGGCCAAGCCCACACTGCCGTATTATATCTATAATTCTATGGATCGACTCGAAAGCGCATGATCAGACCGTCCTCGTCTCCCATTGGTGGAACTCTAGAACGCCTATTGGCAACGGCCGCCGTGATAGGCTGATAGCTTCCCATTTTCCCGCCCAAATCGACAATGCCCTTACAAAATGGCGCTCCCTACACAGCCTTTTGATGCTTTTTTGAACATTTTATTCGGTAAAAAATAATCCGGTTCGGATATAATGAGCATGATTTATGATTTTGATCCCTGGACTTAGTTATATTTTTTATTTTACTTTTTTATAATCTTGCCATGTTAATCTTTGGAGTTTCGTGTTTTTTGTTTTGATTAATCGCGAGCCAATTTTTATTTGATTCGGACTGTGTGTAAAAGGTATTATTTGTGATTTGGTTTAGCTGTTCGGTGAATTTTAAGTACCTAAGCGTCATTACGCTTAGGTACGCTTTTTCTGCAGGATAAGCAGAGGCGTAGATTGTGAGTCGTGGTAGATACGTTAATGGGAGGTGCGTCTTATTGATCGTATTTCGAGCTAGTGTCGGCTGGGGTTGAGGCAAGGGTGGATAACAGCTGTTCGTCTGTGCGAATTATTGAAAAATTAAATGAGATAGGTATTAAATCAAACGAGTCAGGTTATATTCTTCTTAAGTTAATTTTAGTGGAGCCTTCTACCGCGTGCATTTTGTGTCATAAATATTCCTGTAAACTGTCAAAGGTGCAACAAAAAGAAACATCATTTTAACTTCCTATTGGATTTTTGCCATTTGTCTGGAACTGAATCTTGTGTAAAACGTGGCAGTAAAATTAAATTAGTTAAACCTTCTGAATAACCGATCATTTTATTAATTACACATTTTGTATAGTTATAAAAATTATAACTTTAAGGATATTTTAAATTGGGTATTTCATGATAAAATAACATTTTCAATTATATAGAACCGGTTTTCACCGGTTTAAATAATAGATACCTAACCAAGTATAATTTTAGATAGGTAAATATTTCTGTTTTCATCTCACTGTATACAACTAACTTCATACTATGAATTCTTCTTCGATTTCTAATAACTCATGCAAATATGTTTAGGTATACCTACCTACCAACCGTATCTCGTACCTATTGACACTAATAATACCTACTTACTAATTTATCACGATCTTTTTATAACTTTTAAATCTTGTAGGTATTCCTATTGCTAATCTTTCTTGTTAGACTAAATGCACATTAAAATAGATATAGGTAGTTATTAACTTTTGTTTTTAGTTTTATTTAGGAACAGATTTATTTTTAGTTTTAGCTCGACAAAGTTTTTATATTTATTTAGGAACAGATTTATTTTTAATTTTAGTTCGATAAAGTTTTCTATTTTTAGTTTATACTACTTTATATTTAGAGCACTTTAACGCTAACGCACTTAGCGGTACGAGTTCTATTTTAACTGTGACAATAATTTACGACGTTAACAAAATGTCTTCCGATAAACATAGATTACCAACCACTTTGTAAACAGTTTTTCATATTCATAGGTAAATAAATCCATACTAATATTATAAATTCGAAAGTAACTCTGTCTGTCTGTCTGTATGTTACCTTTTCACGCCTAAACCACTGAATGGACTTCGATAAAATTTGGCAGAGAGATAGATTGTATCCTGGGGAAGGGCATAGGATAGTTTTTATCGACATACCTCGCGGGCGAAGCTGCGGGCGGAAGCTAGTATATAGATACGTAATAAATATACCAATGGAGCAAACGCCAAGTAGTTGTGTTACCGCGATTCAGACCAAATAAGTAGGTATCTACATTCTACACACAATCAACCTATTTTTTTTTAACTGCCAGTATTCCAGCACGTGTCACACTATCAATCACAATCTCATTTTGAAAGATATTGCTAATCCATTGCTTCATATGTACGAAAAATGTGTCTGTACAATCACGTAAATAACGCAATGAATGTTGTTGATCTGTCAAAATGAATGCCATTCCTACTGTTATTGTGGAACACAATTACCCCGCAGGCCTCTTTTTATTAGTATTTAATCCCGAGTGTACCGTAACGTGTCTAGTACTGTCCACAAAAGAGAAAATTTTCTATTACCAAAATTAATTTTTATTCGAGAACATCCATCGGTTTCTTACTAATCTTCAACTGTATCCGACGATCCTGCATACTTATCTCTTTTGTTGACTGTACGCGGGCCAAGTGCGACTTGGCGTATGTCACTATGTCTTCGAATTTTTGTTTTCATGACATGTTGGTTTCCTCATACATATCAAACATACTTATCTGGCGAACAACTAGTAGGTCAAAGCCACTGGGCCATCACTCCTCCTGCATTAAGACTCCCATAGACAGGCGCGACGCAACAGAGCGTCGCGTCGCGACTCTACTAGAACAATTTCTATGAAAATTTCAAAGAAATTGTTCTACCGGAATCGCGTCGCGGTTTTCGGCCTTTAGAAACACTTCTTTCACATGTTTCTATATAAAAAGATATATATATATATATATATATATACCTATACTTACCTATATGCTGTGGTTTCGCCTGCTGGTACGTTGTCGATTCACCGTTCAATTACTAAACTGTATCTTATGGAGGTACGGTACTTATTCATTATTCACGAATCTGAATCGCAACAAACTCAAGGGTAGGTACCTACTTCATTATAAAACACAACAGAACGGATTTTTTTTTTAAACCAGTGACAATGACTTAGGTACCTAGTTAATTATTCACAGCATTGAGAATTCGAAATAGCAAAACGTTATAAATAAAAAATAAATAAATAACAAAGGTTTATTCACAAAAAAATACAAAATGACATTATAATAGCAGTAGCAGTTTGAATTTATCATCACAAAATGATTTCGTGTTGTCTTGAATGTCTAAGTATTCTATTTTTTTATATAGCAAGCAAAGCCGTAGCAACTATTCTGCCAATATCAATCTTAAATGTTATTGTATAACGAGAGAGGCTGCTATTCTTTGCTAACAAGCTTGTCACTAAGGTCAAAATGTCTTCAACGGTCCTCTTGCAAAAAATGAACACCTATGCCAACAAAAAATCATAAATTTGCCCCTAATTACTTCATCAGCGATCCGATGTGTGAGGTGACGCAAAAAAATGGCGCCGAGAGTTCGCGCCAAAAGTCGTTAGCACAGATAAAATAGCGCCACAGATAACCTTATCTTGAAGCAGATGTTAGGTTGAATAGATTTTTAAGAAGTTATTTTTGGCATTTCCTTTTCCTATTCTTGGTTTTTGTATGTGTAAAAGATACGTCCCTTTTTTAGAAGCGGTAGATAGAAGACGTGCCTAAGATTGTGAAATTGAAAAAAAATCAAAACGACTGTTTTCTTAAGATTAACAACCCACATTTATTTCCTACTTCAAAAATGCATAATACATATACCTATTCAAATCAAATCGAGCATGTTCGTCAAAATTCAAAATATTTCGAATTAATTCAATTTTGAACCGGTTTTTCTTTTACCTAACTATTTACATTCTAATCATAAAAGTTAAAAAAAATTAAAAATAATAAAGTATTGTTTAAACAAGAATACGTTACATTAATTCCAAAACTTAAATCTTACTAGCTCTAAACACATTTTGCGATCACCTATCTGACCTTCACAACGTAGTTACTGGGTAACACCATACCCCTTGGTCAGACTCCATTTCACCCTAAAATACAAAATAGCAATCACGAAAATCGATCGTGCAATTCCTTAAATTGGTTCACAATACAAACACATTAACATCCTTACACAAAGAGAATTAATATTCCCCATTCTCGATACTTTTCCACCGGAACCGGATACGGGGAGGAAACGGAAACGGTCTGGAAGCGGCTGACCGGCCGGAAGTGACGTAGACTTCTTATTGATTGCGGCTAATTCATTTTATTGTCATGTGTTATTTGAGATGAGAGTTCTTGAAGAGATTTATTTATCTTAGACAACTTTCCTAGCATTTCTTTCGTCTAACTAACCCTTTTGACAAACACGTTGCGGTCGACTTCCAGGCTTGCTGTAAAAGCAATTCTGACCTTTACGATTATTAGTTTACAATGCCCAATATATTATAGATCAGTTGTCAAGCAGTGGTGGCCCACTGGTACCGGCCCCGACTCGTAGGTCGTGGGTTCGAGCCCAAGCAGGCACTTTACTTTGTGTAAAATATTTCATCACCGCTGCTCTCACGACATTGAAGAAAAATATCGTGAGGAAACCGACATGTCCTAGAACTAAAACTCCGAAGACATGTGATATCCGCCAACCCGCAAGGGCCCGCGTGGTGATAACGGCCCACTCCCTCTCACCGAGAGGAGGCCTGTGTCCCAGCAGTGGGAACATTATAGGGTGATATGGTATGCTTATGTACCTGTCAAACTTTCGAGAACATGAGAACTCGCGTAGTGAATGTCCAAGTATTTTTTTTTAAGATGACTAGCTAGTTACACCACCCTTGGTTGACTGGTAGAGAATGCCTAAGGCATTAAGTCCGCATTTGTACCTTTTTGTGGGAAAAGTTAAAAAAAAAATTATTAGCAGTAGGTAGTTAGGTTACCTATCACACGGAAAGAGAGAATAAAATTTTTGGTAACACATGGTATTCCTTGGTGCATGTGTTTAGAACGGGATTCTGCCGAGCGAGCGGGGTGATAGAGCGACAATGCCAGTGGGGATCGAACTTGCAACCTCTCAATCGCGAGTTCACATTTCAACCGTTGTTGGGCTACTCAAAATTAAGCCACTTTAGCAGCCCTTCGTTATTCAAATCCCCCGTCTTTCCTAATGTCACACTACACTATTTCGGTGACATGTTTCTATCGTCGCAGGCGCCGCTCGTGTGCGGTCGCCGTTAGTTTTTTGCTCGTAAATGCTTCACATTCCAATGTTGTGATAATACTAATTGGTGGTTGACATCTTTGTTCGGATGCTGCGATTTTTTCGATATTTTAGGGTTTTTTAGGGTTCCGTACCTCAAAAGGAAAAAACGGAACCCTTATAGGATCACTTTGTTGTCCGTCTGTCCGTCCGTCCGTCTGTCAAGACCCTTTTTCTCAGGAACGCGTGGAGGTATGAAGATGAAATTTATATCAATTACTCAGGTCTACTGTCCCTTGAAGCTGTGAAAAAATCAAACTTCTAAGCCAACGCAATCAAAAGATACAGCCGTTTATGCCGCAAATTTTCGACACTTGCAAGGGAATCAAAACCTACAGGGTGCTTCCCGTGAACTCAGAATCTTGAAATTTGGTACGAAGCAACGTCTTATAGCATAGATAAAGGAAAAATTACGAAAACCATAAATTTTTAGTTACATCACATAATATATTTTTTTTAAATAATTTTAAACTTACTACCCATTTCCTCATAAACGCTTAGAGGTATTAAATTGAAATTCATACCAAATACTCAGGTCTATAATACCTTTAAGCTGTAACAAAATCAAACTTCTATGTCAACGCAATCAAAAGAAACAGCAATTTAAGCTGCATATTTTGAAACTCGCAAGTACTCGCAAGGGAATCAAAACCTAAAGGGTACTTCCAGTCGACCTAGAATCTTGAAATTTGGCATGAAGCAACGTTTTATAGCACACATAAAGGAAAAATTCCAAAAACCTTAATTTTTTTTTTTTTTTTTTGCAATGTTCAATGTGGTACTATTCATAACTTTTTCAGTCACCATTTACAGGTCTGGTTCAAATTTAATACTTAATTAATATTTTTGAACCAGATTTCTAAATAGTGACTAAAAAACTTAGTAAATAAATAACTTTAATAAAAGAACTTTCGCAAGTCTGCTGCAAGGCTAGTATAAGTGTTTCAGTTATATTATAGATAAATGATATGTGTTAATATAAAATAAAGGATTACTTAAACGATAAAGAGATCTTTGTCTTAAATTTATGCTCCTCCATCTTTCCCCATTGTAATGTTATGAATTTCATTTTGCAATAAAAATACCATAGTTATGACTCGATTGTCGTAATGAACGAACTTTGTAAACCTTGCAGGTTTGTACGGAACCCTCGGTGCGCGAGTCCGACTCGCACTTGGCCGGTTTTTTTTATTTAGGTGCGTGATGTGCTGCTAATTAACAAATGGACGTGTATGATTGTTGTTGTAAAAATACAACAAAAATACAAAATATGTAATAAATAAAAATTGGACATTGTATGATTGTTGCTGTAAACACAAAAAAAAATTGACATTTTATGATTTTTGTAGTAAAAATACAAAAAAAAAAAAAAAATTTAAATACAAAAAATAAAAATGTTGTATTTTTTTATACTGAATTAAATTAAATTAGCTAGCGAAACTCTGCAGTTGTAGTGAATATAGATATCTTGGTTTTAGGTGCATAAAAAATACTAAATAAAGAATATTGAAATAAACTCACGATTGTTTTCCGTGCTTTTTCCAGATTACTTTTTAACCAAATCTTCACCGTACTTATATCTAATTCAGGTTTTTATTAAGGCGAAAGCGCTAGGGTAGCCCGCGAAATTCAAATTTTCTTACGTTTTTTGCAATTTGCTGGTCAGTATTAAGTTGTACGTTGATTAATATATGAATCGCGGCCGTAACTAACATGTATTTACAGAATTATAATCATTAAAGTCATCAACACAACTCTCTAAGACCACGTAAGTCCGAAGAATGATAATTTCATGAAACAGTTATTCTTTGGACTTACGTGGTCTTAGAGAGTTGTATTGATGACTTTAATGATTATAATTCTATAAATACATGTTAGTTACGGCCGCGATTCATATATTAATCAACGTACAACTTAATACTGACCAGCAAATTGCAAAAAACCTAAAAAAAAAACAAATTTCGCGGGCTACCCTGGCGCTTTCGCCTTAAATAAAACGTCTTATATCTACGTCTAATAGACGTAGGGGTACCTACATAGGTACTATGTTTCTATAAGTATTGTTTATATTTATGTCCATGTTTGTGTGTTTGTTTATTGTTTTGTTGTCTTTAAGACGTATTAATCACAGACAGTGATGACACTCACTACTTATAAAATAACAAAGTGATCTGACATCGTGATGTGTTTGAATTGATCAATTAAAATTAACTGACTTACGCCTTTTGTAACCTTTCCGTTTTAGACTTAACAATAATATTGTTTTAATCTTGACATTTTCAATTAGTAGGTACCTATTTTTGTTATTAATCTTGTGTAATAAATTAGGTATTTTAAATATTTCATTATTCAAAAATATTTAAAATACTTAATGTTAATTACTAATTTAAGTTAAAAAATGAAGTTTGTCAATTAAGTCAACGAAATTAGGATAATTTTGCAACACACTTCACACTAATATTATAAAGGCGAAAGTTTGTGAGTGTGTGTGTGTGTTTATTGTTTGTTACTTCTTCAAGCTCAAACGGCTGGATCAATTTTGATAAAATTTTGTATGGAGGTACTGTCACCCTGGATTAACATATAGGCTAATTTATCACGATATTCTCACGGGATCGACATTTACGCGGGTGAAACCGCGGGGCGCAGCTAGTAATATTATAAAGGCGAAAGTTTGTGAGTGTATTTGTATGTTTGTTACTACTTCACGCAAAAACTACTAAACGGATTTGGATGAAATTTGGCACACCGATCGTTTCTAACCAGGATTAAAACATAGTATACTTTTTATCCCGATATTCCCATGGGTTTGAAACTTATGCGGGTGAAACCACGGGTCGCAGCTAGTAATAAATAAATATAATAGCAATGGGTTTGTCTTCTAATTTAAAACTGCACCAATACAGTCTGCATGTGTATTTTATTTTTAGGGTTCCGTACAGAAATGGTGAAAAACTGGCCAAGTGCGAGTTGGACGTGCACACTATAGGCTCCGTACTTTCATCGTCATCATCCACCGCCCAACTTCACCCATAGCTGGGGAAAAGGCCCTTTTCTTCATATAGGTACCAATTCCCACGCTCCTGTGCCAGCCTCATCCAGGTTTTGCCCGTGATTGTAATAATGTCGCCGCCAGACGACGACATCTCGTCTTCCTTCGACGCCACTCTGTTACAGCTTTACTCCGTGCCACTAAGACCTTTTCTGCTAAGACCTTTACCAAACACCATACGCAAACCTACCTTAGAAACTGACTCACACAAGCTTGCTATATTATCCATGTTAGTTATTACAGTTCATTTAAGTGTGTGTGTGTGTGTAGGGTGTTAATTGGCTGTAGTAGGAACTAATTTAATTAGTACCATTTGAAGCACTGGTTTGTGAGAGATGTTTAGTGGATTGGAGTTCCGTGGTCCGGTGGCGAACACGCTGTACGACAAATAATTTTATGCAAAGTATTACAAATATAAGGTCCGAATTGTAGCTTTCGGTTTTCCTTGTCGACGATAAAATGGTCCGCATTTAACAATATTTTTTATTAAATAGTCCATTTATTTTACTCTGGTGAACTAGACCTTGAAAAGGGGATTCATAATTTTTTGTATTTCGACTCTTCACGTGGGCAGAGGGCTTTTTTAGGTCAAAGAATCAGCATTTCCCACTGACAGCGATTCGGATGAATTTTTTGATGCCAATGAGCTCCTCTCTTTTTTTTCGTTATAGGTAGGTACTTGTAGGTACATAATATTTTTTTTGTACTTGTAGTATTATTGCTTTACTTCCATAATAACCAACAGAATGATCCACCAATCACAAAAGAGTACGGAACCCTTACTTTAAAAATTTGCCCTCACTTAGCCAATATCTCCATTTGATTTCTTAATTAAATAGACAATGTTCGGTCTATTTTAAACGATTTTGTTAACAATTCAGGTCAACATGTTAACATAGGTTCCGGAGACAACATGTCCAAATATAATGGACATGTTTCTAAAATTATCTGTGGATTATGGCGCAGTGGGTGAGCAATTGGCTGCTGCGTTAGGTGTAGCTAGGTAGTTCGATTTCCGTACATAAAAAAAATAACTATAGGTACTTATATGATAAATTTTATATTATTTGTGTCTCATCATCTGCCTAGCCTATTCCCAACTATGTTGGGGTCGGCTTCCAGTCTAACCGGATGCAGCTGAATACCATTATTTTACATGGAGCGACTGCCTATCTAACCTCCACAACCCAATTACTGGGTAATACGATACCCCTTGGTAAGACTGGTTGTCAGAGTTTCGGACTTCTGACTACCCGTAACTACTGTCAAAGATGACGAGAGTGACGATGATGAGAATGACAGCCGGGACCAACGGCTTAACGTGCTTTCCGAGGCACGGAGGGGTCTCGGTATGTAAAGATGGTCACCCATCCACACACCAACCGCGGCAAGCGTAGCTCAACCTGATCGATGGACCTGTGCGGCTGTTATTATTTATCCACGGGCCCCTCGAATTCATTCATTTATATTATTTATGTTTATTGGTTGAAAAAAAAGAAACACTTTCACGTGTCAAAAGAAATAATCATATTTTAAAACTAGATGACGCAGACGGGTATGGCTTGTTTTTCCGGGTCTTCATTTCTGCGTAACGTGCGATTTTAGACACATGCAACACTACGTTGGTTGACGCGTTTTTGACGTTTGTACAAAGTTGAATTGTCTTTTGTGCCTGAAATGTCACGTGACAGTTGATGCAGCATACTGCTTGACAGCAGACATAGGTGTGGCGGTAGTACTTTTCCTTGATGAGCTCTATAGCATACCAATAGGTACCAATGATTATTGGCCTCAAAAATATTGTCAGATCAAAAGCCCTCATCTAAAAGTAAAATGAAATGACACTGCTTTTAGCAAAGACTAAGATTTTATACAAAAAGATACAATTTCTATCTAAATTATAATCTGGAACATCTCACTCGGCATTCGAATGGCGCCAACGATGTGTTAAACGTGCCCATATTTTGACAAAAGAGGTTTTAAAATTTTTTTTCGATGACAAAGGTATCTCGCGCGTTCGGCTTTGTCGGTGACGCATTATTGTGTCACTTTCATTTATATACTTTTTTGTGAATCTTTTTTCTAAAATCGATGTACTTAATTTTGTAGTTTTTATTAGAAACCTCTTTGTGATTTGCGCTTTTCGGGAGTGGTATACGTAATAGAGATGTAAGACATTGTGTCAATATCGGTTGGATAATTTTAAAAGGTATTCGATCTTCATCAAAATAGTAGAGTGCTTTGCAATGTCGCCGATACAGAGACACAGTTCTCTATGGTAACACAGGTACACAGACCTACCTACTATGAGTTCATGAAAATTAAATTAGTAACTTTTAACCCTCTTAGAGGTGGAATTTAAAAAAACTCTTTCTTAGTGGATACCTACTCTTCACAAAGAACACCTCCAAATTTCACGTCTCTAGGATCGGCGGTTTAGGCTGTGCGTTTATATATCAGTCTGTCAGGACTTTGAATTTTATATATACCTACCTACTTATAGAATACTTTTACCCCCTGAAAGAACTGTCAGTGAATTCATACTAGTTCGTCAATGTCTGTACATCTCCGTCATCTTTCGACTCCACCGATGTTCCCTGAAGGTATTAAGTTGGAAGTCGGTACGCGTCGCGCATTAGGCTGCGTACAAAGGTGCGGATTTCACGCTCGCCGCTGATGCGATTAGCCGCAAATCTGATGCCGCCCTTACAGAGTTTCGTTGCGGACAAAAAATATTGTTTATTGTTGTACATTTGTTGCTCATTTTGTTTTTATATTTGGTTTCTGTTGGCGGCAGTGTGTTAAGTTTTAAATAGATTTTAAATACGATTTGCAGTTTTTTGGGTAGAAAAAGCTTATTTGTGTCAATTTGTTTGTTCTTTTCTATGGGTTTTCTGTGAGATACATATTATACGCAGAAAGAAATAGATACCTCTGATACTTTATGCATGGACGTAGGATAAAATAGTCAAACTGAAATCGTAGAGATTAGCATCAATTTATTTTTATAAAATATCACCATTTCCATAATTGTGAACGTGGAGTGTAATTTTATAATTAGTTCATAACGTGATATAGCAATATTGTTTAAAATTTCTGTAATTTAATTGAGCAACAACCTGGATTTTTGTCTAATGTTGTGCATGTTTTTCTTAGGGCTGATTTTTCTTACGTCAGATAATTTTAAATGAAATTTTACTTGAGGAATAATATTGAATTTTTGACAGTCCTTCCATACAAAAACTGTCAGACGTCAATATTATTCCACGAATAAAAATTTTATCGGTCGATTGCAAGATCAGCCATTAAATAAATCAATCGGTAAAAGCATTATTCTACCCTTGTCGCCTACATTTATACATTAAAACCTTCAACACAACATTGTGCTGCAAAAACGGAGAAAATAGTGAAATATTCTGCCATCTTATTATGACGATTTACTATTCTACACTTTTCCGTATTTGTAGACACGACACAACAGACTGCAAAAGACATATGTATTTGTAAAAAATACATCTTTTCACACAAGAACGCGTCTTTCAGTGACTTTTTCATACAAAACTGGACCGTTGTGTTCTATGACAGTGGACTGTCATAGAGTATCATCAAGTCATATTACAGATCAACAGTTTCTGTCGGCTGTCGCGTCGCACGCAGCGGTGCGTAAGCTCTTTAGTACGGTAGCCGCTTTTATTCGCACTGAGACGTTTGGACACGGCGTTTTTTATGAAGTTTTATTTGAAACATTGACTGGAGACTGTTTTACGAAATTTAGCATCAAAAAATCTCTGAGTGATCTAACACTGCACACTTAATTCCTTCTTGCTTAAATTTTATATTAGTCTACGTTATTGATTTAGTCTTAAAAAGGGTAGCTTAAACTTATTTATTTATAGGTAGGTACCTACTTTGTTATTTATATCATCAACTTAACTGATGGATAAGTAGGTACTCATGTTTTAAGTCCGCCCTGCGAAGATCACCATTCCACCTAACCTTACGTTTGCCGATGCATGGTCTCCAATCAAGAACATGAATTTTGGATCTCTGCCCGACCACCTTGTTCCGGATTCGATCCCTCAGAGAGACTTCAAGCGTAGGGTTCCATAGTTCACGCTCTTATATAAAAACGACCTACTTCTGATTTGTTTTGTTTGGTATACCAAAACTGTGATATTATAAAGTTAGTTTTAAGATGTGTAGCAGTGCCATTAGATGTGTAGCAGTATTTTATTTTAAGCTTCGCATAATGGCACATAATACCTATTGTTTAAACCTATTTTTATTTTCTCTGTAAGTTCATTTGTAATTCTTTTGAGAAATAGATACCTTTAACCGTAAATGTTATTTCCCGTTTTATGGGAGACAAAACATCTCCCCAAGCTGCAGCGTTTTACCAACCCAGTGTGTACCTAAAGAGGATTACGCACCCGACCCGCCATTGTGGCTGTAAGTGATAATCGCCTTTGCTTTATTTTTTTTATTGTTAATTCGTGTGTGGAATTCCTATGTGCGTTTAAAACCGGTGAAGCGGAAAAGCATAATGGCTGCTACGTTGATACCAACATTGAAATAGTTTTTATTTACATTGACGGTTTTATTCCACTGTTTTGAAAGTTTCTCATACCAAAGTGGCAGTGGATTTTGTGCATGTTATGTAAGCTTTATTTATTTGGACAGCAATGGCTGAATGTGAAGGATTTTCTTAAGATTAGAACAGCAATGTGTTTGGGTCCTTTTAGTTTGGAAGCTGGACGGAATTTTGAGAAGGTTGTATAAGTTATATTGTTTGCCAGAAAGGCGACAGCCCCAATTCTTCAAGGAAAACCATACCTAGGCATCTACTTATCTAAGGAAAATTATGTTAAGATTAAGTATGCGCAATGGTTATTCTTTCCATCATTTTTCTTCTTAATCAGGCAATCAACTAACATTTTTAACCGCGGACATGGACGGTGGCTAATGAGGTTGAATATCTTCGACGACAACCGATCACAGTAAATGTATCATCATTAAATATGTAGGTATAGAAAAGGACGCACGGAAGCCAAGTCAGCTCAAATGATTCGTACTACAGGTAACAAAATAAAATAAAACATACAACTTAGGTACTTATAATTGCAACTACATAACCAAACAATAATATGAATAAATATTACTTTAATAAATAGTACCTAACATAAAATTTAATTTATCTGCAGGAATCACCGTGCGTCACACACTTGTTAAAATTCTAAGAAAATCATCTACTTTTACAATATTTATAAATAATTTGTAAATATGTGAACACCGTGTATCTATCACATAATTGATTTACTTAACATTGTTTCATTTTTAATTCTTCTTACTTTTTGCGTTAGACTAATTTTATTCTAGGTGCATCGTCTTCGCATATATGTATATTGTGTATACAAAACCTTGTAAAACATTTTAAAAGAGTAATGGTGGAGTTTCTTGCCCATTCTTCTCCATACGAACACTACCTTTTGAAAGGGGCGACTAGAATCAATTCAATTTTACTGTAATTTTTTAGGTTCAAAAGTGCCTATTTGAAATAAATGATTTGACTTTGACTTTGGGTTTTTAACCAACTTCAAAAAAGGACGAGGTTCTCAATTCGACTGTATGTTTTTATATTAAGATATAATCTCAGTAGGATATCAGAAACTGGATCTGTGCCCGCATGGTACCTATAACATAAACTAAATTTGTGTGCAATATACCTCAATCGACTCCCTCGCGAAATAAAGGCATGACGATCTAGTACACCAGTTATAATTTTTCACTAAATATAAAGTACAAAGACTAAGCTATTCCGCCCATCAACCACCATTTATGTAACTCTGAATTTAAGACGTGCAGACAAAGCTTTAGTTTTATTATACATAGATATCGGCCGGTAAGGGACTGTTAAATTTATTTGGCAGATAAGTGCGTCGCCACGGTGGAATGTCGTCCGTCCGTCTGTCCCAGACCGCGGTAGTTTTATTGTTATTTCTTGAGTCGAGGCTGTGTTGTGGTTTCTTTAATTACAGGTTAAATGATGACGATGATATTGATGAGTATACACCTCCTTATGCTGATAATGTATTCATACTATGAATGGTAAAATGTCTGCGGTGATCAGACACATCACTACCTAAACAACTCAAAATTACGCCTTATTATAAGATTTTTAACCGACTTCAAAAAGGAAGTTCTGTAGGCCCGTATGTAGGTATATTTGTATGTTCGCGATTTTCTCAAAAACTAATGTAAGTACCAATTTTGATGTTTCTTTCATTAACGTGATCTACATACTTTCAGGAAGGTTTTAGTATATACCTAATACATTAGGTAATTATGTATTGATTGATCAACAGACTGCCTCGTTGGTCTAGTGGTCGAAAACACTACTGGTGAGCATGACGTCCTGGGTTCGATTCCAGGGTAAAATGTTATTGGGTTTTTCATCTGGAATTTCTATGGGACTAACATAACTGGCGAAGTATGAGTGTAGGTGCTATAAGTACACCTCTGCCTGACTCTTTGGGGGATACAAGCGTGATGTTATGATCAACAGAATTGTTATTTTACATCTAATTACAAACGTACCGATCATCTGATAGTGTGTTACACAATTACCCCTTTGACGACACAGTTGGCGCAGTGGCTGAGCGATCGACTGCTGCGCTGAGTGTCGTGGGTTCGATTCCCGCACGGAACAAATATTTGTATTGCTTACAGGCAGGAGTAATTCCTAGTGTGGGCCAAAGTTTAAAAAAAAAAAAAAAACGTATCGATCATCTGATAGTGTGTTACACAATTACCCCGCTGCTCTTGACCTCGATCACGATTGATGTTAACCAATGGATGATGTCTATGATGAAACGAGAGTGACCAGAAGATGCCTGTTCACTCTTGCTTTGAAGACTGACGGGTTAAATAGCATATTTCAGTCAATCTGACTATTTTGCAAAACATCAAGACAAGGCTTTGTGAAATCCAGTTATTCCACAATCAGCCTTGAACCTAACAAAATAGTTTACCTTCCATTACCGATCATTTCTGCATTCAAAGTACAAATCATAACCGCACTCCGCTCGATCGGATAAGTACTATCGAAACGTAAAGATAAAAGTATGTTTACAAAACGGCCGACTAAGTGTGCGCCTAGCGTTATCACTGATCGTGTAATGTGCGGCCCGTCTTATCAGCCTGATACATATATGAAACAAACTTAAACACACACTTGCCAAGCGAAATCAAACATTATGTAAAAGAGCATAGGGTGCCATGAAACTGCATGATACTTGGTCATTCTTTAAAATATGTGTTGTATACGTATGTTGTTCAGATGCATGTTTTCGAGATATGTGGAGTTTATGTGATTTGGTATGTATTGCATTTGATTCCTGTCTTGAAAATATTTTAGTTTTCGTCAAGGTAAGACTTGTAGACTGGATTATTCTACAAGGCATTGGGCAGTATGATTTTGTCCTTCCATATTTGATAGTCAAAGTTTATTATTGAACTTGGCCTCCCAGTGGTTGCTAAAAATAACTGCTAACGGGTCATTGCCGTATTTAAATGAGGCGTAAAATTGACCATCCTTCTTGACTGACTAATCTTTATTCTTTAGCTAGCTGGGTACCCTTACGCGAGAAGAATATTTAGAGCCTTACTGTGGCCATCGTCAATTATTGGTCTTTTAGCTCCTTCATCAAATAAGGTTTCTGTATTAAGGTGTGGTTGGCTCGGAATTTTCTTACAGTTCGGATGTTTCAGATGTCTTTAATATCTGAAACATAAACCGCCTTAAAACAAAACGAATTCTAATTCTAACTTTAAACCTAGCCTAAACCTTCGAGCCCGTCACTGTATTTTGAACTTTATTCCGACAAATGTAAAGTTCTTAATGCAAAATTGACAACTTAGACTCGGGCTTAAAGTCAGTTTTTGAACTTTCTCCGGATTATAGATCGAAAATAAATGGCTCGATGGTTTAAACCTGGGTCTAAAGATAAACCTTGTTTTGTAATAAGGCAGCTAAGGTTTTGATTTAGTTACATATGGTATCGTAATATCAATATCAATATCTCTCTCCCTGGCTTCTCCCAAGTTGCGCCGCAACACCCGGATGTCCCGGTCACCATTTTTGGGCCGTCTCGGTTCATTTATCTATGGGGCATGGTGGCCATACTCCCCATATTCGACCATTTTCACAAGATACTCTTCATTAGTACCTACTGCTCATAAATTAGTGTGTCACAATCACGACATGGTATCTGTGGTAGCAGTAGTATATCTAAGCTATAATTCAAACATCGCCATCCTCAAACACTTGACAAATGTATGGAATCCTTGTTCTGGACGACATGTGCCTTCGTGAATGAGTTCATGAGATACACATCAGAACATGTCGTGAGAAAGTATGGACTCAATTTCAAACACTGTTGTTATATTATGTACATTTTACGTGAAAGTTTCTGAAAACTAGTCTGCTTTAGAGAGAACCGCTTTCAGCGGCACTCCCGTAAGAAAATATCGTTTCTAAAAGATGCGGAAAATCATCGACGTTTAAATTTATGTTAATTTTCTTTTAATTTAAAGAATAGTGGGAACGTAGAAAGACAAAATACGATCTAATTCTTTCTATGCATCAATTTAATTTTGACGTAATTTTTTTATTAATATTTACGTAAGTAGGGCATTTAAATTCATTATTGAGAAATAAAATATCTACTATTATTACGATCTGTACGTAGGTATGTAGGTGGGCCCTAGACGATAATATTGCATAATTATATCACGAATTGCGCAATGTGTTTGACGGGTTTAGAAGGTTATTGAAGCAGTGGTTGAACAAAAATTTAAGCGAGTTCAATTTGTATTGCACAAAAAAGTATTGCACAATAGGTACTATTGTAGGTGTAGCGCCCGCCAAAAAGTTAGTCCGCATTGATGTCAATGGAAAAAGTGCCCAAAAGACTGACGTTATTAGGCAATGCTGATTCCTTGACACACAATATTAAAAAAGTTAAGTCCATGAATTTGATATTGAGATTGTAGGATACAGTTTTGGTTGCCTCCTTAAATAGTCTTGTAATAAATTGTCAACCTGATGTTCGTTAACTTCCGTCAATTACACATACCTACAGGCTATAAAAATATACACATTCACCAGCCATATGGCACTTGGTAGCTATCGTTAATGTAATGGCTTCTCCAATATTTGCTTTATTTAGATAACTCGCCCACAATTACGCGGCCTGATAAACTTGTTCGCTTTATTTGTACACTCATCTATGAAACGGCGTTATCATTCGATGTATGGCTTTCCATTATGATAAGGATGTAGAGGAAAAAGCTTTGTTTTTTCTACAAAAAAGGAACAGTGTTGTTTTTCTACTATTTAGCCGTGGGTAAAGGGTTGTCAAAAGAAATCACTTTGTGTACAGCAGCACATCAAGCTACTACAATCTGTCAAATTTCTTTAACAGCAAAAGCAAAAGCATAAGGTTCAAAGTTGATTGAGTTGAAAATTTGATAGTTTCGGATAGCTTGATGTGCTGGCGTCTGTACATAAAGAACTCTCAACTGGCAAATTATTTTTTGTCTATAATTATCTATATTACATTAGGTAGCTTGATCGAATAATAATTCAAAACTAATCCAGAGAGTGGCAGCCTAGGCCCAGACTTATTTGGACTTGTATTTCTAGAACTAGATAATGATAATCTGTATCTAAGCACTGATAATATATAGCAAAAAGGAAGCAGAACACGATTCCTGAAGATATAATATTATGATATTGAAAAGTTTTAAATATTATAAATAATCTATTTATAATATTTAAAACTTTTCAATATCTTCACGATTCGTGTTCTTCCTTATTTGATAACCACAATCTCACGGTGAAAGAAATCAAAACGACGAGCAAAAAATTAAAAGTACGTTAGACGAATGATCACAAAAATTCCATCAATTGGGTCATGTGTCAAAAATTCCTGACATCCACATCTCTATTCTATTCTATTTTTATTTATGGCTAGTAATGCCGATGTCGACTATTCTGCCAATATCAAAAGTGATTTGGAAAAATAAGTGTGCTTTATTATAAATAAATTAAAAGTTAAAAAAATAAAAATCTACGATGCTAGCCTTAATGTAGTGTCAGTTGGCCTTAATGTAGAACTTGTCTATCATAATTTATGAAGTCGCCAAACCTCAGACGCCACATGGTCAAAAAGTCAAAATACCCAAAATAGTCCCTTACGAACATTTCAAACTAACAGTAATAAATCTTCAAGACACGCGCGACAATTTTTTCAACGTCTGCCAACTTGCCGACATACTTAGGACAAGAGATTTTTTGAAAACCGGAAACTTTAGATTTTTAAGTATTGGAGTGTTCTCTTAAAATAGGTGCTGATTTAATGTTCATTGGTTGTTTAATGACGGAACTACTTGGTCCTTTTGCCCGGTAATGGAGCGATGGAAGTTGATATTGAAATGGCAAGGCTACGCTACTAGTTACCAAGAAAGAAAATACATTTATTTAGCATAGCCTAAAAGGCACATAATATAATACATCAGATTCTATAAAAAAAAAAAAACATAATATTCAAGTGTTTACGTTTATTTTAAGAGAAAACAATGATTCAGTGGTTGTAAGTTTAAAGCCAGATGTGGTGAAGCCAAATTATTGAATTGAATTAATTTTACGCACCCCATTAATGTCAGCTTCTTTGATATCTCCTTTCCACCTGTCTCTGTCACTCTCTAAGTTGTTAGTTTCTTCTTTTTCTTTTTTACCAAAAGCTCTTGTAAATTATGTTATACTTTAGTCATTTTAATAGCCTCTGTCGATTTGCTTCTTCTTCAGTAAATAGCCGTCCCCTTCTTGCTGCTAAAGAAACGGTGTTCTCCTGACCGGTCCTTTATCATATCTTGCTTTTACTGTTCCTTCTCCAATTATTTATGGAACATCATCATTACTTGCACCTACATACCTAACCACATTTTTATGACATCCTATAGAAAATTAAATCCCAATAAAGGACCACACTACATTATAAACACCAACCCCTCCCTTGTAAAAATCTGCACTATCATCGCATATGTGCGTAGATTGCTAAAAAACGTTACATTTCAACAATGAATTGATATTAATGATTACTGATCTAGTTATGAATGTGGGCTAGTCATTGTATTGATGTATCAGCATTATCTATCTTTTTACTTATAGGATCAGCATGACTCTGGGCTTTTCCAATAAGAGACTTAAACTTATTAGTATGTTCACGGACTCACGGTACCTATACCTAAAAATCTACCTACCTTTTAAAACTAAAGACGACGAACAAGAAAATAATTACTTAAAAGAGAAAGAAAAGAGAAAAGAAAGAAAGATAATAACTACTATTGAGTTCACGCATAGCATTGACATTTAAATAAAAACCGGCCAAATGCAAGGCGGACTCCCACATGAAGGGTTCCGTACCACAAGACAAAAAAAAACGTTCTTTGTATAGGGCCCCCCTTTAATTTTGATTAACGTTATTTTATTTTTATTATTTTTTGTCATAGCGGCAATGGAAATACACTCTTTGTATATTTTTTAACTGTCTACCCATTAACTGTTCATGAGATACAGCCTGCTGACAGACAGACGGACTATCCGTCCGTCTGTCTGCGTTGGCATCCTTTGGGTACCGAATCATAAAAGTATTTGCAGAGATGCCTGGATACTTAACTCTATTGTTGGCTATATTAGCTTCTAATAAGGTTTGAATTTGCCTACCTACTTTTTACAGCAATTAAGGCAGAAGTTGTTTTTTTTTATTTGATTGAACCATAGGCAGTAACTTATCATGTAAAATGACTCCATTCTACACATATCTTAATATTGTTGAAACTTATGATACTGACTTCAGATAAACTACTTATCAGAAACACACTACATAATATGTAATTTAATCACCACTGCTCTCAGAACTGTGAAGGAAAACATCATGATGAAACCGGCATGTCCTAGAATCGAAAATTTGAAGACATTTGACATCTACCAACCCGCACTGGGTCCGCGTGGCCCACTCTCTCTCGAAGAGAGCAGGCCTGTGTCCCAGCAGTGGGAACATTATATTCTGATTGTGACACTATAATATTATGGATTTCCATTGATCTTCTTACTCTAGTTCTTATTTAGGAGATTTATTTTAATACAACCATAAACATTAAAAATATTGTTAATCTGCATTCTAAAGATAGACATAATATAATAGATTTACAACAAAGCACTTGTTTTCACCCTTCATCACCTTTTTATTAAATAATTGAATGGATCTCAAAATGCACAACATTTTGCACAATAGTGCATATTACACGAATTACGGCGTAATGTTTTGAATGGATTATAATATAATTAATATTTAAATGTGTTAAAAAATATTCATTTAGTTGTCAGTCAAATGTACCCCTTCATTGAAGCAGGGTGTGTATAGTGTGAGGAAGAAGTTTTGATCCATTGTTCTAAGCTCCAGACAACTCAATTGTAACCAGAATTAAATAACTAAGGAATGCTTATGATGTGGCTCTTCTACTGTAGTAGTTATTTTATGGGTTCTAGCAGCTCCGACTAATTTTTGAGCTTCCTGCAAATGACAAAGTCGTTTTGCCATTAGTTTTCAACCTATTTATTCAATAAAAAAGCTTCAGTAAGATAAAAGCTTCAGAAGAGAACAAAGCACAAATATGCAAAAGTGAAGCAAATGGTATAATCATTAACCACCGATTCCCGTAGATAAATTCGTAAGCACACAACAACTACATACATACATCACAAATAAAATATCCCTCACCTTATTCAAGTATCAAGACGCATCACCCTATAATAAAGCACTGCACACTGCTAGCCATATGCACGACCACTCGCACAGCGCGGCTCATTGCACTCATTGTGATCACCCGTCATTATATTACGATTCATTCGGCTTCATTATTCAAATTTATTTGAAAGTTTATTTATTGAATTATGTTTAAGAGGAGAAAGTTAATTGTGAACATATTGGATCTTCTTATCATTCAAACGTAGATAATAATAGCTTTCGTAGTCATTTCTACTATAAACGTATGCTTAGTTTTTTTTTTTATATAATTATCAATGGTACCTGTCAGAATACGCAGTCGCTTCAAGTAAAATACTGGTATTCGGCTGCATCCGGTTATACTAAAAACCGACCCAAATATAGTTGTCAAAAGGCTAGGCAGATGATGATGATGATGATGATGATGATCACGTTCACGATCCTGTCTTATTCCTTGGCATTGAATTTAATTTATTTATTATCTCCAGAAAAAATGGTATATTCGGAACAAAACTTTTAATGTGACCTTATACCGACTGTGATTTGCAACTTGTTATACTTAACTTAATAGTAAATTTATTACACATGTAACTATTTACACTAGGTACTGAATTAAGTAATTAACGTACTGACTATGTCTACATATTAAACCAAAACACAAGGACACTTAGGCGTCGAAGAACTCCTACAACATTGCTGTCATCCGAAAACGTGCCCAGAAGACTGGTAGCAAAAAAAAGAATATAGTACTTTAGGTGCCTGAATGTCGTAAACCTGTGGCGTGACCCGCATCTAGTTGAATAAATAGTTGACCTTAAGCATAGTTGGGAAAATGCAAGACTTTTACAATTCAAAAAAAAAACGACAACGAACCGACGATGAGACGCACCCCTAAAATAATTATCTAAAGTCATCATAAAAATCACCGCGACAATCACAGTAATTGTTTGCCGAAACTATTTCCTGATCAGCGTTTGATTAACTCGCACGCGTTAAATACATACAAAAAAATCATGTTTTTTGTTATATTTTCCCGTTGTTTTCATTATCGTTATGGGAAAGAATTCCCCTGTTTGTTTGGGCTTCACACCCATAGATTTTTTGATTAAAATGTACAGTAATGGTGGGGTGTGCCGCAGGGGTGAATCTTAGGTCGCTTCCGTTTCATTGTTCAGGTTTTAGTTTCGTTTATCACTAAAATCTGGGTGCTGATTGCTTTCGACATTTTTAATAATGATGGTTGTTAGGTATTATTTTAGGGTATAACAGAGAGCACCTGCTTGCTACATCACGCAAGTCCGACTCAAACATAATTGATAGTCAATGCATATAACAAACACTAGGTGTCATTGAAATAACTCAAAACTTGAAAAGGTTTCATTGAACTCATCATTATGAACCACTTTTACTATTGGAATAAACCTGACAACGTGAAAAAAACATCAGCTGTTTCATACATTTAAAATCTCATAACTTGACAAAAGATTACCTAGCTTTTATCTATGACACTGACGCGGACGTTACAATCAGTAAAATGATAATAAAGATCTAACAATAAAATCAAATCCTATCTTTTAAGCTCACTATAATTAGCATAGCCCCAAAAGACAATTATCCAAAATTAACCCTACAGACGTCATCAACGAAATTAATAATATATCTTCCACATAAAAAAAAACAACGACATCCATACAATTAGCCAATAGCTCATCCATGACGGAAACATTACCGAACGCGTGCGGTCACATATTGTCATTAGAAATGAAATAAAATAACTTTTGGAACACTCCCCGACACTTCCGATGGCAGCTTGGGTTTGATTGCGAGGGTTACGGGTTTTGGTATAGCATTAGTGGTTCTGATATTGATATTGGTGTTTTGGGTGTATGATTTTAAGTTATTGAAAGACGCTTTAGAAGTTTGACAGAGGTTGGTATCAATTTTGCTTCGGTGGTAAGTAATGTAGGGGACAGCTCACGGCTGCTCAACACATGTTGCTGTGCACCCATTGTCAGCAAGTACCTATTACACTTAAAAATGTAAATGAATAATGACAATTCTAAACTATAAGCTACCATAAAATCATTCATCGAAGAGTTAAAAACAAAAAGAATTATAATTCTAGCTAAAAATCCCAAACGGATAATTATCAGAATACTAACTCCAAATCATAGTTACTCTACTATTGTAATAGTATTTCTCAGTTTTGCAACAACGACCACTGTCAAAGCAATCAACAAACTAACGTTGAAAGTTTAGCGAACTCCATTCTGATATTATTCTTCTCTAAGATTCTATTTAGACTTTAACATATTTTCCAATACTATCGTTGGTCTATGTGGTGGTCGCAAACGCTACTGCTGACTAAGGTATACACCACTGTCTACCCCTTCGGTCAGTAACGGCATGATGATATGTGTTATCAAATCCTTTAAATGCCTGACCATACGACCTACTACCGACCACCTATGAAAAACACTCAAGCTCACTCGTAAAAAATTAAAATCTTAGATTTACCACAGAGTTTTCTTACCCTATCGTTGACTTTAACATTATTTATTGCATCTTCAGTATTTTTTTCTCCACCATCAAATACTTTAAATTCCTGCCTTTCCTATCTACCCTAAAAGCCCGTCGGGACATTAATCTAATCAACACAAAACACCGTAATGAGTGGACGTGCGCCACGCGGCACGGTACGGCACGGTGCGGGCGGCGGCGGCCGGCGGTCGGCGCGTGCGCCGTAATGTGGGCTATTGTTGACGTCACGGATGGGTAGGGACGCGGTTTCTGTTTGGATACTCTTTGGAAATGGTGGTGATAGTCTTGAAGGGACTTTGGTAGGCCCATATAGCCCGAAAGTTAAAGTAAGGCACAGAATTATCGCAAATAAACTAAGTGTAAGATGTAAAGCTTCACCTAATTGACCGATGCCCGTATTATGTTAGACAATGTAAACCATAAACGTATAAAATACGTCTATGAAGTAAACCTAAATGTTTCCTGTCACAAGATTTTCTAATTCCTGAACAAAAAAATTATTCTATTAAAAAAAATCTATTATCTTTTTATAACACCAAGCTATCACCCTAAGCCTTCATTTGCTGTGAAAAAGTTAGTAAAACAGCCAAAGAAACAATTTAGTAGGTAAGCAAGTAGTGTGAACTTGAAAAATAATTCAAAGCAAAACTAACAAGAATTAAAAGAATGAAAATAATGAACAGAGATGTGACTTATCTAAGATACAAGTATCTGAAATACAGATACAAGATACAAAATACGTATCTTGTATCTGTATTTCAGATACTTTTTTGAAATGCATTTTGTATCTTGTATTTAAATACCTGTTGTTTGGTATCTTAGTATTTTGTAGATACTATGTTTGCTAAAATACTTTTAGTAATTGGTGAGTTTATTGTGACATCTTAGGTGACAATAATTTTAAATATTAACGTTGTCTTAGATGAAACTGAACGCATTATTGAATCTTCAGTCTTTTAGGGCCGAATTGATAGGTGGCGGGCGTGGCAATTCTTTCTTACTACAAAATGTTATTGGCTATGCCCCTTGTCATTTTTAATTATTTCGCATAATAGTCTGTGTTTGAGGGAGAAAGACACATAAAAGTTCGGTCGGTTGGTCGCAGCTATGAGAAAATTGAGTCTTTTCTTTAAGCCTTGACTTTTTCATAACACTATCTAAAAAAAAATAACACAATACATATTTTGACGGCTGTTTATACAGCTAATATGTGTGTAGGTATTGAAATAACGATTAAAACTGCATAAAGAACCAAAAATATTAACGCGATAATCGCGATTAAATTTTAATAAAATAAAACGCGATTTACATGTAAAAATATTAACTTTCATTGAAAAAAATGGTTTTTTTTTTACAAAAGTATTTTATCTATAAAAAGTATTTAAAAGATACGTATTTTATATCTTGTATTTCAGATACCATTACAGAAAGGTATTTGCATCTGGTATCTGAAATACTTAATTTAAAAGTATTTTGCATTTTGTATTTCAGATACTTTATTTAAGGTATCTTGTACATCACTGATAATGAACGTAGTTATTTAGAATACCATAAAACTACTATTACCCATCATTTAAAATTTTGAAAATCTGGGTGATCAAGCCATAAAGAAGCAAAACATTTTAGCAAAAAATCCATAAATAACATAAACATTTTCTCTTTCCCGCCGCCGCCATATTGAATTAAAATTGGCGGGTGTTTCCGCCATTACCAAAACGGAGGTTATACTTGACAAGCGTATTTTTTCTGGATGATAAATCTATCCGGGAATACTTCCGGTTCCAGGATAGGGATGATCGATGTTCCGGATCAAATCTTTGTTTAAAAGGGATGTTTTACGGGGTAACCTTTTAGGGAAAATGGGGTATGATCCTTTCGTGACGCTTACTTTGAGAAACTGTTAAGATTTAATAGCAATAATTTTAATAACAGAAGCAATGCTTGTCAAATAATGAATTTCGTATTGGCCCTTAGCACAATTTTATTATGAGACGCATGAGACTCGATAATATTTTTTTTATGCTTCCTAAGTTAGCATTTCAGTCTGTTGTAAAGATTCATGTGCCTGTATTTTTTACTGGCACTAGAGCGTTATAATAAGCATCAATGTGATTTGCGGTAGAAATAATTGCGATTGTGTAGACCTTGATTTCAGTGACAAGATCGCCACATACCTAATTATTGCACTGCATATTTGGTTAAATACTTAGTAGTTTCTATTGATTTTATTATTCCTTCATACTACTAAAAAAATGACTGTCTAGTTTTCCAGATGAACTGTTGTCACGATGGGCTTCTTCACTGTAAACATAGACACATAGGTACCTAGGTAATAGGTAATACGGGCTAGTGTCCGCAACTCCACGTCAATGCGCGTATTTTGCGTAGGTACGGAACACATACCTATTACAGCACAAACGAAAACTCAAATGCAACGAATCCTATATTTATTTAACTGCCTTAACATAACCATATTGGTTAATACCGTTAATAGTTTTTAATGCTACTTACAGAAATTGATAAATATGTATTACTATTAGTTATGACCGCGCCGGGGATCGAACCCCCTGCCCGCGGATTAGCTGCCGATCTGTCAGCGCTTTGAGCCGATTTATTATGATATGTGCGGTGAAACTAGGAACATTATTGTAGTGTTATGTGAGAGGGAAGCAAGAATCAATTGATTATTTTTCTGATTAGAGTCGAAGAAATATGTTATAAATTAAAGTTAACAAAGCGTATATAAACAGCTTATAATGTTCCCACCGCCTGCAAGTGCTGGGACACAGACCTCCTCTCTGTGAGAGGGAGTGGGCCATAATCCACCACGCGGGCCCAGTGCGGGTTGGAGATATCACGTGTCTTCGATTTTTTGGTTCCAGGACATGCCGGTTTCCTCACGATGTTTTCCTTCACCGTTTTGAGAGCAGCTCTGATGAAAATATTTGCACAAAGTAAAGTGCCTATCTAGGTTTGAACCTATGTTACTCGGAAGTAGGGATTGCAATCCCGCAGCTCACTCAATCCCGCGGGATTGGTCAATCCCGCGCGGGATCCCGCGGGATCCCGCATATTTGAAATTATTCACAGTAGTTCAACTTTTTGCCTCGTTTGTATGTAAGATAAAGTATTAATTTTTTGATCTTATAGGGCTAAGATAAAGTATTAATTATTTGATCTTATAGGGCTATAAGATCGAAAAATTAATACTTTATCTTATTCAAAATTATGTTATAAAATCGAATCGAAATTACAGGTTTTTGTTTAAAAAATCAAGTATAATTAATTAAACATGTCTTACATTATGCAACAAAAATTATTTGTTTTTACGAGTAATTAGTAATCAGCCTTATTAGACCTTAATTTTTAAATGTTAAGCATCAACAGTTTTGTTTAATTTTACCCTTACATCTAACAACAGTTTTATGATGTTTGTAATTTAGTCTTAATAGTCTTATTCATATAATGACTAATAATTAATCAAATCACAACTTTCTCTTATCTTCTAAAACTTCACGAATGTTTTAGCGGTAAATTTAAATTTGCGGGATCCGCGGATCCGCGTTTTGAAGGTGCGGGATCCCGCAGATTAATAAGTGGAGCGGGATCCCACGGGAATGCCGGATCCCGTTTTGCGGGATTGCAATCCCTACTCGGAAGTCGCGGCCGTTACCACGGGGCCACCAATGCTTCTAAAAACGAAAGTCAAAATTAACATGTTTTATGATTAAAGAAAAGATATCATTCCCATTCTCTTAGTACTTATTTTAACCAAGTTTCACTACAGTAGAGCAACATAGTCAGAAGGACATACATATTATAAATGATTGAATAATTGTGTTATTAATAAAGGACAACGCCAGAAACTTTATAGAGCTTTAAAAAAAAGTATTCTTATAATAACACTTTCCTTCGTAACATAACAAAACAGGATCTACGGGGAAATTCCGTAACATACTATCAGTAGCAATGGCTTTCATTTTGACAATTGAACAACATTCATTGTGTTATTTACGTTGTTGAACAGACAATTTTTCGAACATATGAAGCAATGGATTAGCAATCAATATCCTTGAAAACGATTCAAATTGAGAATTATAGTGTGTTACGCAATTTTTTCATTCTATTCTTCCATCGTTACATGACTGCCTCCCTCTTCCAACACACCATCCGAGCCACTAATACATTCCACCATTCAGCTCCCGCTCACAAAGCCGCGTCTACACCGCGGTCTGTGGTCCGCGGCGCGCCGGCGCAGAAAAAGTGCAACACTGTGCAGTGTGCATTAAGGAAATTGATTGTGAACTAACATTAGTAGGCAGGGACGGAGTTGAAGTATTTAAGTGTATGTAAGTGATTTAAAAACTTTTATTTTTATTGCTGAATGGGATTGCTCTTGACCTCGATCACGCCTGATAGAAAGGTATGGATAAGGTCTGTGATGGAACGGGCGTGCCCAGAAAATGCTTGTTCACTCTTGCTTTGAAGGTTGACCGGTTAAATGTGGGAGGGAACACAGACGCCGGCAGAGAGTTCCACACTTTGGCTGTGCGGCATAATAAACGTGGAAGAGAAGCGCTGAATACGACTCGTCGGGATTTCAACCCAGTGTGGATGTACGCTGCAGTACGTCAGGTAGAACACCTGTCGATACGGTGGTAAAAGGGCGATGGTGGTATCAGGTGGTGGAGCTCCAGCGCACACTCTCCGAAGTATAGTCTGCAGAAGACCGACAGGCAAGCAACATTACGCCGATGAGCTAAGCTTGGCTCTGCGTTCCACTGCACGTTGCATCGCGTTCATGTGTTTTGCTACGAAATTACTTTAAAGAAATGAGAAAAATGAATTTCTAGATTTCAGTGCCTTCTACCCTTTCATATAAATTTTGTCAAATTTGATTAGAATGAGTTTTGATTTATATGGATCTCATCAATTCCACAACGGTTTTATAGGGAAATTAGAATTTAAAAATCAATGCAAGTAGATTCTAGAGCAATCTGCGATCTGGAAGTCATTTGCTCATTGCTTTGTTACATCACTGACTCATGTAAATGGTCTTTAGGCATATTTAGATTACCAGACAAGAAAAAAATTGTCCAGCCCAAAAAAAACTAACACCCAAGTCCGTGCCCACGCGGGGGTGGCCACATAGTAAACACACAAGATTATAAATGCACCGGCAAGATTATACGCATCTATAACGTGCACACCCCACACCGACTGAACTCCTGGACACCCTACACCCTACACCTCCACACCCTTCCAATACATACTAATACAACAATCCTGTTTTCTTTGGGTATTTACATTAATCATGTTTAGTCACCGTCTTGCAGTTTTCAATTTAGAGATTACCACAATAGATTATTGAAAAATTTGTAGGAATGTGTTTGTTAAAAAAAATTGTTAGTTCATTCAGGGCCTTAGCACACCTCCACCGCGAAAATAATGATTGAAAACCGCTTTACAAATTCCGCTAATAAATATTACTGCATTCTGTTGCGATTCAATTATCGGAATATCATAATAGTCAGTTGAATTGTAGCAATCAGAGCAATCGCTTTCGACTTAGTAAGTACAGTATCTATAGGTGTACTTGAAATCTCTTAGATGAGTTTTATTGCAAAATTAACATCCATTTTACTAAAAAAAAAAGAAGTTTTGCCTTATAAACTTGTCGACTGCCACAGATACATGCGAAACAAACGCGGTAACGCAACAAAATTGTGGAGATATGTAACTAGCTTCCAAGTCATCATAACCAGCCTATAATGTTCCCACTGCTGGGACACAGGCCTCCTAACTATGAGAGGGAGGGGGCCGTAATCCACCACGCGGGCCCAGTGCGGGTTGGCAGATGTCACATGTCTTCCAATTTTTGGTTCAAGGACATGCCGGTTTCCTCACGATGTTTTCCTTCACCGTTTTGAGAGCAGTGGTGATGGAATAATTTACATAAAGTAAAGCGCCTGTTTGGGTTCGAACTTACGACCTACAACTTATAAGTCGCGGCCGCTACCACTTGGCCACCACTGCTCTAGCTAGCTAGGCAGCTTCCAAGTAGATTGGCAAAATCACT